>BSBN01000808.1:0-1200000 GCA_027924645.1 Cunninghamia lanceolata
CTACACCGTAAGGTTATTTTTTGCAATATATGTATTTTGTAAACCCTTGCGAGGTTTTTCCATGATATATTCCTCTATGCCGTATATGCATTGTATATATTATTAGTATCTGTTTTTTCTGTCATATATACATTGTGCATGTCCTTATTGCAAGATTTATCTGTGCCGCACATATGTCCTTATTGCACTGGTCTTCTATGCACCATTTATGCATTGGGTCCATCCTGCAGCATTTTGTAAACTGCTTGTTATCCTGAATTTGACATTTTGGTGTCTGGATCTATTTGTGTTGCAGAATCAAGGACATGTATGCCCACAAAGACTTGAGATCTGGTCAGATGGCCCCTCTGATAGCGGATGATGTTTACAATATCATCATCAAGGTACAGTTCATAATTTCCTTGCATACCTTGTGGTTGACGAAACTTTTGTTAGAAATATCATGAGATTTCACTAGGGTTTTGAAGAGTGTGGTTCGTAAGTGGAAATTCCTGAAGCTATTAATCAGTATATTTTTGCAATGTCATGTTTGTTTTCACAGATTTTAAAAAGAATAAACATGAGATTTCCACGGTCTGTTTTAAACTTAAATGGTTTTCTGGTGAAAACTGTGTACATTTAATTTAATTGATGGTTTGGATCACACTCTGTGGTCCATTATTGGGATAAAAGAGATGGGGTCATGGAGTGTGATTCCAAATCTCAATGAAACTAAATGTAAATAGTTTTTATCAGAAGCCTGTTAAATGGACGCTCATAATGTTGAGCGTTTAAAAGTTCTTATAAATCTCACCCTGTTTTTTGTGCATTCTCATTTATGACTCAAATGCTGATTATGATTTATGTAAATTTTGTGCCTCCAGAACGCTGTTCGTTTAGACAGTGAAATAATATATGATAGAGATTTTGAATATGACTACTTTGGCTTCAAGACTTTGGAGAGGTCATATCTCTTGAAGTTGAATGGAGTTGTTGTGGAAAGGCCTCAGCATATGTTGATGAGAGTCTCTGTGGGAATTCACAAAGATGACATTGAATCTGCTATCAGGACTTACCATTTGATGTCACAGAGGTGGTTTACACATGCTTCTCCGACTCTCTTTAATGCTGGAACTCCAAGGCCCCAGGTTTGTACTCTGTATCCGTCAAGCCTATGGCCTTTTTTGTTCTATTTTTCAAAAGTTAAAACCAAACGTAATCACATATGTTAAGTTGAGCATACGATTTGGTGCATTTTCTGTTCTGAATTGGTATCTTAAAATGCTTCTAGTAGTAGCTTATTGTGATATCTTGTTAAGCTGTTGTTATGAAGTAGGGTTTACCTGAAAGTTGTATACATCAAATGGCATGAATTATTTTTGCTTGCAATAAAGATCTGTGGGACTTTGGATTGATGCCTGTTTGACGTGACAACTAAATTTGGGAAACATGTTGCTTGACGTAACTAATTTTGTGAAACATTCTAGATTTTCAAGGTTGATCTTGAAGCATTGTGGTTTGATTCATGCTGTTAGAAGGGGCGAGTCTGTTTGCTTTTTTGCGTTTCTGATATGCTATAGCGATTCACTTAATCCTTTGGTTTTGGGCAGTTGAGTAGCTGCTTCCTTCTCTGCATGAAGGATGATAGCATTGAGGGTATCTACGACACCCTTAAGGAATGTGCTGTAATTAGCAAATCAGCTGGGGGAATAGGAGTTTCTGTTCATAACATCCGTGCAACAAATAGCTACATTAGGGGAACAAATGGTACATCAAATGGTATTGTTCCAATGCTGCGTGTGTTTAATGATACTGCTCGCTATGTAGATCAGGGTGGAGGCAAGAGAAAAGGTAATGCTTGTAATTCTTTGACTTGGTGATGCTAATTTGTCAACGCATTCATTTTTCTTGGAGATAGCTAACATGAAACACATCCTATTATGTTTTTGTTTTCAAGATAACAATGTATTCATAAATGTAAGAGGCAGCTGATATGAAACATACCCTGTTATGTTTTGGTTTTCAAATTAAACTGGCAAGGTACTCAATCTGATTACAATATTCTTGCAGGTGCCTTTGCTGTATACTTGGAGCCATGGCATGCTGATGTTTTTGACTTTCTGGATTTGAGAAAGAACCATGGGAAGGTAATTTTACTTATGTCGTGCGATTGAGTAATTGGCAGTAATTAGGAAAGATTTGTTAGCATTGTTATGTGGCATTTTAGGGGCTCATCTGATTGATTTGGGTCATCTTACAGGAAGAGAACAGAGCTAGAGATTTGTTCTATGCGCTCTGGGTTCCAGATCTCTTTATGAAGAGGGTCCAGGATAATGCTACCTGGTCATTGTTTTGTCCTAATGAATCTCCTGGACTAGCAGATTGTTGGGGTGAAGAGTTTGAGAAACTCTACTTGAAATACGAGCAGCAGGTTAACCTTTGTTTTCCTCTTCAATTTATTTGTTTGGTTTAATCTGTTCTTAGCATGCAGTGTGGCTGAAAGATTGCACAATTGGATCAGGGGAAGGCAAAGAAGGTTGTGCAGGCCCACAAGCTCTGGTTTGCAATTCTGGAAGCTCAGATAGAAACAGGAAACCCTTACCTTTTGTTCAAGGTAAATTAATAGTTTCTTGTAGAATTTAGCTATTTTTTAAATTGTATTTTCTTTGTTTGTTGGAAGTATTAATCCTATTTTGGGCTTCAGGATCACTGCAATAGAAAGAGCAATCAACAGAATCTTGGAACAATTAAATCCTCAAACCTTTGCACTGAGATTATCGAGTACACTAGCCCAACAGAAACTGCAGTCTGTAATTTGGCATCTCTTGCTCTTCCAAGATTTGTAAGAGAAAAGGTGAGTTGAATGCTAATAAAATTCTTCTCGCTGTCTCAAGTATTTCACAAAGGAACTTATAACTGATTTGGGAATTATTTCTTGCAGGGAGTTCCCGCTGAATCTCATCCATCTAAGCTTGTTGGCAGCAGGGGTTCTTATAACCGTTACTTTGATTTTGATAAGCTAGGAGAGGTCAGTTTCTGATTTTCATTTTGTAAAATATTAGTTTTTCTTTGCTGGATGATTGTGTTGAACTTGTCTCTGCGGTTCTGGTTAATGTATCTATAACCTTTGCAACAATGTACCAGGTCACAGCCATAGTTACTGCAAATCTAAACAAAATCATCGATGTGAATTACTATCCTGTGGAAACTGCCAAACGATCTAACATGCGACACAGGCCAATAGGCATTGGAGTTCAGGGTCTTGCCGATACCTTTATCTTGCTCGGCATGCCATTTGATTCTCAAGAAGTGGGTGGTCGAACAACAATGAATTGGTTATTTCATGATTCTGGCTTCTCTTCATTGATGTACTAATTCATCTTCTTACAATTTGGATGTTGTAGGCCCAAAAGTTGAACTCTGAGATCTTTGAGACAATCTATTATCATGCGCTGAAGGCATCTACCGAGCTTGCTGCTAAGGAGGGTCCCTATGAAACTTATGCTGGAAGTCCTGTGAGCAAGGTATGTTTGAATAAAACTAATTTTGTTTTTTTGTCATGTGTGAGCTTTGGGAAGCTGTTTAATCTTGGTTATTGGAGTCTTAGTTAAGACAATATTAATTATCATATGGGGTGTTATAGGGACTTAAATGAGATGTATTGTGTTATAATTATCTTATGAAATATATACAAGGTTTTTCAATGAGATGCATCACATTATATATGTCCTATGCAATGCTACAGGGTATACTTCAACCAGATATGTGGGGAGTTAAACCTTCAGATAGATGGGATTGGGCTGCCTTAAGGGAAATGATTGCAAGGAATGGAGTGAGAAATTCTCTTCTAATCGCTCCTATGCCAACAGCCTCAACCAGTCAAATTCTTGGGAATAATGAATGCTTTGAGCCTTACACATCTAATATCTATAGTAGGAGAGTATTAAGGTGAGTCCCTTTCACCTCGAGTATGGTATTTGTGTTGTATTTCCAAAGGATTTATCTAAGTGTAAGCTGTTTATTGAATTGCCAGTGGCGAGTTTGTAGTGGTGAATAAGCATCTTCTCCATGACTTAACTGATATTGGGATCTGGAATCCTGATTTAAAGAATACGATCATTTATCACAATGGCTCTGTTCAAAATGTTAGTGAGATCTCTAATGATCTCAAAGCTATTTACAGGTGAATCTCTAACCCATTTGCAAGATCTTTTAGTTATGACATTTTTTTGGGGTGTCTCTGAGGTGCTATATGTTGGGTTTTAATTAAACAGGACTGTCTGGGAAATCAAGCAGCGTACAATTGTTGATATGGCAGCTGATCGGGGATGCTACATAGATCAGAGCCAAAGCCTGAATATTCACATGGATCAACCCAATTTTGGGAAGCTAACTTCACTGCATTTTTACACTTGGTCAAAGGTAAAATACTGTCAAATCTGTGGTATCTAAGTTAACCAAATCAAAATCAGGAGCGTATATAAGATGGGTTATTACTCTGGTTTACTTAAAAGCAATTATTTCAATTTTCAATTATTTTGTCACACTGGTAGATTAAAGCCTTTGTCAGTATTCTTATTAAATCAGTGAAGGGAGGCCAACCATAGAGTTATGCCAAAACCAAGATATGGATGCCAATCTTTGCGATATGCCAATCCAATTTGTAACTTACTTATAAGCTTCCCTGTTTATTTGCCCCAAGTTTGTTTGTTTTTGCCAAATTGTATAGATTAGCAGGGCGATTTAGGGCTCTTAGGACTGGTTTCTACTAATCTTTCACTGCATTTTACTTGTTTTGCATACCATGTGTGCTTGATACACAAGGTACTAATTGCCTGTGAATTTTTATTTATTTTTCTAGTAGCTCAGAAGTCTCTCAGGAGCAAATCAAGCAATAATAGAGATCTAGTTGGAAATGTAAATTTTGGACAACCAAAGATTCAGTAAATGTAGCATCTTGGCTAAAATTCATGACAAGGTAGTATCTTAATTGACAAGTTGGTTCTGCTGTTAATCAGGGCCTAAAAACTGGAATATACTATTTACGGTCTAGAGCTGCAGCAGATGCAATCAAGTTTACAGTTGACACTACCACTATAAAGGTGCTCATCATGTCGAATTTCAGGGTCCTATTTGTTGTTGTGGGTGTTGGGTTTACTGTAGTGTTATAATTGCAATTTTAATGGTTTTCTTCTATACAGGAAAAGCCTACGTCAGCAGATGAAGATGTGGATACAAAACTTGCACAAATGGTATGCTCATTAGAGAACAAGGATGAATGCCTGGCTTGTGGGAGCTAAAGCACTAATGGAGCCTAGTTCTATTTAGAAGTGTTAAAGTACACATGGCTTTGTTGAAGCAATAGGATGACATGGTGTGTAAGTCCTATTGCAAAGGCTTGTGACCTCAACGATAGGTGTGTTGTAAATTTAGTTTAATCTTGGCTGAAATTGTAATCTTCTGGTTTGGATCTGAATCTTTTGATGAGATCCATAATAAGTCTAATAATATTGCCATGCTGATCAGATTCTGTAAACTTGGTCCTTTGATATTTTCATGTTGTAATTACAATGGCTTAGTATTTAAGTATATTGTTGTCTCAAATAAGTAAGTTAAAATAAGTGATTTTGTTTCTCGATAATCTTCCTTGGACGGTGTTGAGCATATTTACATATTTATCCCACAAGATGATTTTTAATGGAGCATAAATTTTAAGTTTGATGGGTTATTTGTCATTAATAGTTTAGACTTTGGCAGATTTACCATAAAATCTTCTCTTAAAAACCTATTAAATAGTTTAGACTTTTGTTTTGACATTTGTTTTATTGCATTGTTTAGCTCTATTGGTTAGATAATCATGAATTTGTTGTTTTTTGAATGGTTTCTGTTTTTCTTTGCAAGTTTGTTAGTTTTTAGCTAATTCCTTTTACTATCCTCTTCAATTTACCCATTTACCATGTAAAGGAGTGTATTCATGCCTACACTCAATTTTAGGCAGAATACCATGTGAGAAGTGTAGTATGAGTTTTAGATACCAAATAAGAGGGCCTAACAAGCAGCAAAGTTTTGTGAGGTCTTGGTATCTGACCTATCTTGCATTATTTTTTTATGCACAAACACATCAACAATGTAGTTTGTTTATGGATTTTTATTAGAAAATTAATGTTACAATTTGTGATTGTGGATGCGATAAGGGGGTATTGAACATGACTATTTTTTTTTTGTGAAGTATCATAATGATATGTGAAATGGGATAAAGATGTCTTCATCTCTATAATTGTTTTTTATTCACAAATCTTACGTCATAATGTAACGCTGTAATAGAAAAGTTTGCATATATGTGTCAATTTTGTAATATAAAAGTTTGCATGGTTGAACCTACAAAGTGGATTTGACCTATAGATGGTTTAAAGATTGTCTGGATTGCAAGGTGAAATTCAAATTGAGAGCTCCTATTTTCTAGCATTGGGGCAATCAAATTCTATGTTGCATTAGATATATTCTCCATTGTAGTTCTCCAACTAAGTTAATTTTAACCATTAAAGGTTTTGACATTGTGATACATGAATCCCTTGGTTATATTAAATATCACCTTAGGACCTATTACACTCAATACAACCTTTCATGTGATGCTTGGAATATTAGTGTACAACATTATTTTAGGGTGTTCATGGATCCATGCAGATGGGTGTTGTCCCATCTACACTTCATGGGAACCTCAAGTTTATTCATAACAAGAGATATGTAGTGACAATTGACAAATTGTTGAAAACATAAAACTTTGATCTCAACTTGATTCAATTACACTTGTGATACATTCAAAAGCCTCTCTTGATTGACCTACATGTCATGCTAATCTAGAGGATGATTGCGGTTCTCTAGATTTTGAATCATCAAGTAATAAGGAAGATAAACAAAAAGATGAGAACCAAAATTCTTTGCCTTTGACTATAGATCTTGATATGCATGATAAATCAACATCAAATTCTTAGGTTGACAAACATTTTAATGAAGATGTTACTTCTCATGCATCTAAGACTAGCCTTCATTTTGAATGTTGCTTACCTTCATCTAATTTGGTTAGTCAAAATGGCAAGGATACACCATTTTACAAAAAAACATGGCTACAATGGAAGGGGGTTAGGGTTAAATTAAGGCATCATCAAGGCTATCAAATGCCTAACATAAATAATATGAAGGGAATAGGCTATCCTTATGCCATCAACAATGATATGAGTTAACTATTGGTCTACCTTGAACTAATTTATGAACGTTGTTTGGGCACTAGCCCTCCTTTAAACACTTTTGCAAATGATGAAGCTATAGTGGAACACTTATGAGTAGACAACGACTTGCCTACGTTTCATCATGATAGAGGCTTCTCACATGTCTCTTAAGTTTCTTCATATTTTGGGGAAGATGCTCTTCATTAGGTGTGATTCTCTTGCCATCTTACCCACTCACCCCTTCATAGAAGATTGTAACACACTTATGGTTGGTGACACTCTCGATATTGAGATAAACAAAAATGACAAATAGAAGATCTTAAAAATGGGAGATTGCCTAAATAACTATAAACAATTTACCATGTCCATATTACTAAAAGACTTTGGATACATCCTTTCTTGGTCTTACCAAGAGATGTTGGGCATTGCTAGCAATATTGTAATGCATAGCATTGCTCTAGAACCTAATGACAAACTAGTTAATTAAAAAAAAAAAACATCAAAAGGTTGCTTTAATGGTTAAAGAATGAGAGAAGATGCTTTAATGGATTATTCACATTGGATCTCCAACATGGTACCTATGGCCAATTCTAATGGTCATGTTTGTATTTGTATCGACATTAGACTTAATAAAACATCTCCTAAAGATGATTTTGCTCTACCCAATATTGACATGATCGTAGATTCCACTATTGGGCACAAAATGCTATCATTTATAGATAGATTCTTGAGGTATAGCCAAATCCTCATAAATCCTCAAGATCAACATAAAATTGCATTCACTATGCCATGGAAAACATTTGCTACGTCATCACACCCTTTGGATTGAAAATGTTGGAGCTATATATTAAAGGGCCATGATACTAATCTTCTATTATCTCATGCACGACATTTTAGAAGGTTATGAGAATGATATTTTGGGAAATTCATAGAAAAGATTACATCACATCGAAGATTTACAAAATATTTTTGAACATCTTCAATAGTACAATATTAGACTAACATTGGGATTAGGTATTGTACACCTTGCAAATCCAACTAAACATTACATTTATTAAATATTATAATATGTTGTAATTTTGGGGCTACATAGAAAAGGTTACCCCACTTGGGAGGAATATCAAGATTATGTAGGTATGACATATCATACCACTTGGATATTGTACTATGGCTCGTGTAGGAGCATCTATGTCATGTAAGATCTGTAAGAGCATTTATGTCATTGTAATATGTATAAGAGAATCTATGACGTGCAAGAGGGAGTTACAAAGTGGACTAGGAAAGTAATGAAAGACTTTTGACTAGTTTACAATGTGTAATATCATGACTAGTTTATGATGTGTAATAGCATTTTTGAAGATGTTTGAATAGTCTAAATGGATTGCCTATCTTTGGTAGGATTCTTTGACTTGGGATTTACATTCTATTGTGGGAGATGCATTCAAGAGTTAGAATATTGACCATAGACTTAAGCACCAAAATTGGGATCATGGTTTTGGCCCATGGTGTTTGGAAGCATTGGTGGTTTCTAGATTTGAACTTTCCTATATATTAGACGCTTGGGGTGGAGGTATTATGATCATGTTTCATGTAGGTTTATGCTACCATAATTTCTATAGGTTGAAGATGTTGATCTCTTGAGAAGATCAAAGCTTGATATTGCACTATAACCTTATTGTTGTTAAAAATACATAGGATTCAGTGCTTTGGAGGTTGGATTTTTCCCTTTGCAAGGTTTTCCTAGGGTATATCATTGTCACTCTTGTTGTTAACTCAATCTAACTATTAAGTCAAGAGTTGAATTGCTAATCAATAAATCAATTCACTCAACTTGATTAAGATAGTGGTGCCTTGACTAAACAGAGGTGGCACCTAACTACCACCAATCAAGGATTGATGAGGTAGTGGTGGCACTTGTGAACCTCAAGTCAAGGTATATGCATTTCTATTAGCTTCTTAGGTGAGAACAATTAATTATCCTAAATAAACTTATTAAATAGGTGTAATACCACACTTAGGATATAATATATCTAAGGTGAATAAAATATTACAACACCCCCATAAGTACTATTAGGATTAAGGTGCCATCAACCTTGTAAATCCTATGTAATTAATTACTCCTAATATTGTTTGTAAATTTTCCATAAGGGAAGAAGTATTGACCAAATAGTGATCTTGTTTCAGCTGCATGTTTGATCCTGGTACCTGATGGATGTAGGTTATTTGGGGGGTGTAGAGGGGTACCCCCCTACGGGGTTCGGGGGCTCATCCCCCTAACAAGGGGTCTGGGGGCAACGCCCCTAGAAGCCACATTTTATATATAAATTACCATTGTAAATCTGTACTATTCATCATTAGGTCACATATTTGATGGTAGAGGTTGTATACACCTAAAATTGGCTCGTGTTGAACTAAATAAATATTTTCAATTTTTATTTTAATTCTTATTCTTCTATCAATTAAATAAATATTCTAATTTATTTGATTGGTTCATTATCCCAAAAAATAAATAAAAATTATTTATTTAATTGAATCCCCTAATTCTTTTAATGTCTCATCTAATTAAATAATCTTAAAATTATTTAATTAATCCTAAATTTCTCTATTCCAAAGTCATAATTCCATAAATCCACATCACCTTTCCACCTCACCATGTTACACACATAATTAAATATTTTTAATATTTAATTAGCTAATATCCCCTCACCCACATGTCCTATCATCCTCCAGTCAAATTAGTTAACTCATCAATCAAATCAGTTAACTAATTAGTCAATTGAGTTCACTGGTCAATCCATTCTGTTGACTCCTCAATCTGTTATGTTAACTGATCAATCATCTCAGTTAACTCCTCAATCTATTCTGTTAATCCCATAAGTCATGAAGAAGGATTAGACACTTGTCCTCTTCTGATTCGCACACATTCCCTCAAGCTTCCTCAATTGTACACCTCACAAGTAATTCCTCCAGTCATGGATCTATTGACACTTGGATTTGGCCTCTCTTGAGCCTATATAAACAAGGTCTTCACACCCATTTCATATCCATTCAAGTATTTGTAATCTTACTCTGCAGGAATCCTACCAACGTGCCTTTGGCAAAATCACCTTCATTGCATTTGCATTTCAAACCCATTATCATCACCATGTCTCCATTATCAATCACCCATCTTCATTAAAGTTGCATTGTAGTTTAATCTCCATTACACATTCCTAGCACAATCGTTCAATCTTTGTCATCTTAACAAGGAAGTACAACTTCTGAGAGCTCCAAATCATACAAGATCAAAGAAAGATAGGCAACAATGGAAAGCACATGGTAAATCTGGTTGCAAAGGTATTATCTTTTGTTTGCTTGCATTTGTCTTATTTCCATTGAGTTATTGGATTGTTTAGTTGTTTAATGCTATTGTTCACATTTTCCTCTAACTTTCCTTTAATTTAAGTTGTATTCTAAGAAATGTTAGAGGAAAATGTGAACAATAACATTAAACAACTAAACAATCCAATAACTCAATGGAAATAAGACAAATGCAAGCAAACAAAAGATAATACCTTTGCAACTAGATTTTCCGTGTGCTCTCCATTATTGCCTATCTTTCTTTGATCTTGTATGATTTGGAGCTCTCAGAAGTTGTACTTCCTTGCTGTAAAGATGGCAAAGATTGAACGATTGTGATAGGAATGTGCAATGGAGATTAAACTACAATGCAACTATAATGAAGATGGGTGATTGATAATGGAGACTTGGGGATGATAATGGGTTTGTAATGCAAATGCAATGAAGGTGATTTTGCCAAAGGCATGCTGGTAGGACTCATGCAGAGTAGGATTACGAATGCTTGAGTGGATATGAAATGGGTGTGAAGAACTTGTTTATATAGGCTCAAGAGAGGCCAAATCCAAGTGTAAATAGATCCATGACTGGAGGAATTACCTGTGAGGTGTACGGTTGTGGAAGTTTGAGAGAATGTGCGCGAATTAGAAGAGGACAAGTGTCCAAGCCTTCTTCATGAGTTATGGGAGTTAATAGAATAGATTGAGGAGTTAACTGAGATGATTGATCAATTAACAGAACAGATTGAGGAGTTAACATAATAGATTGACCAGTGAACTCAATTGACTAATTAGTTAACAGATTTGATTGATGAGTTAACTAATTTGACTGGATGATAGATAGGACATGTGGGTGAGGGGATATTAGCTAATTAAATATTAAAAATATTTAATTATGTGTGCAACATGGTGAGGTGGAAAGGTGATGTTGATTTATGGAATTAGGACTTTGGAATAGAGGAATTTAGGATTAATTAAGATTATTTAATTAGATGAGACATTAGAATAATTAGGGGATTTAATTAAATAAATAATTTTTATTTAATTTTTTGGGCTAATGAACCAATCAAATAAATTATAATATTTATTTAATTGATAGAAGAATAAGAATTAAAATAAGTATTTAAAATATTTATTTAGTTCGACACGAGCCAATTTTAGGTGTATGCAGAGGTTATGCTAGCCTTTCTTACCCTAGAAGGCAACTCCTTTATGAGGATATTGTATTATGGCTATGTTGGAGTGGAGAGTATTACAGGCGCTGTTGGATTGAAGACTAAAGAGGAGATTGATAGTGTTGTATTGTAAATTCTGTTGAAGTTAATACATATTGATGCATCTATTCTTGTGTGGATTTTTTTTTCAAAAGGGTTTCTCTACGTAAACACTGTGTTATGTGTTTGATCTTCTGTTCTGTTATTTCTTTGTGTTGATTTCATACTATCTTCATTTTGGTTCTGCACTAGATTAATAGTTACAGTTGTAATCAGATTTCCATTCTATAGTTGCTCACCTTCATTTCTAACAAGTACCACTTAGGAGAAATGAGAAATGGGTTTCGACAACTAGGCTTGATTGGGTACACATGTACGAAGATAGAAACCCCCCAAAAGAAGAGAAAGAGAAAATCCATAGGAAAAAGCTTGATCTCAAGGAGAGAATGATGAATAAATTTGGAAGATGCTTGTGTACCTGAATGCCGATTCTGAATTGTGACTATAACTGATCCATAGGAGAAAGTACCAGGAAGAATTAGGAACATTAACCATAATGAATGACTCTCAATGTGAGACGTGAATTAGGAGGCAAGACTCATGAACATTTACTATAGTGAATGACTCTTCATTAGAGATGTGAATTGATGTGAATCAAATGCAAGATTATGGAACATTTACCTAGATGAATGGCTCTCCATTAAAGATGTGAACCAATGTGAATCAAGATGTGTCAAGTCATAAGAATGATGTGGCGAAGAGAGAACTAGAGGATCTAGATGCAACTCAATGTGAGCTTTCATCAAGATGGAGGTAGGATCACAATGCATGTCATTTGACTACACTAACATCCATTATTATGTCCTACTAATTAGAAACATTGCAGACCTATGCATGAATCCCACTAGGATGGAACTTTATTATAGTTCATGATTTACAAAATGCCCATGTGTAAGCCCCCCAAAAGGTCCAAGTACATGATATGATGGAACTTTATAAATTGACTATATTTGCATAAATACACCCCCAAATAGCTCAAATTAGACACCCTTAGCATGTTTCAATGATTGTCACTTGATAGATTAGTGTGATTACAAAGTGTAGTTGAATTTCTAAAGCTTTATAATGTCTAATATGGACTAGAAGCTGAAAATACACTCTTTTAATAGCATAATATAACAAATATCCAACATTGTGCTATAATGCTCAGTAAAATATCCACTTTTAAATAATGGGACTCAAATTGAGTTTGTTTGTGAAAGTTATGAGGCTTGAAAGTCTAAAAAACTGACTCTGCAACAATTTCTAGGAGAAAACTATTTTTTTGAAAAATTATGGAATCAAGAGTACAAAATGATTACATTAATGCAAAGAAATGAAAAAACAACCCATTTCAAAAAAAATTGAACCAAAAAACACATGTTGTATTGTTGAGATATAGCCTCTCAAAGTTTGACATTAATTCTAAAAACTGCAATGAGAACACTTTGTTGGTCTAGTGGAGGGTGGGTGGTGCCTAGGTGGTGGATCAGGTGAGCTGCTGACAAAGATGGCTACTAGGAAAAGGAGTTTATTTTTTTTTAAATTTGAAAAAAAATGTTTTTTTTAATATATAAATATATATATTAAAATTGTGCTTTTGTGGTGGGCAAGGACCAAGGACCCCACCACCCCCTTAATGGGAGGCAAGGGCTGTAGGGTGGACCCCACCATGTACCCTGCACACGGTAGGGTATGAAGGTACCCCCTAGCTACATAAAATCTTTTAAAAAATTTACATCTTAAAGCACTTTTGATTTTTGATTTTAGTTTTATTTTATTTTAAAATTAAAAAAAAAATTACAACAATAAACAAAAATTCTCTAAACACGTTGACATAGGACCGGGCTTAGGCCATACAAACTTGGCTTATGTGTCTCGGCAAAAAAAATACTTTTCCTTCAACCTACTCCAAATCCAACAAAATTTATGTCGATTTATAGGTTCTCGATTATCCTGGATGTAATGGTGCACTCTTTTTTGTGCTAAAATGTTTTGAAAATTGAGTTGTTCACAGAAGATACCAGAATACATGCAACCAAAAACTTGAATAAAATGACTTCTAGAAGTCAAATTTGGTGCAAAACGGATGTCAAACCTTTATTTCTCAGCTGCCCTGAAAATTATGGCGAGCTCTGATTAGATCTAGGAACCGCCAATGCGAATCTTTTATTGCGAAGTTCCAGATGAAACCATATTTCCCTCAATGAACACGAACAAACTTTAATCACCAACAAAACTCTAATACCATGTAAGATTCAATGGGAATCCAATTACACAAGCCTAGATCTAGTTGTAGGAAGAATGTTACAATAGCTGCAAGAACAAAACAAATAATGCAATATGCAACACCACAAGCTATTCTAGAATAGAGGAAATTAATTAAATCAACCATAAAATGAACGGATGAAGTACATGTAAATAGACCACCTAGATGCATGAATTAAGGAGATGACATGTTGAAAAGGGAAATTGCAAGATCAAAAGTACTAATCAAACATGCAAAGCAATTAAACAAACACAAGAGAAATACCAGATTTGTAAGTTGCACCAAGAGAGACCAACACCAAGATTGTGAAGGGGGAAAAACAAAGAAAAAACCCCCTGTGAATATGCAAGTGGCAAGAAGCCAAAAAGGAGAAATTACAAAGATATTTGAGAAGCTTCTCCATGAGAGAAGAAGAAGAAGAAGAAGAAGAAGAAGAAGAAGAAGATATCCGTGAAGAGAATGTTGTCCAGAAAGAGAGGAGACACCTTTTAAATAGAGGTGAATAATGGAGTTATGCATAACTCCCATATGCCACCTTGCATAAGGTGTGTGCCACATGTTTCCTCTTAAGGAGGAATCTACCAAAATAGATTATTCCTGCAGAAGGAATAAAAGAGGTGTTATCCAACATGTGGGGATAAAACACTAAATAATAAAATACAAAAATATAAAGTAATCTTCACTAAGTAAAGATTAATTTCTAATACCCCCCTTAAGCTTTACTTGGAGAGATTTACAATAAATCCATCAAAGGATGATTACATGTTACATGAATGGCATAAAAGCCTTTACAATGAATAAGAATATAGAATTTGAG
This sequence comes from Cunninghamia lanceolata, assembly GCA_027924645.1. NCBI lineage: Eukaryota > Viridiplantae > Streptophyta > Pinopsida > Cupressales > Cupressaceae > Cunninghamia > Cunninghamia lanceolata. The sequence continues at coordinate 14,880 of BSBN01000808.1, forward strand.
AAAGAAGGTTGAAGAGAAGTTTAGATGCAGCTTGATGTAAAGCCAAGTCTTCAAGTCTTCAAGGAATTGAGTGAACCAAAGTGCTTGTATAGACGCCTTTGAACAATTTGAATATTGAGCTCCAAGAGAAGTAGATTGATGGTTCTTGTGCTGCTAAGATATTGAACCTATTTCATCAAAAAAACCATAACCACAAATAGATTTCCCATCATTGGGATCATCTCCTAAACTGAATTAGTATAATCATATAAAGAGAAATAAATTGCATAGTGCATAAAAGGTTTGAGGATAACACGAATCCAAATTTGAGTCATAAAGCCAAGAAGGCAAAAGTTAGCTTAGCTAACATAAGAGTGATTCAATGTAGATAACCTTAAGTCTTGAATAAGAGTGCTAGTAAAAAAAATGTAGCACAAATCATGGCTTATATCCCAAATTATAAAATGCCAACATATAGACATAACAATAAAAGTTCTAGGTTGCTTCTCACTACATCATTTGTTGAATTGTAAAGGGAACTTATATCAAGTTTAATTATAATGGACTTTGAAAATTAGTCCTAAGATCATAGTGCCATCATTTTAAGTTGCAAAATCAAGGACTTTGAAAACAATCCTATAGATGGTTTTTTAAAAACCATAACGCCTTCATAAAATATCAAAGGACTATGAAAATAGTCCTAAAGATGGTATAAAAACCATATTGCCTTCAACAAATTTTAAGAACATGATCCCCAATGATCAGTTCATCATAAAAATGTAAGTGCATACCATCAAAGTGGATGGAAATATTTTCCATGGGGCCAAAAAAGCACTCCAATGAGACTTAAAGGGCTCCCTATCCAACATTAGGGCAAATACGTCTAGTGCATAAAAAAAGAACTCCATTGAGACTAGATGAAGCATTGGACTCCGCAAAAAATTGTATAGACAGGATTAAACCATCAAGAAGGCATAATCTTCATTAAGCTTTTAATATCTCAGATAAATGAGGCACAAAAATTAGATTCCTTTTATCAAGACAACATAATCATAGTTGAGAAGAAACACTAGACTTGTTTTAAATATTGTGATAAATCAAGACGTAGTAAGAGAAATGATAAAAGTCACAAATTGTGAGAAATGATATAAGCAAGAACCTAGCATTATGACAGAAATTACGAGTATTAAATACTCAAAATAAGACAATATTCATGCATTCATGACTACATGAATATCCTCTATTTAAATATAAATTATAGAAGACATGTTCAAGGTTATTGGGTTGATCAAGTCCAATAACAAAGTACATGTTAAAACTATAGAAAAAAAATTCAAAAACTTTAAGAATTGTGCCTATAATTAGCATTTGGATTTTTGAAACAATCACTAGTCCAATGACCATCTTTGTTACAATAATTACAACGCGACTTCTTAGGAGTAGAATTCTGTCGATTTTTAGAAGTATGGTTGTTGGGAAATTGTGAATGGAAATTGTGATTTGGATTAGGTGAAGAATTAGATGAATAATTATGTTTCGACAGAAAAGCATGTTCATTATTTCTAAGAGTACCAAATTGAATTAACTTAGCTTCTTCTTGTCATAACAAATTTTGAAAAATATCATAAGTTAACTGAGTAGCTAATGTAGGAATAACTAATTGAGCATGAATATTTGTAATAAATTGTTGAAACTGTCTAGGTAAACATTTTTTAAGAATGATATGAATCAATGTAAGATGTTCAAGTTTAACCCCTAAATCAATCAATTGAGCACTAATATCATTAAATTTAAGAAGAAATTCATCCATGGTTTGAAAATTTGTATACCTGAGATCTTCGAGTTGATCTTGAAGTTGAATCTTTCTAGATTCATTTGCACTGTCGTAAACCTTTTTAAGAATATCCCATGCAGAATGGCCTTTTGTGCATGCCCCTATGTGAACATAGAGTTTAGGTGACATCGAAATACCTATTAGGCCGAGAGCTTCGTCATTTTTTGCCATCCATTTGTCTTTTTCATCTTGAGTTGCTGTCGCTGCAGGTTCTTACTTTGGATTGGTCGCTACATCCAAAAGATGCTTAAATAAAAAAATAAAACTAATATGTTGCTTCCATGAATGATAATTAGTCGAATTGAGTTTAATTTTGAGAATTAGGGTCGGCATATTGCAAAAATTAAAATCGACGAAAAATATACCTTCTTATGAAAAAAAAAACTAATTACTTAAACAAAAGGCAATTTTTTAAAAAATTGCCTACAAAAATTTTAAAACAACTTTAATAATGCATATTTAAATTTATATTAAAGAAAAGAAAATAAATTTAATAAAAAATTAGAATATTGAATAAACTATATTAAAAAGGCTATATAATTTTTTTAAGAAATCTGCAAAGCGGTAGTGAGATGTAGAGGATTGTCCGCTATGTGGCAGCTGAAGCGGTGGTGTTGACGGAGGCCGTAGAGATGAGCAGGTGTCGGGCGGTGTAAGACACAGGGAGGGGTTGGGAGTTGCAGCCCTCAAAATTTTTTTTTTAACACTAAATTCTGCAGGCCCTAAAGAATTTAAAAAATGTTTATTTTTTTAAAAATTGATTATTGTTTATTATTATTTTTTAAAAAATAAGGGGGCCGAGGCCTCCCTTAGGCCAATTAAGCCCTAAAAAAAGCAATAATTTTTTTTAGGGTTTTTTTAATTTTAAAAAGGCTTTGTTATATTTATTAAAGGGTTTTTAATTTTTAATTTTTTAAAAAAAGGTTTGCTTAAAATTTTAAAAGAAGTATATTATTTTTTGAAAAATTTAATATATAGTTTGTAAAAAACTATGGAAATATATTTTTTAAAACCTTTTGCAATTTTTTTTTAAAATTTGATTTTAATTTGTAAAAATATAGAAATGGTATAGCATGCAGAAACAAACTAAAAGATTTAAAAGGAATTTTTTTTTTTAAAACTATGTCAAAAAAAAATTGTAAAGAAAATAGGAAAGCTACAGATAAATTTTTTTTTGAGAATTTATTTTTACAAGCTATATTATTTTTTATAATTTTTTTTTGAAACAGATAATGCTTCTTATCTCTGTTCTCCTATTTCTCTATTATCTGCAGGGCTCCAAAAAATACTTGCACAAAATGATTAGCAGCAAGGCTCTGATACCATGAAAAGGGAAATTGCAGGATCAAAAGTACTAATCAAACGTGCAAAGCAATTAAACAAACACAAGAGAAATACCAGATTTGTAAGTTGCACCAAGAGAGACCTACAAAGAAAAACTCCCTGTGAATATGCAAGTGGCAAGAAGCCAAAAAGAAGAAGATATCCGTGAAGAGAATGTTGTCCATAACGAGAGGAGGAGACACCTCTTAAATAGAGGTGAAGAATGGAGTTATGAGTAACTCCCATATGCCACCTTGCATAAGGTGTGTGCCACATGTTTCCTCTTAAGGAGGAATCTACCAAAATAGATTATTCCTGCACATGTGGGGATAAAACACCAAATAATAAAATACAAAAATATAAAGTAATCTTCACTAAGTAAAGATTAATTTCTAATACATGTCTAGTGGTTATGAGTTTAACTACCAATGAGTGGATCAATTAATTGTCTAGCTATGAAGTTAAGACTTGAATAGCCAATTAGTGGATCAATTCACTCAGCCTGACTAAGACAGAGGTGGCATTGACTAAACAGAGGTGGCAACTAACCACCACCAGTCAAGGACTGATGAGGTAGTGGTGGCACTTGTGTACCTCAAGTTAAGGTATACACATATCTTTATCAACTTTAATTATCCTATGTAAACGTATTAAATAGGTGCAATACCACACTTAGGATATAATATATCCAAGGTGAATAAAATATTACACCAACATGAAAGGATGTCTTCCTTGAGAGGTATCAATTCTTATTCAAGTGGGAGTTTTGTAGTTGATTGTGTTTTAGGGAAGATATGGAAGCACTTCTAGAATGGAGGTTGAGAGATTCAATGTAACAAATTTTCAACTTTGGAAGATCAAGATGGAGCATTTTGTTGTTGACCATGATGAGCGGATTATAGATCATGTTGCATCCTTCCTTGGATCCCACCCTCATTCAGTTGGAGTTGGTCATATGGTGACCTAGAGCTCGTGTTTAGCTAATGGGGTAAGTCCCCAGACATGTGGATGTTGTGTATGGATTTCATCACATGGCTTTATATAGTTAGAAAGTGGTTATGTTGGGTGCTCTTTTTTAGCCCCCTAGTCACATGAGAAAACACTATTTCTATTAGTTGTTGTTTAAAAGGAACTAAGCTCTTAACACCGCTAGTGTTAACTGAAACTTCACAGATAAAGTTTTGATAAGAAGTGAAAGAAAACTAAACAATTATTACATTAACCCTATGAGAGAAGAAATGCAAGTAAGCTTAGATCTATAGATAATAATAGAGAAAAATGCATAACACAAGATATATCTTGGAATAACCCTTTTGGGAAAAAGACAAGCTCTAAAGAAAACTCAATGTATTATTCAACAAAAAATGAGTTGCAATACATTCATAGAGTATCGATGTTCCCTTAGGAGATAGAGAAGATCATCAACCACTAAATTTTGGAGTCAATCCTACAACATATCCTCCATCTCTAACATGTACTCTCCAACATGTGAACAATATAGCAACATCTCTGTCATACATCCATAGCCATACTACAATGTCACAACCATAAAAAATATGAGATTTTATTATGAACTTCAGTAATATAATGCTACAAGTAAAAGGTGTTGCACAAACCTCCATCTCAAGCATCAAATATATATCCAAGACCAAAACCACAATGGTTTCTAAAATCATGTTGTATAAACCATGCACTAAACTAGGATCCTAATTCATGCACAAAATTCAATGCCTAAAAATAGTTGAGTTAACAAATTGTTTAATGTAAACTTCTTTTTCCAATTTAGGGTATGTGCATGGAAATGGGGGACTAAAAGGGGTTCAAAAGTGGCCACGTTTTTCCTGAAATTAGTAAAAATTGATCTTGGACGAGAAATTCAAGATATCCACACTCAAAATTTTAAAACGTGACAAGAACAAGATTAGTAGTAGTCAGAATCTAGTTTCTAAACTACTATTTTAAAAAAGAATGGTAGAGATTAGGAGGGTCAAATAGGGGGAGCACACAAAATGCTTCTATTTTTGTCAGAAAAATATAATGTAGTGTTTGGTGTGCTCCCCTAAAATCTTGAATTTTTAAAAGTATTTCATATATCCCTTCAGTGGAAAATTAGCTCACATCACATTGTTTGTGCTTAACTTTTCTACTAATTTTTTAATGAATAGATGATTTTTTACTAATTTTCAAAGTGGAGGACATCTTGAAAAATAAAAAATCGGGTATGCCCCCCTTAATTTTGAGAAACTAATTGAAAATCATTTTTTGAATGTGTATAGAATAAAGCCTAGAATGTAAAAATGTATTTTGTTTCAAATTTAGATGAGCAAATACAAAATGACACCAAAAACATTATACGTAGGTTTTTGACAAAAAATGAAGAGGCTAACAAAATAAATTGAAGTTGGAACCGTAGTGTTTTCAAATTTTAGAAAAAGTTATATGGTTAGAAAGATAATAGAGAGCTTAACATCATTTTGGCATGTTTTAAGAGTAATATTAAAAAATGTGCAAAACTAATGGAGGGCACACTCAACATATACTTATTTTTTTATGTTTTCTAGAAAACACGTATTTGGGCATCTAACATGTAGATCCAACCCTTTGGGTTAGATGTCAAAGGAAAATCCAACCCTAAGGGTTGGAATTTCCCAAAGCAAGTTATAACACATTCGCATTACAAAATACATATATAATGCATATACATTTTTGTTTACATAAAAAATAGAGTAACAATATGAAAAAAAGGTGAAACTTGTGATTTTTAGATCTACATGCTCTATTTTTTCTTGTGCACTGTATATTCTGTAACATATAATCAAAATTTTCATGCTTATGAGGAATTGCAATCATTGTTTGACTAAACTAACTCATTTTTTCTTGTATTGATGTAAAAGATTCTAATTGCATGTTTTTAAATTGAATTTGATATATCAATCGTTGTTTTCATATTTTGAAGAATTTGAATAATTGTTTGACAAAACTAAATAGTTTTTTATCTTGCATTGACATAAAGCATTCTAATTATATATTTTTATTTGAATTTGATATATTGTCAATCATTATTTTCATTATTTTGACAAATTGTGTTAGATTGATATAGAATTCAACATCATGCCAAGGAAATGAGCAAAAACTCAAACATCGAATGAGTGTGAAGCTAAGAGTGTAAAGACAAGAGAACAAGCGAGACAACTTCATGGAAATAAGAAATTGAACTCTGTAGATGAAGATATGCCATATTTGCCAATTCAATTAGATTCTGAAGCATCTATTAGAGCCATGAAAGAGAAGAACTTAGAGAAACAAAGGCAACAAATGCAAAAAAATTGTGTAATTAAGAAATTGAATCCTAAAGTTGAAGGTACGTCATCTTTGCCATCTCAATTTGATATTGTAGAAAAGCCTCAAACACTAATTGAATTAATAAATAATGAAACAATCAATGATGATGTAATTTTAATTATAAATTTAGATGTTACGCTAATTGATCAACCTATTGAAAACACACAAAATTTACCAAATTCTAAAGATGAACAAAATTCGTGTAATGAATCAAGTTTACCATTGAGAATACCCCCTAAAATTTTGCATTAAAAACCTAAGTTTTAATTAAAATTGATGAGAACACTCTAAAACCAATGACTGGTAAGATTTCCAAACGTATTTGTAAAAGAAATACTAATAAAATATGGACAATATAAATTTTGAAAACTTAAATGAAATAGGAAGATGTCAATTGTTTATTGAAATGATAGAAATCTTAAGTTTAGACCCATCATGAAGATTCTTGGTCTAAGAACATAAAATATTGATAGTGAAAAATCTATTGTAAAAATCTAATCAATGCATATCAAATAGTGGGTTTCACCTCACACACCAAATATAATAATGCTACACAACATGTAATTACATCACGAGCTAGGGTTTCCAAATTTCACTTATTATTTAGAGTTTTTTTGTCAAACTTTGAAACACGTAGGTTTAATTGTCATTTCAATGTTATTGAAACTTTGTAAATTCAAAAGATTGAATGTTGAAGTCTGGAATTGTGTCAAGTTTAAATTTGAAAATTGATTTTGACGAAACATACTCATGAATTTGAATTCTACCCATTAGATTAAACTTAGGGAATAATAATCATGTTTTTAACCAAACCATAGTTTGTCCAAGATCATTATGAATTCAAAACAATAAGTTAGGGCAAAACAAACAAATTAAGAGAATTATTTAAATTTAAATGATGCCCTAGTTTTAAATGTGCAAAATCTTTAAATATCTTTCCCTGGGTCAGTTTTTTACAAACTGAGAAGTGAGAAATTTATGTTTAGCGTATGAAACTTCATTTCATAAAAAAATGTTGTAGGAAGATGAAGGCCCACAACTAAAGAGGAATAAGAAAATGACAAAAGAGACCACATCTGCAACTGTAGTATCTTCAACAGGTGAGGCCACTTCTCCACTTTCTCCACTTTCTCCACCACAAAGTCCATTTCCACAATAACCACCACCTTCTCCCCCTCCTCAAACTCATGCTCCTTTACTACCTATTCAATCTACCATCCCATTATCCACTATTCATCCCACTCTAGCTACTTCCACTTCCTCCTCTCAACTACCTTCATCTTTGTTGCAACAAATTCCCACCATCATTCTTGTTTAAACATCACTGATAGTATTTTTCCTCCCATTCCTGCACCTACCATCCCTTCCACCATATCCATTTCATTTACCATTCCTTCCACTATTCCTATTTCCTCCATTCTCCAAACTAGTGGAATGTTTTCTTCATCATCCACCTCATCTCAAGGTCTAATTGTTTCCACCCCATTCACCACTTTCCCTATTCCACCTTCTACATTCTTTTCAACAATCAATAAGACAACTTTGGAAAGAGCCATTAAGGATTTAGTCACTCCACCAAGTTCACCTAAAGAACCTTTACAACCACCATTTTTGTATAACATAGAAAAGGTGATAAAGGAGATTGAAGAGAAGCAAAGCCAACAATAGAAAGGAGAGGTAATGACTGAACAATATTAGGGTATACAAGTTGAAATTAAACAAAGGACAGTGCAAGAGAAAGTGCATGTAGAAAGTCAAGAAGAGGAACAATCAATTGATTTGCAAGAAAATAAGGAGACAAATCTCCAAGATAGGAAAAATGAATAAGGATTAATGACTAAGTACCAAGGTCCAATTTCCCAACAACAACAGTTATAAAAGATGAGTGAAGTACAATCATATATCATAGATAATCCAGCTATTAGTATGACAAGTATAGGTGCATAAAATTCTGGTGACACGGAGAATACATCCAAGAATGGACATCAAATTGGTGAAACTTCCTAGGAAGTAAATAGAAGTGAAATAATGAAGTCTCATCAACAATAGTAATAATAAATGGTAGAAATGATAGACCCCATCTTTGGTTTCCTAGTGGCTCAATGTTAAAATTCAATAAAGATAACCAATAATAAAGCCCACTTCTTTAGATCTTTCCAACATAGTTTCAAAGATTAATACATCTAAAACTAGAAATAAGATAAAAATACTATCTGCTATAACCGGAGATGCTTTAGGATCAAGGATAGCAAAAATTGTAACTCCAATAGTAGACAATGACAATAGAGAGATTGGAATTGTAGATTATCAAATCACAACTGTCAACTTGGGAAAGAAAGAAGGGAACATGAAACTTAGGGATTGCAATCTGCTGTATCCACCATTGTCTCCAAGATGGACAAAGATCAAAAGACCAAGAGGGAACTAAAGGAGCAAATGAAAAAATTACAGGCATATATCAAATAATCAGTCACTCCTTTACAATAAGAAGATGGAACAATAACTCCTCCAGTTATTTTGTCACATCAAGAGGTTGTTTAATTGAAAAAGATGAAATATGTGGCTAGAAAAACCCACAAATGGATGGAAGAAACATATGATTAGGGTTCTAAGGTGATTGAAGAAGCTATTAATGCCTTGGTTGAATTTAATATTTTGAAAGGAAAAGTGGAAAATATAATGGATGAATGCAAAACAAAGTTAGAAAATCAATCTCAAAATTTTCCAAGAATTGACATGATGTATAAATTAGATCTAACAATGTTAATAAAAGAGAAGATCTTAGATGAGAAGACCCTTGAATTTCTATTTATGTGAGAAAAATTATTGAGATTTAGAAAAGAAATTATTGACAGATGCCTTGTAGAGATGGAATGGTTTAAAAGTGATATATTAGATATATAGGGAAACATCTTTGGCGTATGCATGATTTGACTAGATTGTTTTTAGATTCAAATGTGAAGATAGATATCACTAGTTTTAAGGGCCAATTGAAGCAAATCTTAACTTCAGAATTGCAAGAGCCTCCTTCCTCTTTCAATGTTATTGAAATGAATAAGCTAACGGATTTTAAGATAAAAATTAGGAAATTTTTGAAAGAAATTCCTAGGAGGAAGGCGAAGCATAGCATCTTGTTCAACACATATGAAACATAGAAGTTTAGGTATGGATTTGTTGATGAGACAAATTTAGAAGACCTTAATCCAACCCTTAATGCATTAATGAATTATAGAAGAGAGGTTGAAAGAGATCAAGTCACAATTGAAGATGATGTATTTGATTAGGTGGATGTTGCTAATTGAATCCATTTCCTATTGCTGGAGCTCACCCCATTTTCTTTTCATATTCAAATTTGACTTCTCAAGGCTATGTGTTGATACCTAGATATTTATGCCACCTTTTATTGTGTTTTGTTACTTGTTTTTAGTTATGGCCGACTTGGCCTAGAAAACTACACTTTTTTGTATCTTTTCAAGAGGAAATATTATTTAGGCCAACCTTGACATAAGATTTGAAAATTTAGAATTTTTTGTAGGCGTTGGATGCAAGTTTGTTATATATGGCTGACTAAAATAATTCTGCGCCCAAATATTTAATTTATTTTAATCTGAACCATTGATAAAGGATGAATCCTAGCCATTAATTGCATACTAAGTGCATTGGCCTCTCCTATAAAAGGTAGTCACTTCTCTTTGTGCAGGGGTTGGGAATTTTTGATACTTGTCAGACTTTTGAGATTAATATGTCAATTTACTTCATGGTTTCTAGTCAATTTATTGTTGGAAATTGTTGATATTAGTTGAACTTTTGATAATAATATAGAGATTGCTTCATGGTTCCAATCAGTTTAGTAGATTTTTCTATTGTTTATGAGTGAATTGTGATAAGTATTTGATGGATCTTGTGTTCATACTAATGGTTTCTTTCTAATTGTAAGTTACTTTGTGTAGTTAGCCTAAACACCTTTGAATTTCATACTTCATATTGTGAAAATTCTTGTTAGATTGCACTAGAAATTCGGTATTTGACATTGATTTATTCATGATTTGAAAATCATTTCCATTGAAGATTTCACTATCTTTATAGCACCGTGAAAACATCTAGTTAAGCAAATATTGGTTTATTTTAGTTTTGTCTACTTACACTTTATGTCATAAGTTGTCGAGGTTCATAGTGGAGTTTCTTAAACCCTTTTTCTTATTTGCCCCATCTTTTAAACTTTTTTATCTAAGTGATTAGTTTAGGTTTAGATTTAGGATCAACATCACCAAATATTACAAATCAGATGAAAAAATATTATTTCCAACATCAAGTCACTTTCAGATCTATAGATCCTGGAAACATTCTTAGGGCTAAGAGTTAAATCAAACTTCATCATTTTTAGATCTAACCATATTTTCTAAATTCAAGTGAACAATTATGTAAGTCCCTTTGTGTGAAACAAAAACTACATCAAACAACTAAGTTATCTTTAAAGGCCAAGACCTAGATCCAGAGACCTTGGGGTAGTCATTTTCCATTCTTTAGGGTTTGATTCCTTTTAGGAGAGATAAAGTACTCAGTATTTTATATAATTTGAGTAGTGCTAAAATACCAATCAATATATTGGTGTTAGAAAGGAGGGCCTAAAACTAGAGTCTAGAACAAAAATTACTTTGTTTGGATCTATTGACAAAGCTTTAGCATTTTTACAGTTAGACCAACACTGCAAGATGAGGAAGGACAAGGTTCAACCCAAACCTAGGCAATACTAATTATATACCTAGAAGTTTTACCTTCATGCAAGGAAATCCTCAAGATGCACCTATGCCATGATTTGGTCAAAACCCTTCTCCCATTAATTTTCCAAATTATCATGATATGCCCAAGAATGCAGATAAGCTATGCTCCAAGCTTTAGGTAAATGATCCCAACAGGACTGAAAAAGAACATATCAAAGATTTCAATGATGTATGTGGAAGATTGCAAATAATAGAAGATGTAGGATCTTGGTTGTTCCCATACTCATTAGGAGAATGAGCATATTATTGGTTTATGAATATGCCTACATGATCCATTACTTCATGGGTCCTTCTTGAGGATGCTTTCTTTAATGGATTTAGGATACTTGCCAAGCATTTTGTTTTGTATTGACAATTTTTAGATATCAAGAGACAAGAGAATGAGTTAAATTTAGTACTTTCAATGACAAATTTCACAAGGCATATTCATGGCTCAGAGCTCCATATAATATTGCTGAGGCTATAACTATTGTGGTTTATTAGTCTGCCTTAGATAATCTTATCTCCATATTTGGTAGAAGAACAAATCCTGCTATAGAAACCCTAGTTGGTACATATGTTGAAGCAATGGAGGTTAACATGGACATGGGTCAATATGGATTTGGAACTTTGGTTTCCTTATGTGTACTAGGAATTCCCAACCATATTTATAGGATAAACAATGCATTATCTAATCATACTTCTATCCAAAATCTAGTTCCTACACCTCATCAAGCATCAAATAATCTAGTGACTACTCAAGCAATGGCTTTGCATCTTGGACCTACTATCGTAGAAGTACCTCCTCCCAGTCATCCCTTCTTTCTCACATCTTTAGATTTAATAGTTTCTAAAGTAAGGAAGAAAAATATGAAATAAAAGAGTTAGCAAAAAAATTCAAGAAGTTGACTACTAAGGTGACACATCTTAGAAATTAGAATGCATATCTACATAATTCATAGAGAAATTAGAATTTTTAGAAGTAGATCAGAACTTAGAATACTAGACCAAATAATGGTGGAGTTCCTTCCCCATTGCATACTCAGAATTAAGGAAATAATATATCATTAGGAATAGTCCATTTAGCAGAGGCAACCGTGTCAAATTGGTGTAGACTTCATAACACTAATGCCCATTCTGAGATAGATTGTCCTCAATTCAGATTAGCTTCCAATATCTTTCAGAAAGAAGTGTAGAATGTAGAAATTCAAGATTTTCCTTTTGTAATTGGATATGAAATTGTGCCAACCACTTATGATACAACTATGGTAGTAGAGAGTTACAACTTTCCTTTCCAAGAAGAGAATGAACTTGATGAAAATGTTGATGAGGTTCAGGCATATCAATAGTATCAAGGGATAAATAACTATAATTTGAGGAGCAATAAGCCTAAAGGCCATTTCACAACATCAACTCCTCCCAACAATTTCCAAACTCCCCTAGATCCTAATGCAAGCAATAACCCAGATCCTCCAAAGGTGATCGCTCTTGTTTCTAATTCTCAAGGTGTTGTTGCAAGTTAATCAATATAGCATGAAACAAGTAGACTTGGTTAATACATGGTTGAGGAAATGAAGAAAATTAAGGTAGCCTCCTATCATTGAGTTAATGAAAATTCTAGGAGTAAAGAAATATTTCTTCCAGTCTTTAGAGGATCCTGTAATCAGGGACAATTCCACTAAGGAAGTTTCATCAAAAGATCTCAAATCTAGCTAAGGACAATAGAGGGAAGGAAAAGGTCCTAGTAGTACAAAGTTTAGATGCTAATGTGGCTATTTACAAGGAAAAAAGGGAATCACATCCTTTCCTACTAACCTTACGCATAGTTGGTAAAAATATTCATAATTTATTAGTATATTTAGGAGCTTCTACCAATGTGATGCATTTATCAGTTTGTAAAGCACTTGGCCTTAATCTAACTAAATGTTCAAGGAATGTGACACAATTATATAAGATTGAAGTAAATATGATTGGCCAGATCCACGTATCCAACAGTATATTAATATTCAAGTGATAGATATCCTAGATGTGTATGACAAGTTTAGTAGAGATTGGTCCAAGACATTGAATGGATACATGGTGATTTATTTATCACATATGTGGTTGCTATGGAGAGGTATTCCTAACCAAATTTGAATTGAGAGGGAGCCCAAAATGAAACATATTATCACTGAGTGTAATATAAACAATGAAATTCTATATACTAAGGAAAATTTAGGTGTATACCTCCCTTCCAGTATGGAAAGAGAAAAAGAAGTGTTACTTGCTTTTGTCACCAACAAAAAATCTAAGGATGGTAGTTCAAACTATCTTAAAGGATTTGAAAAGAGAGATCTTACTATTGTCTTTGATCATATTGAAGTTTTGATTGAATCGGATAAAGAATCCTCCTTTGAGAATGAAGATGAATGTATTGAGAGTTTATTTGCAAATTCACTAGAGATCAAGCTAATATAGGCAAGAATGTGTTACTTGAGGATTTACTATTGCCTAATTGGTGTAGGATTCATAATATCCCCCATTCAGATGTGACACATTCTCCGTGTTTAATGGCTCTTAGCAAATTCAAGGGTGTTACTAAGTCTTCAGATCGACAAGATTTTATTCCTCTTTTGGAGCAAGATCCTATTCTAAATCTCATGCAAGACATAGTGCTTCCTTTTTTAGATTCTACTCATGAAGTGATGCAAGAGGAAAAAGATGTGAAATTTTTGGTATCATCCTCTTATTAGATAATGAATAATTAGTTGTGGATATTAAAATTTAATGGATCAAAGTCAAGACAAGAAGCTAGGGTTGGTATTGAAATAATCATTCCTCAAGGTAAGTCATTCCTAGCAGCCCATAAACTTTAGTTCTATTGCACAAATAATATAGCAGAGTATGAGGCACTTGGTCATGGACTTCTATTGGTACTTAAGAAGAAAATGAAGATGATAAGAGTCTATGGATATTCTAAATTAGTTGTTAAGCAAATTAGAAAATAATATGTATGTCATGAAAAGAGGCTAGCTTGTTATAGAAATAGAGTGTGGGATTTAATAGAAAGTTTTGATGCTTTCAACATAAAGCTCAACTTTTATGGGTGTTCAAAAGGTAATCCTGGAAAAGCTGCTTCTGGGGGAATCATTCATGATGACAAAGGAACCATCTTAGAAGGGTTTGCTAAATGTATTGGTTGTAAAACCAATAATGAAGCTGAGGTGATTGCCCTTTGGAGGGGAATTAAACCAATTCTACACTATGGCTTTCAACAAATTGAAATTGAGGGGGGTTCTAAAAAAATTATAGATTTGGTCAGGAATAAAGAAACTCCTCCTTGGAAGATAAGGGAGTATATTGAAGATATTAGGAACTTAAATAATTTTAGAAACTTTAATATCAACCATATCTATCACGAAGGGAACATGGCTGTGGAAAAATTGACTAACATTGGTCTTGAGGTGGATAGCTGGATGTATTGGATAGATGGAAAGGACTTTCCAATATCTTTGGGAACTATTCTCCATGAGGAGGCAAATTTTTAGATGTAATTATTTTTTGAACATGTCCAACTTTCATGGGGTCATCCTTTTGTGTAATTTGGATATTTGTTATGAAATATTTTTAAAGAAGATCAAAATTAATTAGAAAGATGTGCAAGATACTTATCAGCTTGATTGTAGTCCTTCTCTCATTCATGTTAGGAATCTACTATACCTTGTGGGGATTGATGATAGTTTGTTAACCGATGACCAAAGTGTCCTTTTCATTATGATCCATAGCTGGAAGTACTTGGGAAATGAGTTTAATATCGTTAATATATTTACAATATTTCTCATCGCCTACTCTCAAAATTACAGTCAAAATTATGAGAATTGTGGTTTTAGTGTTTATGGAAAAATTGGAGGCAATAAGCTTAGAGTGGGGCCATCTTAATTTACTATTCTAAAAAGGAATGAGAAAATATGGAACATTTTTTAGAAGGTTGGTATTTCTCCTTAATTTTAGGGCATGTAGGGGCACAATGAGGTCCTCATGTCTCAATTTGTGAACTCTTGGGATAAACAACATGTGGCTAGAGGGCTATACAATTCAATTTTATGGAGAGCATGATCAACCAGGCCACGGGTCTTAGTTGTAACGGAAGGAAAGTGTCATGGTTAGGGAGAAGCAAGGAGAAAGAATTCATTGATTCTTTCCTTGAGGATGGTGAATCCCTTGTCCAACACCAAAATTGGTATGAGAGAGCAACTCTTCCTCAGCCTTGGCCAATAGTAAGTTGGTCTATTATGAAATATTTTACTTTGGAAGGCTATTTCTCTAATGTTCTGGTGGAGCCTCCCCAAAATTTTCTTGTCCTCTAGCCCTAAAACCCTACATAAGGTTAAGTTTATGACTTAATTCCCAAAACCCAAGACCCTTAGCCTTTTATTTTAACCCATGTTATAATTTTGAGTTGACTTGTTGTAGGCGGTCATCCATTATTTAAGTTATAACCTCATGTCTTTCGTCCTATCCTAAATCAACCCCTTAAGCCTAGTGACCAGCTTCTCCAGTGCATTTAATATTTCCTAAGTCCAAATGTGAAATATATAAAGTTAAATGAGCGGTTGTTGCTGCATCGTAGGCTCCAAATCTGTCAGATCTGTCAAAGCCGTGCTGATGCACTAGCCATTGATTCTAAGCAGATGGGTCTAGGTCTTGTTAGCCAAGTACTCCAGGATGTTCTCGCTCCTCATTGGATCGCATGAGCGCATCGTCACAAAGATGCCAAAGAATATTCTTTGCACCATTGCGACAATGTGATAGGTGGAAGGTGGGTCCTGTCCAAGTAAGTTAGGGCTCAGACTTAGCACATGAGCACATAGGTGGTGGTGTGGGTCTCTTTTGGGTGTGCGTTGCTATGATGAAGTGACACGTGGATCCGAAGTGGAAAAGTTTTTTCTGAGCTTGTGAAATTTGATTGGCCCACATCATTCTAAAGCATGTAAGCTATTTGTCAAAGGTGCAAATTTTAAATCTAAGCCATTGATCCTCTTGTAATTTGATTGTATCTACGGTAGAGATTCAAATCTGAGTACGACTACTTTCTGGTTTAATGGCCGAACCGCATCACAGGAATGGTGATTTGATTGAAATCAACTCAAATCTTGCCTATTTTCTGAAATAAATACATCAATCTGACCATTGTGATGAATGCGATCCATTGCAATCCTAATTCTTATGAGAATCAAGCACTCCACAAAAAGAATTGAAGAACTAGGGTTTTTCAGTTACGAAGGGTATGTAAGTGCAAAAGTGTTGATTTACTGGTCAATTTGGTTTCAAATTTCATAGATAGCTTTGAAATTAATCATAGAATCTAGGTTCACAAAGAAATTGAGGAAAATTGTGTAGTTAGTGTGATTTTCAAGAAACCATAGTTTACAGTCAAAATCTTGAACATACAGAAATAACTGGCACATTCGATACAAAGAGGGGTTTTGAGCAGGATTTACTTATTCAATGTCCTGGCTCATTGAAGAAGGCTATAAGCTTTATTGGGAGAAACAAATATGAGAAATTCACATATAGCCTTTGCAGAATTAGAGATGTAGTCATTCCTCTATCTGGGTGGTTATTGTTCGAGCGTTGGTGCATGTGGAGGATGGTAAGGTCTCCATTAATAAATGAATGGTGTCTTGATATGGGTAAAGTTATGCCAAATATATTTATGGATGCAAATTTTGTTAGATTGGTGGCAAAGAGATATGATGCCCAAACAAGGCGAGTGTTAGCAGCTGATGAGACTCCTATCATTTCATTCACCAAGTCCTATATGTTAGCCTTAGGGCACACAACTAAGGGGGGTGAATCAGTTGTGCAAAACTTTCTCTTATTTACACACTTAAATCCTCTTAGTGATTAGCAGTATATTAAACATGAAACATAATGGATTCAAATCAAAAGCAGAAACTCATCAACACATAAGACACCAAGATTTTGACATGGAAAACTCATTTAAGGGAAAAACCACGGGGTGATTAACCCAAGAATGTATTCTCTGTTAGAAGAATAGAAAGAACAAAATGGCACCTGCCAATTAGGGCTCACTGCCCGAGCACACTGCTCACAAGAGGCTCACTGCCTACAAGAGACACACTGTCTACAAAGAAATAAGAATCACATACATGAACTGGAAAATAGCATCTTCACCATGCTTGAATCAGTTCCATTAAGCTCAACACTTCTGCTCTGCCTTTCGCTCTCCTCTTCACTACCACACACTCATCTCCACAAGGACAATCTTGAATTGACTTTGCAATCCATTATTTATACAAGACATCAACTTAGGAATGATCATCTAAGTCGGCAAACATCATAATAACATTCGCAAGATGCATAGCTCATCCGGTCGGCCTGTCTCAGGAAGAAAACCATCATTCGGGAGATATTCTTCATATGTGAGCTCCAACTCCAATGCGGACCACCAACATGAACTGGACATGATCTAAAGACCACCACAAGCTTTCCTGAATCACTAAGAACATCCGCACTTCACCTGCTTGCTGAAATCCTTCTCTCCTTCATCTGAAATCTCAAGAACACAGTCTGTCATCACTGTCACAAAAGAATAGATGCTTGCGGACCTTCAAACCATGAACCAATCTATTTAAAACTTCAAAAAGACTTCTTCAACACTCCCTTAAATCTGCAAAATAGGATAATGCATTTCCGGATCTCATCGGACCTATTTGTCTCATTCTGTCACCACTGAACACCTGCCGGAACCGGTTTAACTTGAACAGCCACGACTTCTTCTGATCTTCATGTGGACCTCTAAAAACTCTACTGGACCATCTTAAGACACATATCTATGAACCCTTTAATTCGCATCCTCTGATCCTCATCCTATCTTGGACTTTTACCTTACTGTCTTCCCTGTTCTTCTCTGTTCCTGATTGAGACTAATTTTCTCAATATCCTCAGCACACAGCTTGTCCAATCCTTATCATTAATGCAACAGGAGTATGTTGACATCAATGACAACATCGGTTAGGCCCATACTTGCAACACTATATTGCTGAGGTATTTAATCTTAACAGAGCTACAAATAAAGTCATAGACTTTGACACTTTCAAATGCATTTATGAAACACACAAAGTTGTATATAGGTCTGTCAAAGTTTGTAGTCACAGAGTAAAAACTTCTTGTGGTAGAGGATTAGGAGTCTTTGAGAAGGAGCCAATAAACATAAAGACTTTTGAAGAATATTTCATAAAAATATATTATTCATGGTGTCAAATAGTTGGTGAGGATGCAAAAGATAAAATCCCCGTGCATTTGATGTTCATGACAATTGATATTCTTGAGATGATATAGTGAATGTGGAATTTGACTTTTCCTCTTTCTTGCCTGATAGAATGCATAAGCAGATGATAACCCTGAAGGCTAATCCTCAAGAATTAGAGTTCAAATGGTACTCACTGATGTGCCATTTGTTTCTATATGCTGGTAGAGAAGTGTGGAATCAGAATTTGGGAGTAAGAATATATGATGATAATAAGAATACCTTGATATTACAGTGTTGGACTTATCTATGGGACAAGGATTGTGATAACTTAGACTTCATCATTTTTCAAGAATTCTTTGTCAAAAAACTGATGGAATACATGGGTGAACATGTGGAAAGGATACCAGAAGAAATAAAAGATTTCCTCAGGCCATATGAGGAAACTCTGGGGTTGGGATTAAAGCATAATTGGGAGACAATTTCTTAATTTAGTACTCCACATATTTCAGAATCTATGGGTTTTCCATGAGACCTCATTTATTGCCTGTATGTGTGCTAAAGAGACTTGCCTACCTAGAAATTATCTGACAGCTGAATGAAGTAGATAAAATCCATCTAAAAGGTCAAAATAAAGGTTCTTTCTCCCCTATTGCCTTTGCAAGTGGTAAACAAAGAGAGTTTGGATCAAGTATATCCCTTGTTGAACAATTATAGGTTGCCATATACTGTTGTTAGAGTTTTGATCTCGAGGGATTCATAAATGTAGTTAGATTGAGTGTGAAGAAATCTACTTTTCCTCATGAGGTGCATTTTGTTGAAGATGTAGTCAAAAATTCCTTAACATTTGAAGAAGTGAAGACAAAAATAAGAAATGGCGCAGAATTGTCAAGGTAGAGAATGAGAAGACTAAGAAGGATCTTGAATTTCAATGTTCATATGTCGAAGAAAAGGAAAAGGTTCTCAGAATTAGGAAGATGTTGGAGAATGTATAAAAACCAATTATTCCTGAGGAGCAGAGGCCCCCCAAACTGCACAAAGATCCTAATGTACCAATAAGGCCTTATTTTAGACCAAGGAGTGAGGATACTAAAGAGGAAGCATCCCAGGATGTAGAGGAAGTAGATAGTCAACAAAGTAAAAGACAAAAGACCTCTAAGGACAATGGAGGTAAGAGGCAGAAACCTTTGAGGACAAAGGAAAAGCCCCAATGGAGACCATTGATATTGAAGACATTCTAGAGGAATTAGGAACTGCTGAGGTAAATCCTGAACAAACTAGTATGATTGTGCCACCAATACCTCATAATAGAAGTATTGATTATTTAAAAATTGCAAATGATGAGACTGGAGATATAAGGGCACTAGCTTGCTAGACATTTCTATCAGATGATAAATTTATGAAAACTCAAGAGTTTAAGGACTTTGTGTTGAGAAGAAAACAAGATTCTTATCAAAATAAGCTTGAGGAAGAAAGAAGAAAAATTGAACCATCACAAGAAGAGGACTTGGCCACAAAAATTTTGTCAGAATTTGATTTGAAACTTGATAATATCACTCCTTAGTAAGGAAGACAAATGGTAATGGAGAGTGGTATGTTTCTATTGCCAAATTGGAATTTGGTGAATGCTTTAGCCTTTGAGACAATAAAAAGACAAAATGAGGTGGTCTTCTCTACTGAGAAGCAAGTTGAAGAAGAATTTGGGTCAAGTTTTAATCCATCATTTGAAACACTAGCAATATGGACCTTGGCACCTAATACAAATAAGGTAGATGTAGTTGAAAGTATTGATCAGCTAAGCCATGGAGATAGGTCAAACCTAGCTTGAAGATTGGTTTGCTTTACATTTCTGTTTTCATTTTCATGATCTTATTGTGAAAAGGGTTGCAGATACTCCATCTCTAGATGCAACAACTTTGGCAGTACAACTATGTTCAGTCATGTTGGGTGAATATTTTGTCTTCAACTAATTGAAGGCAAAATGGTTATATCGACCACAGTGTAATGAGATAAATCTCTCCTCTCAGCAAGGGGAGGTTCCCTATCAACTATCACAAACTTATTTAAACTAAATACTAATTCAGGGTGAGACCATATCATCCATTTCTCTTTTTTTAGAAATGATGTTTACAAAATGAAAGAGCACTTTCTCGATACAAATTGAATAATCAAGAAACCCACGAGAGTACAAAGTCTATCGTTGCTTCTTTTACTGATTTATAATTTAGAACCAAATAGAATAAGGTGCAGCCCAAATTCTTCATAGAAAACTACGATAAAACATATGATCACAAAACATAATAGTAGTTCAAAGCGTTCCCAATATCTTTTACTTCAAAACATAAAATCACAAACTAAAGATAATTGTTGTAGCACAAAGTCTCCATGATCAACTTTAGAACATCTCCCAGATTACTCACACTCACTACAATTTGATCAAGCATATAAGATAGTATTAGGAAAAGGACATAAGAACAATTTCCAATATGTCACAAGTTATTTCAACACAAAGTTTGAACGATCACTTGCTTTTTTATTCACTTGATAAAATTTGATTTACAATTTGAACACAAAGTCTCAAAATGCTCTTCAATTTGGCAGAGTTTCGCTGTAATACCTAAAAGATGATAATTACAATGGGGGTCCTCTTTATTTATAAGAGGAATCAAGAGCAAAAATAGGAAAAGAAAAACTATGACTTATTCAACAAAGGAGTCTTTTTTGATTTGGGACTTCCTATGTTTTTACATGTAATTGCATATGAGAAAAGTACACGTAAATATGTCCAAAATTGTTTCAAAAGTACATCTAAAAAGTAAAAAATAAACTAAGTAATGGAAAAACTGCTTCAACTTGTATTGCTGTCTTTCTTCATATGGCCATCATACATGGTGAAAGTTTCTTGCATCCCAATACTGTTTGGACTAACTGTGTTCTTGAAAATCATCCTAGCTCTAACTATGGCATCTTTGACTGTGGTGACTGATTTTGTGTGACTAGTTAACTTGGTATTCAGAATGTCCAAAGTTAACTGATTGTCAAGAATATTGTCCACGGAGGCCATTGTAAATGTTTTGTCCTCGAACTCTTTCTGGAACATATTTTCAAATTCCTGAACCATCTCTTCTGTAGAGAGAAATTGGTTATCCTGTGACACAAGTTTACACGGTAGCTCCTCCAATTTATGCAAAAGACTAACATCACTCTGATCACTTAGTTTCCTTACAGCTTCCAGATCATTGATCAAATCTTTTAGCACTCGTCTTCGATATATCAATGCCTCTTTGGTTTCAGTATAAGAATCCCTGTTAGGAATGACACCAATTGATATCAGAGCGCTTATTTTCAGCTTTCTCATCTCAACCCCCTTATCATGATTCTGTTCTAGGCACTCGATATCTTGAGAGATAACATCAATCAGGTCATCAAGTTCTGCTCTTATTTTCTCCATTTTGTTTGTCTTCTCAGATAGCTCTGTAAGTAGAGATATTCCTTGTGTGTGCATCCTTTCCAAGTACT
Source organism: Cunninghamia lanceolata (assembly GCA_027924645.1). Classification (NCBI taxonomy): domain Eukaryota; kingdom Viridiplantae; phylum Streptophyta; class Pinopsida; order Cupressales; family Cupressaceae; genus Cunninghamia; species Cunninghamia lanceolata. The sequence goes on from BSBN01000808.1 coordinate 36,889, forward strand.
CTTCAAGTACTCTTCCCTTAAGATGAGTCTTCTCCGCTTTCTGGATAATAGGGTCTTCTACAGAAATAGCCTCGGGAGTTACTGATTCTAAATTCAAAGTGATTTTCCTCACCACTGCAGTCAACTGTTCAACCATTGCTTTGTAATGATCTTTCATTTCTTTCTCTTTGTCAAATTTCTGAATCAGAATATCCATGGCTGACTGCATATCAGTCTTTGTACTTTCATGAGTTATTTTGCCTAACTCAACTCTAGAGATAGATTAATCATTCATACTAAAATTTTCCATGGTTGCATCCTGCAGAGGTCTTGCAATCTCCAGAAATTTGTTTCCCTTATCCCTGAGCATTCTCGAAAGAATCTTTGGCTTCTTCGGGGTCTTGGCTTTTGCAGGCACCAGCTTACTAAAATCAAAGTCATTTGGGGAGATGGCTTGTTTCTTCCTTTTTGGTGTATAAGCTAACAACCATGGTGGAAACACAAAAGTACTCACATTAGGGTTTGTTCCCATTGTTGGTGTCACCGAAACTGCACTTGCACTGGAGGTGGAAACAATAGATGGAGTGTTAGTAAAAACTACACCTGTTACATTCACATTAGAAACCTGTTCAGTATTCATTAAAAAGTGATCAAATATAGAAGTATCCCCAATATCAAAGGATGAAGAGGACAAGCCAGGAATAGACTCTGAGGAATGAAGAACATCTTCAAAAGTATTTTGAGGATTGTCAAAAATTGTTTTGGAAGGTGAGGGAGATTTAGAAGAGGGGATATCAATGGGTGAGACAGACAAAGGAACTGAAACAGGTGTGTCAGACAAAAGAGATGAGACTCCTGTTTCTTGTTGTACATTCTCTTGTGGGGACAAAACTTCCTCTTCTTGTTGATCTGTAGGTCTGTCTTCAATCTCCATTTCCTCAGTGGCTGGCTCTTCAGTGTTTTGTTTCTCAATTTCCATATCTTCTATCTCCAACTCTTTCTCCATAGCCTTTGACTTCATCACAAATTTGATCCTAGGCTTATGTGGCTTGGAAGAAGAGGGAACATCACTCTTGTTCTTCGTCTTGTTCTCCACCTTTTTACCTATTTGCTCTTGGATATTAGTCTCTTATCCTGTAAGGAATTCTTTCAAAGTAATTCCCTTATCTGCTAGCCAGTTATTGGTGTTTGCCAATATAGGCTCAAATCTTTTCCTTAGAGAGGTCAACTCTTTTTGAGACCATTGGATTGGAGGGAGAGGAGAGCCAACAACCTGTTCAGTGTTATAGCTGTCATCGATCAACTCTCCATCATCCACTAGGTCTTCAGGAATATCAGCAAGTCCCAGATGTTCAATCTGCTCAAGAGATAACCTGCTATAATCCAACTTTCTGATATCTTCTTCTGTTCTCAAATCCACCTAGACGTCCTCAACCATAGGTTCATGGAACTGGGTTTTCCTCTTGATCTTATCTTTCACACCTCTGTAATCAAACTTTGGCCTTCTCTTGAATTGTTTCATGGTTACAAGCTGCATTTTAGTTTCCATGGCTCTAGCCTTTGCAGTAATTAACACTAAATATCTGCCAATTTCAACTGGAAACCTAAAACCTGGTTTCTTGAGCTCCATTTGTTTTTTATGCACGACAATCATTTGTCTACATAATTCCATTAAAACAATTTTGTCTGAGGGAAACCTTGGCAGTATATAAGGATGACCTTGGAAAAAGCCAACCCTCAGATATGAGAAAGAAGGAAATTGTAAGAACATACATCCAAAATCATTCACCACTGTCCAAGCTTCATCTAAAACTCTTCTTTGTTCTAGCTGAGGGTCAAAAAGACACAAAAACACTGCGAAGAAAGCATCATTTACCCTCTTGAAGTGGTGAATAGAACCCTTCAATGTCAATTGAGAATAGTACTGCTATACAGGAATTACTCTCCTATCTCCTTCTGATGTTAGACTTGGAAAGTTTCTCATGGAGGCTGCTGTTGATAATTGAGAGGGGGGGTGAATCAGTTATCCTAATTATTTCTTCTTTCTGAACTTTCTTAATAACAATGCAACATTAATTCAAATAAGCAAACATAACCATGAAAAGTAAAATACACATGACACAATATTTTTGATGTGGAAACCTTGTTAAGGGAGAAAACCACGGGGTGATTAACCCAAGATTGTATTCTCTGTTAGAAGAATGGAAATACAAAATGGCACTTGCCAAGTAGGGCTCATTGCCCGAGCACACTGCTCACAAGAGGCACACTGCCTACAAGAGACTCACTGTCTACAAAAAGAGTGTTATACAATACTTGAACTGATTGGGAGCATCTACATATGCTGGAGTTTAGTTCCGGTTAGGCTCAGTACACTGATCTGCTGCACTTCATCTTTACTTTTCTCTTATGCTGCTTTCCTTTCACATACCGGACCTTCCTTACTGCTTCTACTTTGCTCTTCTGTTCTTATTCGCACATTACAACCAACTAAAATACCTCTCACAACTAAATCCATCTTGTATATATATCCGTACAAGTGATTTCATCACCTTTCAAGTCGGCATCCGGAATAGTCAATCTTTTCATAAACTCTGATCTGTCAGCTGAATCCTTACATACCACGTAATGCGGATCAAGCATATACTTGTAGAAGTCATCAATCATGTCAGCCAAACAAGACTTATGCCTTAAGAACCTCTTCCATCATCAGTAACACATCCAGAATAATGCCTGATGCTCTGTCAGTCAGTTCTTCCTCTGTCACACTGCCAATCAAGAACCCGATACTTAAGTGATCATATCTTTTTCTTCATCTATCACCAGAGGCTAAATCCTTGGAATCTATCACTCAAGGTAGTCCTCTTGACTTCCCCAAATCTGCACTTCACCAAGATACTTCCTCTGAGAGATCTGGACCTATTTGTCAGACCTCATCACATGCTCTATTCTTGTTTACTGGACCACAACATTCTTCACTCTGACTTCTGGTAGAGATTTACCATGTCCTACGGATGAGTGGGATGAACTTCGTTGCCATCAATGACAACAATCATGAATCCATATAGTGTCTCTTGCCAACAATCTCCCCCTTTGACATTGATGGCAACACTTAGTGAAAAATGACTAAATGTTTACACTATGCTCCCCCTCGGTTGATGCTCTGTTCTTGTATACATTTTTTGAAGCTCCCCCTTAGTTGGATTCCTCATTTTTCACTGCTCCTCACTCTCCCTTTGACATCAATGGCAAAGGGTAGGGACTGCATACCAAAATTTTCAAAAACACTTCTATACTTAGCCGCATAAGTATTTATACATGCTATACTTTACATAAACCGAAGGATATCTGCAAAAGTTGTCTTTAATTGAATGAATTATGTAGCCCAACTTTGCTTCATTCTGTCCAAAATTGATATATGACCACTCAATAGAAAAGCAAACGCATCTGCCCTTTTTATATCTGTTAGATCATTTGTCTGAGCTGTGATTTGAGCTTCTTTTATGGCCTCATGCATGGCCTCTAACTTAGGGACAATTATCCCTCTGAGCTCACTTAACCTACTTATTCTGTTTTTCTTCTCTTTTTCAAGCTTCTTAATCTCATTCAAAACTACAACCATTTGACATTCTTGATTTATTATTGATGTAGAAAGTGGATCAAAATTTTGAGAGAGTTTTAACAGTTTATCCTCCTATTCTTTCATTTTCTTCTCAATTTCCACTATTGCTTTGGACCAGGAAATACAAAATTTGTATGCTTCACCGCCATCTTTAAGAGCATTTTCTAAGCTCTTTATCCCAATATTCATATTTCTCCTATCATTAATGATCAACCCTTGTACCTTTGAGAATCTCTTATCCAAAAACTCCTTCCAGACTTTTTCTTCAGCTGACTTCTCTAGAGAATCAAAATGTGTGCTAACACTATTGACTAGAGTTTTGAGATTACCGGATGAGGAGGCTGTGGGATCCTTCTGAAACGATGGCATAATCTTTTCTAGCACTCCAGAAGCAACTTCTATCAACTCACAGTCTTCCATGTGAGACTTTAGGAGTTTTTCTTTAGCCTTTGCATTAGCAAATGAGGCTATCTTCATTGTTTATACCGGAGAAAGTGAATCAAAATTAAATGGTCCTTGTAGAAGCTCTGGTTCATCAATCTCCATTGTTTCTTTGTTCAGAAATTCTTGGACAGTTTTTGCAGTGTCTCTTGCCGGAGATAGATGTTTCTTCTCTTCTGCATTCTTAGAGCTGTCCTTTTGAGCTTTCTCTCCTTCTACATTCTCACCACTAGCAGTTGTGGTCTTTTTTGTTGAGGTCTTCTCTCCCTTTGCAACCTTGGTACTAGCATCTTCCTTTTCCTTTACCTCTGCTTCTTTCTCCTGTGTTCTTACTTCTCCTTTAGATCCGGAGATTGTAGGGGAAACCGGAGGAGAAATGTTAGTCTGTTCAAGGCCCACCTCTTCTGTCATTTTCTCAGTAGATTCTTCTGCAACATTTGTAGCCGAGGGGTTAGCACCCAAGTCCTCTATGATAGGAAGATTGAATCTTTTGAAGGTTTTCCAGAGAATCTCTTCTGCATCCTTGGCTACCTTGTCAGTTTCACCAAGCATGAGCTGATTCATCCTTGCTTTGCTCCTAAACTCATCCTTGCAATCTTTGAATATCATATTCATTGTTTTGGGATCGATTGAAGGATATAGTTGAATAGCTATCTGTTCCCGGATCTCAAGGTCTTTGCCATGGCATTAGTCTTTCTTATTTCTAACTCCTTTTCTAGGCTCTTGGGAATAAGAGATATAATTTCAATAAAAGCCTTATTATATATGTTTAGATACTTAACTGTGGCTTCCTCCAGAACCCTTTTATCTGCTTCATTATATTCATCATAGAATTCTGTTAAGGGTTGCAGATTCCCATCCACAGTGACTGCTTTCACTACAACATCTAAGGAGAGAGTGGGTTTTTCAACAAATTCCTCTTCCTTCTCTTCTTCTCCTTGACTGGTAGAGTGTTTACCGAATGATTTCTTCTTCTTCTTTAGTTTCCTTATCTCCTCATCTGATTCGGTTTCCTCATCATCTTTTAGGCTAACATAGGACCTTGTTGCCTTTTTCTTTGTTCTCTTCTCTCCTTTTCCAAATGCCTGGACTTCCAGTTTTGAGCTTTTAGCAGTGACAGGTGCTGATCTCTTTGATGATCTGGTCCAGGTGGAAGATTCTACCGGAGCACTTTTCTTACTTCCCTTTTCTGCCTCTTTCTCTACCCTTTCCATCTTTTCTCTGTTGGCATCAAGGGCCTCTTTTGAGATGCCTAAGCCTCTGGCAATTTCTTCAACTTCTTTTATTACCTTTCTTTTGATTTCTGGCTATCTGAGTTCCACATGAATCTTTACACTTAGCTCCTCAAAGGTGCCAAACCTTTCTGCCTTGGGATCTTTTGGTTGTTTCAACATGTGTTCAATATGCAACTCAATAATTTTCTCATCAAATTCATACCCCATGGCCATGATCCATACAGTTCTTGGTTCTACTGCCTCCATTAGGCACTGATCAGTCTCTACCATAAAGCATACTGTGTCTTTGTATTTCTCAAGAAGAGACTGGGGAATTCTCTCTCTTGCTTGCATAATGTTTTGAAAATTCTTGAAATAACCCCATAGGGCTGTATTCCTTGCTTTAGCATCCCCAAGTCCATACAAATAGTCTTTGATTTGGATGGCAACCGGTCTGTCATTCTGCCATACCCATCCATTGGATTCAGGAAGCTCATTCATGTAATAAAAGAACAGGCAGAGTATCAAGCCACCATACTTGAAGGAGTTCTTCTTATCCTTCTTAATCTTTTGCAGATTTTCCAAAAGTTGGCTTAGAAGAAGCTCACATAAATCATAGTCAGCATTTTCTTTTAGCATTTGATATGCTGTGTAAACTGCAGTTCCCGGTACCGAATTTTCCCTACTGGAGTGATAAATCTTGTAACCAATTATCATGGATGCAAATTTGACATCCGGTTCAGTGATGTCTTCAATTGTCATAGCTCTCTTGTCAAATTTTGATCCGGTTGCATCACTTACTGTCTGATTCTTGACAGACTTGAGAATAGGTATTCCACCGGATGAGTGCAGACTGGTTATTGCCCTAATTGCATCTTTGGTGATCTTAAAAGGTTTATTCAACCATAGGAAATTGTCATGCACTCTACTCAACACATACTAGACCCATTCATCTTCCTCAAAATAGGGGAAATGAATGCACTGTACAAAATGCTTATCCCGGATGGCTTTATACTGAGGTTTAATCTCAAAAGAGTCATCTATCAACTATTTGTGATAGATATCTACTAACTTTGATTCCCCAAATTCTTCAATATTCGCATGTATGTAAACCCTAATGTCTTTTGTATGCAATACGCCATGCAGAACACTAGAAAATGCACCTAGGGGATCTACTTCCAAAGATTTGTATGGATGTTTATTGAAAATGGGGCAAGGTCTATCAGAAATCTTTACTATATTCAGAGTAGCCATCATCAAGGAATTTTACTGAGAGATATCAAGATCGGAGAATACCTATTACGCTGATTAGGGCACACACGATGAAATCTGAATTGAGCTGTATGAAGAATCGTCTTGATCTTTGGGAGAAGTTGTTCCAGAGCTCCTTTTCATTCTTCTTCACATGTGAGTGTATAAATGTGTAAATGACAAACGAATGAACTCTTTTATTCCAAGAAGCCCTAATTTTCACCTTGCAATAAATGCGCAACCTAATTCATTCCAGTTTGCCTTGTTTTCCTTGTTCAAGGAGGAAGAAACTCATCCGAATCATTATGATGCCTTTGTGATCGATGTTAGTGAGAATCATAATGTCCACTTCTTCTTCTGATCATCTCATGTATTCGCAGATCAAGTTGTTTCAATTTGGATCCATACTGGACCAATCTTGTGAGAAACCTGTTTTGCCGGAAGACTTGTTTAACCAGACCAATTTTGAAGGAATTAAACTTTTTAAATTTTCTTGTGGATCTCTCAAATCTTTACCTGACCTTCTTTAGATTTTTCTCTAGAAACCATTTGATCCACAGCTTCTCATGTGCCAATTTCAGGCACCAATTGACTGGCTAGGGGAACAAGGTTTTCTTTGTGTCTCCCCCTGAGCCAGAGCTCATCTCTTAATTTCTAGAAGGAATATCAGCACCAGAGTCTGGTGCGGATCAAATCTCTACATTCTCTATACTTTTCTTCACCCAAATCTTGTTCATATCACGTTTAATTTCTTCCGCATTCACCTTTTGTTTACCCTTATCTTGATTCTGATTATGATATACCGGACCTCTTTTGTCCTGATTCTTGCTTCTACAGAACTTTGCACTATGACCGGATCTATTGCAGATTTGGCAAACAACATTTCTTTGCATATTTGACTAATATCCTCTTGATCTGTATTGATTAGCCATATGACCTATTCTATTGCATGCAAAACATCTACCATTGAATGATTTGTTCATTTGCATATTTCTACATTCATGAGATTTGTGACCATACCTTTTGCAGTTAAAGCATTGTCTGGAGAGGGATGAATTGTTCTGACTCATTCTCTTTCTGCACTGATTAGCTTTATGACCAAAGTTATTGCAGTTGTGGCAGTATCCATTGAAGGATGGATATCTTTGAGCATTAGGCTGTCTTACCAAAGGTCTTCTAGGCCTGTTCCTTGGATTTTCTGATCCAAAATTCTTCTGACCGGATCCAGAGCTTTCTCCTTTCTCATATCCCAAACCACACTTGTCATCTACCTTCTTTTAACTTTCAAGAAGAACTTCAAGTTGAGAAGAACTTAGCTTGAATTTCTCTTTATATTCATTTGTTGTTTGAAGATCCCTTTTGAGAGAGACAATTTGATCCTCAAGTTTTTCTTCATTATTTTTAGCATCTTCAAGATCAGATTCAAGATGTCTGATAATTCTATCCATCTGGTGGCAATCTTCTAATTTTTCCTTGAGAGATTGTCTTAGATTATCTTCAATTTTTCTTTTCTCTTCAATTTCTTGGGTAAACTTCATAACTCCTGATTCCATTTCATGTCTTACCATAATGATTTCTTTTGATAACTTTTCACATAACTTGGTTTTCTCATTCAGCTCTTCATTTGCATCATTTGCTTCACCTTGTCTTGCCAATTGCTGAAGTAGCTCCTTTCTCTTTTTCATAGAGAGATTTAATTTGTCTTTTAGTTCTCTCATGAAATCATCAGCCTGCTTGAGTCTTTCCTTTAATTCATTGACTTCAGAGTTTGACTGTTCAAGATCATCAAGGGCAGTCTTGAGTTGCTCCCTTAAACCATATGTATCCATTTGGATTCCTAGATCTTCCTCAAGCTGTTAGACTTTGTTAGGAGGAACTTGGCTCTGATACCAATTGTTGATAACTGAGAGGGGGGGTGAATCAGTTATCCTAATTATTTCTTCTTTCTGAACTTTCTTAATAACAATGCAACATTAATTCAAATAAGAAAACATAACCATGAAAAGGAAAATACACATGACACAATATTTTTGATGTGGAAACCTTGTTAAGGGAGAAAACCACGGGGTGATTAACCCAAGATTCTATTCTCTATTAGAAGAATGGAAATACAAAATGACACTTGCCAATTAGGGCTCACTGCCCGAGCACACTGCTCACAAGAGGCACACTGCCTACAAGAGACTCACTGCCTACAAAAAGAGTGTTATACAATACTTGAACTGATTGGGAGCATCTACATATGCTGGAGTTTAGTTCCGGTTAGGCTCAGTACACTGATCTGCTGTACTTCATCTTTACTCTTCTCTTATGCTACTTTCCTTTCACATACCTGACCTTCCTTACTACTTCTGCTCTACTCTTCTGTTCTTATTTGCACATTACAACCAACTACAATACCTCTCACAACTAAATCCATCTTGTATATATATCCGCAGAAGTGATTTCATCACCTTTCAAGTCAGCATCTGGAATAGTCAATCTTTTCATAAACTCTAATCTGTCGGCTGAATCCTTACATACCAAGTAATGCGGATCAAGCATATACTTGTAGAAGTCATCAATCATGTTGGCCAAACAAGACTTATGCCTTAAGAACCTCTTCCATCATCAGTAACACATCCGGAATAATGCCTGATGCTCTGTCAGTCAGTTCTTCCTCTGTCACACTGCCAATCAGGAACCCGATACTTAAGTGATCATATCTTTTTCTTCATCTATCACCGGAGGCTAAACCCTTGGAATCTATCACTCAAGGTAGTCCTCTTGACTTCCCCAAATCCACACTTCACCAAGATACTTCCTCTGAGAGATCTGGACCTGTCTGTCAGACCTCGTCACATGCTCTGTTCTTGTTTACTGGACCACAACATTCTTCACTCTGACTTCTGGTAGAGACTTACCATGTCCTGCGGATGAGTGGGACGAACTTTGTTGCCATCAATGACAACAATCATGAATCCATATAGTGTCTCTTTCCATCAACTGCTATATATACCAGATAAGAAGTCATGTAGAATTTGAAGTTAGTGGATACCTTTGTCAATTGCTTGTGCAGAGCATTGCTAATTTGCTCACCCCAGAAGATGGCTTGTTTACCTTAGAGTATTACCTTGATGAAAGGGTACATCCACTCATGAAAAAGTGAGGAAGAGGCCAATCCCCTTATCTTGCTGAGAAGAGTTATAAGATCACCAAATTCTTCTATAAAGTCACTTCTAGGAAAACTCCTTGGCCACCTGGACAAGTTTGACCGTGAAGTTTTGAGCCATTTAGTATTCATTATCTTCTTTGCCTTCTTAGGATTTTTGTCATACTCTTTTTGTGCTTCAGCAAAATCTAGTTTTATGACTTGCATCCACCATTGTCATAGTATCTCTGTTATAAAAATGAGCACACTGAAGAACAAACTCTGTGTTATGGGCTGCCACTGGGAAAGACGACACCAAATGAATGTTACTGTCAATAATCTTCTTCATTGCAGAACTAGGATTATTGGACTTAGTTCTTTCCACAAATTCAACAATGTCCACATGACCGATCTCTATATCCTGAATGTCATCAATATTAGAAGTAACCAAGGTGATTGGAAAAACACCTTGATACTTATACTTCATCGCTTTTGACTTCTTCAAAGACAACTCAGTCATCTAAAAACGCTATCACCAAATGATGTCGATGAAGAGAGAAAATCCACAGAAGAAACTGCAACAAAAATCCATGATCATGCAATTAGGGGAAATACTAGTAATCTGAGAAAATTACATGTTGATGATCACAACTATGGGGATATGCTTGAAAGGGCTAGGGTGCGAGTAGGTCAAAAAAAGGAGGAAAGCGGGCTCAGAAAAGCAAAATTGAATATATCCCAGAGTTAGAAAAATTTGAGAGAATGTGTGCACGGTCGGCAAAATTTACTGCCCTTGCATGTAAGGGATAATTTGCAATGTCTGGGCAGCCATTTTTACTGACCCTGCAGGTAAACAAAAAATGCATGTGTATCAGTGGCAAAAATTAACGCTTTTGCATGTTTTAGAATTGCAAATGTTTTATGTTTGAGCGGCAAAAAATGCCGACACTGCATATAGGTGTTTCAAGGTTTTCTTCATGTAAGGGCAGTGAATTTCACCGCCCATACATATGCATTAGGATACAACTTCAAATGCAGTGTCGATGATTTCCACCGACTTCGCATTTGTTCACAAGCTTATGGAAAGATGTTGATCGGCAAGTATAGCCGACATTACAGATGTAAAATGGATTTGGTGTTCGGTCGAAACAAATCATCGTCGATGTGTATCACTTCATCAAAGATTTCATGTAAGGGCGACAACATTCGCCACCCTTGCATGAAGGTAAAACACAAAACACAATCGGTGATATTTGCCGATTCAAAACCTAAAAAAACTAAGCCTAAATGAAAACTAAGTCACGATTACTAGAAAATGGTCGGGAAGGTTTAGTCTGGCTAGAATGAGAAAAACTAGGGTTATCACCATATGGACGTGAATCAATCAACAAAAGAAACAAAAATAGAGATGCATTAAACGACAATTTGCTTTGAACAACATTTGAACAATAAAATTCTTAAAGAACATGAACAAACAATAAAAAGAAAACCCTAGAAGGAAATAACAAAAACAATGTTTTAAAAACTTACTTGTCAAAAAGAGCGAAACCCTAAGTGCGATGGCGGTGACTCAAGACCTATTTGAATTCAAGATCAACGCAATTGAGTGGTTTGAAGAAGGTGATGCGAGCGGTTTGAGGAGGCTTAGAGAAAGACGAATAAAGAAATAGGATGAATTTACCCATTAAAAGGGTTAAAAAGAATGCTCTTAATGCTTAACACGAGTGGCCATAAATGCCATTGAATTTCAAGATTTTGAAGATCTCGCTCAGGCGGCAAATTCTACCGACATGACATGTGCTAACCATTAACGCAACAGTGGCAAAAATCACCGCTTATGCGTTTGCTTTCAAAGAAGAATAAGTAATGGCGGTGAAAATTGCCGCCCGGGCATATTCAAAACAAATACTATGTAAAGGCAGAAAATTTTGCCGACTATACACAAGCAAACAAAAAGGTATGCAATGGTGGCAAAATTTACCGACTTTGCACATACAGTTTCAAAATTTAACTAACACCCCAAAATGATCAAAATTGATATTTTGGTCAGTTTACAACCTAATCAATTTGCCCAAACTTCGAGGAATCGATTCGAGGGAATGTCGCAAACTAGTTTAGGATGCCATATGACTTTGCACGAGGTCAAGAGAATCTTGTCTCAATTTGCGAACTTAGAGTGTAGATTATGAAACGGACAAGTTTCGTAGGGGTTGTTTACCAAAATGAGCGTAGCTGATTTTGAGAACAATAACTAGCTCTAACTGGGGAACTTCCATCGATCAAACTTTGAAACGAATGAAGGGAGGAGAATCCAGTCTCTAAGTGCCTTCATCCATACCATTAGGCCATAGAGTCAAGCTACAAAAAAGAAAAATACACAAAAGACTAAACAAAAACACAAAAATCAAAACACAAAACTATACAAATGTAAAAATGAATTATCTGATACTTCAAGGATTGAAGTGTTTCAGATGTCCACTGTGAGGCAACAAGAATGGTGTTCCATCCAGATACTCCAGCAAGAAGCTATTTTCACCACAGAGCTGATGAATGGTGAATGGACCTCTCCATAAGGAATCAAACTTCCCATGCATTTAGCTAATCTGAGATAGGATCTTTTTAGACCTCAATACAAAGGTGAGAATATTTTGTTTAAACCAATATCTCATTGTACTTAGGCAAAATATTTTAGATATTGTAATAATGGATACCCCCTAGGTCTAGTAGAGCCTAAAGTGCAGAGGAGAATAAGTTACTATCTCTTGTTTGTTGGCCACTGATCTGAGAGTCTTGAGCATTAAGGATAGCTACCTTATAGGGATAATCAGGCAATTAGTTGGGAACACCAACATGTTCATGGATATTATTTTCCTTTACTATATCATTTAAGGCATAACAACTTGGTTAGTTTCCCCTTTTTTCTGGTTTCTTCTTTGGATGACTGTATAAAAAATGAGGCTTCTCCCCCTTTGCACCATGGTTTAATTTATTACCTTTATTACTATAACCTGAATCTTACTCCCACCATCCTCCCCACTGCCGATGTTCCCTCTTTCTTCACTAAATACTCCTATTAAGAAAATCCATGCTAAATGTCTTTACCCTAACCTTAGTGGGAGGGGTAAGAAGAAAGACATTCTTGGTCCCTCGAAAGTCTCTCTTGCCAAGCCTAGTAAGTCTCAAATTATAATGATAAGGGGAAGAAAAATCTCTCTTCTACTGGGTTTATTCCTTCTCCCAAAATTTTCCCCATTGTTGATGATTCAGAAACCATATTTATGCTAATCTTGAGCTTACCCCTCATAAAACTAAGGCTAATAAGGGAAAGAAGACTAATGTTGTCACTCCCAAAAAATTCCTACTATCCCTGAAGGAGAGTGAGATTGGTAAGGGCACTATTCCCAAGGGCCTGAGGAGAACTATCAGGATCAAATCAACCATTGTTGATATTGATATTGGAGTAGCATTTGTTTATCATTCCCCTAAAGGGAAAGGATATAATATTTTTGAGGTTTATGCAAGAACTATTGAAGGTGGGAGGTGGTTAGCAAGGTTGGCCAAGAACCCAATTACTGCTAATATTGGGAAGGGTTATGATGGTAAGAAAGTTACTCAAACAAGGGATGTTATAGTGCAAGAGATCACTTCAGATTCTGTTCCCTCATACAATTCCCAGAGCACCAAGGATGATCTTTTTGTTGATGAAGGGGTTCTTGACTCACCCCATGAGGAGTCTGAGGATATGGGTTCTCTTTTTCTTACTAATTCTATTGAGGAAGTTGAGGAGGATCAGGAGGAAGTTGAGGAGAAAAAGGAGGAGAGTAAGGAGTTTGGTACTCATAAAGATGCAATGGTGGATTATGAGTAAGATGAGGAGGAAAAGGAGGAGAGTGAGAAGTTGGGTGCTCATGAATATGCAATGTGGGAAGATGCTTGTAGGGATACTAATAATAATGACAATTTGGCTGCGTTGACTAAAAAAATGGATGATCTTGGAAAAATGGATAAAATTGAACATACCATTGGGCATCCCCAAATGTATGACAAGTGTAATAAAAATGGGAGATCATGAATGATAATATGAAATTTTTTTGTAACAGATTGGTGAAAATTGAAGAGGCTATGAATGCTCTAGTTAATGTAAATGATGACATGATAAGGAAAGTAGTCTCAGGGATTTTTATTTTACAGGTTGAATTGAAGAAGCACAAACAAGTACAAGACGAAGAAAACTAGGCCAAGAAAATGATATTGAAGATAAAATGACAGAAGGATATGGGTGATACTCAATGGGAGGAGAAACTCAAAATTATGTGTAAGGATTGGGAGGCACTGGTTGCTTGATACAGGGAGTAATTTTTTGCTATTTGAAGTTGTTCCACTGTTGTTCTTGGTGCTGTTTCTTTGCTATTTTTGGGTTGTTTTTGTCTAGTTCCTATTGTGCTGCTTGATCTGGAGTGGTTTAGCCAACTAGTGCTTTTTTTCTATGATTTCTTGATGTTTTGTTTCATGATGTTCATTATGGTTTTGAACTCTCCTATTATGTAAGGGACTGAGACCCCTTTTCCTAGCTTGTCTTATAACAAACATTCAACTTGTCCCTAGAAAGAAAAATCATACATCTGATGCCTTGGCTCAAGTATCTAGTACCTTAGAGCCATTAAGTTTGTTAGAGTTGAATATATTTTTAGTTGAGCTCAATCCTATCCCGTATGTACTAGATAATATCATCAATTTTTAGGTATTTGAAGATGATCGACATATATTGGATTTCATCATAGATTCTGATATTTTTGAAGCTCAAATTATAGATGAAGTGGATATAGATGAGATGGAACTTGATCAAGAGGGTATAGTCAATATGAAGACTAACACTAATCCTAAAACAATGGTGTAGTTAGAGATATTATTTGATTAAGATTAGTTTGGAATGTAGAAGAATAGTGTTGAATCATAAGGTGGAAAATATTTTCCACATAACATGGGAGACAAAGAGAATGTGAAGAATATCCTTTTAGGAAAAGTGTGTACCCTAGAGGAGAAAGATGGAATAATTTAGGACTTGAGAGATTATAATGATGTCATAGCATGGAGTTATGAAGACCTATGTCACCTCTATCATTAATCATACTATTCCCTTGAAACTTGGGGTTAAACCATTTAGGCAGAAGCAGAGGCTAGTTAATGCTTTGTTAGAACCCTTAATTTTTTAATAGGTATTAAAACTACTTTTATCTAGGAACATTTTCCCAGTAAGGCATTCTAATTGGGGGATAATCTAATACTGGTAAGATAGAAGAATGGAGAAATCAGATTGTGCATGGATTTCAAGAATATGAACAAGGCTTCTGAAAAAGATAATTATCCTCTCCTATCCTTAGATGAATTGTTACAAATTGTTAATGGATCTCAGATAATGTCATTTCTTGATGATTATTCAAGATACAACCAAGTGATGTTTACTTACAAAGATAGATTAAAAATGGCTTTCACTACCAAGTGGGGAGCATTTGCATATAGAAGAATGCCATTTGGTTTAAGTAATGCAAGAGCTACATTTCAAAAAGCAATGGACATAACTTTTAAGGATTTAGTTGGAAAATGTATTATAATATACATGGATGGCCTTACAATGTTTTTAGAGATTAGAGGTGATCATATTGATGATTTAAGGAAGGTTCTATAGATGTGCAAAGAGCATGGAGTTTCACGCAATCTAAAGAAGTGTATCCTTGGATTTATTGAGGGGAAATTTTTAGGTCACCTTATTTTAGAGCAAGGGATAACCATTGATCCTGAGAGAGTCCAAGCTATTTTGAAGATCCCTCCTCTAGCTAGTAAGAAAGAATTGAAGTCTTACTTTTGAAAGATTAACTTTGTGTCAAAGTTTATCACCGGATTTTCTGAAATTGTTATCCTATTGAAAGATATGTTGAAACAAGATGCAAAAATTGAATGACACTTGAAGCCAATTTTTTTTTTTGAAGTATATGGAAGGCTATCTCAGAATCTCCAATACTTTTTGGTCTAGATTATACAAATCCTTTCTACATTTATTCTTTTGCATCATAAAACACATGTGTAACCATGTTGACTCAAATAAAAGAATAAGGTGATGAAAGAACCATTGCATTTATGAGTGCTCCATTTAAAGATGTAGAAATAAGGTACCCAAATGTTAAGAAGCAAGAATACACCTTGGTAAGAGAAATTAAGAAGTTTACATTGAATACAAAGAATACTGAGAAGGGGGTGAATCAGTATTCTAAAAAAAATTTCATCCACACATTTATTAATCCATTTACCAAATTCAATAACATGAAAGCAAAGGAAACACAAGAAGAGCAGCCACAAATTCATAACACATAGACACCAGGATTTTATGTGGAAAACCCAAAAAGGGAAAAACCACGGTGAGTGTTAGCTCACAATATATTATGATAGCAATACTAAATTACATAAAGGCTCAGTTCCCAACGACTCACTATCCAAAGAAGTGCTCACTGCAATAGGCTCATTGCCAAATAGAAGAGAAGATAGAAGAAGGATTGGCTCACTACCAAGAGATGACTGCAATAGGTGCATCTACAAAATGCTGTGGTATAGTACCAATTTTCTAAGTATATAGATTCAAAGGACTTCATATTGTCTTCCCTACTTTTTTGCTCTGCTTCACATATACTTATGTCCTTCTACCTTTATTGTCCTTTTGCTAATCACAAAACTGCCTTAGGTCACACAATCATGGAATTCACATTCTATCTACACTCTACAATGTGCCCAACACTGAAATCCATCGAGCATATATATCCACAACAAGATTCATCTCACAATCAGGTCAGTAAGCCAGACATGAAACATGTATATACAAGTGTTATACCTTGTCGACTTGATCATGTGCATAAACATGACCCAAACAAACATACAATAGTCTTCATATAGGATGACATCAATCATTTAACCACTTGGATTAATTATTCAAACAATATATCCTCACCGCATATAGATCTTACTTGCCTATCGGCTTATCCCTTAAGTACACACTTGACTAGTTCAACTGACATACCAAAAATTCCAATGCAGATTATATGAGATTCCAAAAATCATAGAAAAAATTCATTATGGACATATTAGCATACCTTTAGAACCATGAAGCATAATATTATTTCATAGAGAAATGCAGATCTCAGAACTATTGTTCTATCATAGAGAAATACTGTTAGACTGGAAGCCGATACTGAAGAACTTGTCAAATATGATCTAGTGGACTTTGATTGCTACAAATATGAATTTAGATGCTTATGACATGTGTCTACATTGCCTTAGAATTGCAAATCAAAATACCCAATAACAGAGGAATGAGGACCAAAATACTCAAATGCTTTACTTTATTTCATGATTAAATCTATTCATCCAAACTTAGACAATTCACCATATGTCTTCCGAAGGAAGTTAGAACGGAACATTGAAACATATGATCACCAAATAGCTATGAACAACATA
Organism: Cunninghamia lanceolata; assembly: GCA_027924645.1. Classification (NCBI taxonomy): domain Eukaryota; kingdom Viridiplantae; phylum Streptophyta; class Pinopsida; order Cupressales; family Cupressaceae; genus Cunninghamia; species Cunninghamia lanceolata. The sequence goes on from BSBN01000808.1 coordinate 54,029, forward strand.
CCTGAACTGCATATAATAATCTTCAACTGTGGAGACATATTGAACCAATCTCTGATACTCTATAGCTTGCCCATTAATTAGCCATTTTGACTAAGTTAGTCTTCTAGACCTTTACCAAACCTTGTTGCCATCAATGACAACATTCTATCAACAGTGTCTCTTGAATATATTACCAACAATCTCCCCATTTGATATTGATGGCAACACTTAGTGAAAAATGCTTGTCTGCCCCCCTTATTATATACACCCTGTTTTTCTTTTTCACTTTTTGGTGTTTGTCCATTTTTCACTGGTTTTCTTCTCTCCCTTTGACATCAATGGCAAAGGTGTATTTACAAGAGTCAAAATTGTGTCAAGATAGCAGAAACTGCAAAAACTGTCATACTTTGCCGCATATGTACAAATACAATCTTCAACTTAATTTGATGTGGGTTGTAGGATGTCATTGAAGATGTTCTTGATTTGAGCCAACTCTCCATCCTAACTCTTCTTTGCATTTTCCAAAATTTGAATATGGCCATTTATTAGAAAGACCAATTTTTCTACCTTTTGAATATCAGAGGGTGTGTCAATTAGTGCACTTACCTACAATGCTTTTACTGCAAGATTTGACATTGAGTCTAGCTTAGGACTTATTAGTCCTCTTAATTGACACATTCTATTTTTCATTTGATCCCTCTTCTTTATTAGGCTACTTATGTTATTATCAATACTAATGATTTGTATCTCTTTGCTACTTGTTGACTCAGGTGCTGGGTCGAATGACTTAGAGATATTTACTAGCTGTAGTTTTTGATCCTTGATCTTTTCTCCTAACTCTTATGTGGCTTTTGACCATGATAAACAAAATTTGTACAAATCACAAGCTTCTTTAATGGCACTCTGTATGCCTCTTATTCCATTGTCTAACAAAGTTTTATCATTAGCTAACATGGTCTTCAATTCAACTAATCTCATCTCATCAAACTCTTTTCTAACTTTTGTCTCTGCAGATTTTTCAAAAGATTAAAAATGAGTGCTGATTGATTTTATCATACCTTTAAGTTGATCAGTTGATGATAATGATGTATCTTTCTGGTATTCAGGCATCAACTTCTCCAACACATCAGATGCTACACTAATGAGCTCATTGTTCTGTATATGTGTTTTCATCATCTCTTCCTGTGCCTTTGCTTGAACAATTGACACTATTTTAAATTTTTGTATAGGAGACATTGAGGCCAATTTATTGGTGCTTGTAGGATCTCAGACTCATCCAAATTCTGTTATCTCTCCAAAAGTTCCCTAGAAGCAGTGTCTCTTGTCATTTCTTCAAACACTTCTTTTTCTAGATTTTATTCCAGAGGTTCCATGTCCATATTTTCTTGTTGACCAATATTTTGCTCCGGTGTAAGGCTCATCTTATCTTGATCAAGTTCTTGATCATCAACCTTGATCTATTCATCAATCTTCTCATCAGTTTGTCAATCTAGATGAGGACTTGTTTCAACTTTTGGTCCCTTTTTGCAGTGTCTAGGTTTCCAGTAGCAGGGGCTTGATTTGCCTTTTCTATCATCTCTTCTTTATTTTTGTCTGATCCTTGGTCCATGCCAACATCTGGAACATATGTGTCATCTCCAACATTTGTTTCTTCATTATCATATACAGTTGGGAGATGATATTCCTCCAACACTCTTAGGGTGATCTCCTTAGTATCTTTGACTACTTTCTCAATGTCATCTGCCATTAGAGTGTTCATTCTCCTCTTTGTTCTGAATTCTTTATGAAGTGCTTTGGAGATTTTTGCCTTTTCTTTTGAAGTGATTTCAAGATAGTTTTATTAATGTATGCTCTCTAAGCTCAACATCCTTAGTGGTGCAGGAGCACCATTTGTCAAAAATGGACAATTATTAAAATCTAGACTTTAGTGTTGAGTTTTGCATAAAAAAGGTCTTAAAAGACCATTTATTATTGTAATAAAGCCTATTTGAGGCATTTTTGTAGTGGGGGTAATTATAGGACTAGGGTCTTTAAGTTTTTTCTTAAGTTTAGTATTTTCTATTTTGGTAGCCTTAGTGGAGAGGCTATTTTTAGTCTTTCTTTTTGAGTTTTCTCAATGGAGGAGGAGTGGAATGAAGTTATATATTGTAAAACATGCTTTTCATATGATATACAGGTCATAGAAGAAGGATATGAAGCTTTTGGGATGAAGGAAATAAGATAAAATGATTCTTTTTGCTGTTCTAGTTCTATTTTTCACAGTTTTTCTACATTTTTTGCTGTTCTTTGCACTTGTACAACCTGGTACGGCCTTGTAGCACCCTGAACCATACATGGTTGGATGGGGTATTGTATTACCTTTATTTTTCATGTGTTTATGGTCTGGTATCATGTTTTGTAGATTTTATGCTCATTTTTCTAAAAATAGTCCAATAACCTAGGTTTTGACAGTCCTAGAGAGAAATTTTATGTTTTTGAGTGCCACGACCATGGGAAAATGACACAAAAAGTGGAATGATAGGTTTTGAAGTCCTTAAAATTATTTATTCACTTGTGGAGGAAACAAATGAGTTTTCTTGGTGTTTTGAAATGTTCTCATTGCTGTAATTTCTTATTTTTTAGGAAGAATGAGGGTTTCTAGTTTGCATGTTTGAATTTGATGAGATAAGTGAGGGTCCTGATGAACAAAATGGTGGATTCTTATGTTCTAATACATAATTAAAGACTGTCCATTGAGTTTGGGTAAAAATTTGGTGATTTTGAGGCAACTCCTTTGTAAAAGTGGCCTAATTAGGCCTATTACTAGAATTACCAATCATTTTTAAGGCCTTATGTTACAAAACAATCATACTTTCATAAAAGATATGTTATGTAAGGGGATAATGGGTACTCAAAACATGTTTTAGTTCATGGTTTTGAGTCGTTTTATGAAAGTTATGCCAAAAATACTTCATTTGCTATCCTAATTAGGCCTAGGACCAATAGGTACAATCCATTTTTGAGGATTTTGGTCCAAAACAACCTACCCTGCATGTTAGATATATTGTGGAGGGGCTTAATGGGTATTTCATAAGGTAATTTGTTCATGGGTTTGTCTTAGATTCTGCAAGTTATGCCCCAAAAACCCTATTCCAAGGGCTACAAGCAAAGTCGACCTAGTTGTGAAGGGACAATAGGAACAACAAGTTACTAAGTTGTTTTGTGAGTTTGGTGAGTATCCCCTGGTCATTTTAGTGTGGTCCAATGTGGTTGGGAGGTTTTGTGGGTATCTTATGCATTCAAACCATGAAATGGCATCTTTTCCTAGTCTTAAAGCAATACATTCTAAGAGGACAGTCAAGACAATGTGTGAACCGTCAAGTGGTAAATGAAACCTTGCATTTGTGTGCTACCCCTGCCTCTACATCAAGTAGTATCAGAGCATAGGAAGTAGATCTTTTGAGAGTTGAAGGTTGGAGTTTGAACAAAGTGGAATATGAGGAGTCAAGATGCCTCCTAAAGGAAGTTCAGTTGCAAGAAAGATTGATCAGTAGGCTAGAGAGCTAGAAACCTTGAAGAAGAAGATTGCTGCATTGAATTCTAAAGCTGGAGGCACCATGAGTGAAAGTGAGTCTAAAGAAGAAGAAGAAACTTCTAGTGAAGAAGAAGAGTTAGATCCAGAGGATGTGAGGATGGTAAAGTTTTTGAAAGCTGTGAAAGGTGATGGACATAGAAAAATGGATTTGCCAATGTATGGAGGCAAACTAGATGGTGAAGAGCTCTTAGACTAGATAGGAGCCATGGAAAATTACTTTGAAAGTGAAGAGATAGATGAAGATCACAAGGTGAGGAAGGCTAAAACCAAACTGAAGGGACATGCTTTGTTGTGGTGGAACTTTGTGCAGGAGGAAAGACAGAAACAAGGGAAGACCAAGATCACTTCTTGGGAGAAAAGGAAGGCAAAACTGAAAGGTAAGTTCCTTCCTAGTGATTATAATGTTCAATTACTGAAAAGATTACAAAATCTTAGGCAAAAGGACTTAGATGTGCAAGCATACACTAAGGAGTTTTATAGGTTAAGTATAAGGACAAAGCATGAGGAGGATGAAGAAGAAAGAGTGGCTAGATATCTCAATGGCCTAAGGTATAACATTCAAGATGAAATCAGTTTGTTGGCACCAAAAATAGTGGAACAATGTTTTCAAATGGCAATAAGAGTAGAAGAAAAAATCAAGAGGAGACAAGAGAAGAAAGCAAGAGGAAGAGAAAGTACTTCTAGGGGCAGAGGTACATTTTCAACACCAAGACGATCCAAAGAAGATTTTGAAGATGCTGATAAGACTAAAGAACAAGCACCTGAGTCTAGAGGAGGATGGAGAGGTGGAAGAACAATTTTTAGGGGCAGATATGTGGATCAAGGAAGAGGCTCAAATGTGTTTACTGGAAAGTTCTATCACTGTGGTGAGTTTGGTCATCCAACCTATAAGTGCCTTGACAAGATTGGTACTACTTCAAGTGGAGGTGAAAGAAGAGGTGAAAAGAGAGTCCAAATTGTATAGGAAGATGAAAGAGAAAGTGTCCATGCTGCACTAGAGGTGGGTGAATCATTGATGGTGAGAAGACAACTCTTGAAGACATCCAGGGAGAAAGAGCTAATTCAAAGAAGAGCCTTGTTTAGGATAGCCTATAGATGCAAAAATAAGGTATGCAAAGTAGTAGTTGATTTTGGATGCACTAATAATATGGTATCTAGTGATATGGTGGACAAATTGAACTTGCAAAGAGTGCCTATAGAAAAACCTTATCAAGTGTCTTGGTTTAGTGAAAATCAAACCATTTTGGTGAGTGAACAAGCTACTATTGAATTTCAAATTGGTCAATATAGAGATAAAGTTGTTTGTGATATTCTACCTATGAGTTGTTGCCATGTTTTACTTGGAAGGCCTTGGCAATTTGACAGGTCAACAATCTATAATGGAAGACAAAATACATATAACATTGAAAGGATGGGAGATCATTCATTCTAACTCCATTGGTTGAAGAGGTAAGAGAGCAAGGTGAGATCATCATGATAGGGAGAAAAGAATATGTGAGCAATGAGGAAGGTGAGAGTGTGAAATTTGCAGCCAAGTCACAATTTGATGCTGTTGGGACAACAAATGAGAAGGAAAAACACAATGTGCAGATAGAGATGAAGAAGAATGTTTTTGTATGGAAAGAGGAAGAATGTGGCATGGTACCTCAGGTTAGTACAAACAAGAGAAAGTTTGAAGTACAAGAAGGCATATTGATAGGGACAGTCATGTGTCCTGTGGTAAGGTAACCTAGTGATGTTGAAACTTGAAGGGCAGTGAAAGAGAGGATAGTGAATCATGAAGATAGAAGGATAGTGGATTGGGATGCTGATTAGATAGTGGAAATGGTAGGTGTAGATCTGATAGAGACCACCAAATACATTGCTACAGATGTTAAGGAGATTGACAGAGGAGAAAGGACAGTTGACAGTGAAAAATATGCAAATAGCATGAGCATTGGACAATGGCCTAAACAAGAAGAGAAGAGAGAAGTGATGGCAGTAGGAGAAAGATTTTATACAGAGGTAAGGGGAGATTTGACATCAGAGTTTGGTGATAAGGTGGAACAACACCACACAAAATGGTACACACAGTTAGAGCATGTTTCAAGGGAATATAAATGGAAGAATGTCAAGGACAATTAGAGTCAAGTACATAGTGAACCTGTTATAGGAAAGAGTGAAGGTCAGAGCCATGAAGAACACAAAGGAGCATAAGATGCCGTACTTTTTCCAAGAGACTTGGAAAACTTCAAAATTGGAGTGTATGGTGCAGGAGCACCATTTGTAAAAAATGGACAATTATTAAAATCTAGGCTTTAGTGTTGAGTTTTGCATAAAATAAGGTCTTAAAAGACCATTTATTATTGTAATAAATCCTATTTGAGGCATTTTTTTAGTGGGGGTAATTATAGGACTAGGGTCTTTAAGTTTTTGCTTAAGTTTAGTATTTTCTATTTTGGTAGCCTTAATGGAGAGGCTATTTTTAGTCTTTCTTTTTGAGTTTTCTCGATGGAGGATGAGTGGAATAAAGTTATATATTGTAAAACATGATTTTTATATGATATACAGGTCGTAGAAGAAGGATATGAAGCTTTTGGGATGAAGGAAATAAGATAAAATGATTCTTTTTGTTGTTCTAGCTCTGTTTTTCATAGTTTTTCTACATTTTTTGCTGTTCTTTGCACTTGTACAGCCTGATATGACCCTGTAGCACCCTAAACCATACATGGTTGGATGGGGTATTTGATTACCTTTCTTTTTCATATGATTTTATGGTCTGGTATCATGTTTTGTGGATTTTATGCTCATTTTTCTAAAAATAGTCCAATAACCTAGGTTTTGACAGTCCTAGAGAGAAATTTTATGTTTTTGAGTGCCACGACCATGGGAAAATGACACAAAATGGTGGAATGACAGGTTTTGAAGTCCTTAAAATTATTTCTTCACTTGTGGAGCGAACAAATAAGTTTTCTTGGTGTTTTGAAACGTTCTTATTGCTGTAATTTCCTGTTTTTTAGGAAGAACGAGGGTTTCTAGTTTGCATGTTTGAATTTGATGAGATAAGTGAGGGCCCTGATAAAAAAAATGGTGGATTATTCTGTTTTAATACATAACTAAAGACTATCCATTGAGTTTGGGTAAAAATTTGGTGATTTTGAGGCACCTCCTTTGTAAAAGTGGCCTAATTAGGCTTATTACCAGAATTACCAGTCATTTTTAAGGCCTTATGTTACAAAACAATAATACCTAAATGAAATATATGTTATGTAAGGGGATAATGGGTACTCAAAACAGGTTTCAGTTCATGGGTTTGAGTCGTTTTATGAAAATTATGCCAAAAATACTTCATTTGCTATCCTAATTAGGTCTAGGAACAACAGGTACAGTCCATTTTTGAGGATTTTGGTCCAAAACAAACTACCCTGAATGTTAGATATATTGTGGAGGGGATTAATGGGTATTTAAAAAGGTAATTTGTTCATGGTTTTGTCTTAGATTCTGCAAGTTATTCCCCAAAAACCCTATTCCAAGGGCTACAAGCAAAGTCGACGTAGTTGTGAAGGGATAATAGGAACAACAAGTTACTAAGTTGTTTTATGAGTTTGGTGAGTATCCCCTGGTCATTTTAGTGTGGTCCACAGTGGTTGGGAGGTTTTGTGGGTAGCTTATGCATTCAAACTATGAAATGGCATGTTTTCCTAGTCTTAAAGCAATGCATTCTAAGAGGACAGTCAAGACAATGTGTGAACAGTCAAGTGGTAAATGAAACCTTGCATTTGTGTGCTGCCCCTACCTCTGCATCACTTAGCCATAATAGCTTCTTTCCTTACATACATTATACTTTCCAAGCTTTCTGGGAGATTAGTAATTATTTCAATGAGAGCTTTATTGTATATATTCAAGTATTGGATGAAAGCAACATCAATGATCTTTTTATTTGCATCGTCGAAGTCATCATACAGTTGGGCAATAGGTTTTAGATTAACATCAACTATAATGGCCTTCAATACTTCCTCCAGACTCATTGTAGTCTGGTCTTCCATAGGTGCTTCAGTCTTAATCTTCTTTCTCCCTATATCCTTACTGGAGGTCTTCCTTTTTGTGGCACCAGAGGGTTTGTCTTGCTGACAATTGGAGGGTGGTTCACTCTGTGCCTTCATCTTCTTCACCTCTTCATCAGTCTTAGTTTCTTCATCATCAACTATACCAACATTGACATACACTCTTTAATCTTTGGTTTTCTTTCTTTTGCATGTTTGCGCTTCTGCAGTTGTTGAGGAGGGAATACTAGAGGATTTAGATGCTGTTCTAGAGGAACTTGCACCTCTTGTTCTCCTTTTTGGTGCATCAGGTGCCTCTTGTTGCACCACTTAAACTTATGAAGCTTTATTAGCTTCCTTTTCTTGCTTCTTCTCCTTTTCTTTAGCTGTTCTTTTTGCTTCAACTCTAGCTCTTGTGGCTGATATTTGTTCTTTGGTGAATCCTTTGCTTTGTACATATTCTTCTACCATTTTCTTAGCCTTTTTTTGGATTTCAAACTTCCTTAGTTCAACATGAACTTTTATAGATATCTCTTCATATGTGCCAAACCTTTCCTCTGAGGTATCCCTAGGTTTGCTTAACATGTGTTGAGCATGTCCATCTAACACATCAGTTGTTACTTCATACCCTAATGGCATAATCCAGACTATTCTAGGCTCAACAACCTCCATAATGCACTGATCCTTGTTGACAATCAAGCATATATAACTTTTATATTTTTCCACAATTGTCTTAGGGATCCTTTCCCTAGATTGCATTACCTTTTGGAAGTTCTTGAAATAGCCCCATAGTGTTGTAGTCTATGCATCATGACTTCCTATATTGCTTAGATGATCTCTAATTTGCACTGCAACCGGTTGACTATTTAACCAGAACAAATTCTTCATACTTGGTAATTCATGCATGAAATAGAAGAATAGGCAGATGATCAACTCACCAAACTTGAAGGGGTATTTGTTAGATCCTTTGTCTTCTTTAGGTTTTCTATTAATTGCTGTCATAGCAATTCACAGAGATCATAGTTTGCATTTTCTTTGATCATCTAATAAGCGGTATATATAGCAGTACCAGAGAGAATTCTTTTGGTTTGTGAAGTAGATTTTGTAACCCAGCACCATGGATGCAAACCTTACAACATGATCTTCAATATCATTGATTGTCAATGCCCTTTTGTCAAATCTGGCTCCAGTGGCCACTATCACTATTTTATTCTTTACATATTTTAATACTGGTACTGTACCGATGGAGCTTAATCTAGTCACAACTATTATTGCCTCCTTTTTGATCATGAATGGTCTCTCCAGCCACATGAATTCATCATGGATCTTGCTTAGAACATACCGGACCCATTTGTTCTCTGCAAATGTTGGGAAGTCTTTGTATTTAATGAATTTCTTTACTTCCAAAGCCTTATATTCTTCCTTCAACTCAAATTGGTCACCACTTAGACATTTTATATATAAATATGTGAATTTACTGTCACCATGTTCTTCTAGGGCTACATGAATATAAAACCTAATGTCTTCTGCATGCATGACACCAAAAGAAATTTCTAAAAATGCACCATTTGGATTGACCTCTATTGATTTGAATGGATGCTTCTTGAATTTTGGCTAGGCTCTCTCAGTTATATCAATCACTTGTGGTGTTGCCATTTCCGTAAATACTTAAACAAATTCACAATAGGTTTTTAATAAAAAAATACCTCTTTTGCCAAATTAGGGTTTCCTTTACTTGAATCACTTTGTGTCACTTGAACCTCTGGAGATCGTTGAAATTGTTTGGGAATCACTTTCAGTTTTTCTTGGACACTTGATAACTTCAATGCAAAGTGAATTGTATGTCAAATAAGTTTCTTTTTAACCCTTGATATGAAAACCTAAGTCGTCATAAATGCAGTCCTTCAAAAAGTTGTCAAACACTTCTCTGTTAAGCTCAATCGATCAAGATTGCTCTGCAATGTTTTGCATTTGATTCTTTTATTCTGTAATTACTTTCAAAAGATCTATCATATGAAGCTTCACATCATATCTTCATGTTGGATCCCAACACTAATTATCTGGCTAGGGGATTTGAATTTTCAATACAACCCCCCTGAGCCAGAGCTCCCAATTTACTTCCTGGAGGAAGTATCTACACCAGAGACTGGTGCAGATCCATCCCTGACCTCATTAACTTCCTTCTTAATCTAGACCTTGCTCATATCCTTCTTGATTTCCACTGGATCAATCTTGTTCTTACCTTTATCTTCTCTCTGCTCTGGTTTCCTCTTCTTTGCAGAATAGTCTCTTTTCTCATTCTTGTATCTACAGAATCTTGCAACATGTCTGAACTTATTGCAATTGTAGCATACCACATTCCTTTGTCCCTGACTCCTTCTGTTGATTGGATTCATTCTTATTTTGTATTGGTTAGCCATATGTCCAATTCTATTGCATGCAAAACATTTTCCATTGAAGAATGAGTATTCCTTGCATTGTTAAAACCATTGCTTACCAGACTTCTGCATTCATTTCATTTATGACCAATTTTATTGTAATTAAAACATTGACCAGAGAATGATGGAATATTCTGATTCATTGTACTCCTACACTAAATAGCCTTATGGCCAAACTTGTTGCAATTAAAACAATGGCCATTGAAAGATGGGTACCTTTGAGCATTTGGCCACCTGACCAGAGGTCTTCTAGGTCTTCTTCTTTGATTCTAGAACTAGTTGCCTTTGTTTTTCTTCATCTCAATGTTTTCTTGACCTATTTTAGAACTTTCTCCTTTTTCAAATCCCAAGCTTTTCTTGTCATCTGAACTCTTCTGACTTTAAATCAATTCCTCAAGCTTTGGAGAGCTTATTTTGAATTTTTCTTTATAGCTATTAGCTGCTTCCAGATCATATTTTAGAAGTAACACATCTTTTCCCAAATTTTCACATTCCTCATACTTATCTTTCAACATTTGATTCAAGTGTTTCTCAACTTTTTCTTTCTCTTCAACCAATCTTGATAAGTTATTTAGGATTTCATTTGCTTCAAACAATTGTTCATTTAGCTCTCTATTCCTATTCTTTGATCTATTAAATTGCTCTCTTAGCTTCAGGATGCATTCATCTGCATCTTTGACATTTTCTTTCAAATCCTATATCTCTACTTCATACTTATCAAGATCTTCAAGAGTTGTTTTTAATTCTTGATCAATTGTGTCATTACTTGGAGCATGATAACTTCTAATTGCCATGAGTATTCTTTCGCAGATCTTCCTCAAGTTGTTAGACTTCTTCCAAGGAACCTTACTCTGATACCAATTGTTGAATACAAAGAATACTAAGAGGGGGGTGAATCAGTATTCTGAAAAACTTTTCATTCACACATTTATTAATCCATTTACCAAATTCAATAACACGAAAGAAAAGGAAACACAAGAAGAGCAGCCACAAATTCATAACACACAGACACTAGGATTTTATGTGGAAAACCCAAAAAGGGAAAAACCATGATGAGTGTTAGCTCAAAATATATTATGATAGCAATACCGAATTACATAAAGGCTCATTGCCCAAGGACTCATTGTCTAAAGAAGTGATCACTGCAATAGGCTCACTACCAAATAGAAGTGAAAATAGAAGAAGGATTGGATCACTACCAAGAGATGACTGCTACAGGTGCATCTACAAAATGCTATGGTGCAGTACCAATTTGCTTAGTATATAGATTCAAAGGACTTCATATTGTCTGCCTTGCTTTTCTACTTTGCTTCACATATATTTCTGTCCTTCTGCCTTTACTGTCCTTTTGCTAATCATAGAACTGCCTTAGGTCACACAATCATGGAATTCACATTCTATCTACACTCTACAATTCACCCAACACCAAAATCCATCGAGTATATATATCTGCAACAAGATTCATCTCACAATCAGGTTGGCAAGCCAGACATGAAACATGTATGCAAAGGTTATACCTTGTCGGCTTGATCTTGTGCACAAACAAGACTGCGAACCCAAATAAACATACAATAGCCTTCATATAGGTCAACATCAATCATTCAACCACTTGGATTAATTCTTCAAACAATATATCCTCACCACATATAGATCTTACTTGCCCATCGGCTTATCCCTTAAGTACACACTTGACCAGTTCAACTGACATACCAAAACTTCCAATGTGGATCATATGAGATTTTGAAAATCATAGACAACATTCATTATGGACATCTTAGCATACCTTCAGAACTACAAAGCATAATATTCTTTCATAGAGAAATGTGGATCTCAGAACTATTGTTCTGTCATGGAAAAATACTGTCAGACTAGAAGTCGATACTGAAGAACTTGTCAAATATGATCTGGTGGACTTCAAGCACTACAAATATGAGTTTAGATGCTTATGACATATGTCTACATTGCCTTAGAACCGCAAATCAAAATACCCAACAGCGGAGGAATGTAGACCAAAATACTCAGATGCTTTACTTTGTTTCAGGCTTAACTTTGTTCATTCGAACTTAGACTATTCACCATATGACTTCCAGAGGAAGTTAGAACTTGAAAACTGAAACATATGATCACCAAATAGCTATGAAGAACATACCTGAACCGCATATAATGATCTTCAATTGCGGAGACATACTGACCCAATCTCTGATACTCTTTAGCTTGCCCATTACTTAGCCATTTTGACTAAGTTAGTCTTCCAGACCTTTAGCAAACCTTGTTTCCATCAATGACAACATTCTATCAGCAGTGTCTCTTGACTATATTGCCAACAGTTTAGACACTACGTTCTAAGGAATAAAGTATTTTCTATTGTTCTTGACACAACAATTAAAACCTTGTTAATGCAAATTAAACTAGGTGATAGGAGAGGTAAATAGGTTACTGTTTTACAAGAATTTGATTAAGAGATTATGCCTATGAAATTAGTAAGAGGACAAACATTAACAGACACAATGTTAGAAGTAGATTGTAAAATTTCTTATCATCAGTATCCTCTAGATGTGATTTCAAAAGATGAGTGGTATGATGACATAGTTTTCTATTTGATAAACCAAATATGTCTAGAACACTTGAATGAACCACAAAGAAGAACATAAAAGTTGAAAAGTAATAGATTTATGATTAAGAATGGTGTTTTTTATAGGAAGAATTATGGTGGCATTTATTTGAGATGTTTGAATAAACAAGAAGATAATCAAGTACTAAAATATTTTTATGAGAAGTTTGGGATAGACCATGGTATCAAATCAACTACTGCTCATTAGATCTTAAGGGAAGGATATTATTGGCCAATTGTATTCAGAGATACAAATGCTCACATTCATTCTTGTCATATATGCCAAACTTCTACATAAAAAGAAAGAAACCTAGAATTATCCATTATAGCTTGTGATAGAGATGCATCCTTTTGCATAGTGGGGTTTAGATTTCATTGGTATGATCAATCCACCTTTCTTAGTCAGACATAGGTATATTTTAACCACTACTGATTACTATACTAGATGGACTAAAGATCAGTCTTGTAAACAATGTACAACTAAGGTAGTAATCAAATTTCTTGAAGAGAATGTAGTAACTAGGTATAGAATTTATTTTGCTTTGGTATGTGATAATGGACTCACCTTTTCTTCATTGAAGTTTTCTAATTAGGAATTTGATTATGGTATCATATTGAAGTTTTCTTCTAATTATTATCCTTAGGGTAATGGTGTAGTATGTTAGGAATTTGCAGGTCTAATTAAACCAATTCCACATAACCCAATAGGAGAAACAAGATGCTCAAACAAACCATAATGCAAAAGATCAATGAACAAGCAACAAGGGAACACATGATATACCCTGGGAAAACCCTTTGTAGGGAAAAACCCAGCCTCCAAAAGCATCCATACTCCATATATTATTCAACAACAAATCAATACAAGAGTTACAATGAATACTCCTGAAGCATCAAGCACCTCCAATGCAACCTCCATGTGTACAAGCATGAATCCACACATCACCTACCATGCTTCACAATATGCACTCACAGGAGAGAGCTCAATACAATGACAACCTCTCACAAAACCTCCGTTCACCTACAATGAAATATCCAGCCAACCTCAAAAAAATAACCTTGTGCTTTCTTTTATAATATAAGCTCACACATTACATTAAGAAAACCATGTGCCCCAAAACCATGGGTTACACAAAACCACTTGATCCCACATTTGACTATTGGTACTAACTTTTCCCAATAAATCAAATAATACAAATAATATCCCAATGTTACAATACAACATAAAGTGGACCCAGATAATTACAGTGTGATTAACCACACCACCTAGGTGCATCACAACTAAATAATTATTTAATTACAACATTATAAAATATATCAAAAATATGCAATGGTGTACAACACCATATCCCAACATTCTCCCACTTGTTGTATACATTGCATAAGGGTCAATACATGAAATACATCATCATAGGCAAACATGAAATCACATGAATCTCCAACATGCTCTCGTGCTCCATCAAGATACCTGCAACAAAGTAAAGTGACCACCATCTCAAGCAAGAACTCCTGTCATTCTCCAACGTGCCACCTATGGAAGAAAAAGAACATGCCAAGGTGAAAATGCACCAATCCAAAGAACACAAGCATCAAATCCAAGTGATAACATAAGGCTCCAAGCTACTGTCAAAGGTAAAAAACCCACAGGACTGGAAATAGTACCCACAACATATGCTAATACATCCAACCATCCATACCTCATAGGTATCAACAACATCAATAAACTCATGCCAATAACATATCCAACCCATATACTGCAATAACAAGCTCCATGTATCAAACCTGTCAATGAAGAACACATACATCCAGAAACTCCCACTACATGGGTAATCTCAAATCTGAAAATAGATCTAAGACATAACAAGTCTACCAATCAACACTCAAACCAAAGGTGTTGCTAATTAGTAAGCCAATGTAGTATCAAGAACAATCACAATGATTCACACATGCATGATAATACGCTGCATACTCTCTCACAACATGTCACCATAATTCTCCCAAAGTCCAACCATATCAACATGATCCTCCAGGAAGTAGTCACAAGACATAGAGAGAAAACCTGTAAATCATAATATCCTTCTATAAACACCTCAAAGTGCTAAGCTGTACCAAGTATGATCTCCTCTATAACCCTAAGTGAAAATCCTCAACAACACCCAACCATTAAATCTCATAAGATCAAATGAACATATGTAACATGTAACCAACATGGATGTAAGCCTCTCTAATCAAGGTAGATCAAACTCATTACCATTCCATAACAAGGAATAAGCCCAATCACATCTCCTAAACTCCTCATAATGAACATCATAATTCAAACCATATGAACAAGAAGATAACCATGCTAACATCCCTCAAATAAACTCTCCAAAACTAATAACTGTAGCTCAAGATCTATATCTATGAGAAGAAAAAACATAAAGCAAATACATCTAAAAGGATGGGCAATACCTCATAGATGATAAACTACCGAGTAGACCAAGAGTGGGGTATAAGAATGCTCCTCCAGGATACACCAAGTCACAATGACTCTCTCCAAGAACAATCTCCTCTAGGTCCATAATGAACTCACGTCCATATCCAGGTGTAAGGCTCCTCGGTCTATCTGCTGAAACCTCCAAAGAGTAACTATCTCCATAAGTGTCTCTAATCACAAGAGAAATCCAGCCTCACCTAAGTCTCCAAGTATCCATGAGCACTTGTAACTGACCAATATATGCCAAACTCCAAATACAACATAGCACCATCATGAAGTAATCAAGCAAATGACCAAAGTAATTAATATCAAGAGAACAAACAAGACCACTGTCAATGCTCCTATTGCACATCTGCATAATCAAGAAGCTCATCATGACATCATGATCTAACCATCTCCTCGTAAGAAGATCACATGCGACAAAGCATACAATGATGCATACATCCTATCTCAAGAGAACCTGTATCATGCCAATACTCTAATCTAGAATCAAGAGCCCATCAAGACACAATAACATCTCTAAACAAGGATAAACATGTCAAACTGACAAATCATAAACTCAACACCTCAACCAAAGACTCAAAGAAGTCCTCCATGGTAAACCAATATGTCAACATCTCCAATCATATTAAGATAACCATCTCCTGACAATTGAACTGAAAATCTCAAAGAACTCTCACAACCAAGAGCTCCTCCATGACACCAACATTTACTACAGAAGTTCATCCATCATGTATGATGAATCCAACATGCTGCCAAATCTCCCACTGAAACTGTGATATCAAGATATCCATGACAACAAAGTAACCATCTCCTAAATGAGGATTATCGATGGCCCCAATCAAGGGATCCCATTGTAACATTAATAGCTCCCAAAAGGTCTAGTGAACAAAAATCTCCAAACAAGAAGATAAAACCATCACTGTCAAAAGCTAACATAAAACCATCTATCCAAGCTCTCCATGACATCGTGATAAACATGTTGCAAGTCCCAACAACTGACTATCTAGGCACTCAAATCATCCATCCTCTTATCCCAAATCAATCATACCAATGCACAAATGACCACAGACAAGGCCAACTAATGAAATTTGCATAAACACTGAATCAATCTGGTGGATATAGACAGTCCACATCCGAGTCATCTCACTGTAGCCAAGGGGTAGCTAATCCACAAAACTACATAACTCATAGATCCAAAACAAATGTAACATGCAAATTCATCATCACACTAGTAATATGCACACTGAGATATCAAAGAAGATAACCTGTAGACTCCAAGACTCAAACACCAAATTAACTCTAGATTCGATTTGCCAACAAGTCCACAAATGAGTAACCATAGTCAAAGAACTAATCAAGCATCCAGAGATAAGAACAATCCCCTAAAAACAACACCACAACACCACAACACCACCTGTAATCATGAATCAAACATCATAGCCCATACCTGTCAATCACATACATGATCATGTTGTGCCAATGCAAAAGTGAACCTGCATACCCATGATACCATAATCATCATCATCACTGTACCTGTACTCAACTCCCACTGAAACGAGACTCCAAGTCTCACATGAGTATCAACCATGTCCTCAAACCAAAAGACAACCTGTACCTATCTCCGTCAAAGTTGTAACTCTAAAAACACCTATAAACCTGTATCAAGAAGCACCAAATCTGAAAACCTGCTATACCATGTTGATGGTCTCATAGCAACATGCACTCCCACAAGTCTGTGACAACAAATCCATCCGAACGCACTCGTAAATGCATTCTAAATCTCAAGCTCCTACAAGTGATCAAATAAGTACAACACTCTCTCTGCACACCAAACTGAAAATCTACATGATCCAAACTGTAGTACACTGCAAGAGCTCTCCAACGCCTATTCAAAATCCAAAATCCAATTCCGTATGCAAGAGTTATGAGCATAAAACTGTACCTAAGCAATGCGGGATTCAAACACCAAATTCTGTCACAAACAGAAAAATCTGATCATGAAACTTATACCACTACATAGTTCTCGGAGAGAGTTTTCCGACAGCTATAAGAAGTTGAAAAACTGATACCGTATGTGAAAGTTATGCCCCTTGGAAGAAAAGGCACTCTTAGAGCTAAAATTGGACCCCTGGTGGGCCCCTGTACCATGATGATGTGGCATGACATCATTGCTACATCATCATGCTGACTAGGTAAAAAACACATGTGGCGCTGATGCGGCATCTGACTGAGTTGGTGTCATCATTATCTTTGACTAGTGTAAATGAATTTCAAATGTTTTTCAATTCGAGAGACCCCATGCATTAAAAGGAGGTTTTAAATTTTAATAAGGTCCAAATTTTAAAAACTTTAATTGCTGTCATTATATTTTCTAAACCCCACCGCACCTTTTAAAAAAAGTTTAATAATAAAAAGAGATTTTTAAATTTTCATCCCACCGCCATTTCTTAAAAGAAGTTTTAATAAGATAATTTTTTTAAAAAAAGTTTCAAAGCCTAACTTTGGCTGACGGGGGGCATGTGTGGGGACCGGTGGGGGGGGGGGAAGTATGGGGAACCGGCGGGGGGCATGTGTGGGTACGCCGGCGGTACCCGCCAGTACCTTGTAACATATGCAACGCAGGGGGGTACCGAGGTACCGTTCCCCTCTGCAAATTTTTTTTTGTTTTTGTTTTTTTTGTTTTTCAATCTTGCAAATACCCTTAAATTTTTTTTTTTTTTTTAATTCCAAAATTATAGAAAATAATAGTGCATGATAATTTTTGATTTTTCTATAAAAAAACTGCCTCTGCAACAAAAACTCTGTATGGTGTCCCTGGGAGGGACATTTTTTTGCTTTTTCTTCCTATGACCGAATATAGGCAAATTTTATGAGTTTTTGTCTCTCAGGTCTCTTGGACTCAATGGAAAGGTCTGTTTTGTCCCAAGAGGTCATTTGTAGAAATTCTCTCCTCAAAACCCTCATGAAGCCAAAGCCTGAAAACCCTCTTTAGCCATGATTTTTCAATCACCCGATCTGCAAAATATACAACAAATCTCCAATACCTAGAACCCCCAATCTGCAATACAACCTGCACAAAACCTTGTAGTGTCCCAAATCCTCACATACATTTCCATGGCTTCCACTTTGCACCTAATCTACACACACAAGGGTTATACATATCCAGGGAGCTCACACCTCCCTCAACCATAAACATGGCTTTGATACCAACTGTTTGGAATTTGCAAGTCTAATTAAACTAATTCCACATAACCCAATAGGAGAAACAAGATGCTCAAACAAACCATAATGCAAAAGATCAATGAACAAGCAATAAGGGAACACAAGATATACCCTGGGAAAACCCTTTGCAGGGAAAAACCCAGCCTCCAAAAGCATCCATACTCCATATATTATTCAGCAACAAAGCATTACAAGAGTTATAATGAATACCCCTGAAGGATCAAGCACCTCTAATGCAATCTCCATGTGTACAAGCATGAATCCACACATCACCTGCTATGCTTCACAATATGCACTCATAGGAGAGAGTTCAATACAATGACAACCTCTCACAAAACTTCTGTTCACCTACAATGAAATATCCAGCCAACCTAAAAAAAAAAACCTTGTGCTTGCTATTGAAGAGACCTAATGTCTCAAGTTACTGCTTGGAACCTCATTTTTAATCGTTGGTTCTGTACACATCAATCACGCATTCAAGAGTTCATCAGGTTCAATGGTTCAACGTGAATAGTCATCGGGCTGACTTTCATTATCGGCATGGTCTTGTGATACTTCTCTGATCGATGTGTATCATACCGACATGATACGTCTATCAACATAGTGTTGTTGGCGTCGGCGTGAGGAGCATTGTCGGTCCGAGATTTGGAAGTTCCTCCGATAGTTTTGTGTTACCCCGATGGAGTTTGGCATCAGCGTAAGAACTTCATCAGCCTAGCTTTGAGGAATCCCTCCGATGTTAATGGTCTCATCGATGGTGGTTTGTTCTGACAATCGGTGAGAGGATATTCATCAGCGCAGCGTAAAGTTTTTGGGCCGATGGCAGAGGTCACTCTGATGGAGGATGAAGAGCTTTGGGCATCGATGGAACAAGGAACCATCGGTGTAGGAAATGAAGTAGTCTCCAATGGCTTAGGTGTTCCCGATGAGGTATAGACTAGCATCATTGGCAACAAAATTGCCAACGATAGTCTTACTGATTGTTTGTGGATATAAACCGGAATGTCAAACGTGAATTGGTGAATGTGGGACTAAACATCTCACATGAATATGAACAGTTTTGCGACGATTGAAGTCTCAGTACTGGGTCAGTTGGTTCGAACGGTTAGGGTAGAAGTTGCAAAACATATTTCTAGCTCTTGGAAATTGTAATATACAGGTTTTGTGAAATCAACTGTGTGTGATGAAGAGATTTGATCATATTTTCCTTTCTGTAAATGTACAGTGGAATTAAACAGTGTATATGATTCGAGAATAAATGCCTGAGCGAGAAAGGCTATAATCTTTATTGTAACATTTTAGCTTACTGTAAATAAAGATTGTCTCTCTTGTGGTGGTGGGTTTTTTTACCCGAAAGGGTTTTCCCATGTATATCCAGTGCTGTTCTTGTTTATCTCATATGTTTATTCTATTTTTCAGGTGTGTTCATCTATATATTTGAATTAAACATTACCTGTCTGCATTATCCCCTTTGAATTGACATTAGGGAAGCTGTATTCCGTACTTGTGCTTTCCTTACAACTTTTATAATATAAGCTCACACATTACATTGAGAAAACCATGTGCCCCAAAACCATGGGTTACACAAAAACACTTGACCCCACATTTGACTATTGGTATTAACTTTTCTCAATAAATCAAATACTACAAATAATATCTCAATGTTACAATACAACATAAAGTGGACCCAAATAATTACATAGTGTGATTAACCACACCACCTAGGTGCATCACAACTAAATATTTATTTAATTACAACATTATAAAATATATCAAAAATATGCAATGGTGTATAACACCATATCCCAACATAGTACAGTCAACTAATAGAAATTTACTTGATGTTATTAAGAAACTTTTGGATAAGAATCCTAGAAAGTGGCACACATAGTTAAAATACACATTATAGGTAGATAGGACTAGAACAAAGAAACTTTAGGCATTTCACCTTATCATTTGGCATATGGTCTTGATCTTGTTTTCCCTATGAACTTAAACATTTCCACCCTTCAATTCATGAATGGCTATCTTGATGTTGAAGAAAAGTTAGAAGCTAGACTTCTCCAACTACTACATTTAGAAGAGAAATGAGACATTGCAACTGATAATTTTGCTAAACACTAAACATAGTAAAAAGATGTATTGATAAAAGAGCTAAGCTTAAAGTATTTCATATTTTTGATATGGTCCTATATTGGGACAAAGCACATGAAAAGAAAGGAGATCATAGGAAATTTGATAAGTTATAGTTAGGACCATTCCAAATTGCAAAAAATTAGGAGACAATTCCTATAGGTTGAAAAACATGATTGGTGAAGATCTCCCATTGTCTATCAATAGATAGTTTTTGAAACATTATTTCTAGGCTTAGGCAACCTAGATGTCTACCTTGTAAATAGTTATTCTAGGTTCGCTTTCTATTTGTGTTTTGATTTGTTGTTTGTTTTGTTTGTTTTGATTTGTGTGGGTTGGTTTTATTCTAGTTTTTCTCAGTCTTGGTGTTCCCATTTTGTCAAAATTATTGAATAAAGGGTTGTTTACAAGTGCATGTAGTATGATTTTCTAGATTATGTTTCCTAGTATTAATTTGAGAAAAGTTAGTTATAGTTTAGGATTTATTGTGGACTCCATTGTTAGTGTTGGATGGCATGATACTTGTTCTTGGGAGATGAATCAATTGTTTGGTATTTTTGAAAGTGTTTTGAGGTATTATACATTTACACATCTTAAGAATATTAAAGTAATTAAGTTAGTCTTTGTGATTTTGCATTAAGTGAAAAATATAAATGTCTCACCTTTACCACCACAGTGATTCCCAACCCAACAACAAGCATCATTTCTTGTGAGTTGAGAAAGTTCCACAAATGTGCTTGAAAAGAATATATAAAAAAGGAAGAATATTAAAAAAATCAACTAGTTGGGCGATTCAGGTATCTCTACTGGGGCTATGGACACTTGTCTAGTAGTAGAGCTATGTTTTGAGTAGAATCATAGAGATAATATCGTTAGAGATATGGATGCTTCACTAATAGCGAGACAATGTCTAGGTAGTTTTCGAAGGTGGGATTAATCTATGTAGCCTAATGTTAGAGAGCTTAGATGACCTTAGTTACCAAATGAGGGAAATAAATACATATACACACATTTGGGTCTTTGGAACATGTAAGGTTGCGTTGACATTGGTTTTCTTTACCTTGATCACGTGTTCATGTTTTTCTGGCCTAAATGTGTGGTGTACACAAAGATTTTGGGTTCTTAACCTTTTTTTAATCTTTTAAATTCTTTGGAGTATTTTCCCAGTAGATTCACCATTTGTTGTGCCTTGCACACATGCCCCATTTTTCCTTGGAAAAATGTGGACCCCTTTTCATTTTTTCT
Organism: Cunninghamia lanceolata; assembly: GCA_027924645.1. Taxonomy (NCBI): domain Eukaryota; kingdom Viridiplantae; phylum Streptophyta; class Pinopsida; order Cupressales; family Cupressaceae; genus Cunninghamia; species Cunninghamia lanceolata. The sequence continues at coordinate 75,729 of BSBN01000808.1, forward strand.
TAGGTTTAGTTTCTGCCTTATTTTTCTTTCCCTTTCTTTGTCACAAAGAGAAGTGATGTTGAAGTTTGAATGGCTAATTGATCAATTTATTAAATTCTTACGTTATTTGCACATAAGGTTTGAATGCATTTGCTTTGTAAAAATTTGAGTTCTTTTTGCCTTATTACAAAGTTGTAGAATTTTCATTTACAACTGGATGTGAGCCTTGAACTCACTACTTTAGGACATGCTTCTAAATCATCTTATTCGCTCTACTATATTTTCACCGCAAAGTCAATTTTATGCTTTTAAGTGCCAAAATTACTTGTATTTCAGGTTTGTATATTTTTGTTTTGTTACTGGATGAGCATTGTTTTGCTTGTTTATATCTCATCTTCTTTCACTTTCCTGCAAAGTTTTAATAATGATAAAACCTCTTTAATTCTAGCTTGTAAAGTTACATTTAGGTGTTGCATATCATGGGTTTCTTTTGTGTCTGGATCTCTACGTATTTTCTATCAATATTCACATCTTGATATTTTCTCTACAAAAGTGATTTATACAAGTTTTTGGGGGTTAAGTGTCTTGTGCAAGTGTTTTTTTATAGAATTTTGATTCACTTCAAGACTTCATATAGTTTTGTGTCTAGATCTAGTCTTCATTCCCACAAAATGTGGCCATGAAATGACATCAACATCTAGCTGCCTTTTTGAATCATTAATGACATCAAGATTAGGGCTTAGATGAGGGCTTAAATTCAAATTTTTATGCCCATTTTAACACTTTCTTTTAAATTTGCTGATCTCTAGTCGCTTGAAACCTTCTAGTGATCAAAACATCCTTTGACTACAAATTTGAGCTAAAAGTCAATTGCATTCTCATACTAGCTCGACTACAGCATTAAAGTTCATTTACACTCTTCAAATGTCAATAGTTAGATAAGGTTTTTGTATTTTTACTCATTGTTTAGAGTTCTTTGTCAAACACTGAAACACGTAGGTTTAATTATCATTTCAATCTATTATTTAAACTCTTAAATTCAAATGATTGAATGGTGAAGTCTAGAATTGTGTCAAGTTTCACTTTGAATCATTAGTTTTGATGAAACATACTCATGAATTTGAATTCTGCCTGTTAGATTAAACTTAGGGCATAGTAATCATGCTTTTTAACCAAACTCTAGTTTGTCCAAGATCATGAATTCCAAACAATAACTTAGCGCAAAATGAACAAATCAAGAGAATTTAAATTTAAATTATGCCCTAGTTTTAAAAGTGCAAAAGATTTAAATATCTTGCCCTAGGTCAATTTTCCACAATTGAGAAGTGAGAAATTTATGTTCAACTTATGAAACTTCATTTTACAAAAAAATTTGGAGGTTGGAAACGTGTAGCTCTTAATTTTTATGTTTGATCCTTCTTCAATTTCCCACTTGCCTTTCATCTAAACAAGTTTTGTTTTGTAGAGATTTGGTTTAGAATGGAAGGTTTAGGCCTTTGATATTCATATTTGGAAGTTAGTAAATTCCTCGCACAATTGAAACTTAGAAAAATAATTGAAATTGAGTTGCGAGACTTTCGTATGGAAGTGAAGTTAAAGTTGAGTTTTGATATCCAATTCACTTCACTTTTCACGTAGAGTTTTTTATTTAAAATTACATGACTTTGAAAGATAACATTCCAAACCTATCAAATTTTCCTTATCCTAAAAGAAGTGCAATTTCTGAAGGAAATCTCTGCAGAACTTTAATGGTCAATAGGATATTTTACAATCGGCTCCTAATATTTCATCCTATTTTAGTTCTCTGCAAGGTCTTGAAATGTTTGAACAAAGGTAAATGCAGACTTTCAATTGGAAAGTGAATATTACGATGAGAACCTAAGATCCTATATCCTGTTTCATCTCTACATCTAGTAAAGAAAATGTATTCATGCATCTAACTTAGAAAATGTGTATTGTTTAGTTGTAGAATTTTCTTGTGTGGAAGGATGTATTAGATTATATACTATATTCACTTCCATTTGGATTTTCTGCAAACTACGTTATGAAATGATGTAGAGCAGGGAGTTGTTTGTTCAATAATCACAATTCAAACCTTTCCAACTAATTTGCCAATCTTCAAAACCCTAACTTGGTAGCCCTTCCTACAATCCTTCATCTTGCCTTGTAGCCCTTAAAACATGGTTTTTCTGGTATAGCTTTTGGAGAATGTTTCAAACCTAGAAACCAATCACCTTTTTGGATACCCTTTATTGAGTACTTCAACATAGCAAAAACTTAGATAGGGTTGTTTTGAAACCCCTCAGCTAAAAATTGACTGTCCTCTATTTTCTAGGTCTAATTAGGCCACTTTTACAAAACAAGTATATGAAAACCAAAACCCACACTACAAAAATCTATCTCAAAGCCTCAGCCAGGTTACAAAAGCTCTAAATCAATGATTTTTGTCAACTGGAATACCTATAAACTCACAAAACTTCAAAACCCTTAGGCCTATTTAGGCTTGTTCACAAGAGGGTTTATTGAATCTCTATACTCTAGACCACAAACCACTTCAAAAACACCTCAAACACATCATTATGGGTCTACACATGCTTTCTAAACCATCTCCCATCATTTACCAATGCATTTTAGTAAAACCCTAACTCTTAGCCACCATTCTTTGCTTAAAACATGGATGAAATCAACTAGGGCATCACTCAAACTTCATCAAAATGTCTACCTTGCTCCTGCAAAACACATAAACACAAAACCTACACCTAAATATGCCATTTCACCAAGTTATAGCATTTTTCAACGGTGGCAAGTGCTTCAAATTACATTTTTTGCCATTCAAGCCCACAAACCCTAGGTTAACGGGCCGTTTTTAGTAAAAATTCCATAACTTTCTCAAAACGTGATAAAAATTGATGAAACCAACACAAAATGAAAGAAGATTCAGAGAACTATCAAATCCAATTGTTTGAATGTCATTATCAGGCCGTACAGGGCCGCACTAGCCTCGAGAACAACAAAAAATAGTCAAAATTAAAAAAAATTGAGTTTTCTTGCATATTTGATCTTCAAAATGTCTTGAACAACAAATATATTCAAACCAACACCTTACCTAGAGTTTATCAGGCATATTTAAACTTGTCTAACCAAAAACCAATAGCTACAACTAACTTTTGAACTACTTGACCCTTCAACTTCCACTTTTTACATTTTGCGCATGAGAACTTTTTGGAAGATTTACAAAATATGACAACTTAACTACAACCAACCCAAATATGACTTAAAACATTAGAAATATGGTCTATTATGACCTTATTTCATGACATAAGACTCGACACACCAAAAACCAAAATTAATACCATATTTACATGACTTGACATGGTGCCCCTGCACCATGAAAGGATTTATTTTAAAGTTTTGTTTTGTGTAGAAGATTTCTAAGAGTAGACTAAGATGTCTGGTTGTACATAGAAATCATGCAAATATAGTAGATATGTAAAATGGAGAATTATTTAAAATTTGTAAGATCTTATTAGGTTTTGGTCTTGCAAGGTGATGTTTTGAACTAAGAAGATGAAGTATGAATTTAAAGGAGTTACTGTAGCTTCCAAAATTAGTTTGAATTGGGAAGATATTTTAGATACTAATCTTGGACAAGTGGACCCAGAGGATTTCAATTAAAGCATGTAAGGAGAGAATCCAACTAGAAAATTTGTACAAATGGTTAACAATAGGATAGCCCAACCTGTAGGTTTTCCTATTTTAACTTACAATGCCCAAAATTAGTGATTGCATGTACCAAGCATTACCATCCAAGTCTGAGAAGAATAGTAATAGATGATGGATGAGTATTAGATGGTCTTTTTGCTAATGTAATTGTGGAAGCTTTTGATATTCCTTATCATCCAATGATGGTGAATTTGAATGAAGATTAGGGATTAGCATATTTTGAAATCAAGATCCAAAAAATTGAATGACAAAAGTTGATTCTACATGGATAATAACACCAAAGCAATGGTCCCAACTATTAAGTATCCTTATAAGAACATGATAAGTAACAATCAAAATTTTAGGAAATGGTCATGGATGATAAAAAATTCAAATGGGGAAGGACATGCAAGGAAATGGTCATGGCCTACATGTATAACTAACAACAAAACATATGCTATAAAATGGACTTGGGAGGACAAGTTAAGGATGACCTAAATATATTTCAACAAAAACACCTTTTTCAACATGTAAGGATGCCAATTGAATGAATGAAGTGGGTCCCAAGGGATAATAAGCTGTAGCACAAATAGGCCCACAAATCTCAATGAAAATTGCCTCATTTGAGACATTGGAAATGCCAAGACATACAATGAGGAGATTCTTACAAAATTAGAGCATTAGAAAACCCCAATAACAAATAAGATAAAAGAAAATCTACTTAGAAAATCTGGGTTAGAAAATAATCTTTTGAAAAATTCATTGGGATATTCCAATTCCTTAGAAAAATTAATAGAAAACATTTGCACATGGAACATAATAGTGGAGTCCATTGCAAGGAAATATTTAGAGGAAAGGAGTGGAGAAGGAGCCATAGATAGAAATTCTAGACTCCATCATTAAACTTCACATTTCAAGCCTAATGGAAATAAATTTAATAGGTAAGTTCTAGAATTTCCCCCCCTCCAAATATTTTCTTTCTAAATGGGTTTATGATAATTGGTCCAATCTCAAGGAAATTTATCTACTAGGAAAAGGCTTCTTCATAGCCCAATTTCATACCAAAGAAGAGAGATAAATTTTTTAAAAATAGAGTCTGATTTGCAATCAAGTAGGGATATATGCACAACCCTGGCTCCCAAACTTTGACCCACTATCCACAACAATTTGCTTTTCCCCTTCATAGAGATTTGCCTTAGAAACCTCCCTTTAGAATACAAATAACTTGATATTTTGGAACATTTGGGAAATACAATTGGCAACTTTAATCCCATGACATGAGCATTTTCAACAACCTAGATGAATACCCAAGAATTTGTGTCCTCATGGGTGCTTTGAAAGGAATTCCCTCTTCCATTCAACTAATCTCCTATAAAGGTTCAAGGAAGCAAACTCTTTTATTTGAAGATCCAGAACCTCTATTCTTCTACTACCATAAATACATACATGTTTTTTTGTAAAGAAAATGGTTTAAATAGAAAGACCTCTGAACAACAAGAGAAAAAACCAAAAAATCCCCAAATTGTAGAGGCATGTGAGGATATGGTCATGGATGAAAATAAAAATGGGGAGCTTTAAAATCTAGAGATCTAAACATCAAAGTAAAATTTAGAAAGGGATGCTAAAAAAAGACAACTCCCCCCTTATTCCTATCTAAGAAGCTGCATAAATTGAAATGGGACAAAATAAGAACCCTTTTTTCAATGAAGAAAGAGAGGAACACAATGAGTTTTGAGATTTATTGATAGAAATAGAAGCTGAAGAGAAAATAAATTTGGATCCCAACATAGAGGAGCAAACCCTTTCACAAAAAAATCTAAACTTCGTGGTAGAAGACATCCTTCAGAAAGTGAGGACTTATTAGAACTTGTTAAAGAAGTGTTGGGAGAAAAAATGGAACTTGAATTCTTAGAAAAGCTCTTCATTTCCTAATCAGAAATGTAAGAAATAATGGAAACCCCAACCCCAACTAAAAGCAAAAGGGGGAGAAAAATAACCATCAAGACCCAGGAAGAAATAGTTGCAAGTCTTCAGTCTACCCTAGATAGAACAATAATAATGAGAAGAGCATGCTTGCTCTCCTTGAGAGTGATGAAGATCCTCTTTTCGAATGTTAGGGGCATTAATGCCCCTAACAAAAGATACTTGATAGAGTGTCAAATAGACTCCAACAATCATGATATAATCCTTCTTTAGGAAATATTTTTTTGCAGAATAAGAAAACACCTCTCTCAGTAATTGGACAAACTAGGGGTCTTTGGTAGAAAGTCAAGAGGCATTTCAGGGGATCTAGCTATCTTATGGATCGGAAATCTATGCCAATATAAAAATTTACTTTAGGGTCACATTGGATTCTTTTAATCTCACAAAGTAAGGAAATGACTCTAAAGTGTTGGATCCTAAATATCTATGACCCAATATCCACCCCCCCAAAAAATAGTTATAGAAATGACTAAGTGAAATTATCAATCCTTTGAGAGAAGAATTAGTCATCATGTGTGGAGACTTCAATGCTAACATGGATTTTGAAGAAATGATGTAGGAGCATCTAGTGGTGTAAGGGAAATCTTGCATCACCAAAAAAAATGATGATTTTATTTTCTATTCTTATCAATTTTGTTATTTGTGGATACCCATTTTCTTGAATAATGATTCGAAACCTTGAGAATTTCTAACCGACTAAAAATATCAACCTACTATTTTTAGAAAGTTTGCATTTGAGCACACATGGAAACAAAAATTTACTCAAAGATTTGGAATTGAAAAATATAACCTTTGGTGAAGGAATTAGCCAAAGATCATTTGTGGGTTGAAATATATAAAGTTTCTATTTCTTTAAAACCCTTGAAAAAGTTTCAAAATCAAATATGGGGCACTTAGATGCCTCGTACGGCCCCAAAAATAGGTGGAATTGATAGAGTGGATTATAAGGGCGTAGATCTCTTCACTAAATTTCCAACGCTTCAAAGCATTTGTCAATCAGACACCTAGATCAAAAGTTATGGCTCCTGGAAGTTGGACTATTTTTGGAGGGAGTTACAAATTTTGAAATTTTGGCTAGAAGGCTCCAAAAGGGGCTATTTATGACTATTTTTTAGGAATCTTTTGGGTAGTAAAAAAGGGGGGAAAAGTGGTGAGTTGTGAAAAATAGGAAAAATATAAAAGCCTAGCAGATTTGAGACTACAAAAGGAAAAAGGTCCCAGAATACAGAGGAAGGAAGTTGTAATGTGTTGCAACCTATTGAGGATTTCATCCTCTTATTTGATTCCAATTTCTATAATGTAATTTGTTTTCAATTCAATAAAAGAAAATTCCTATTTTCTAGGAGCAATCTGTGTTGTTGTGTGTTCTAGGATTTACCCCCTCATCAAGTGGTATTAGAGCAAAAGTTCCTGAGTGTGTAGATAGATCACCAAACATGAGGCAATTTACACTAGGATTTGTGGTTGTGGGTTGAATAGAAAAGAAGAAGATCATGATGCTCCATGAAAAAACCATGGTGGTGGGACAAATGCTTTGACAGAAGAGGGTTTAAGATCCTTGCAAAGGAAAATTGATGCATTGCAAGAGTTGCGAAGAGGGTTTGAGCCAAGAAGAAGAGAAGAAAGCAAAGATGAAGCTGAAGAAGAAAAGCTATGCGAAGAAGAAAAATATGCTGCAGGAGATCCTAAGCAAGTTAGGTTGTTGTTGAGGGTAATTTAAAAGATTGGAAAGAGGCCTAGGATTGAAGTTTATACCTATTCTAGGGATTTGAATCTTGAAGAGGTTATCAATTGGATAAATGATATGAAGGAATATTTTGAGTATTAAGAGGTGGAAGATCTAGAACGGGTCAAGTTTGCAAAAAAAAGTTGAAGGGCCATGCAAGTATTTGGTGGAAAGAGGTCCAGTTAGAGAGAAATAGAAGAGGAAAATGAAAGAAGTAGTTTATTCCTATGGACTATGAGTTGGATTTGCTGAAGAGGCTACATAGATTGAAACAAGGTAACAAGTCTATTAAGGAGTATATAGAAGAGTTTTATAAAATTATTATCAGAATATGCCATGCAGAGGCCAACAAGGAGAAGGTAGCCTATTACATTAATTGGTGGAGGCTAAGTATTCAAGAGGAGTTGAGCCTGTTCAAAACGACCACCATAGAAGATGCATACTAGTTTTCTCTAAAGGTAGAAGAGAAGCTGAATAAAAGATTTGAAATCAACCAAAGAGGAAGAGGTCATGGTGGAAGGATTGGTGGAAGATCCTATGGAGGCCAAAATGAATATCAAAAGAAAAGTGAAGAAGCGGACACTAGTCAAAATTAGAGAGGAGATAATGCCTACCACCCTTGTGACCAAAATAATGGTGAGCAAAGAGGAAGAGGAATACTTGGACAAGGACCTAGAAGGGGAGGCTTTAGAGGAACCTATTTCTAATGTGGAGAAGGACATCAAGCCTATGAGTGTCCACAACATCAAGGAAGGAAAAATAGAAGACCTAAAGGTAATGCATGATTTGCACATGTAGATGAAGATAGTTAGTTTGAACATTCTGAAGATGTTGAAAGAGGAGAAACCCTAGTTGTTAGAAGAACCTTGTTAAATGAGGAGAAAGAACCAGATTAGAGGAATAATTTATTTCGTACAAGGTGCAAGTGTGAAGGTAAATGTTGTGATATTATTATTGACAATGTAAGCACTGATAATTTTGTCTTAGAAGAGATTGTTAACAAGTTGAAGTTGAAAAGGAGAAGGCATCCACATCCATATCATATTGCATGGTTACAAAAGGACCATATAGCTTTGGTCAATGAGTAGTGTTTAGTCAAGTTCAAGATTGGAGACTACCATGATGAGGTGTTATGTGACATCATACTGATAGATGCATGTCATATGCTTGTTGTCATTGATGCCAACATGTTTGTGTTGTCATTAGTGCCAACTGTATTTGTTGTTTGTTTGATTGATTGAATTGTCATTTTAAGAACACTATTTGAGTATTTTACTCCACATTTCCTCTGTGTTGAAGATTGGAGTATGAGATTTGGATATGATTTAGGGAATTTTTTGAAGATGCTAAATCCAAAATTTGGTGGTCTGGATCACTGTGAAGAAAAAGTTCTATTCATGAAGACTGTGCCTAGCAATGTTTGCAGAGTGATAGGGAGATAGTATTTTGCTCTACATTTCTCCGTAATTTGGATTTTGGTCTTGCAATTCAGGACTTAAGTTCATAAAGTCCTTAGCTATCTTCATTCCAAAGGATTTGTTATATGGTGCTCTGGAAAGCAAGTTATTGATTAATAGAGTTTGACAGTGTTTGTTCAGAAGCAGTCTGTGATATATCTTCAAGTGATATTTGTTGTCTTCAAGTGAGATTTGTTGCAATTGGATTTTTTAGCTCCCAAGTGATTATATGTTGTTCATGGATGTCTCCATAATGTTTTGAAGGCATGTTCTTGATCTATAAGCTATAATGAAGTTCTTGAAAGCATGTATCTAAGTGTTCTTGATGTGTGCACTAATTCTGGCCGACCTGGTTATTTACACCTATTGTGGAGCTGATTCATGTATTGTTCAAGTGTATTCAAGCATGTGAAGATGTATTTGGGTCCGAGCTAAGCTATGAAGTGTTCCTCTTTCATTCATTTGCTCCGCAAGTTTGTTTAGGTTTGGTCCTAATTTGATTTGTGTATGTATGCCGACCTTGGAGATAGTTCCAATGGTTGTAGAATGTAATGCCAACCTTGATGTGCATTCTAAGGTTGATGATTGGTATAAATGCATGTAATGAATTTGTGAGTGAGGAGTGATGGTGTGAAGATGTGAAGATAAGGTGTGAATTGTAAGCAGAACAGAGGAGATATTGTGCTTCAATGGAACTGAACTTAGGCATGTTGTAGATGCTACTATATCAGTTCATGGTAGTGAGCCACCCATCCTAGTAGTGAGCCACCCCTTGGTAGTGAGACACCCTTTGTTAGTGCGCCACCCTTTGGCAGTGAGCCACCCCTTTGGCAGTGAGCCATTCATTTGGGAAATGAGCCCTGGGCAGTAAGCCCTTTTGGCAGTGAGCCTCTTTTGTTATTCAGTATTGTTACTACATTATATTATGAGCTAACACTCACCATGGTTTTTCCCTTTTACGGTTTTCCATGTAAAAATTTGGTGTTCATGTGTATATGGTGTTGAAGTGTTTATGTTTTGATTCTTCTATTCATGGTTAAACTTCATAACAAGTTAAGGAGTTAAAGTAAATGAATGTGAATGTGATTTTGTTTGAAGAAGTTAAGGTTTTTAATACAACTGATTCACCCCCCACCTCAGTTGTATTATGCCTTTCAACAATGCTATTACAAAGGTTGTGGAAGTATGATAGGTGCACTATCCATGAGTACCATGTAAACACCCATTACAAAAGATAGAGTTCATTATAAGTCGAGGCCATTTAAGGAGGTGGAAGAAAGGTCTATAGTACTGATAGAATTTGCTTGGTAGATGGCAGGAAATTTTTAGATGGTATGAAGCATGAGCGTCACTGCTCTACGTTGATTCCTAAGATCAACCAGGAGAAATGTGAAGATGTAACAAAAAGTCTTAGATCTATTGGAATACTTTTAGGACATTGTCTCTACTGGAAAGTTTACCACCGGTGAGGAAGATAAGTCACCAAATGAATTTGATACTAGGAGCTAGCTTGCCAAATAAGGTAGCCCATAGAATGAATCCTATAGAGAATGAGGAGATGAACATACAAGTTCATGAGCTATTAAGGAAAGGACTAATAAAGGATACCCTAAGTCCATGTGTAGTATCTATAGTACTAGCACCAAAGAAGGATAGAAAATGGAGGATATGTACAGATTCCTGAGCCATCAACAAGATCATGATCAAGTATAGATTTTCATTGCCCATAATAGATTATGTAATGGATTGTTTGAGTGGAGCCAAGTACTTCACGAAGATAGATTTGAAGAGTGGATATCACCAAATCCAAATTTGAGAAGCAGATGAATGGAAGACAACTTTCAAGACTAAGGAGGGCCTGTACAAATGGTTAGTCATGCCATTTGGGCTAACCAATGCACTGAGCACATTCATGTGACTCATGAATGGGGTATTAAAAGAGTTTTTGGGTAAATTTGTCATTGTTTATTTAGATGATATCTTTGATTTTCAGTAAGACTTTGGAGGAGCACTTGATGCATGTTCAAAGTGTTTTTGAGAAGATGAGGGAAGAGAAGTTGCTGATTAATCTAAAGAAATGTAATTTCATAAAGGAGTTGGTGTATCTAAGATTTTTTTATCTCAAGTGAGGGTCTTAGAATGGATTGAGAGAAATCAAGGACTATCATTGAGTGGCCTACCCCAAGGAGTGTTACAGAGGTACAATATTTTCATGGTTTGGCAAGTATTTATAGAAAATTTATCAAGAATTTTAGTAGCATTTGTGCACCCCTAACTAAGACAATGAGAGGGGATAGAAAAGAGTTTAAATGGACTATAGGAGCAACCAAGAGTTTTGATACATTGAAGCATAAAGTTTCTGTAAGGTCACCTTAATCGTATCTAGTAACTATAATTATAGACTTATTAGAATTGTAATGATAGGAGAATATTAGGAATGTCTTGAAGTTGAATTGGATAATTATGCATTTAATATATGTTGCTGATTAAATCTTGTTACCAATTATTGTAACACATAATTATTGGAATGTTCTATCTTATGCCTCAATGTATTTATATTAGGACTTATGATTAATTCTTTTATTTATATTTATTTTATCAATACCCACTCTTCTTGTACAAATTTTATTTTGAATGTTTGACTTAAGGAGTATGCTATTATGAACACACAAAGGTAATCAACATTCTGGCAAGTGAACAAGCAATAACGCTAAGGTAAACCTTTCACTTTAATGTTATGTTAAGAGCTATCCTTAGCTAAGGTAATGTTATCATATTTGATAATCATGTGATTAAATGCTCTTTACCTTTCATAAGTGTGTGTGTGTGTGTGTGTGTGTGATGATTGTGGAAGATATATATATATATATATATATATATATATTAATAGAATATTTATTTATCTATATGATAGACTAAATTAAATATTTAGTCGCAAATAAATTAATATATATTTAATTGTAAGACTGTTAATTTAACAATAAACACAATTAAATTGTGATTAGGAAATATTATTATTAATTATATTTTAATTTGATGATTAAAAGAAGGTTTAATTATGATTTTTCTTTAATTGATTAACTTTATTTGTGAGTAAAAAGTATTTGCATTTATTTTATTTTATTATAGAATAATTACTTATTTATAGGATTTGACTAAATTAAATAATTAGTTATAAATAAATTTAAGAATCAATAAATGCAAAAATTCTATTAATTATTTATATATTTTAATACTTTATAGAAAGAATCAATTAAATGCTTGTCATTATTTGAATTATTTAATTAATTCTAATTTTGACAACAAGATTGAAGTGGTAGTTACAAGAGAAAATCTTGGGGAAATATTTCTTTAATTCAATTTTCTAAGTTTGGGAAACTGAGTTTAGAAAAAGAAAGTGAGAAAAGTGGATTAGTGGCAATTAATTATTATTATTTTTTTTCTATTTTGAACTTTAAAATCTTTTAAATAGGAAAAATAAATAGCTTATATAGTTAGTTTCTTAATTTGTGTGTGTGCATATTCTTTAATTAATTGATTTATTATGTATTTTATGGAATAAAGTGTTTTATTTTCTTAGTCTTGTTGAGTTGTCAATTAATTTGGGAAATATTTAATTACTTATTAAAAAAAAAATTACTCTTAGAGTTACCTTTTTAGTGGGGCTTAATTTAATAATAAATAAATTTAATAAGTGCAAATTAAAAAATTAGAAATAAATGCATTTCAAGTTTTAGAATTGAATAATATCATTTTGGAAAAATATCTTGTATGATTTGTGACTAATTGGTTTTAATATGAGTTTCCAATTTCAACAATGAGAAAGAAGTGGCAATTTCTTATCTTATGGCAATTAAAGTTTCCTTGGAGTTTTTACTATTTAGGAATATGAGTGAAAATTAGAAGGGAATTTAGATAGAAAATAATAGAGGAGAAAAAGAAGGGTTTGGATGAGAAAATGAAAGTAAGTTTACATTTTAATTTTTGGCATAAAAATAAAAAAGAAACAAGTTAGAAAGGAATTTCTTTAGCACATGTATGGGAAATCTTTTTCACATTTTTCTCACATCAAAATCCTTCACCTTTATTGTTTAATCATGGGCGTATTCTTTTGCATAGCTTTCAAGATTAACTTGATGCATTCATCCTGAATCCTTTCTCAAAAAGTCATTTTATGGATATCCTGCAATCATTTGCATTCATAAGGTCACTTTTTGTTGAGTATTTGGTGAAATAGTTCATTTACCTCCTTTGTGCATTCAGATCTTACATTTCATTTTCTTATTTTGAGTCAATTTTTATTTAAAAACTTAACTATTGTTGTTCATTTTGTTTTGTGCTGTTTTGAAGATTATTTCTTATTAGCAATATATTCTCTATTGTAAATGTGATTAGTGAATGCTTGTCTGTACATATTGAGGTTATATAATTTTTCGTTATTTATTGTATGAATGTCTATAATATTTATGAAAATTATATTTTTCCATTCTTCTTGATATATATTTAGGAATTTTATATCTATTTAATTTAATACAAGATGCTTAGTGAAATAGTGTAAAGTTAAGATTGTATAGGATTACAACAATTGATTTGGACTGTATAGTTGTTTGAAGAAAAAAATGATCTCACAAGTTGAGGAATTTCTTCAATTATTTTTTGGGTTTTGTTCCGTTACATCTTATCTTTCTTATATTTCTGTAACATTTAAAATTTTTTAATTTGGTTTAGAAGTGAGAAAGTTATTCCCATTTTATGACTGTTGGGCATTATCCTTTTTATTTAGAAAACTATAGCACTATATTTTATATATTATTTAATTTAGTAAATTTTGAATTGAGAATTTGCAACTAGTATAAGATTATATACCTATATTATATATATAATAACCAAATTTATTTGTATTTTTTTAATCATGTTTTTGATATAATAAGGGGATAAAAACTAGGGGCCAAACCCTTACAACAGAAGCCTAAAAAGGAACAACAAAGGCTCACGAACAAAAGGAGCCACCAACAACAACTACAACATTAACAACTAATTAACAACAGACAGTAAAAAGTAGGAGTCAGACAACAGATAAACATAAAGCAAATAAACAAAGCTAGGGAGAAACATCCTCCCAACCTTTGGACATAAAATCATATATTTTATCACTCTTTGATTTTCTCTTCATCCGCGCCATGGGCAAGGATGTCGCCTTCTGCAACAAAGTCAAATTGAGCATAGCTGAGCGACAAAGAATACTACTTATGAAGCATCCAATGGATCGAACCTTCTACTCCAGGCATTCCACACGGCCTTTGAGAACAATAATTTCATCCTCCTGACCATCACCTTCCTCCTTAGCATCCTCTTCAGCCTCCTCAATAATCATCCCCTCCCCCTCTTGAGCATTATCATCAGGTCCAAAATCCCTTCCATCAGTATGTTGCAAGTATGAGGTGAGCCAGTGTTGTCATTGATGTCAACATACTCATATTGCATTGACAAGAAGGATTTGATGAGCTGTGTGCTGAGGATATTGAGAAAATTAGCCTCAGTCAGGAATAGTGAAGAACAGTGATGAGAAGAAGGCAAATGTACTGTATAGGATGAGAACCGGAGGATGCGGATTAAAGGGTTAGTAGATATGAGTCTTGAGATGCTTCAGTTAAGATTTCAGAGGTCCGCATGAAGATCTGAAGGAGTTGTGGCTGTCGGTATAGAACCGGTTCCGGCAAGTATCCAGAGGTGACAGAGGATCACAAAAAGGTCCGGTGAGGTCTGGAATTGTATTATCCTAATCTGCGGATTGGACGGAGTGTTTGGGATGTCCTTGTGATGTGTCATCCTGATTTGTGTATGATTTGGAGGTCCGGAAGTACCTCTTGCATTATGACAGTGGCGACAGACTGTGTTCTTGAAGTTCTGGATGAGGAAGACAAGAGATCCCAGTAAGTAGAGGAAGTGCAGATGTATCCGGACATTCAGACAGGCTTGTGAAGGTTCTTGGATCATGTTTAGGTTGTGTTGTTGGTCCGCACTGATGGTAGAGCCCAGAATTGAAGTTATTCTTCCGGATGAAGTTCTTGCTCTGTTTAGCCGATCGGATGAGTTGTTCATCCTGCGAATGTTCTTGTGATGGCCGACCGGATGTGTTATTCATCTTGCAGATACTCTTATGGTTGTTTGCCGACTTAGATGTTTGTTCCTAAGTCGATGTCTTGTATAAATAACAGTTTGTGAGTTCATTTCAAAGCGTGGTGTGTGGATGAGTGTGGCATAGCGAAGAAACGTGCGAAAGGCAGAGCAGAGATTTTTGGGCTTAATTGGAACTGATCCGGACATGGTAGAGATGTCATTCTCCAGTTCAAGACTGTGATTTTTATCACTTTGTAGACAGTGTGTCTCCTTGTAGGCAGTGGGCCTCTTTGTGAGCAGTGTGCTCGGGCAGTGAGCCCTTATTGGCATGTGCCATTCATTTTTCTTTATTCTTCTAACAGAGAATAATTCTTGGGTTAATCACCCCGTGGTTTTTCCCTTAACCGGGTTTTCCACGTCAAACTCTTGGTGTTCAATGTGTTGATGCTTATCTGCTCTTGTGTTTATGTATTATGCTTCCATGGATGATTATTTGATATGCTGCTAACTAACAACAAAGAATCAAGTGTTTGAAAGAATAAGAAGTTTTATACAACTGATTCACCCCCCCCCTCTCAGTTGTATGCCCTAGATCCAACAATTGGTATCAGAGCTAAGTTCCTCTGATAGGAGCTTAACCGCTTGAGGAGATCCAGGATGTCGTCATAAAAGAAGGATAGTCCGAAGTTCGATGGAACCAACTTCACTCTCTGGAAAGGTCGCATGAAGTGTCACTTGGAATGTATGGGAAAAGCATACTTGGCTATGATTTCAAAACCATATGTACCTCCACAAGGTGGTCCGACAACTCTGAATGAAATCACAGAAGCTGAAAACAATCTGCGGACCAAGGAAGCTCTTCTAAGCGCATTGAATGACTCAGATCTCTCGAATGTCATTGACCTACCAACTGCATATGAGATCCTAACTAAACTGGAACTTCTGTATGAAGGAGATGAGTTTGTCAAAAGTGCAAGGTTGCAAAGTCTGAAAGGGAAATTTGAAAGATTGAAAATGAGAGATGATGAAAACATCACTACCTTTATGCCAAGAGTAAATGAGCTGGTATGTGGAATCAGAAATGCTGGTGGAACTTTAGATGAAAATGAGATTGTCTGCAAAATCCTAAGATCCCTTCCTGCTGCCTACAAAATCAAAGTTGCTGCCATTGATGAATTCAGAGCCCACACAACCGTCACAAGAGAACAACTGGCTGGCAAACTAGCTGCATTTGAAATGACCGAGTTTGGAGATGATCCTCCCAAGACTGAATCTGCTTTCAAAGCCAGTGCCTATGTGAAAGGCAAACAGAGATTTGATCCGGGTGAAAACTCATCAAGGAAAATGTCATGGTATGATCAAGCAAGAAGAGACATGGAAGAAGAAGAAGCAGAAACAGCTCAACTTGAAGCCCTCATTGCAAAGAGACTGCCAAGAGGATCCGGTAAGTATGAAGGAAAACTACCCTTTAAGTGTTTCAACTGCAATAAGATTGGTCATTTTGCCTCAAGATGTCCGGAGAGATCTGCAAGATCTAATACTCACAGACAAAGGTTTCAAAAGAATTGCTATTATGTTCATGAAGAAGATGACAATGAAGGAGTAACAGATGATGAATCAGAACTAGGAAGCAAATCCGGAAATGAGTGGGTGTTTATAGCCATCAAGGAAGAAGATTCAATACTCTCTGAATCTGTCAATCACAAAGTTGTTGAAAAAGCCTTGGCTGCTCAAGTGGAAGAAAAGGATGATTGGGTTATTGACAGTGGATGTTCTCACCATATGACTGGTGACAAGAATAAGTTCTTAGATTTGGAAAGATATGAAGGAGGAATGGTAAAGTTTGGTGACAATTCTGATGGCAGAATCAGAGGTAGGGGAACTATTTCCTTTGATGGTAAGAGCAAAATAGGAAATGTACTGTATGTTGAAGGATTGAAGCACAATCTTCTCAGTGTTGGT
Organism: Cunninghamia lanceolata; assembly: GCA_027924645.1. NCBI lineage: Eukaryota > Viridiplantae > Streptophyta > Pinopsida > Cupressales > Cupressaceae > Cunninghamia > Cunninghamia lanceolata. Next base: position 92,658 of record BSBN01000808.1, read on the forward strand.
CAGTTAGTGGACAAAGGCTATGATCTCCGGTTCAAGAATGGAAAATGCAGAATCTTTACAAGCTCCGGAACTGAAATTGCATCCGGTACTCAGACAAAAGGTAATATCTTTCATCTGGTTGGTTCAAATAAAAGTTGTTTGTTTGTTCAAATTGATCAGAGTTGGTTATGGCATAGAAGAATGTGTCATGTAAATTTTGATAACATCATCAAGATAAGCAATACTCAGGCTGTGAGAGATCTTCCAAAATTGATGAAACCTACAAATAGTGTGTGTAAAGAATGTCAGTTAGGTAAACAAAGCAGAGTCTCTTTCAAAAGCAAAGATCAGTCTTCTACCGGATTGTTGGAATTAGTACATACTGATCTATGTGGTCCGACAAGAATCAAGAGTCTGCAAGGTGATAGATATTTCATGTTGTTAATTGATGATCATTCCCGGATGATGTGGGTTACCTTTCTAAAAGAAAAATCAGAAGCTTTTGAGAAGTTCAAAATCTTCAAAGTTATGGTGGAGAATCAAACCGGATTGAAACTAAAGTGTCTAAGGTCTGATAGAGGTGGTGAATTTACATCTGGTGAATTCATTGACTTTTGTGAGAAACAGGGTATAAGGAGACAGTTGTCTGCTCCTAAGACTCCACAGCAGAATGGAGTAGTTGAGAGAAAGAACCGGACCATCCAGGAAGCTGCTAGGACAATGATGTTGGAAGCAAATGTTCCTCAAATGTTTTGGAAAGAAGCTATCAGCACCGCAGTCTACACTCTAAATCGAGTTCAAATCAGAAACAACATCGGTAAGACCCCCTATGAACTTTGGTTTGGCATCACTCCTACTGTGAAATATTTCAGAGTATTTGGTAGCAAGTGTTATATTAAAAGAGATGAAGATCTAGGAAAGTTTGATGCTAGAAGTGATGAGGGAATTTTCTTGGGCTACTCCACTCAAAGCAAGGCATACCGGTGCTACAATAAGAGATTGAGGAAGATGATAGAAAGCACCAATGTGAAAGTTGATGAAGGAATTGAGAAACCTTCAAGATTTTATGAGCTTGATGACGATGACCAAGACAGTGTTCAAGGAACTCAATCCTCTCCGGTGAGACAGAGTCAGCCTGATCCGGTAAATCAGGAAGAAGAGATAGGTTTGAATGAGCCTGATCAAGAAACAGCAGTGCTGGATACTCCCAAAATTCCAAGGTATGTAAGACTGAACCACTCTGAAGATCAGATCATAGGTGACAGAAGCAAAGGTGTACAAACTAGAAGGAATATTGCTCAAAATCAGAATGAATGTTGTCTGATTTCAAAGATTGAACCTAAAACAATAAATGAAGCCTGCAATGATGAAAACTGGACCAAAGCAATGGAAGATGAATTGATGCAAATTGAGAAAAATCATACTTGGGATCTTGTTCCCAGACCTAGAGACAGGAATGTAATTGGAGCCAAGTGGGTCTTCCGGAACAAACTAAATGAAGCTGGTGAAGTAATCAGAAACAAAGCTAGATTGGTCTGCAAAGGCTACTCTCAAATAGAAGGAATTGACTTTGAAGAGACTTTTGCTCCGGTGGCAAGAATTGAAGCAGTCAGATTACTTCTTGCATTTGCTGCCTTCAAAGACTTCAAGGTATATCAGATGGATGTCAAGTCTGCCTTCCTAAATGGTGATCTGGAAGAAGAAGTCTACATTGAACAACCGGATGGATTTCAATTGTCTGATAATAATGATATGGTCTGCAAGTTGAAGAAAGCTTTGTATGGATTGAAGCAAGCCCCAAGAGCATGGTATGAAAGGTTGGATAAGCATCTTGTGCAGATTGGATTCAACAAAGGTACTGCTGACAGTAACTTATATTTCAAAATTGATCATGAAAACATTCTGATTGTTGAAGTGTTTGTGGATGATATCATTTTTGGAGGAAGAGATAGTATGTGCAAAACTTTTGCAAATCAGATGCAAAGTGAGTTTGAAATGTCTATGCTTGGTGAAATGAATTTCTTCTTGGGTCTGCAAATTACTCAAACAAAAGAAGGGATCTTCATTTCTCAGACCAAATATGTGAAAGAATTGTTAAGGAAATTTGGTATGGAAGACTCAAAGCCAATGAACACTCCTATGGCAACCGGATGTAAGTTAAGCAAAGATGATGATTCTCCAAAAGCAGATCAGACAAAGTATAGATCAATGATTGGTGGATTGTTGTATCTCACTCAAACTAGACCAGATATAATGCAGGCTGTTGGTCTTGTGGCAAGATTCCAGGCTGATCCTAGAGAATCTCATGTTATGGCAATCAAAAGAATTTTTAGGTACTTGAAAGGAACAGTTGAGTATGGTCTATGGTACCCTAAAGATCCGGATTTCTCTCTTCATGCTTACACAGATGCAGATTGGGCAGGAGATGTGGATGACCGGAAAAGCACTAGTGGTGGAGCATTCTTTTTGGGGAAGAGATTGGTTTCTTGGCTAAGCAAGAAACAAGATGCAATATCTCTGTCTACAACTGAAGCAGAATACATTACAGCAGCAGGTAGTTGCACTCAAATCTTATGGATGAAGCAGATGCTAAGAGACATCAAAGTTGAATATGAGGAGCCTATCACAATTTTCTGTGATAATTCAAGTGCAATTAATATTTCCAAGAATCCGGTATTGCATTCTAAGACTAAGCACATATCTATCAAATTTCACTTTTTGAGAGAACAAGTAAACAAGGAAGAAGTCAGATTGGAGTATGTTCCCTCCAAGGATCAGATTGCAGATATCTTTACAAAACCTCTTCCCAAGGACTCTTTTGAATATCTCCGGGAGAAGTTAGGGGTCATGGCCCCTCCGGTGATGAACTAAGATGCACTGATGTGCATCAGTCCGGTGGCTATCACAGTCATATCTTGTGATCCGGACTAATGGGGAGCTGCAACTAAGGGGGAGCAGCTGGTATGATTCTGATGTATGAGAATTGCAAGTATGAGCCCTTTGCCATTGATGTCAAAGGGGGAGAGAAGACATGTGAAAAACAAGTGGTTGATGATCAAAGGGGGAGCAGTAAAGGAAGAGAAGACATATGAAAAGTTGAAGTTCTTGTCTTAATGGTTTTTCACATCATATGTTGCCATCAATGACAAAGGGGGAGATTGTTGCAAGTATGAGGTGAGCCAGTGTTGTCATTGATGTCAACATACTCATATTGCATTGACAAGAAGGATTTGATGAGTTGTGTGCTGAGGATATTGAGAAAATTAGCCTCAGTCAGGAACAGTGAAGAACAGTGATGAGAAGAAGGCAAATGTACTGTATAGGATGAGAACCGGAGGATGCAGATTAAAGGGTTAGTAGATATGAGTCTTGAGATGCTTCAGTTAAGATTTCAGAGGTCCGCATGAAGATCTGAAGGAGTTGTGGCTGTCGGTATAGAACCGGTTCCGGCAAGTATCCAGAGGTGACAGAGGATCACAAAAAGGTCCGGTGAGGTCCGGAATTGTATTATCCTAATCTGCGGATTGGACGGAGTGTTTGGGATGTCCTTGTGATGTGTCATCCTGATTTGTGTATGATTTGGAGGTCCGGAAGTACCTCTTGCATTATGACAGTGGCGACATACTGTGTTCTTGAAGTTCCAGATGAGGAAGACAAGAGATCCCAGTAAGTAGAGGAAGTGCGGATGTATCCGGACATTCAGATAGGCTTGTGAAGGTTCTTGGATCATGTTTAGGTTGTGTTGTTGGTCCGCACTGATGGTAGAGCCCAGAATTGAAGTTATTCTTCCGGATGAAGTTCTTGCTCTGTTTAGCCGACCGGATGAGTTGTTCATCCTGCGAATGTTCTTGTGATGGCCGACCGGATGTGTTATTCATCTTGCGGATACTCTTATGGTTGTTTGCCGACTTAGATGTTTTTCCTAAGTCGATGTCTTGTATAAATAACGGTTTGTGAGTTCATTTCAAAGCGTGGTGTGTGGATGAGTGTGGCATAGTGAAGAAACGTGTGAAAGGCAGAGCAGAGATTTTTGGGCTTAATTGGAACTGATCCGGACATGGTAGAGATGTCATTCTCCAGTTCAAGACTGTGATTTTTATCACTTTGTAGACAGTGTGTCTCCTTGTAGGCAGTGGGCCTCTTTGTGAGCAGTGTGCTCAGGCAGTGAGCCCTTATTGGCATGTGCCATTCATTTTTCTTTATTCTTCTAACAGAGAATAATTCTTGGGTTAATCACCCCGTGGTTTTTCCCTTAACCGGGTTTTCCACGTCAAAATCTTGGTGTTCAATGTGTTGAGGCTTATCTGCTCTTGTGTTTATGTATTATGCTTCCATGGATGATTATTTGATATGCTGCTAACTAACAACAAAGAATCAAGTGTTTGAAAGAACAAGAAGTTTTATACAACTGATTCACCCCCCCCTCTCAGTTGTATGCCCTAGATCCAACACAGTATCCTTAGCTTGCATCTCCTTTTCCTCCATCCCTTCAATCTCCTCCGAGATCTCTTGTACCTCAATGTCTTCACCTTTAGACTTCTCATCCCCATGGTAGAATTCGCATACATCTTTAAAACAAAATTCACATACATCTTTTCCTTAGCTAGTTTTGTTTAGGTCCATACCTATTTCTATGTATATTTGTAATGCTAACCTTGGAGATTGTTCTAATGGTTGATGAATGTAATGCCAACCTTGATGTACATTCCAAGGTTGATGAATTGTATAAAAGCATGTAATGTAGTTGCGAAAATGTAGGTTGTTTTAAACTAGTGGTATTGATCAATAATGGTTGATATAATTTACCATTCTCTTATTACATGTTATCATGAGAAGAAGTAGAAAGAGTAGATTGTGTTTATTAATAGTTTAATAATAGTTTTTTCATCCATTCCCATCATTTCTCACTTACTTTAGGTAATTAATTTAATAATGGTATTATACTTGTTTCTAGATGGAGATAGATTTTAAATCCTCATTGATATGGATAGTATGTTTAGCTTATTGGGAAGTAGTTTTCGAATTGTTAGAAATATGTTTAAACTATTTTTGCTTTAGTTAATCTTTCTATTCTTCCATTTAATTAAAAATAAACTAAGCTACATTAATCCAGGATGAGAATGATGTTGTTAGAAAATTTGATCCTTATATAATTTAGTGAATGGGCTATGTTAATTAATTAGTTAGATATATTATAGACCTTTAATGATATAGATTTAGAAATATCAAATGATTCTATTCATGCTATACACCGACGAGGCATACTTATGCTTTTAGTAAGGGTTCTAAAATTACTTAACTTTCCCTTTTAGGGTAAGCTTCATTGTCATAAGAGGATTAGTTCATACAACCGAATAAGGTTTTTATCATTTTTGATCTACAAAATTCTTGTAAAAATAGTAATTAGATATATAATCATCCTTGAGAACATATATTTGCGTTGTGGTGATCTAGTGACCGAATATCTCAGGTTAAGTATCTTTGTCCACTTGATGTTGTATCCTTTTGACTCAGAAGAGAGAGCCTAGAATTCTTGTCATGAATCTAGTTTTGAACCAGTACTATTACCAATATGAACAACCTATATTTAAGTCAACCTTGCGGTTGAAAGTCCAAGTTACCAAACTATGAAGCCTTTGTTCATACGTAGGCAAGGCCATCTTGGATGAGCCCCTGAGGCATTAGGTCTAGCCCTTAGGTCTTGATATTTTTCTAATTGTTCTTCAAATATCAAATTAGATTAAGTCTTTTTGAAAGGTTAATTCTTTGGTCTAGTGTGGAGAAAATGTGAGATTTCAAGGACACATGATGTCGAAGAAAGGAAAGTTTTTGATAATATAAGCAGAAAACAAGGGTGCCAAGCCCATTACATTATAGCCCCATGGGCACGCCAAAGAGTCAACAAAAAGAGATCATCACAGCAAAAAGAGACCACCAACAACAAAAAGATGCAAACACAACAGACTACCAGTAGACAAACAACCCACTAAACATACAAACATAGAAGAGCCCCTAGGGCTGATTAAATAGTTCTTCCCAGTCATCAGTGAGAAAATGATACATATCCTCATACTCTTTCAGCTCCTTGTCCTTCATACTGTACCTGTTGATCTCAATGTCCTGCATGATAGCCAGAGTTGTTGCCAACTTGTGCATCACTTTGGAAGTGAACCTAGCTAGGATCATGAATTTCTTCTCCAGCTCCGTCATCTTTCTTTTCAGGTCCTTAGTCCCTTTACCTTTTTTGGTTTTCTTGTTACCCTTGTTACTCTTAGTAGTGTCCTATTTCATCTTCTTAGAATTCTCAGTCTTTGATCCCTAAACATTTAGTTCAGGGAAGTTACTCAGCCCATCCTCCTTGGCTTCCACAACCACAGTCTCCTCTTGATTATTAGTCTTGAGCTCTCCATCCGGGTTTTCCTCACAGTCTTCTGACTCAATAGAAATCACATGGTCCTTATGCACAGGGGTCTTTTTAGCAACCATTTTGGTTGATCTCCTAGTCAATGGCACCCAAGTCTTATCATTAGGCATGACATACTCTGCATCTTTGGTGTTTTCACTACCATCCACACCTCCCTCTGAACCCTCAACATCAATCTCTAGGATATGTACTTCCATCTTGGGCTTGTCCTTGCTATTCTCAGAAAAGCTATCCCCATCTTTCCCCTCCTTAAATTTCTTTTGGGGTGTGTCACCCTTGAAATCACCTGCCATAAGCCTCCTTTTGGTGGCCAGTTTAGGGCTGGCTACTTTAGGGTTTAACTGGTCAACAATTTAAGCCTCAGAGCTATTCATCGCAATGGGTTTCTTCTTAGAAGATAAGGCCTTAGCAGTTTTATGGGACTGGGTATACTTTTCAGGGGTAACTTTTGTGATAATCATTGGATTTATTTGGACAAGGTTCGGCTTGGGTGACATAAGGGAGCTGTCGACTCAGGTAGCAGTGATAACCTTGGGGGGATAGAGGACTAGATGAAACTTTTACAATTTGTAAATAAGCCCCTAGTGGAGCAGAATGAGGGGTTTGACAGGATCAATGGAGTGTTGTTCAATGGTTGCCTCCATCGAGACTTCCAGGGAAGAAAATAGGTAAAATGGAAAACTTATGTACTGGCTTCTCCTAAAATGATTCAACAACATGAATGGTAATGAAAGAAGTGTCGAAACCTACCTTCAAGCGTCAAGCACTTGATGAGCATATGACAGACATCATCCCAAGGTTTAGGAAGCATTTATTTATCGAAACCACCTTGCAGACTATGCAAAACTTTTCCTTTTTTCAAGAACAGGGCCATTCCCTTTGGGTCTGAGACCTTACTCATCTTCTTATGCTTCACCCCGTCAATGGACATACCAGTAGCCAACCCTATGACCTCTTTAGACACTTCAAAGCCCACTCTACCAACTTGAACATGTCTGTCCACCCACGATTGCACAAATTATTTGGATAAATTCTTGTCATGCCCCTGGAGGCACTACAGATACAATTCCACCCCACCCTCCTGACAGATATGCTAGATGGTCTCATTTCTTTTGAATTCTTCACAGGACTCAGGTTCAGTGTGGGTCCTTTCACCACCCATATTCAACATGTAGTAACACTTTGCAGAGGTTTGAGAAAGTAAGAAAACTCTAGCGAGCTGATAAACTTTAGAACTACAGATATGAATCCATGAACATTGTGAACCATGAGTTTTGATGAGAAACCTGTCACCTCACTAGTTAGAAATGTCATAATTCCTTAACTTCACATTGTACGAATAGGAGTGCCAACCCATATCATGATTAATTGCCTTGAGATGATCATGATAAAGAGTTCTACAGAGGCTTGAAGAATTAAACCTTCCATTGGTCACGTGAATGGCCATGAGTTTAACCCCTCGAGGCATCCATGTCATAATGGAAATGTAGTTACACATCATATGACAATAGTTTATAATACTATTCAAGTTGATATGGTAATAGACAGACCCATCGCTGAACTTTCTAGACCTTTTAGCAATATTTAAAGCAATATTACTAAGAATATTCCCCATTTGGTACCCAAGAGGCAGGGGATCCCAAATGTCTTGATTTAAACTCATGATGAACTTAGGATGGAATCCTGCTTCTTACAAAGGAGGTTTTGGATATGTATGGGGAGGTTTTCTAACTTTTTCCAACATCTCCAACTACTAAATTTTTGACCCAGGTTGGCCATGCCATCGGCCACCCTATTGCATTCCCGAAAGATGTGTTGTATCTCCTTTGTAATGAACCCAATTAATAAGATTTTAATGTCCTCAGTGATATCCTTAAGCTTCCATCCACTGCCAGTCCTACCAAGAGCAGCATCAACTATAATTTTTGAGTCCCGCTTGATTTGGATTTTATCCACCCCCAATGAGAGGGCAAATTTGAGCCCCCATAAAAGGGCTAGACCCTCAGCCACATTGTTGGACTGTATACCAATTCCCCTAGCATAAGCAACATTAAGATTCCCTTGTTCATTTTTGATGACACCCCCTCCACTGGCTAGGCCAGTGGTCTTTTTTTCTACTCCATCAAAATTGAGTTTAACCCAACCCTTGGGAGGTGGTCTCCAGATAGTATTTTGTCTGGCAAGCTTCTTAGAATTGTCAAAGGTGGTCATATCCACTGCCAGACCCCAGTTCTTGGTGATCTGTATTTCATGTTGAGTGGGGGCGTCCTTAGCGGCATTCAAAGTGTTGATGGACGTATTTTCTTAGACCATCTTTCTAAAGGAGAAGAGAATGCCATTGGCACTTTTAGCCGTTTCCCCAAAAATTCTGTTATTCCCCTCTTTCCACACACTTCACCCCATATGTGAGGGAATTTGCCTCCATAGTTCCCTGACCCTCAGGTATGAAAAGGGAGAGAACAAACTTTCAATGAAATCCTTGAGGTTTTCATTGAAAACCTAGTCCATGCTGAGTTTATCCAAGGTCCTTCCCCAAACCTCCTTGGTGAAGACACAATGGAAAATAAGGCACTATATAGACTCTTCCTCTTTCTGGCACAAGACACATCCATTAACTAGTTGGAAGCTCCTTTTGTTGAGGTTATCCATACTAAGGATCTTGTGGTGGGTGGCAAACCACTAGAAAAAATTAATCTTAGGAGTCAGGTTTTTGTTCCAGACTTTCTTCCATAAACTGCTATCTTGCCCACTCTTGGTCAGCATATTGTAGGTAGATTTAACTAAGAAGACCCCCTTCTTGTCTTAGGCCCAGAGCATCTCATCCTCCCTAGGGAATAAGGGAATTCTGTACTTGCTCAGATCCAACTGTAGAGACAAGAAACCCTATTCTATAGGTTGGCTGTCATTCCAACAATCAGTCAAGTTCTTCCAATGTCTTTGGCCCCAGGTTTGAATAGTGATGTAATTGCTGACAAACCTCCCAAAGTGAGTGATATCTCTAGCTTTAGTATTGGTATTATCCTAGTTGGACAGGGGGACCTCATGTAGCCAATTGTCTTCCTAGAACCTGATTTTGTCTCCCTTGCCTAGATTCCACTTAATGCCTTGAGCCAAAGTTCTTCTAGATTTGATCATTTTGTTCCAAATAATGGAGCCTTTAGGGAGGCCATCCCTCTCAATTAGCCTATTTTTTATCCATTATGGAGGTACTTGGATCTTATGATCTGCATGCAGTCTTTCTCCTTAAGAAAACTCCATCCAACCTTGGCCAATAAAGCTTTGTTCATCATCTGGGTCTTTCTAATACCCAATCCCCCTTGATACTTGGGAAGATAGACTTTGTCCCTCCACCCAATGAGCGATATCATCTTCTTTTCCTCAACCCCCATCCAAAGAAAAGTTTTCTGAATCTTCTCAAATTTTTCTATAATGTATCTAGGCATTTTGAAAAGAGTAAAAAAGTAGGTGGGGATACCTTGCAGGGAAGCCTTCAAAAGTTGATGCTTACCAACTTGGCTTAGGAGTTTACCTTTCCAGCCTTCCATGTTTTTTTGAATTCTTTCAAGGAGAGAGTTTTAGAAAGCAGGGATCACTTCCTTGACAGTGAGGGGAAGACTAAGGTAAGTACCTGGGAGGTTGACCTTATTACAATTCAAGATATTTTCTACCTTCTCCTGGAGCTCTAGATCGACATTGAAGAAGAAGACATTGCTCTTTTCATAGTTTATGCACTACCCAGAGGCATCAACATAGGAGTTCAGTAGATTTTTCCATCTTCTAACTTCCATCACTAAGGCTGCACGAAACAACACAGTATCATCTACAAGCTGTTGGAAAATCAAGGGCCCCACAGTAGATGCAACTTTGACCCCCTTAAGATCCTGTCTATCTAGGCGGGATAAAATGTTCCTGCCAAGGACCTCAGCCATAATAATAAAGAAATAGGGTGAAAGGGGACCCCCATGCCTAATACCTCTACCCACATTGACGAACCCCTGGGAGAACCATTGACCAACACTGAGTACTTGATAGTAGCAACACATTCTCATATCAAAGTTATCATTTTATCCTAAAACCTGAACTTCCTAAGAACCTTAAAAAGGAAATCCCAAGAAATTTTGTCATAGGGCTTAGAAATATCTAGTTTAAGAGCCATGTCAGGGATGTTACTTCTATTCATTAAGTGGAATATCTCATGCGTGGAGATGGCCATGTCCACAATTTGTCTACCATGGACAAAACCTTTCTGGCAATCTGAAATAAGGCTGTCCAACAAAGGTTGGAGTCTAAGGACCAAGGTCTTCATGATAATCTTATATATAGTGTTGTAGAGGCTAATAGGGTATAAATCAACCATAATATTAGAGATGTTCTTCTTGGGGATAAGATCTATGAAAGTGGAGTTAATCTGCTTGAGGATCTTGGCTGTTTGAAGAAGTCTCTGAGAACTGTAGTAACATCAAAACAAACTGTCCCAAAAGTCTTGGTAAAATGCTGGGGGGAAGCCATCTGGGCTTGGGGCTTTAAAAGCCCCCATAGAAAACACAACCACCCTGATTTTCTCCATGGCAATTGGATTCAAAATCTTGTAGTTGTCTTCAACTGAGAGAATTGAGGGAATACTGTCCAACAACTCTTCCTCTATGACATGGTCAGTAGTGCTCCTGTGCTTAGATAGGAAGTTCCTGAAGTAGTTAGAGGCTAGTTGCCCTGATTCAGCCTCTGAGTTGACCTCCCTGTTGTTTTCATCCAAAATTTTGGAGATTCTATTCCTTTTCCTATGCTTCATGGCTGATTGATAGAAGAAAGTAGTGTTTCTATCTCCTTTAGTCAGCCATTGGACTCTAGACTTTTGCTTCCAGAAAATCTCTTCTTTTTTCATTATTTCCCTTAGATACTTGAGAAGGGCTTCTTATTGAAATTATTCTTACTCTTGTCTCCCTTGGCCATATTGTCTTGAATTTCTAAGAGATTGTTAGAAATTTGTTTCTTCTGGATCATGACATTTCTAAAGTAGAACCTGTTCCAACCTTTAACTTTTTGCTTGACATGAATTAGTTTTTGAGTGAGTTTAAACATTGGGGATCCATGCACCAAGATATTCCACTAGTTAGCAATGCAATCTTTGAAATCAAGGTGGGAGGCACACATGATTTCATATCTGAATGGGAAAGGACCTTTAGGGACACCTTCTCTCTAGGAGAATAAGAGGGCATTGTGGTCAAAGATGGTATGGGGCAGGGCAATCAGAGTAGAATGTTGTACAATGTCCCATTTGGATGAGAATAAAAATCTGTCCAGTTTAACCTATATCAGCTGGTCTCCCCTTCTTCTATTGGTCCAAGAGAAGAGTTGATCATTGACCTCAATATCCATTAGCCCAGTCTGGTTGAGAAATTTTTCCAGATCCACCATGCTGTCCGAGTAGTTAGTGATACTCCAAACTTTTCTGAAGGGAAAAGTGGGGTGTTAAAATCTCTAGCCAACATCCAATTAGTTTTGTTCTCAACATTCAGTCTAGGAACTAAGCTTTCCCAAAGGTCCTTTCTAGTGCTCCTAGTGTTATGAGAATATATATTAATAAGTTTCCAAACTTTCTTCTTAAGAGTGAATTTCACTTCAATACTGCTTCTGCTATGTGAGCAGTAACAATCAAAGATAATGTGTTTGTTCCACATAGTGACTAGGCCCACCAAAGCCCCCACTGAGGGCTTGATTAGGTAGTCATCCGAGGGCTAGATGTTGTTAGCTATACCTTTAAAGTTTTCTTTAGGCATTTTAACTTCTTGGAGAAGGATAATATCAACCTTTTTTTTGAAAATATAGTTCTTCACCATGAACTACTTTTGAGGACTGTTGAGTCCCCTTACATTCCAAGAGAGGACCTTTATTTGCATGGTCATCTGGAGAGAGCTTCCAGAGTGCTTTGTCTCCCAATGGTTATTTCCTAGGTTGCTTCTCTATGTTTGGTTTCTCTCTAGGAGAGTCTGCCAGCCTTCCCCTCTTTCCCCACATCTATGGACTTTTTCCCTTTGCCTTTCTTTTTGGGTGTCACCCTATTGCAAGTATGTGCCTAACTAGTGTTGCCATTGATGTCAACATATCTGTGTTGTCATTGGTGTCAACTGTGCTCTTGTTTTGATGATTTCTTGTAATGAGTTAAGTATTGAAGGTAATAAGTATTCCTGATACAACATAACAATCCAATAAATTGCTCCACATTTCTTGTAGAATGAATATCCTTGTTTACAGATTGGAAGTTATTTATATGCTTGTCTAAAGATGCTATGTTCCAAGTTTGAGCCTCTGGTATGAAGATTTGAGTGAGTTATGTTCACCAGAGTAAAAACTACTTTTTCTGAGTATTCACTAGTGACAGGGAGAAAGTATTTTGCTCCACATTCCTTCACATTGAAGTATTATGGTATGTGGTTCTAGAGTTAAGTTTGAAATGATGATAAGTGCCTTTAATTCTAATGGTTCATGGTTTGGTGATCCGCAAGCTATCTTTTCTCTATGACAGTAGCTGACAGTGTTGTTTATGTGCTCCATTTTAAAGAATCTTCTTGGCAGAGTGGTTAGAGATTGTACGGTTGTTCCTGGTGATTACAATGTACTTGTGGATGTCTCTTGATCATGATCCTAACTTTGGATTGGTCTGGAAAGAGAAATTTGGATTGTGGATGAAGACTGTTCTTAGAAGACTTAGTGTTAACACCAGTCTTCGCCGACTTGGTTGTTTTCACTGCTTGCGGAGATGCATCGAAGATTGTGAAAGAGTGTCGTGGCATGGAAGATTGAATTTGAGTCCTAGCTAAGGCATAACATGATCCACATACATCTTTTCCTTAGCTAGTTTTGTTTAGGTCCAGACTTATTTCTATGTATATTTGTAATACTGACCTTAGAGATTGCTCCAATGGTTGATGAATGTAATGCTGACCTTGATGTACATTCTAAGGTTGATGAATTGTATAAAAGTATCTAATGTAGTTGTGAAAAAGATATCCTTGTGCAAAAATGAAAAGATAGAGAAAAGGTGTAAAAAAAGTAGAGCAGAGGTGTTATATTGTGCTTTAATGTAACTGAACTTAGGCATGAAGTAGATTCTATCAATTCAATTCACCAATCCTTGGTAGTGAGCCACCCCTTGGCAGTGAGCCGATCTTGGCAGTGAGCCCTAACATTTGCAGTGAACATTTTAGGTAGTAAGTCCTAAGGTAGTGAGCCTCTAATTTTTGGTATTGCTATAACTTATTTATTTCTGTAGGCTAACACCCACTGTGGTTTTTCTCTTATAGGGTTTTCCACGTAAAAATTGTGGTGTCTCATGTGTTATTGTTTTGAACTTCTTGTTTCATGCTTTCATGGTTAATCTTAATAACAGTGATTAAGAATTTAATGTGTTGATATTCATAAGTGGTTAAAGTTTTGTGACAACTAATTTAACCCCCCTCAGTTGTCCTGTGCATTTCAACAATTGGTATTAGAGCTAGGTTCCTAAGAAGAAAGCCTAATCGCTTGAGGAAGATCCAGGATATCTTATAGGAAGGAAGCTCCATAGTTTGATGGAATGAATTATGCTCTCTAGAAGGTATGAATAAAAAGTCACCTCCTTTGTCTTGGTTATAAAGTATGGAAAGCAACAGAGACAAAGTATACCTTGCCTCAGAATGGTTTGCAAACTAAAGATGAAATCAAAGAATATGAGTTGAACATAAAAGATAGAGATGCTATGTTGAGTGCCTTATCTAACATTGAGTTGATAAAGGTCATGGATCTAGAATCTACTTATGAAGTCTAGGAAAAGTTGGAAAAATTGTATGAAGGAGATGATTCTATAAAGAGTGCCAAATTGCAGGGCCTGAAAGTGAAATATGAGGGTTTAAAAATGAACGAAGATGAAAACATAATTGCCTTCATGCAAAAGGTTGATGAACTTATGAATGGAATAAAAGGTATGTAAGGAACTATTAAAGAGAAGGAAGTTGTGATGAAAATTCTTAGGTCATTACCTAAGTCCTACAGTCACAAGGTAGCTGCAATTGAAGAAATAATGACTATGAAAGAAGTCACCAAGGATCAGCTGCTAGGAAAGCTTACAACTTTTGAGATAAGAGAACTTGGTGATGCTCTGCCAAAGATTGAGACTACTTTCAAAGCCAATACCTTAGAGAAGATCTACAGAGCTAAAAAATACAAGGTGGAACCTGATGATGAGCTTGATGAAATTGAAGCAAACTTTGTTGACAAACTGTAAAGAGGTTGTGGTAAGTTCAAAGGCAAATTACCTTTCAAATGTCTTACATGTGGTAAGGTTGGTCACTACGCTTCTAGATGTCCTGAGAGAATTGAAAGGAATAGAAAATGATTTGAGAATAGACCTAGGTTTCCAAAGAAATGCTACTATGTTAGAGATCTTGATCATGAAGGTGTGACAGATGATGAATCTGATGATGCTAGTACTAGTACAAATGAATGCTTATTTATTGCAATTAAAGAAGAACTTGTGTATACTAATCCTGCTAGCTATGTGAAGGAAGAAAAACCAGTGGAAGAGAGTGCCTTGGCTGTTCAGGTTGAGAAAGATAAGGATGAATGGATTATTGATAGTGGATGCTCACATCACATGACTGGTGACAAAAGTAAGTTTGTGAGTTGGGAAAAGTATAACGGATGACTGGTTAGGTTTGGAGATAATGCAGCTGGTAAGATTTGTGGAAAATGATCTATTTCTTTTGATGGAAAGCATAACATGGATAATGTTCTATATGTGAAGGGTTTAAAGCATAATCTTTTGAGTGTTGGTCAGATGTGTGACAAAGGCTATGATATGAGATTCAAAGACAATGGGTGCAAGATCATGGAAAGCTCCCAAATAGTGATTGCTACCGGTAAGAAGACTAGAGGTAACATTTACCAATTAAGAGGAACTAATGACTATTATTTAGTGGCTTAGATAGATGAGAGTTGGCTATGGCATATACAGATGTGTCATATCAATTTTGACAATTTGATGAAGATAGGCTCTGTACAGACTATAAGAAATTTGCCTAAACTTGTGAAGCCTGCCAACACCATTTGCAAGGAGTGTCAATTTGGGAAACAAACAAGAACAAGTTTCAAAAGCAAAGAATAATTTTCTACTAGATTGCTAGAGTTCTAGTACATACAAATTTGTGTGGTCCTACAAGAACAAGAAGTCTGCAAGGTGATAGGTATTTTATGCTGCTTATTGATGATTATTCTAGAATGACTTGGGTTACTTTTCTAAAAGAAAAATCTGAAGCCCTAGAGGAGTTCAAAGTTTTCAAGGCAATGGTTGAAAATGAGTTAGAATTGAGGATCAAATGCTTGAGGTTTGATAGAGGAGGTGAGTTCACATGAAATGAATTCAATATTTTCTATGAAGAACAACAGATAAAGAGATAGTTGTCTGCACCTAGGACTCCTCAGCAGAATGGAGTTGTTGAAAGAAAGAACGGGACAATTCAAGAGGCTGCTAGGACTATGTTAAAGGAAGCTGACCTACGAGAAGTATACTGGAGAGAAGCCATACATACTGATGTGTACATCCTAAATAGAGTTCAAGTCAAAGGTAATAGCTCTAAAACTCCTTTTGAACTATGGTATGGAAGAGTTCCTACAGTGAAACTTATTTCAAAGTTTTTGGAAGAAAATGTTATATCAAAAGAGATGAAGAACTAGGCAAGTTTGATGCTAGATGTGATGAAGGAATTTTTCTTGGTTACTCTACCAAGAGTAAGGCCTACCGGTGCTACAATAAGAGAATGAAAAAGATTGTTGAGAGTGTTGATGGTGGTTTTAGCAGACAACACCGCAGGTTGATTGCTGGTTTCACACCTCTCTTGAAAAGTATCCTACCCTAGGTAAGACTACTCCAAGGATAATATAGCTAGGTCTTAGCTTGCTTGGAATCTCTCAATTGGTATGTTCTAGATGTGCCTACAAGGGGTCTTACATGCAATCTACAGATCTTCATGTTTGGGACAGCAAGCACACATAAACCCTTTATGATTTCAGCTGATAAAACAATGTAAAGTGTTGCTGAAATTCCTAATCTAACAACTAACAATGGTTTTGAAGAAAATGCAAAAGGTTAGGGTTTTTAGAAGGATCTTAGATGACATTCACAATGCAAAGGTTATCTTTAGTAGACAAATACTCTAAAACTTTTAACTAGCTTCCTAAGTTACCAAACTAAAATAGGTGTTACAGTGCTGCAGAAAATGGTACTATCTTGAATGGAAGTCAATAGATTTTTAGATCACATTCATTTGTTAAATACCCAATAAATGGCGCAACTTAACTTGTGAAATGCAACTAAACTTTTAGCACAAACAATCAGCCCGGACTAACTTTACATAGCTATTTACCATCAACAAATAACTAAAAGTATGGACTTAGAGTATTCATTAGATACTTCAGCAAACCATGAACATTATAAAAGCACAACTAACTAAATATGGGAGAGCAAGAAGCGAACCATGAAAACCAAAATGAGCCAACACAAGACACAAATTCTTAGAATTACTGTAGAAACTTGCTTTACATTACTTCAAATAGCATAGAGTCAACAATTCAACATCAAAATCTCTCTTACAAACAAAGGAATTGGCAGCCCTTTATATAGAAAAACAACGTACCAAGTTTTCAAATGAACGGTGGAGATTAACTTGACAAGGCAAGTCTAGATTACATCAATAAATATAATTGAAACAGCTCACATCAATTCTCGGATTACATTTTGTCCTTTATGAAAAAGACAAAAAATAGTCTTTAGATACATTGAATCTAGTCAATTTGACTAGCCAACTCAATATATTAGTAGAAAAGAAGATTTTAGAAGCATAGAAAAGATAAAATAGAGCCACATGCTGCCCCAAATACAGTAATTTACAATTATGATGGGATTACATCCTTAGAATGTTCAAAATAGTATCAGGATTCTTCATCTAAGTCAATTT
The DNA here is from genome assembly GCA_027924645.1 of Cunninghamia lanceolata. Lineage (NCBI taxonomy): Eukaryota > Viridiplantae > Streptophyta > Pinopsida > Cupressales > Cupressaceae > Cunninghamia > Cunninghamia lanceolata. Next base: position 110,049 of record BSBN01000808.1, read on the forward strand.
TGTTTTCACCGGCCAGCTTGTTACTGTTGATGTGGATGTTAGTTACACACAAACAGACTAAACAAAAGTTACACAACAACCCTTGTTTATCCTGAAAGATATAATGAATTCAAAGAATTCATGATCCCAAGTCCCCATTGATTAGTTCATAATCTGTTGATGTTACTCAGTGATTGATGTGTATTGCTATTTTCCATTTTGGGGTCTTACATAGATTAGTAGATTCTACTTCTACAACAATGCTATACACGGAGGTTACTCTACACAACATATATCTCCAAAGGATGTGTCTAAGTTGATATTTGCATGAGTTCTACCCTTATTTGTGATTCTTTGCATGATATTTTTAATAGTACATGCATCTAGCTCAAGAAATATGCTAATGATGTTCAATTGTCTATGGGATGTCAGCATATTCCTTTGTTTTGCTTAATATTTATCATGATATGCAGTTATGAAAGTGATTTCTATGAAATTAAAATGAGAAAAAGGGTTAGAGAGATGAGATTACTAAGATCACTTGACTGAGATCACTGATCCACATACATGTTCCCATACAGCAATGAAGAGAAGAAAACCAAAATCATACTTCACCAGGACATTTCACAAATCAGCATGATCCAGTGCAAATCTTTAGGGGTAAGGTTGACAACAACATGTAATGAAATGAAAGTGCTTCTATAGAACACAACATTCACCAGTACATATCCAGGAGTCAACTTGAAGATTACTTAAGTTTTACAATTAGGATGTAATCTAAAGCTTCATCTTCATATAGTATGTTCATAAAACAGGTACATTTACAATGATATGAGGAAAGAACCTTGAGTGTTTCAACAATTCAATCCCCACTAGTCTCAATAATCCGATCTCCTACATAAAATTACTATAGGTCCGATATTGTATGATTGACCTCCTTCCTCCTTTCTACAGATTAAGGGGGCTTAATATATATCTTTGACTGTCCCCCATACGGTGCCCAAGAAACCCTAATGAATCAATGATTTGCATCTTGAAGTGTAGCATCAAACAGTGGAAAATAGATCCCACCAAAAGGCCCTAAGCAGCATGCACATACTGAGCGTAAGGATGTCCTCTGAAAACTCTGACAACCACCAAAACAACTGTTGCTCCTTTTAATATTGTTTCTTTCCATCTACATTTAAAGCATTAACTCCTCCTGGTGTGTTTTCAATCTTTCATGATCCGATCCGCCGCCTGGGATGTCATCGCCATTAAAGCTCTGTCCTTACATTGACCTACAAGCCGCCAGTCAAATCTGCATATAGACCCTTTTGTAGGCCTTGCATGTATTCCTTGTTCCACACTCTCCATGATCATCGGTGAGATTTTTGCAGTCGGGTCGAGCATTTATTTCTCTGTTGATGACGGCCTCTGCACCAGTAAACCTTCGTACCTACCAATAGACATAAGTCAAGCATCATCACCATCATCTCAATAACTACCAAGAAATTATATTAAATCATGCTCTGAATGTGCAAACATATATATTGAGTCATGCTACTATGAAAATCGCGCATCCTACTGTATATACAACATTAGAAAGGTTGAGTCAAACATCGTTTGACCAAAATCATGCATCAGGGTCCAGAACAGCTTCAAAATCCTCCTGCTCTACTTTCCCGCCATTTTCTTTTGAATATCGGGCTACATCAGGAGATATGCATCGCAATGTATGTTAGATATAAACAAGAATAAGATGCACCTGACAGACTTAAATGATCATGCATTATAACTTTGAAACTCTTCATTAATCAAGATATGATGATGACATCATCATCATGGATGGGCCTCGCTGAGGTGTGAAAGGATGACGCCATCATCCCATTGCAGGACATCAGGAGGTTAAGAAATATGACCCCGATATTGAGGAACATCACCCCCCAAAGAGGATGACGTCACGGTCATGTCGAGTTTATGTATATTGGGTCATATTTTAAGATCAGGGTGATATTCAAAACATGACTCCCACAAGAAAATGACCCCCTGGGAAAGGTCCAGATGACGTCATCAGGTCGATGACTTGGTTTTATTGTTGCAGTTACTATGACGTCATTGCCATGATATCGGATGGGGTGATCGTTTGAAATACACCAGCGTGAGGCAAAAAGGATGATGATGTCATCATCATGGTGATCTCCTTCGTTCGTCGGGCTTAGATGACATCATCATCATATCGACATGGGGGTGATATTTGGCGAGGGTGTGATCTTTCAAAAGATTGGGTGATATTTGAAATATGACCCCCTGCAAAATATATGTAGCTGCTTGATGGACAGATATGGTCATCACATAAATTTGATGTCTGGACTTTGCGAACAAGGTGATTGTCTGGTGATAGACCGATGTCGGAGTGATCTAAAAAGATTAGGGTGATCTAATGTAAGGTGACTGACATTTGAAATTTGACTCCCCCAGAATATCAGGTTTGACCAAAACTTTGACCCGCCATAACTTTCTTACTTGGCTAAATTTTAGGGTGATGCAAAAGGCGTAGAATTTTACACCCCTTCACATGGCAGTCTTCTTGAGGCAAGATTCAGACTTTGAACTTTTGGGTTCAGACCTGAGGATCACAAATGCACTTGACATGAGGCATATACATACTGACTGATGTTGCTTTACCATTACCGCCAAAAGCACAAAAACAAGGGAGCAAGCCAGAAAAGTTGGGTCCTTGTTTTGCTAAGTCAAAATGGGGCGTGTTGTGTAACCACACAATAGTTACAATAAATCAGCCACGTGTCAAGTGCAGGATTAATCTCTGACGGATCTAGATCCTTTAAATGATTGATTTGGTAGTCAAACATTTCCAACTCCTGACTTAATTTACTATATATTTTCTCTATGTTTGCACCTACCTTGTGAACTACCTTGAATTCAGCTCTGAGGTCACTTACCTTATCTAACCTATCCTCCATACTAAGAGTGCATCCTCAAAAATCACCTTATGCAACTTATCTTTACACTTTTCAATATAAAATGGAGCATAATCATCATAGGATGCCTCCCGGCAATCCTTTAAATAGTCATTGATATCATATATGATCGATCTTAGCTCCTCATCGGCTGGCTTATATGCTTCCTTTATATTTTCAAAGGTTTCTTTTCTTAGAAGCAGCTGTTGATACCACTCAACGGCCTTTGGCAACTGATTCCTAGTTAAAATATTCTCTACGACCAGAGTCTGGGTAGGTAATTACCTGATACTCTTTATCTGGAAATACATATGTGACTAATATTCATTGAAGGAGTCGCACTTCCCACGCAAATCTTTCCATTTCTTATGCAATTCTACTAATTTCTTATGTGCTTGAGTAGAGGCGTTAATAGTTTCACATCCTATCTCAAAAACTTTTGATAGCGAATTTTTTGTACCTTGGGATTTGGATCTTACCTCGCCCAATTTGGCCATTTCATCAGTAGACAGGAAAGTGGGTATTGTCCTTAAATCTCCTCCTGCATCTACTGGCTTTACCAAAAATTGGAGGCATGTGTGAAGTTCCTCATTTTGCTGCTTCAAATCCTTCTTGGACGTCTTGTCCTTGTCTAATTGCTCCAAAATTGATGTGACTAACTCCTTGAAATCATCCACTCTTTGAGCACGAGTGGCTGGTCCCAGATCAACTGTAGATATTACGTAATCTTCCGCACTGACTTGTTCTTTTGCTGCATCAGCTAGTGGGACTGCTATTTGTGCAATTCTTGATCCGGACTCATCCTTATAGATCTTGGACTGTACTTTGGCCTTCTTTTGCTTCTTGGGCTTCTGAACCTATGATAAAATGTTACTCAGATCAAGGTGCATTAATTCCACTTGTGGCTTAGGGTATGTCATTCTGCTTTGCAGCCATTCAGGTGCAGAAGTTTTATTCAATTCAGTGGCTCCATTCTTATTAATTACAGCTAGCTCTTTGGGTGATTTTTGTTCTTTCTCTGGTTCTTCATTCTTTTCTGTGTTTACCTCCTCTGCCTTTTCTTCTTCTTGGGCCAAGTTTTCCAAATTTACCCTTACATTTTCTTGAGCTGACTTGAAAACTTCCTCCGTCTGACCTTTATTTGGAGGACTATCAAATACATCAATAACTTCAACATTGGCTAAAGGTTCATGGAAGTCTTCATCACTTACTTTAGCCAATACATCTTTCTCCTCCTCAAGTGCTGTTTCAGGCTCATGCAAACCCAACTCTGCACATACATTCTCAATTCTAGGCAGCAGTGGTATTGCCAAAGAATCTACAGGCATTTGTGAAATAGGGACAGTAGAGGATATGGCTAGGGAAGGCATACTTACTTGTGTCAGGTTAGCTAAGACTGATGATAAGGAAGAAGAGATGACAAGAGGTGAAGGAAAGGGTAGTGAAGGTAGAGGAAGAGGGGGTGAAAGGATGGTAGAAATGGGAGGTAATGGTAATTGAGTGGAAGAAGTAGAAGATGTAAGTGTAGTGATAGTGGAAGGGCATGAAATGGCAACAGTGGAAGAAATAGGGCTACTAGAGGTGTTGGAAGAAACTGCCAATGAGCAAGAAGTATTTGCAATGGTAGAGGTAAGAGAGGTGGCAAGAGATGTTTCTTGAGTTATGGAAGCTGAGGTTATAGGTGAAGTGGATGCAACAACGGAAGAAGTGATAGAAGAAGAAGTGGCAGTAGAAACGATAGGGGTTGTGACAACAGTGCTTATGCTTTGGGTAGAAGGTGATAGGGAAGTTGGAGGACTAGAATCTTTCTTGGTTGTATCATCCTCCTTACTTACCTCTTTTACTTTTGCTTTCTTTGCCTTAGAACCTTCTCCAGGGCCACTTGGCATGTCTCTTTTCTTGGAAGCCCTTGTCCTAGTAGAGGGAGGTTGATCTTTCTTTTGAGGAGGTCTTGCAGATGGCTTCTTAATCTTCTTCACTTTCTCAGCCAGAGATGCATGTTCTTCACTGTCTAATTTCTGCCTCTCAGCTAGCTCTGCCTCATCTATGACATTGATTGGTTCATCTTCCTCTCCTCCAGAGTCCTTATCCAATTCTAGTGCTGTATAAGTGAGTTGTATTCCCTGTTCTTCTAGAGTAGCTACCTAACCTCTTACCCAGGCTTTGCTCAACTTGATAGGTTCTCTCATAACAATATCCAAGGATCTCTCTTCTGTATTTTCCCAATTTGGCAATGGGATAGGCTGATGGTATTGAGCCTCCCATGGTCGTCTAACCATAACATTTTCATCATCTTGCAGCTGGTTTGGTACTGCCATAATGTGGAACTTCTTAATAAAATCCAAAGGTAGCCTTGAATGTGCCTTCTTCATAATCTCAACAAAAATCTTCAATATGCATCTTGTGGAACAAATTCTTACTCACGAATCTTTCCATCACCTTATTTGGATCAAAATGATCCCTTGCATTGTAGTAGTGTAAGTTGAGGAGCTGAAGCTCTTTATCAGAATGTTCTGCTAATGCCAAAGAAGGGCATGCATAGATTCCCTTGCCAAACTTGATGGGAAACTAGACATTGGTTCTATACAAGTGTTTGAGCTTCTCAGCATAGGGTATTAATTGTTTAGACAGCTTCAGAAGCATTGTCTTGTCATCGGGGTACCTGGGAAGTCTATAGGCCATCCCAATGACACCTTGCACCCTTAAATATGTGAATTTCTCAAACTAGATGTACCATCTGCCATACTTAGTTATTTCATTCATGGCCTCAGTGGAAATCCTCAAGGCTGTGTTACCTTGTAGCATTCTAGTTATATACATTGTGAAAGCATCATTTACCCTTTTGAAATGTATTAGAGATTGAGATGAGGTCAGCTGTGGGTAGCATTCATATACCTTTATATAGTTTTTCTCATCATTCCCATCTTCACCAACCTTGGACAACCCAACATAGTGATTTCTTCTTGCCAATGCATAAACAATATAAGATGTCCATCTGAAATATCTTTTATCTTTGAAATTGCTAAAGGCCTCATGAATATTGTTGCTGAGGATTTGGGCCCAGTGGAACTTAGTCCCATTTAATATCTCAATGATGATAACAAACATCCACTCCTCAAAAGTGGAGGCTATAGGTAATCTATATATCCTACTCAAGAAGGTTTCTAAGCCTCCAATTTCATCATGGAAATCACTCCTGTATAGTATTCGGGGAAATTTGATGAGAGCAGATCTTCTGCTTTTGGCCCAATTGGCATTCATGTACTTTCTGCATCCTTCTACATCTTTATTATAGGTCTCCTCTGATCCTTGTTTATCTGGCATAGTCATAACCTTGTGACAAGGAATATTAAAGGTCTCAGCTAGAGAGGGTGGGCTTATATCAACCAAGATATCCCCATTGGTTATTTGAATTGTTCTTGTCATGGCATCATACCTATCTGCACAAGTTGCCATTGATTCTACACATTGCACTGAGGTGGGGAAGGCAGCAGCTTGTGAAATACCACTGTCCCTGAGTATTCTAGCCCTAGGAGTTGGGTTCAGACCGAAGACCCTCAATCTGAAGTCATCTAGGTCTATGTGATCTAGGTCTGTATCTCCTACATTACTCCACTTGGAGTAAATCTTGGTCTCACTCCACCCAGAGTGAATCTTGGTCTCTAGAGGGATTCCTTTGAATTCGTACTTCATAGCTTGGGCTCGAGCAGTCATTTAGTCTGCAGGACTAGACCTGATAAGTTTGATACCTTGAGGAATCTTTTAACACACTCCTAAGTTTAAGATGAACTTTGATAAATCTGCTAGTACTACTAATATACCCTTTTAAAGAATCTTAAATCTAACAGTTATAACCATTGCACTTATAACAATCATCATAAATACATGCAAAGAAACATTTAATATTGCAAGAAATCCTATGAAAATTGCCATTATCTATGCATTACAACATTAACTATATCATTTTTGGCACTTTCCCTTTAAAAATTCTTTGAAAATTTAGTCATTTGCATGATTTGCTTAGGGTCATCTAACGTGTAGACAGAAAAGTGCTGAAATCAGGGTCTGCTAACCTCGGCGGGAAAAATGGGCTTGTCCGACCCAAGGTTTTTCTACCATTCATGCCTTTTAACATTTTGCATAGATTTCAATGGTTACTGACTTGCGCGGGTTTTAAAGGTCACCGACCTCCATTGGCTGTTCAGCCAGTTAGTTTGTGATTTAGCGCAAGTCTCTTGAGATAGTTTGTATTACATTTGCATGGGATTCAACATGGTCCAATTTGTGTGAGTTTTGGTTGCTACCGACCAAGTCAGTGGGAGAGTATTAAAGCGTAGGGTCGGAAGGGATCATTTCTAGCACAAGGTCGATGTTTTGTTTTCAGCGAGGCTTTGGAACGTCATCGACTTTGCGGAGAAATTCAGGGTGTTTGACCAAGTTGGAGCCGTGGTCATTTAGCCCAAGGTCAGTGCAAGGGAGTTTCAGCGTGAAAGTAATTTTCAAGGCTTGTGGGGTTTTGAGGTCTGTCTGACTTAATCAGAGAAATGCGAGATGCGTAGGTAGGTTGTGCAGCGCATTTCACAGTTGAGTATATTGTCTTTTCATTGATGTCAAAATGATGGTAGTGACATCAGTGACATGGTCTTCATCAGTGACATGATCTTCTCAGTTTTGATCTTTTAGTGAAAGTGGCAAAGGTTGGCATTATGATTAGTCTTCATGCAATTATGGTATCATCTCAGTATTCAGTGTAATCACAGTGGTTTGAAGGTTTGGAATTATCTCAGTATTCAGGTTGTAAAACTTCATTGTTTGGAATTATCATACAAGTGGTTTATAGTGACAAATGCCACATATAGTGGTTTATGTTGTTCTTCATTGTTTCACAAGACCTAAACTAAATTTCCTTAAAAGCCTTTTTTAAAACGTCAATGCACTTTTCTTATAATTGATTGTTGACTGGCTGGAGCGGTGATTGTCACTTAAGTGACAACTTAAGGGGTGAAGACTCGTCAGTCTTACCGGCCCCGTTGCCTAGGGTGCTCGGTAACCGGTTACTGTTTTGTGTGCTCCGCGGGAAACAGCTAATCAACGATCATCGTTGAATCTTCAAATGGCGGGCCGCGCAAATCGGAGGGATAACGTTTAAACTTTAAATTGCCTCAAACGGTTAGTTACTGTGGTTAAATTTGACAACCACTGTGTCCTCAAAAGGAAATAAAACTTGCTATTTTCATGGCCTTTCACCGAAGATGAAGAGGCACTCAAATTGGAGTTTTTTTGGTGAGAGAAAGAATGTCATTTAGAATGTTTCTAAATGTGAAGAATATGAAAAGGCTGATTTCTTCGTAGATGTTTTATTTTTTTTGTTGTTTGATTTTTGAAGAGAATATGTTATGATTGAGATAACATATGATGTTGGAAGTTGAATCGGTTTTTGTAGATATGATGGAATTTCTTCTTGATGGTGTAAGATTTTTTTAATGGCAGATATATAGAGTTGCAGAGAAGTGATGAAGTTGAAGATTGTAAGAAGTTTTTGGAGAATGGAATTTTTGTTTTGAAATGTATTTTTGCAGGAATGAAGAATCATTTTTTCAGGGAATTATGTTGAGATTTTGAAAGAATGTTGATTCAATAAATGAATGGAGTCCTTCAATGATCATGATGGATTAATGTTTGTTCAGAGAAAGTGAAGGTGATGAAAGACAATAATTTCTCAGAGAGGGTAAATTGTTCAGTTTTGCACAGAGAGAAAGCTCAAGAAATGGTGAATTAGTTTGAGATTGTTTTGCAGAGGTATGAAGTATTTTGAAGATCAAAATTGAATGACTGTAGGTGTTGAAGATAGTTAAAGGTTGATTGCAAATAATTTATTTTGTTTGTCTTAAAAGGGAGAAATAAGGTTTTATTTTTATTGAAACAGGGAAATCCCCTGAGTTATAATTTTCATTGAATGTTGATGTTGTAATGTCAGTGAAACATGCAGAGAAGTACAATATGCCAGTGAGGCAGAATTGTAATGTCAGTGAGACAGTTGTAATCAGAAATTTGTGTTAAGCCAGTGAGGCAGTTGAGTGGTTTTTATACCCTAGGAGGGCTTTCCACTCGGGAAATTTCTTGTGTCAAGTTTTGTGTTGATACTCTGCATATTTTCTTTGTTCTATCTGAAGAATTCTACAATTGTGAATTTAAATTAAGAAAAGGAGTAAAAAGTGTTAAAATTGTTAACAACACTGATTCACCCCCCCTCTCAGTGTTGAGTGTATTCCTACAAGTTGGAGGTCGATGTTTTTAGTGCACAATAGTTTTGAAAGTGCAATGCGAGTTTTAGAGGTCACCGAATGACTAGAGAATTGACAAGTTTACAAGTCGGTCAGACCTCATTTTGGCACTAAAATTGAAGGTATCTACGGCAAATTTTATCTAAGTTTTATTCTTCTTCACTTATGACGATTCGTTCATTTTCCAAAAGGGAATTTTAATCAGGTTTTAACGGAAAACAAACAATTCACGCACAGAAACCCTAGTGAGAAACCCTAAGGGTGCTTTGCTTTAGAAAATCATGTAACCAATCCCTAATTTTACATAGTGGAAGCTCAAATATTAAGTTTAAGAACCCTACCTAGTAAATGTGGAAGGTGCGTCTGGATTGTGCAGGCAGGTCGCAGTTTCGAGCTTGAGCGGATCGACAACAAATTTGTTCAAATTTCCAAACGGAGCTTTAGAATCCTGATCGAATGCAAATGAAATGGTTAAAATGGAGGATTTACCCCTTTTATCCCCTGGCGAAATTGCCATTAATGCACAACATACAATTGTTAGACTTAGGGTTTTGGTGCGGTTTCTCCCTTGCTCAGACTTAGCAGGGAAATAGGATGCATCAGACTTGGCCGGTGAGGGCTTCTTTCAGCGCTGTGTCATTTAGGTTCAATTTGGGTAGTTTGCAGGCTTTTGGGGTACTTCTGACTTGCAGACATTTTGGGTTTGTCTGACTTAGTTAGTGATTGATCGATTTAGCGCAAGTTAGAGATGGTTGATTCTGGCGCAGAAGTCCGTCAGAAAGGAAATTAGTGTTGAAGTTGGTGACAAAGGATTTTAGCGCTAGGTTAGTTGGAAGACAATCTAGTGCAATGGTCAGATAGATAGGAATTTAGTGCAAAAGTCAGCTGGAAGGCAATTTAGCGCAAAGGGCAATTCAAGGCGTTCAAAAGGGATACAAAGATCTAACCTAGCAGAGTCTTGAAGTGACTTCTCACTATCATTATTCAATCAAGGTCAAAATGTACTTTGACCACTTATCTAATGACACCCTAAGCCAAATCAAAAGAGGGCGTCCTTATTTTTTAATGGGGCATGTGTGCGAGGCACAACAAATGGCGACTCTGCTGGGAAATGCTCCTGAGCATTCCAATGAGAAACGTTTAGTTTGAACCCAGAATCTCTATGTTCCCCACATATTATGCGAAAAAGCAAGGTACCTTATCAAAGAATCCAAGATCACTAACTAGTGCAACCATCCACATCTTGAAAACCTGAGTGTGTGCAATTGTATTCATTCCCATCCTTTGGCAACTAAGTTCATCCAAGATCCTCTGCGGAAAGCTAGAAAGTTGAGACCATTCTACCACCAAGTAATAGTCAAATTTTTCAAGATGTAATGAGCCTTGAGAAGAACAAAAGATAGATAATGTTTTCTGGTACGATGGCATTTGATGTTAATCATTTCTGGATAGTACCTTTTGTAAGTATTTGTAATTGGTAATTTCTTGAAATTGCACTATAATGGGATTGGTGTTGAAAAACACCTTTTATTTTTACCCAATATAGGCTAGCAACACTTAGTGTCACCTACCTTCTTTCTTGATTAATAGTGCATGTGGTAGAAGAGGAAGTCAACCCTTTTACTTGACACAAGATCACTCAGAGTCGCCTAGCCACTTTAGGATCATTTGAAGTTTGATAGATATATGGTTAGAAAATACTTCAGGTGCACCAACTAATGACTTATTTCCAATGAACAAACACCATACTCTCTGGCATAACTATGGAACCCACAGCAAAATTGAGCAGAGACCTTGGCTTCTCAAAGGAAGACTCACGACTATTCACCCATCAAATAAGCACTTGCAAGTCCACACAACTGCTACCACATCAAAAACAAAGACCCCGCGAAAAAGCAAGTGCAACAAGCAAAATCAAAAGGACAACTAATCTAAGCAAAGCAACTAACAACTAAGGAAAGGAAAGAGAAGAAAGCAAGACTAAACTAAAAGCAACCTAAACTAACGAAAGAAAACAAACCCCTAACTATGTACACTAAAACGAGGCATGACTGCCTCTCAGGCCTGGAAGTAGTGCTTTAGGAACTGGCCATTGACAGGCAATGGTAGCTCCTCACCAGTAAGGCTCTTGAGTCAATACGTATTGTCTCCAAGGATCTCATAGATCTGATAGGGGCCCAACCAAAGTTTATCAAATTTGCATGTTCTCCTTTCTTCTCATGCGCCTTATCCCAACATAGGACCAAATCAGAAATGCGGAAGGCTTTGATTTTAGCTCTTTTGTCGAACCATTATTTTATGACTCCCTGATGTTTAGCAAAGTTTTCTATAGTAGCATCACGTTTCTCTTCAAGGTATAGTAATTGGGCTAACTTAGAGGACAATTGATCATCAATTTCAAGGTAATCTTGCATGAATTGTATTACAGGAATCCTCAAATGGATGGGAAAGATGGGTTCAATCCCATAGACTAGGTGATAAGGCAATGTGCTCAGGGCTGCTTTGTGTTGGATTCTATCAACCCATAAGGAGAACCTAAGTTGGGTATGCCAATCTCTGGGGTTTTTGTCTAATAGTTTCTTAATGACCTCGAGCAGATTTTTGTTCATTGATTCAGCTACCTCATTCCCTTGTGGATAATAATTAGATGAGAACTTATGAGTAATCCCATAATCAGATGCCCAGTTAGAAAAACGTAATGATGAAAAAGTAGGGCCATTATCACAAACTAAAGCAAATGGACAACCGAATCTAGTGATAATATGCTTTTCCACAAATTCAATAACTACCTCTGTGGTGCATTGTTTACAAGCTATAGCTTCAGATCATCAGGTGCAGTAATCAGTAGTGGCCAGAGTATACCTGTGGCCTGCAGAGGAAGGCAAAATGATCATAGCAATAAAGTCGAGGCCCCACTGAGCAAACAGTCGTACCTCCACCACTGGCTGCAAGGGCATGGCTGCGTGTTGCTCTTTGTGTGCTGCTGTTTGGCATATATGACAGGTTCTTACATGTGAATATGCATCTTTGAACAAAGTTGGGCAGTAATACTTGGCATGAAGAACCTGATTAGCTATTGAATGGGCCGACCTGTGACCTGTTCTGAATCTCTCATGAAAACTAGTTAATACCTGATTGACCTCTGACTTATCCAAACACCTTAAATAGATGCCTTCATGATTCTTCTTGTAAAGGACATATCCTTTTATCATGTAACTACTGCTTTTTAGTTTGAGTGCTCTCCTTTGCACTGAATTTAGCTGTGGTGAACAACGTTGATTGAGTAAATAAAATATGATATCTCTGTACTACTCATCTTTTGAAACATCCTCTAATAGGTACTGCTGGGAGACTAGATCTGGTCCCACTTCAGCCATTGTTCTAGTCAGGGCTCGACCTCTTACCAATTTCATAGGTTGAATATCTATGTCAAACTCTTGCAATATGGTGACCCATTTCCCTCTTCTTTCTCCTAATTCACTTTGCATCAGTAATGCTTTGACTGCTGCATCTAGGACTATGGCAATTACTTGACTTCTTAAGATGTAATGACAGAATTTCTTGACTGCCTTGACCAAAGCATATGCTTGTTTTTCCGCATTTGGATACCTTAGCTCTGCATCTTTCAATGGGGTGCTCATGAAAGCGATGGGCCTTTCATCATCAACTGATCTCTTCTGTCTTAACATTGCGGCACAAGTATGTTCGGAAGCAAAAGAGTATATTTGAAATGACAAAGTATAATCGGGACTCACCGAGATGAGTGCATTAGCTATAGCTTGTTTAATTTCTGTGAATGTAGCCTAGGCTTCAGGAGTCCAATCCATTTTGGCATCCTTCTTCAACATGGCGTTGAGAGGTCGAACAATCTCAGCAAATCCTATGATGAACTTACACACAAAGTTAATCTTACCAAAATATGACTTAAGTTCCTTCTTGCTGGTTGGAGGAGGTACTGTGAGTATTGCTTGGATCCGGTCTGGGTCGATAGATATTCCTTCCTCAGATATTACATGTCCCAGCAACTTCCCCTCAGTTACTCCAAAACTGCACTTCTTGGGATTGAGTGATAGACCATAATCTTTGCATCGCTGCAACACCTTCCTCAAATCTGCTACATGATCCTCTCACCTTTTTGAGAATACTGTGAGGTCGTCCATGTAGATGATAATACATTTTCCAACTAATCCTTTAAAAGCAACATCCATTGCACGTTGAAAAGTTGCACTAGCATTTATTAAACCAAACGACATGCGGCAATATGCATAGATGCCCCATTTGCAGGTGAAGGACGTCTTCAATCTGTCTTCATATTCTACCATCACCTTGTTATAACTAGAATACCCATCTAAGAAGGACATCATTTGGGACCCATTAACAATCTGTAACACTTTGTCCAAAGAAGGCAGTGGGTAATTATCCTTTTTAGATGCTCTGTTTAAGTTACGGAAGTCAACACAAAGCCTGATTCATCCATTTTTCTTTCAGACTTGAACTAAATTCGCTACCCATGTGGAATGTCTGACTGGAAATATTATCCTTGCTGACAACAACTTCTAAACTTGTTTAAAAATTAGTGGTTCCAGTAGAGCATTCACTGGCCGCTGCCTTTGTCTGAATGGCTTGGCCCCTAACTTCAACGGGATGGTATGCGTGATGATCAAGGTATCGTATGTCTTTAGATCCTCATAGCTCCATGCTAGAACTTCATCGTAATCTTTCAATGCATGTATGATTCCTTTCTTCTCTTCTTTGGTACTAGCTTTCCCAATGAACACATTCTTAACATGTTCTTCTGTTCCCAAGTTAAACGGTTCACACTTTCCTCCTGGAGATTCTCCTTCTTTCCTTTGGGTTCCTAGATCGTCTGCATCAAACAATCTTCCCAATTCTACCATTCCCTGTGGAATTGTATTGGTTTTCAGGTTTAGTAGTCCTAGATCCATTTCAGCAGGCTCCATTTCTTCTTCATTTATTATTTGAGGAGTGAAAACATCAGACAAAGTAAGGAAGTTAATTATGTGCTGATCATCTTCAAAAACTTAGAAATTGGTAACATTATCCGATATAGACGGGGTAGTGACAAATTCAACCAAAAAATTCTTTAATCCTGCCATGGATGTTGGCTCCAATGTACTTTCTATCTGAGCTAGAGCATTTGCAACATGATTCTGCCTCCTTGGGATCAATTGGATATTACAACCATCAAAGCATTCTATCAAATCCCAGACTCTATTCCTGTACCTATTCAGCCTCTTATCATTACATGAGTACTGCTTTCTTACTTGTTTCACCACTAATTCAGAATCACCAAATACCTGGATAATTATGACCTTCTTTTGTAGTGCTAGCAGTGACCCTTGCACCAATGCTTCATATTTAGTGATGTTTGTGAATGGAAAGTACATTCTTTGTGACGCCAAATACGAGCTCCCAGTGGGGCTGATTAATTCGACCCCTGCACCAGACCCTTGCTGCATCTTGAGCCATCAAATCTTAATGTCCATAAGCAGAAATCTTTGCTGCTATCATTCTATTTCATAGACTTCTTCTCATCAAGCAGAGGCTCGAGTTCTTCCTTCTTTTCAACAACTGATACCTTCTTCGGAATTATAGGGATCTTTAGTTGTCTTTGTACTTGTTTTACTACTTCTTGACACAGCTGGCAAGTGAATTCAGAATGTGATGTATCATGTATGCGGCACTAGTTGGGTAATAGTAACTCCTCCATTTGAACTTGCTTTCCAACAATAGTTTGATCTTGTGCAAATCTGGCTACGAAATCTCAGAATCCTTCAAATATCCTGGTTTCATCCTCTTCTGAAGAGTCTTCTAAATCTGATTGAACATATGCTTCTGTACTTTCTGGTCTTTCTATAAATGGTTTAGAGGGTCTTAAGCAACTCAACATAAGGACTTCTTCTGACCGACTAATGTGTTGAAGATAAACTCCCAAATCAACTTCTGAGAATAGAATCTCATTGGGTTGATTGTATTCCGTGATCATATGCTTCATCTTAGGTTCTCTTTCAATACATATCTGATTGGATAACCCTTTCCATGGTAGCCACATATGGGAAAAGTTAGTTGCCATATAACCATTCAAAGTCCTAGACCAATCTCTACTCAGAAGCATGCCATATTGTTTTGGAATGTCTACCACTTGAATATCTATATACTGCTGCACCCTAGGATCAGAAGCCAGCTGCATGTGTATCTTGTTTAATTCACCTACTACATTCACTTCAGTCTTATCTAATTGTGTCAACTTCCTGGAAGACTTGGATGGAGTGAGCCCAAGTGCTTTATAGACTGATAATGGCATTACATTCGTGGAAGCACCAGAATCTACTAAACAATTATGGAGGTTTTTATTGAATATCCTGAGTGTTAAGAGGAAAGGAGGATTTTCCCTCTTATCTTTATACAGTGTTATCTTTATTGGATCTAGGGCATACAACTGAGAGGGGGGGGTGAATCAGTTGTATAAAACTTCTTGTTCTTTCAAATACTTGATTCTTGGTTGTTAGTTAACAGCATATCAATTAATCATTCATGAAAGCATAATATATAAACACAAGAGCAGATAAACATCAACACATTGAACACCAAGATTTTGACGTGGAAAACCCGGTTAAGGGAAAAACCACGGGGTGATTAACCCAAGGATTATTCTCTGTTAGAAGAATAAGAAAAAGAATGGCACTTGCCAATTAGGGCTCACTGCCCGAGCACATTGCTCACAAAGAGGCCCACTGCCTACAAGGAGACACACTGTCTACAAAGTGATAAGAATCACAGTCTTGAACTGGAGAATGACATCTCTACCATGTCCGGATCAGTTCCATTTAAGCCCAAAAACCTCTGCTCTGCCTTTCGCACTTCTCTTCGCTATGCCACACTCATCCACACAATCCACACTTCGAAATGAGCTCACAAACCATTATTTATACAAGACATCGACTTAGGAACAAACATCTAAGTCGGCAAACAACCATAAGAGTATCCGCAAGATGAATAACACATCCGGTCGGCCACCACAAGAACATTCGCAGGATGAACAACTCATCCGGTCGGCTAAACAGAGCAAGAACTTCATCCGGAAGAATAACTTCAATTCCGGGCTCTACTATCAATGCGGACCAACAAAACAACCTCAACATGATCCAAGAACCTTCACAAGCCTGCCTGAATGACCGGATACATCCGCACTTCCTTTACTTACTGGAATCTCTTGTCTTCCTCATCCGGAACTTCAAGAACATAGTCTGTCGCCACTGTCATAATGTAAAAGGTACTTCTGGACCTCCAAATCATACACAAATCAGGATGACACATCACAAGGACATCCCAAACACTCCTTCCAATCCGCAGATTAGGATAATACAATTCCGGACCTCACCGGACCTTTTTGTGATCCTCTGTCACCTCTGAATACTGCCGGAACCGGTTCTACACTGACAGCCACAACTCCTTCAGATCTTCATGCGGACCTCTGAAATCTTAACTGAAGCATCTCAAGACTCATATCTACAAACCCTTTAATCCGCATCCTTCGGTTCTCAACCTATACAATGCATTTGCCTTCTTCTCATCACTGTTCTTCACTGTTCCTGACTGAGGCTAATTTTCTCAATATCCTCAGCACACAGCTCATCAAATCCTTCTTGTCAATGCAATATGAGTATGTTGACATCAATGATAACACTGGCTCACCTCATACTTGCAACAATCTCCCCCTTTGTCATTGATGGCAACATATGATGTGAAAAACCATCAAGACAAGAACTTCTTCTTTCTGTCACAGCTCCCCCTATCAACAACAACTTTTCACATGTCTTCTCTTCCTTTACTGCTCCCCCTTTGATCATCAACCACTTGTTTTTCACATGTCTTCTCTCCCCCTTTGACATCAATGGCAAAGGGCTCATACTTGCAATTCTCATACATCAGAATCATACCAGCTGCTCCCCCTTAGTTGCAGCTCCCCATCATCAATCCGGATCACAAGATATGACTGTGATATCCACCGGACTGATGCACATCAGTGCATCTTAGTTCATCACCAGAGGGGCCATGACCCCTAACTTCTCCCAGAGATATTCAAAAGAGTCCTTGGGAAGAGGTTTAGTAAAGATATCTGCAATCTGATCCTTTGAGGGAACATACTCCAATCTGACTTCTTCCTTGTTCACTTGTTCTCTCAAAAAGTGAAACTTGATAGATATGTGCTTAGTCTTAGAATGCAATACCGGATTCTTAGAAATATTAATTGCACTTGAATTATCACAGAAAATTGTGATAGGCTCCTCATATTCAACTTTAATGTCTCTTAGCATCTGCTTCATCCATAAGATTTGAGTGCAACTACCTACTGCTGCAATGTATTCTGCTTCAGTTGTAGACAGAGATATTGCATCTTGTTTCTTGCTTAGCCAAGAAACCAATCTCTTCCCCAAAAAGAATGCTCCACCACTAGTGCTCTTCCGGTCATCCACATCTCCTGCCCAATTTGCATCTGTGTAAGCATGAAGAGAGAAATCCGGATCTCTAGGGTACCATAGACCATACTCAACTGTTCCTTTTAAGTACCTAAAAATTCTTTTGATTGCCATAACATGAGATTCTCTAGGATCAGCCTGGAATCTTGCCACAAGACCAACAGCCTGCATTATATCTGGTCTAGTTTGAGTGAGATACAACAATCCACCAATCATTGATCTATACTTTGTCTGATCTGCCTTTGGAGAATCATCATCTTTGCTCAACTTACATCTGGTTGCCATGGGAGTGTTCATTGGTTTTGAATCTTCCATACCATATTTCCTCAACAATTCTTTCACATATTTGGTCTGAGAAATGAAGATTCCTTTCTTTGTTTGAGTAATTTGCAGACCCAAGAAGAAATTCATTTCACCAAGCATAGACATTTCAAACTCACTTTTCATCTGATTTGCAAAAGTTTTGCACATACTATCTCTTCCCCCAAAAATGATATCATCCACAAACACTTCAACAATCAAAATGTTTTCATGAACAATTTTGAAATATAAGTTACTGTCAGTAGTACCTTTGTTGAATCCAATCTGCACAAGATGCTTATCCAACCTTTCATACCATGCTCTTGGGGCTTGCTTTAGTCCATACAATGCTTTCTTCAACTTGCAGACCATATCATCATTATCAGACAATTGAAATCCATCCGGTTGTTCAATGTAGACTTCTTCTTCCAGATCACCATTTAGGAAGGCAGACTTGACATCCATCTGATATACCTTGAAGTCTTTGAAGGCAACAAATGCAAGAAGTAATCTGACTGCTTCAATTCTTGCCACCAGAGCAAAAGTCTCTTCAAAGTCAATTCCTTCTATTTGAGAGTAGCCTTTGCAGACCAATCTAGCTTTGTTTCTGATTACTTCACCAGCTTCATTTAGTTTGTTCCGGAAGACCCACTTGGTTCCAATTACATTCCTGTCTCTAGGTCTGGGAACAAGATCCCAAGTATGATTTTTCTCGATTTGCATCAATTCATCTTCCATTGCTTTGGTCCAGTTTTCATCATTGCAGGCTTCATTTATTGTTTTAGGTTCAATCTTTGAAATCAGACAACATTCATCCTGATTTTGAGCAACATTCCTTCTAGTTTGTACACCTTTGCTTCTGTCACCTATGATCTGATCTTCAGAGTGGTTTAGTCTTACATACCTTGGAATTTTGGGAGTATCCTGCACTGCTGCTTCTTGATCAGGCTCATTCAAACCTATCTCTTCTTCCTGATTTACCGGATCAGGCTGACTCTGTCTCACCGGAGAGGATTGAGTTCCTTGAACACTATCTTGGTCATCTTCATCAAACTCATAAAATCTTGAAGGCTTCTCAATTCCTTCATCAACTTTCACATTGGTGCTTTCTATCATCTTCCTCAATCTCTTATTGTAACACCGGTATGCTTTGCTTTGAGTGGAGTAACCCAAGAAAATTCCTTCATCACTTCTAGCATCAAACTTTCCTAGATCTTCATCTCTTTTAATATAACACTTGCTACCAAATACTATGAAATATTTCACAGTAGGAGTGATGCCAAACCAGAGTTCATAGGGGGTCTTACCGGTGTTGTTTCTAATTTGAACTCGATTGAGAGTGTAGACTGCAGTGCTGATAGCTTCTTTCCAAAACATTTGAGGAACATTTGCTTCCAACATCATTGTCCTGGCAGCTTCCTGGATGGTCTGGTTCTTTCTCTCAACTACTCCATTCTGCTGTGGAGTCCTAGGAGCAGACAACTGTCTCCTTATACCCTGCTTCTCACAAAAGTCAATGAACTCACCAGATGTAAATTCACCACCTCTATCAGACCTTAGACACTTTAGTTTCAATCTGGTTTGATTCTCTACCATAGCTTTGAAGATTTTGAACTTCTCAAATGCTTCTGATTTTTCTTTTAGAAAGGTAACCCACATCATCCGGGAATGATCATCAATTAACAACATGAAATATCTATCACCTTGCAGACTCTTGATTCTTGTCGGACCACAGAGATCAGTATGTACTAATTCCAACAATCCGGTAGAAGACTGATCTTGGCTTTTGAAAGAGACTCTGCTTTGTTTACCTAGCTGACATTCTTTGCACAAACTATTTGTAGGTTTCATCAATTTTGGAAGATCTCTTACAGCCTGAGTATTGCTTATCTTGATGATGTTATCAAAATTCACATGACACATTCTTCTATGCCATAACCAACTCTGATCGACTTGAGCAAACAGACAACTTTTGTTTGAACCAACCAGATGAAAGATATTACCTTTGGTTTGAGCACCGGATGCAATTTCAGTTCCGGAGCTTGTAAAGATTCTGCATTTTCCATTCTTGAACCGGAGATCATAGCCTTTGTCCACTAACTAACCAACACTGAGAAGATTGTGCTTCAATCCTTCAACATATAGTACATTACCTGTTTTGCTCTTTCCATCAAAGGAAATAGTTCCCCTACCTCTGATTCTACCAGCAGAATTGTCACCAAACTTTACCATTCCTCCTTCATACCTTTCCAAATCTAAGAACTTATTCTTGTCACCAGTCATATGGTGAGAACATCCACTGTCAATAACCCAATCATCCTTTTCTTCCACTTGAGCAGCCAAAGCTTTTTCAACAACTTTGTGATTGACAGATTCAGAGAGTATTGAATCTTCTTCCTTGATGGCAATAAACACCCACTCATTTCCGGATTTGCTTCCTAGTTCTGATTCATCATCTGTTACTCCTTCATTGTCATCTTCTTCATGAACATAATAGCAATTCTTTTGAAACCTTTGTCTGTTAGTATTAGACCTTGCAGATCTTTCCGGACATCTTGAAGCAAAATGACCAATCTTATTGCAGTTGAAACACTTAAAGGGTAGTTTTCCTTCATACTTACTGGATCCTCTTGGCAGTCTCTTTGCAATGAGGGCTTCAAGTTGAGCTGTTTCTGCTTCTTCTTCTTCCATGTCTCTTCTTTCTTGATCATACCATGACATCTTCCTTGATGAGTTTTCTCCCGGATCAAATCTCTGTTTGCCTTTCACATAGGTACTGGCTTTGAAAGCAGATTCAGTCTTGGGAGGATCATCTCCAAACTCGGTCATTTCAAATGCAGCTAGTTTGCTAGCCAGTTGTTCTCTTGTGACAGTTGTGTGGGCTCTGAATTCGTCAATGGCAGCAACCTTGATTTTGTAGGCAGCAGGAAGGGATCTTAGGATTTTGCAGACAATCTCATTTTCATCTAGAGTTCCACCAGCATTTCTAATTCCACATACCAGCTCATTCACTCTTGGCATAAAGGTAGTGATGTTTTCATCATCTCTCATCTTCAATCTTTCAAATTTCCCTTTCAGACTTTGCAACCTTGCACTTTTGACAAACTCATCTCCTTCATACAGAAGTTCCAGTTTAGTCAGGATCTCATATGCAGTTGGTAGGTCAATAACATTCGAGGGATCTGAGTCATTCAATGCGCTTAGAAGAGCTTCCTTGGTCCGCAGATTGTTTTCAGCTTCTGTGATTTCATTCAGAGTTGTCGGACCACCTTGTGGAGGTACATATGGTTTTGAAGCCATAGCCAAGTATGCTTTTCCCATACATTCCAAGTGACACTTCATGCGACCTTTCCAGAGAGTGAAGTTGGTTCCATCGAACTTCGGACTATCCTTCTTGTATGAGGACATCCTAGATCTCCTCAAGCAGTTAAGCTCCTTTCAGAGGAACTTGGCTCTGATACCAATTGTTGGATCTAGGGCATACAACTGAGAGGGGGGGGGTGAATCAGTTGTATAAAACTTCTTGTTCTTTCAAATACTTGATTCTTGGTTGTTAGTTAACAGCATATCAATTAATCATTCATGAAAGCATAATATATAAACACAAGAGCAGATAAACATCAACACATTAAACACCAAGATTTTGACGTGGAAAACCCGGTTAAGGGAAAAACCACGAGGTGATTAACCCAAGGATTATTCTCTGTTAGAAGAATAAGAAAAAGAATGGCACTTGCCAATTAGGGCTCACTGCCCGAGCACACTGCTCACAAAGAGGCCCACTGCCTACAAGGAGACACACTGTCTACAAAGTGATAAGAATCACAGTCTTGAACTGGAGAATGACATCTCTACCATGTCCAGATCAGTTCCATTTAAGCCCAAAAACCTCTGCTCTGCCTTTCGCACTTCTCTTCGCTATGCCACACTCATCCACACAATCCACACTTCGAAATGAACTCACAAACTGTTATTTATACAAGACATCGACTTAGGAACAAACATCTAAGTCGGCAAACAACCATAAGAGTATTCGCAAGATGAATAACACATCCGGTCGGCCACCACAAGAACATTCGCAGGATGAACAACTCATCCGGTCGGCTAAACAGAGCAAGAACTTCATCCGGAAGAATAACTTCAATTCCGGGCTCTACTATCAATGCGGACCAACAACACAACATCAACATGATCCAAGAACCTTCACAAGCCTGCCTGAATTACCAGATACATCCGCACTTCCTTTACTTACTGGAATCTCTTGTCTTCCTCATCCAGAACTTCAAGAACACAGTCTGTCGGCACTGTCATAATGTAAAAGGTACTTTCAGACCTCCAAATCATACACAAATCAGGATGACACATCACAAGGACATCCCAAACACTCCTTCCAATCCGCAGATTAGGATAATACAATTCCGGACCTCACCGGACCTTTTTGTGATCCTCTGTCACCTCTAAATACTTGCCGGAACCGGTTCTACACCGACAGCCACAACTCCTTCAGATCTTCATGCGGACCTCTGAAATCTTAACTGAAGCATCTCAAGACTCATATCTACAAACCCTTTAATCCGCATCCTCCGGTTCTCAACCTATACAATACATTTGCCTTCTTCTCATCACTGTTCTTCACTGTTCCTGACTGAGGCTAATTTTCTCAATATCCTCAGCACACAGCTCATCAAATCCTTCTTGTCAATGCAATATGAGTATGTTGACATCAATGACAACATTGGCTCACCTCATACTTGCAACAATCTTTTGTTCCACATCAGTCACATGTATTCTTTCTTTCCCTTTATCAATGCTATCCTTGGTGACATTCTCCTTTGGTACATAATTGATTTTGGTTCCAGCACCCATATCTTGAAAGAAAGATGTCCTAACCTTAGGTATTTTAAGTAACTCATACACAAAAAGACTGACCTTCATTTTCTTGAGTTCCTCAGCTACATACTGCCCCATCTTCATTATGTTGGATCGTTGAGAATTTTCTGTAGCAGTAGCGCCCTGATATACTAGTTTATGGGTGACTTTTAGGGGTTTAGGATTATTGGTAGCTTTTGGGTCAGGAGGAATCTAATAGCTATTTAGTGGGATGAAGGTGGTGAAGGGGCCTTTAGGTTTGCTGCTTCTCAGGTTGTAAGGAGTTTTATTATACTATTGATATGCATTGACTTCTTCAGACTCTTCTTCCTCAGGTTGATTATCATCTTGGAATGGAAATGTAAAACTATCAAGAACTAGAGCAGTGTCATACCTCTGAGAAGGAACAATTTCATACCCTGTCGGTAGAGTTTCTTGATTTTCAACATTTTGAATCTCCATCTGAAAGATGCTGGATGCGATCTAAAATTTTGGGCAGTCTAGTTTGGAGTGAGCATTCGTGTTATGCAGTCTACACCAAGTGGACAAAGCTACTTCAGCTAACATCACATGACCCGGGGGCTTGGTATCATTGTTCTGATTTTCCAAGGGCGATGGCACTCCTCCATTGTTCGATTTGGTGTTCCAGGATCAGTTTGGTCACTGTTGAAAGTTTTGATTTTGATATTGATTCTGATTTGGGAACTAGTTCTGATTTTGATTCTAGGAGTACTGCTAATTCTAAAAATGTTGCTGATTCTGTCCCCTCTGTTGTAGGTAAGTATTTTGGTTCTTGAGGTGGGTAACCTCAGCAGTAAGCTTCTTCATTTGCTCAACCAGTTCTTTGATGTCATCTCTATCTTCTTTGGCTTTGGCTATTTCTAAAGACTATAGGAAAGGCATTTGTGCTGGAGGCATTTTAGCTACTGGATTGCCTAGGCGGATCACCAAAGCTTGTGTAGCTAGGTTTGGAATCAGATTCATCACAGGAGTATGATTGGCCAATGCATGATTTATCATAGGGATTTGATTTGGCATGGCAATAGGTCCCATATGGTTCAATGGACCAGAGGCTATTTGTCCTAGTTAGGTACTCACAGTTACAGCAGTAGAATATGCTTGGGCTAAAGTAGTAGGGATTGGGTCAGCTCTCCTTGCGAACATGGAGGTAAGTTTATCTAGGGCAGCATAGTAAATAGGTAAGGAAGCGGCCTGTTCTACTGCGTAAGGAGCTTACAAGCGACTGAAGGCCTTCTGAAATCAGTTGTTAAAGGAACTTATCAACTCTCCTTCACCTCAATGGATTTCTACAAAAGATCAATAAAGATCAACTGGGGTGGTAGGCATACGAAACTTATCTAGAAATGCGGTCTTCAGGTTCAGCCATGAATTTATGGATGCTGCAGTGAGGTTAGCGAACCAATAATAAGCTTCATCCTGCAAAGAATAAGGTAACAACCTACATATCACATCCTCATACTATACTTGCAACATGAACATGTTAGCCTCAAAGATCTTAATGTGCTCATCTGTAGTCCTATCTGGATAATTCATTCTAAACTTTGAACATAACTTATCTAGGTTCTTTGGCATATCATGGTAATCATTGAATAGAAAAGGAGACTGGTTATTTCTTGCAAAGAAGGCCATGTTGGGAGGATTAAAGGGAGCTGCAACTGTGTTCCTAGGGGCTGACTGAGCTCTTGGGGCTCTTGGTATCCCTTTATCCCTTCTTGTTTGTCTAAATTTTGTCAGGGACATCAACTCTTCTCCGACTGAGATGGATCTAGTGTGTCTCTGTCTAGTCCCTAGACTTGCTAATTTTCAAGCAGAGGGAAAATAGTTGCCCTCCTTCTAGCGCCAATTTTGTTGATGGTGGTTTTAGCACACAACAACACAGGTGTGATTGCTGGTTTCACACCTCTCTTGAAAAGTATCCTACCCTAGGTAAGACTACTCCAAGGATAGTATAGTTAGGTCTTAGCTTGCTTGGAATCCCTCAATTGGTATGTTCTAGTTGTGCCTACAAGGGGTCTTACATGCAATCTGTAGATCTTCAGGTTTGGGGCAGCAAGCACACATAAACCCTTTATGATTTCAGTTGATAAAACAATGTAAAGTGCTGCTGAAATTCCTAATCTAACAACTAACAATGGTTTTGAAGAAAATGCAAAAGGTTTGGGTTTTTAGAAGGATCCTAGGTGACATTCACAATGCACAGGTTATCTTTAGTAGACAAATACTCTAAAACTTTTAACCAACATTTTGAGTTACCAAACTGAAATAGGTGTTACAGTGCTACAGAAAATGGTGCTATCTTCAATGGAAGTCAATAGATTTTTAGATAACATTCATTTGTTAAATACCCAATAAACGACGCAACTTAACTTGTGGAATGTAACTTAATTCGACATTGACTGTCCAGATTACATCAATAAATACAATTGAAATAGCTCACATCAATTCTCAGATTACATTTTGTCCTTTATGAAAAAGATGAAAAACAGTCTTTAGATACATTGAATCTAGTCAATTTGACTAGCCAACTCAATATATTAGTAGAAAAGAATATTTTAGAAGCATAGAAAAGACAAAATAGAGTCACATGCTACCCCAAATACAAAAATTTACAATTATGATGGGATTACATCCTTACAATATTCAAAATAGTATTAGGATTCTTCATCTAAGTCAATTTTGTCTTCACCAGGTAGATTGTTACGGTAAGTCAGTCACGTGTCAAGTGCAGGATTAATCTTTGACAGATCTAGATCCTTCAAATGATTGATTTGGTAGTCGAACATTTCTAGATCCTGAGTGAATTTACTGTATATTTTCTCTATCTTTGCACCTGCCTTGAATTCAGCCCTGAGGTCGCTTACCTTATCTAACATGTCCTCCATACTGAGCGTGGCATCTTCAAAAATCACCTTATGCAACTTATCTTTACACTTTTCAATATCAAATGGAGCATAATCATCATAGGATGCCTCCCAACAATCCTTTAAAGAGTCATTAATATCATATATGATCAATCTTAGCTCCTCATCGGCTGGCTTATATGTTTCCTTTATATTTTCAAAGGTTTCTTTTCTCAGAAGCAGCTGTTGATACCACTCAACAGCCTTTGGTAGCTGATTCCCAGTCAAAATATTCCCTACGACCAGAGTCTGGGCAGGTAATTCCCTGATACT
Organism: Cunninghamia lanceolata; assembly: GCA_027924645.1. Lineage (NCBI taxonomy): Eukaryota > Viridiplantae > Streptophyta > Pinopsida > Cupressales > Cupressaceae > Cunninghamia > Cunninghamia lanceolata. The sequence continues at coordinate 136,136 of BSBN01000808.1, forward strand.
CTTTATCTACAAATACATATGTGAATAATATTCATCGAAGGAATCGCACTCCTCATGTAAATCTTTCCATTTCTTGTGCAATTCTACTAATTTCTTATGCGCTTGAGCAGAGGCATTAATAGTTTCACATCCCATCTCAAAAACTTCTGATAGCCAATTTTCTATACCTTGGGATTTAGATCTTACCTCACCCAATCTGGCCATTTCATTAGTAGATAGGAAAGTGGGTATTGTCCTTATATCTCGTCCTGCATCTATTGGCTTTACCAAAAACTGGAGGCATGCGTGAAGTTCCTCATTTTGCTGCTTTAAATCCTTCTTGGACATCTCTTCCTTGTCTAATTGCTCCAAAATTGATGTGATTGACTCCTTGAAATCATCCACTCTTTGAGCACGAGTGGCTGGTCCCAGATCAACTGTAGATATTATGTAATCTTCCTCCCTGACTTGTTCTTTTGCTACATCACCTGGCAGGACTGCTATTTCTGCAATTCTTGATCTGAACTCATCCTTATAGATCCTAGACTGTACTTTGGCCTTCTTTTGCTTCTTGGGCTTCTAAACTTGTGATAAAATGTTACTCAAATCAAGCTGCATTACTTCCACTTGTGGCTTGGGGTATGTCATTCTGCTTTGCAGCCATTCAGGTGCAGAAGATTTATTCAAATTCAGTGGCTCCATCCTTATCAATTATAGCCAGTTCTTTGGGTGATTTTTGTTCTTTCTCTGGTTCTTCATTCTTTTCTGTGTTTACCTCCTCTTCCTTTTTATCTTCTTGGGCCAAGTTTTCTAGATTTACCCTTACATTTTCTTGAGCCGACTTGAAAACTTCCTCTGTCTGACCTTTATTTGGAGGACTATCAAATACATCAATAACTTCAACATTGGCTAAAGGTTCATGGAAGTCTTCATCACTTACTTTAGCCAATACATCTTTCTCCTCCTCAAGTGCTATTTCAGGCTCATGCAAACCCAACTCTGCACATACTTTCTCAATCCTAGGCAACAGTGGTATTGCCAAAGAATCTACAGGCATTTGTGAAATAGGGACAGTATAGGATATGGCTAGGGAAGGCATACTGACTTGTGTCAGGTTAGCTAAGACCGATGATAAGGAAGAAGAGATGACAAGAGGTGAAGGAAAGGGTAGTGAAGGTAGAGGAAGAGGGGGTGAAAAGATGGTAGAAATGGGAGGTAATGGTAATTGAGTGGAAGAAGTAGAAGATGTAAGTGTAGTGATAGTGGAAGGGCATGAAATGGCAATAGTGGAAGAAATAGGGCTACTAGAGGTGTTGGAAGAAACTGTCAATGAGCAAGAAGTATTTGCAATGGTAGAGGTAAGAGAGGTGGCAGGAGATGTTTCTTGAGTTAGGGAAGCTGAGGTTATAGGTGAAGTGGATGCAACAACGGAAGAAGTGATAGAAGAAGAAGTGGTAGTAGAAACGATAAGGGTTGTGACAGCAGTGCTTATGCTTTGGGTAGAAGGTGATAGGGAAGTTGGAGGACTAGAATCTTTCTTAGTTGTATCATCTTCCTTACTTACCTCTTTTACTTTTGCTTTCTTTGCCTTGTAACCTTCTCCAAGGCCACTTGGCATGTCTCTTTTCTTGGAAGCCCTTGTCCTGGTAGAGGGAGGTTGATCTTTCTTTTGAGGAGGTCTTGCAGATGGCTTCTTAATTTTAATTTTCATGTACTTTTTGCATCTTGGTACATATTTATTATAGGTTTCCTCTAATCCTTGTTTATCTGGCATAGTCATAACCTTGTGCCAAGGAATATCAAAGTTCTCAGCTAGAGAGGGTGGGCTTAAATTAGCCAAGATATCCCCATTGGTTGTTTGGATTGTTCTTGTCATGGCATCATACCTATTTGCACAAGTTGCCATCAATTCTGAACATTGCATTGAGGTGGGGAAGGCAACAACTTGTGAAATACCACTATCCCTGAGTATTCTAGCCCTAGGAGTTGGGTTTGGACCGAAGACCCTCAATCTGAAGTCATCTAGGTCTATGTGACCTAGGTTTGTATGTCGTACATCAGTCCACCCTGAGTGAATCTTGGTCTCTGGAGGGATTCCTTTGAATTTGTACTTCATGGCTTGGGCTCGAGTATTCATTTAGTCTGCAGGACTGGACCTTATAAGTTTGATACCTTGAGGAATCTTTTAACACACTCCTAAGTTTAAGATGAACTTTGATAAATCTGCTAGTACTACTAATATACCCTTTTAAAGAATCTTAAATCTAATAGTTATCACCATTACACTTATAACAATCATCATAAATACATGGAAAGAAACATTTAATATTGCAAGAAATTCTATGAAAAATGTCATTATCTATGCATTACAACATTAACTCTATCATTTTTGGCACTTTCCCTTTGAAAATTCAGTCATTTGCATGATGTACGCTATTTTTAGGGTCATCTGATGTGCAGGTAGAAAAGTGCTGAAATCAAGGTTTGCCGACCTCAGCGGGAAAAATGGGCTTGTCTGACCCAAGGTTTTGCTACCATTCATGCCTTTTAACATTTTGTACAGATTTTGATGGTTACCAACTTGCATGGATTTTAAAGGTCACCGACCTCCATTGGTTGTTTAGCCAGTTGATTTGTGATTTAACGCAAGTCTCTTGAGATAGTTTGTATTACATTTGCGTGGGATTTGACATGGTTTAATTTGCGCGAGTTTTGGTTGCCACCGACCAAGTCGGTGAGAGAGTATTAAAGCGTAGGGTCAGAAGGGATCATTTCTAGCGCAAGGCTGATGTTTTGTTTTTAGCGGGGCTTTGGGACATCACTGACTTTGCAGAGAAATTCAGGTGTTTGACCAAGTCAGAGCTGTGGTCATTTAGTGCAAGGTTGGTGCAAGGGAGTTTCAGCGTGAAAGCAATTTTCAATGCTTGTGGGGTTTTTAGGTCCATGTGACTTAATCAGAGAAATGCGAGATGGGTAGGTAGGTCGGAGGTTAATGTTTTTAGTGCACAATAGTTTTGAAAGTGCAGCGCGGGTTCTAGAGGTCACCAACCGACTAGAGAATCGACAAGTTTACAAGTCGGTCAGACCTCATTTTGGTGCTAAAAATTGAAGGTATCTATGACAAAGTTTGTCTAAGTTTTGTTCTTCTTCACTTATGATGATTCATTCATTTTTCAAAAGGGAATTTTAACCAGGTTTTAATGGAAAACAAAAAATTCATGCATAGAAACCCTAGTGAGAAATGCTAAGGGCACTTTGCTTTAGAAAATCATCTAACCAAACCCTAATTTTACATAGTGGAAGCTCAAAGATTAAGTTTAAGAACTCTACCTGGTAAATGTGGAAGATGCGTCTGGACTATGCAGGTAGGTCCCAGTTTCAAGCTTGAGCGGATCGACAACAAAAGTGTTCAAATTTCCAAACGGATCTTCAGAATCCAGATCGAATGCAAAAGAAATGGTTAAAATAGAGGATTTACCCCTTTTATCCCCTGGCAAAATCGCCATTAATGCACAACATACAATTGTTAGACTTAGAGTTTTGGCGCGGTTTCTCCCTTGCTTGGACTTAGTGGGGAAATAGGATGAGTTAGACTTGGTTGGTGAGGGCTTCTTTTGGCACTGTGTCATGCAGGTTCAATTTGGGTAGTTTGCGGGCTTTTGGGGTACTTCCAACTTGCAGGCATTTTGGCTTCGTCTGACTTAGTCAGTGATCGATTGATTTAGCGCAAGTCAGAGACGGTTGATTCTGGCATAGAAGTCCATCAGAAAGGAAATTAGCGCTGAAGTCGGTGACAAAGGATTTTAGCGCCAGGTCGGTTGGAAGACAATCTAGCACAATGGTTGGACAAATAGGAATTTAGCGCAAAAGTCAGTTGGAAGGCAATTTAGCGGAAAAGGGCAATTCAAGGCCTTTAAAAGGGATACAAAGATCCAACCTAGCAGATTCTTGAAGTGACTTCTCACTATCATCATTCAATCAAGGTCAAAATGTACTTTGATCACTTAACCACTTGGGAGGTGAAAAGATCTAATGACACCCTAAGCCAAATCAAAAGAGGGGGTCCTCATTTTTGAATGGGGCGTGTGTGCAAGGCACAATAGAGAGTACTAATGTGAAGGTAGATGAAGGCATGGAAAGAATATCAGATCTAAGTTGCTATGAACTAGATGAATCTGTGACTATAGTGAATGATGAAAAAGTTGAGCAAGAAGGCAGTCATGATGAAGAAGAGGCTCCAAAAAGCGTTGCTAAGACTCCCAGATATGTATGGATAAATCATTCTGAAGATCATATTATAGGTGACAAAAACAAAGGGGTGTTGACAAGGTAAAGAGTCGCAGAAGAACAAGTAAATTATTGTTTGCTTTCAAAGGTTGAACCAAAAACTATGAATGAAGCTTGCAATGATGAAAATTGGGTAAAAACCATGGAAGAAGAACTGATGCATATAGAGAAGAATCAAACTTGGGAATTGGTTCCTAGACCTATTGATAAAAATGTCATTGGAACTAAATGGGTTTTTACAAACAAGCTGAATGAAAATGGAGAAGTTGTAACAAACAAAGCAAGGCTTGTGTGCAAAGGATATTCTCAAATTGAAGGAATAGATTTTGAAGAGACTTTTTCTCTTGTGGCTAGGATTGAAGCAATCAGAATATTTTTGGCATTTACAACTCACAAAGACTTCAAAGTGTATCAGATGGATGTGAAGTCTGCATTCTTGAATAGTGAGTTGGAAGAGGAAGTTTATATTGAGCAATTGGAAGGGTTTCTGTTATCAAAGTTGTAGGAGTTCAGGACAACACTGAGAGGGGGGGTGAATCAGTGTTGTATAAATTTTAACCTTTTGCAAATTTAACTTTCAAGACATGAAGAAAGAAAAGATATCATTTGTTACACACATGTGCACATAACTGAGAATGAATGATGAGATTAAAATCTCATGAATAAATCATACACACAAACAGAGAGAAAATCAAGACACAAGAATTGCATGAGTGGAAAACCCTCCTGGGGTAGAAAAACCACTCCAAAACTACCTTACTAGCTTAACCTTAAAAAATATCTTTACAAGCCTCACTGGCTGATGTGAGTGTCTCACTGACAAATGGTCTCACTGACCTATAAGCCTCACTGGCATACTGTGCCTCACTGGCTTTTCTCAATCAATCAAAACAAAAATCTCATGTGCAAGAAGTGATTGCTGTTCAATATGATTTGCACCATTTAAATCAACTCATCTTTCTTTTCAAAAAGGTTTTTTTTCTGCATATCATAACTTCATAACATACATAACATTATTTGCTCATCTCAGTTTTCTTCATCAACACACACACTCGTCAATGTACCTGAAAAACCATTATATACAATTTGAAAAACCTTTCACATTCTACACAATCATTTTTCATCTGTGAAGAAATTAATTTTCTCTTCATGCCCATGACTGTTCATTTTCTTCTCTGCATAAACAATTACATCTTGCAATAAAATTATAAACAATAGAACTTCTTGGAATTTCACTTCTCTCTACAAGAGTATCTTCTTTAAACAAATATCTTTCATATTTTTGAAACCTTTAATCTGTTCATTTTCCTTCAATATTTTGATCTTCCCTGCACAACCTATCTTAAAAATAAGATCATAAGAAAACACAACACCATTCATCTTCCTCTTGCTCTGCAATCATTTCTCTTTATCTTCAAAAATAAATCAATCTTGTAATCCATTCACCTTCCATATAATTTTATTAATCTGCCCTCATAAAAACTACTATCCAATTTTGCAATAAAACCTTTCATTTCATGCTCCTCAAAAATTTTCACCTGCAAAAATCTTCAAAAGCATTCTTCAATACAATATGCCTTCAAAAAAAATATTATCCCTGAAACAATCTCTTCTAGATCCTTTTCTCCAAAAAAATCATAAAAGCTCCTTAATAATTTATTACTCTGTCCATAAAAGAAATTAACTTTTTTTATTTTTATGGCACAAGAAATAAAGAAGCTTTCTTGAGTTTTAAATTTAGAAAAAATCTTCCAAAAAAAATCTCCTTAAAAGGTGGCTTTAAAAAATCAACAAATTCCCTTTAAAATCTCCTTAACTCCTCCATTAAAAAGATGCCTTTTTAAAGGGCAATAAAATAGGAAATCAAAAGTTTCTTAATTTTAAGAAACTACCACTTATAACTTATTCACATCCTTCACTAAAAAGATAACTGAATCTTTTTATTAAAATCTTTTAAAAGCCTTCTAAAAAATATGAAAGAAAGCCATAAAAGGCTTAGTAGTCGGGTTCCTCCTACCAATTTATAAATATTTGAAATCTTTTTATGCATAAAGCATTCCCCACTCGATGTCTTATAAAGCATGCTTTTCTTAACACATATATGCCTTTTTTCTAAATAAGATATTCGGTGCACCTTTTATTGTGGTTTCCTTAAGGCATATAAATCGGGCTGCAAAAAGCAATCTCCTTCAAATTTTTAAAATGTTCATTCAAACAAACTTTCCCTTGTTTGAAATTGATGCCCACACATACTTGTTTTACTGGTGGAAAAGAAAGGAGGGGCCGGTTGAGGGATGTGTTAAAACCCCTTTAGAGAGTCACCTTAAGTGACTTAACCTGCAAGCTCAGGGCAACACTTGATTATAACATAAAGTGTGGCGTTTGTTTCAAAAGAGCTTTTTGAATAGACTTAATATATTTTGAAACTAAAGTTTTAAAGAATTTTGCCTCCTTGTAATATAAACCCTAGTCTCATAAGAAACTATAAGATACTCAAAGATAACTTTGAACATCAACCTGTCACTTCTGATCTGCCACTTCTGATCTTGTATAAGATGATGATGATGAAAGACAACCTTGTCATGAATCTTTTAATGACCAACATTTGACATCATTAACCTTGTCATGAACTCGATGAACAACAACCTCCTTCAACTTCATCAAACTATATCTATATCATCAGGTCTCCTGCATTAAACTAACTGTCATGAATAATCAACAACACAACACACATTCATTAACATTCTATCAACCCTAGCACTGAAACAACACATAAGATGATGTTATCCTGTAATAACACACAAGATGATATACTCTTGATGATGTACTCCTGCAACAACTTCACACATCTTTTGAAGACACCACACTATATATGAAAGATATACACTAATCAAGCCAACCCAACTGACAACACTTATTATGTCCAAATGAACAACCCCTGAATGATCTTCCTAATAGAGTGAACAATGTGAGAGACATGATCTTGAACAACATGTGTCAACAGTGCAGGCCACCCTGATGATACCTTATGAAGATGCACACTAACTCAGATGATCATCATTGTTCCAACCTTGATAACAAGCATTCACATTTACTAAACTCCTGATTAGTGACCTTCAGATGTTTACAAGATCAACCCAAGATCCTGCAAGACCTTTTTGACATCAATGACAATCTGACACCATAAAAAATAAGGTGATATGGTGTGTAGATTGAAGAAGGCATTGTATGGACTAAAGCAAGCCCCATATCCTAGTATGCAATGTTAGACAAATATTTGTTGCAATTAGGGTTTAGTAAAGGTACTGCTAACAACAATCTCTATTTCAAAATCAATGATAATCAAATCCAAATTGTTGAAGTTTTTGTTGATGACATTATCTTTGGAGGAAATGATGGTATGTGCATGAAGTTTATAGGAGAAATGCAAGATGAATTTGAGATGTCTATGTTTGGTGAAATGAATTTCTTTCTAGGCCTGCAAATCACTCAATTAGATAAATGAATCTTTATTTCTCAATCTAAGTATGTGAAAGAATTGTTGAAGAAGTTTGGGATGGAGGACTCTAAATGAGTATGCACTCCCATGGTGATTGGTTACAAATTAAGCAAAACTGATGAATCACCTAAGACTGATCAGAAGAGATATAGATCTATGATTGGAGGATTACTTTATTTGACTCAAAACAGACCTAATATAATGCATGTAGTACGTCTTGTGGCAAGATTTAAAGAAGATACTAGAGAATCACATGATGGCAGTCAAGAGAATCTTGAGGTATTTGAAAGACACATCAGATTATGGCTTATGGTATCTAAAGGATAATGATTTCACTCTCAATGCTTATACATAGACAAATTGGGCTGGAGATGTTGATGATAGAAAAAGTACAAGTGGAGGTGCTTTCTGCTTGGGTAATAGATTGGTTTCATGGCTAAGCAAGAAATAAGATTTGATCTCCTTGTCTATTGTAGAAGCAGAGTATATTGCAGTAGCATGTTGTTGCACTCAAGTGTTGTAGATGAAGCAGACTTTAAAAGATATAAGAGTTGTGTATGAAGATCTAATTGCAATCTTTTGTGACAATATAAGTGCCATAAACATTTCAAAGAATCTAGTGATGCACTCAAGAACAAAGCATATATCACTAAGGTATCACTTTTTGAGAGAGAAGGTGACATAAAATGAAGTAAAGATGGAATATGTGTCTAGACCAAGGATTGGATTGTAGATATTTTCACTAAGCCTTTACTAAGGATACCTTTGAGTATCTCAGAGAAAAGTTAGGGGTTATTACCCCTCCTACTCTGAACTAAGATGCATAAGAATGCATCAGTCCTGTGGTGTCCAAAGCCTCATTCTTTGATCTAGATTGATGTTTTGAGGGCTAACTATTAGGGAGAATAGCAAGTGTTCTTGATGTGTGATCTTGACAAATAGTAGTAAGTCTTACAGTATTCATGAAAGAGAAATTTGATTAGAGCAGGTGAATGCAAGTATGTGCCCTTTTCCATTGATGTCAAAGGGGGAGAGAAATAATGTGAAAAAATTAGGAGAAAGAGTGCAGGTGTGGAAAAAGAAAGGGAGTATCTTGTCTTGATGGTCATTACAGTTTTTCACATCATATGTTGCCATCAATGACAAAGGGGGAGATTGTTGCAAGTATGTGCCTAACTAGTGTTGTCATTGATGTCAACATATTTGTGTTGTCATTGATGTCAACATATTTGTGTTGTCATTGGTGTCAACTATGCTCTTGTTTTGATGCTTTCTTGTAATGAGTTAAGTATTGAAGGTAATAAGTATTCCTGATATAGCAGAATAGTCCAATAGATTGCTTCACATTTCTTGTAGAGTGAATATCCTTGTCTGTAGATTGGAAGTTATTTAGATGCTTGTCTGAAGATGCTATGTTCCAAGTTTGAGTCTCTGGCATGGAGATTTGAGTGAGTTACGTTCAACAGAGTAAAAACTATTTTTTCTGAGTATTCACTGGTGACAGGGAGAAAGTATTTTGCTCTGCATTCCTCTGCATTGACGTATTATAGTCTATGCTTCTAGAGTTAAGTCTGAAATGATGATAGGTGCCTTCAATTCTAATGGCTCATGGTTTGGTGATCTGTAATCTATCTTTTCTTTATGATAGTAGCTAACAGTGTTGTTGATGTGCTTTAGTTTGAAGAATTTTCTTGGCAGAGTGGTCAGAGATTGTGTGGTTTTTCCTGGTGATTACAATATGCTTGTGGATGGCTCCTGATCATGTTCCTAACTTTGGATTGGTTTGCAAAGAGAAATTTAGATCATGGATGAAGACTATTCTTAGAAGACTTAGTGTTAACACCTGTCTTGGCTGACTTGGATGTTTTCACTACTTGTAGAGATGTATCGAAGATTGTGAAAGCATGTCATTGTGTGGAAGATTGCATTTGAGTACCAGCTAAGGCATAACATGATTCACATACATCTTTTCCTTATCTAGTTTTGTTTAGGTCCATACCTATTTCTATGTATATTTGTAATTTTGACCTTGGAGATTGTTCCAATGGTTTATGAATGTAATGCTGACCTTGATGTACATTCCAAGGTTGATGAATTGTATAAAAGCATGTAATGTAGTTGCGAAAATGTAGGTTGTTTTAAACTAGTAGTATTGATCAATAATGGTTGATATAATTTACCATTCTCTTATTGCATGTTATCATGAGAAGAAGTAGAAAGAGTAGATTGTGTTTATTAATAGTTTAATAATAGTTCTTTCATCCATTCTAATCATTTCTCACTTACTTTAGGTAATTAATTTAAGAATGGTATTATACTTGTTTCTAGATGGAGATAGATTTTAAATCCTCATTGATATGGATAGTATGTTTATCTTATTGGGAAGTAGTTTTCAAATTGTTAGAAATATGTTTAAACTATTTTTGCTTTAGTTAATCTTTCTATTCTTCCATTTAATTATAAATAAACTAAGCTACATTTATCCAGGATGAGAATGATGTTGTTAGAAGATTCGATCCTTATATAATTTAGTGAATATGCTATGTTAATTAATTAGTTAGATATATTATAGACCTTTAATCATATAGATTTATAAATATCAAACAAGTCTATTCATGCTATGCATCACTGAGGCATACTTATGCTTTTAGTAAGGTTTCTAAAATTACTTAACTTTCCCCTTTAGGGTAAGCTTCATTATCATAAGAGGATTAGTTCATACAACTAAATAAGATTTTTTATCATTCTTGAACTACAAAGTTCTTGTAAAAATAGTAATTGCATATGTAATCATCCTTGAGAACATATATTTGCATTGTGGTGATCTAGTGACTGAATATATCAGATTAAGTATCTTTGTCCACCTGATGTTGTATCCTTCTTTTGACTCAGAAAAGAGATCTTAGAATTCTTGTCATGAATCTAGTTTTGAACCAGTACTATTACCGATATGAACAAGCTATATTTAAGTCAACCTTATGGTTGAAAGTCCAAGTTACTGAACTATGAAGCCTCTTTGCATATGTAGGCAAGGCCATCTTGGATGAGCCCTCAAGGCATTAGGTCTGGCCCTTAGGTCTTGATATTTTTGTAATTGTTCTTCAGATACCAAATTGGATTAAGACTTTTCGAAACGTTAATTCTTTGGTCTTGTGTATAGAAAATGTGACATTTCAAGGACACATGATACTGAAGAAAGGAAATTTATTTAGATATGGTGCAAGGTAAAGTGATGGAATCCAAATGTGCAAATGAATCATTTCATTTTAGTGATTATGCTTAAGCTAATGTTTTGATTTAAATTTTGTTGTATCTCATCCATTAAAATTGCTCTCTGATTATCCAGTTAAATACAAGGGATGTTAGTTAGAAAATAGATGTTATGGTAAGAGTTGAACATATTGTTAAGTGAGTAAAAGAAGGGGTTGAATGCAAACATGTAAGTACACTAGATCAAACACTCTTTCACTACAACATTCAAGGACAAAACTGAACTAAGTCACTACAAGATGAAGAGGACTCAACTATTGATTTTGTGCTTCTGTTTGTTAAGGAAAGATGTGATTCAACCAAGCTTTTTATCAAACCCTAGGCCAATCAATGCACTAAACCCTAGAATTGAGATAATTAGCTTATAACAAACAAATAACAATGAAAATCCAAGATCTATAAGTACTAGGATGATTAGTGAGATGTCATAACCTATTTCATGGAAACTAAAATGTTAGAGGACTCTGGGGCGGGTGTCCAAGTCCAAAAAGTCTCAATCTTTGGAAGCTCAGAACTAGAAAAATGTTGTAAATGATGTTCAGATGCTGTATCTAGTGCCTAATTTAGTAGGAGGATGACAGGGCGGGTTCCTAGGTCTTTCGTAGAGGAATTATTGCACTCTATTTTTAGATCTTGAAACTCTATCCCTTGAAAAACCTCCCTGTACTTTCACTTCTTCAATCCTCACACCTATAACCTGCACACAAGAAGAAAATGGGTTTGGAGGTTGTGGTGTTTAGGGATTTGCCTCAATCAAATCTTGGGTTAACATTCAAGCTTTCCCAACACCATTGTTAGAGAGAGCGTATCCTTGCAGGGCAAAGGCTAAAGATAATCTAAATGATGAAATGATTTAAATAATGATGATGTTACCTTGGTGGTGAAGTCCTTAGGAGGATGAAGAGTATTCAACTCATAAGGATGTTGATGATGATTCCAAATCTACAACTAACGTGTACAACACAAACACAAATCTGCAACAATAACACAATGAATGCCTTGAATTCTCTTTTTCTCAATATCACAACCTTGCTATCACCAACATTTTTTCAAAATGAATTCAAACACTCACTTATATATGCTTTCCTATTAAACATTCACAAGTCAATTGAAAAAGCTGGCAAGGAGAGACCCATTTAAAGGTCCTATGTCGACATGCATTAAATTTTGGTCCAAGATTAAACATTAAATGGGCCCCTAGTTCCCATTTGACATGGGATTCGAGGAATTTCTCATCGAGATGAATATTTTGCTTGTAGAGTGTTAACACGAGGACCTATGAGCTAACCTAGGAGGTAAAAAGGCATGTGTCCACTTTTTATTCCATAACACATATAATAGTATCACTTACCACTTGGATTATTAACAGATATATATCTTGCAATTATAGGAGTGAAGTTGTATGTTTAAATTCTATACCTAATGTGTACTGTATGCAGCAATATAAATTTCTATTTAAAGGTAAGAAACTCTTGCAAACCCTAGAAACTTATATCAAACGCAACACAAAAGATAATGATAAAAGTTATTGAAATCCAAATAAAATAGATGTTACCGAATGTTAATTTATATGTGGTTGCTTTGAGTATTGCATAACTCCAATGTAAATGTTGCCGGGGGGAAATGAGAATTAGTTTTTGATTTTTATAAGGTTTGGGTAGTAGTTTGGGTAGTTAAACGGATTTTTGGTTCGGTGAACGGTAAAATGTAGTTAGGGTTATGGTAGGTGTTTTACGGGTTAGGTTAATAATAAATTAAAGTTGTTAGTTTTAATTTATTATTAACGAGAGGTTTTAGATTCCAAGTTGTAAATAATAAATTAAATTCATTGATTTTAATTTATTATTTATGGGAAAATGGTAAAAATGAAAAGGATTTAATTAATTAATTAAAATTAATTAAATCTTTAGGATTAAGAAAAATTTATGATTTAGGGATCAATTTTTTATGTCTACATTTTGCCCCTCTTTGAGACGATGTCGCGAAGCGAGGTCGTTTCAAAGAAAATCAAAACATAGGTTTTTGGATGCAATTTAGGAAACGAAGGGAAGGATGATGGAGTTATGCTGATTAAACTTTGAGCAACCTGATGTTTGATATAGCACCTGACATTATGCACCGAGGTATAAAGACCAGGGTGACGATGTGTCAAATGCAGAGAGGAGGAAAGTCGCAAGCAAGCATATGCCTAATGGCACCATGATATGAAAGACCATGATGACGGTGTGGCAGGTATGTTGCAAGGACCAATAATAGACACAAAAACATCAATGAGTCAGCACACGCAAACAAAACAAGCAAAAACATGCATACACAATGCTGCCCCTAGACAAAAAAAAGCAAAAGAAGGACCAAAAGACTTAATCATGATAAGCGGTAAGATAGGCAGTAAGATCTCAAGCCAAAGACTAACATGATAAATAGATAAGTGCCATATTGTGGGAACGATATATCCCTGGATAAGATAAGGTAAATAAAGGATGGTTGGCTTGGGGGATCTACAACTTAGTTACTACAATCAAGATCGAATCACTAGGTGTTCAAGTTCCATAATTTAGTCTAAGAGTTTCAAAGTGTTTTTGAGATATGGCTTGGAATGTACGAGTGCCAAAAAATTGGGTTGTGTTTGTTTTATTGGAAATTTTGTGTTTGCATGAAGTGAAATGATTGGATGGAGGAGAAGAATGAGGATATAGTGCTGAAAAAATGTTATTACGGAATTGCATGAGACTGGAAAGGCAGACAAACTCAAGAGTCTATTATGAGGAACTCAAAGGTACCAAGACACATAGACCTACACAGGTGGACAAAAGAATACTAGGATGAGAGCAGGTGAAGGAATGGGAAAGGACTAATGGACAAGCTAGTGATAACGGAACGTAGAATAGCTGGTGAGACAATGCAATATGACCAGATGATACTGAGTAGATGCATATGGCAAGATATGGATGGGAGCAAAAGGGAGGACATATTTTATTATGGATGGGAAATGGATGATGGCGAGATGGATGATGTGAAAAAGCTACCTAAAGGATGGTGGGGACAGCTTGAATTCTACACATGGCACCTGCGAACAGGTTTTCACCATGGTACTTATCCAGGGTGCCACCGAAGTGGTTTTCACCATTGGACGAAATGATTTTTCTTTACTATTTTTTTTTTATTTTTTTATTTTTAATTTTAATTTTAATTTTTTTACTTTTTTAACTGGAATACTCCGAGTCAGGTATAGAACCGTTTGAGATGGGCTATGTTGATAGGCTCTTCTAAAGGTTGACCTTCCGGAGTGGAAAGCTGGTAAGCTCCTGATCCATAGCTCTTGGTTACGACAAAAGGTCCCAACCAGTTAGGTTCAAACTTCCCTTTCTTTGCACGATCAGCCAGATTCCTTTGATTTTCTAGTAGAACAAGATCTCCAAGCTCAAATTTACGAGGCTTCATTTTCTTGTTGTAACCTCGGCGCAAGCGATTTTGATATGATTAAGAGCTGTAAGTCGCTTCTCGTCCAACAATTCAAGCTCTTGTAGTCTTGATATCCGATACTCCTCATCTGAAATCAAGTGTTGTAAGGATACTCGCAAGGAAGGGAGCTCAATCTCAATGGGTAAAATAGCTTCTGAACCATATACCAAGGAATATGGTGTAGCACCAGTAGGAGTACGGATACTAGTTCGATAAGCCCAAAGAGCAGGATGAAGTTGCAAGTGCCAATCACGGCCAGCCTTGTTTACTGTTTTCTTCAAGATTTTCAAAAGAGTCTTATTAGTTGCTTCAGCTTGGCCATTACTTTGCGGATAATAGGGGGTAGAAAAGTGATGTTGGATTTTGAATTTATTGCAAAGCTCTTTGACATCTTGATTCTTAAATGGTCGACCATTATCTGTGACTATGGCTTGAGGAATACCATAGCGGCAAATGATATAATGGAAAATGAACTTAGATATCTGCTTTCCCGTAATGTAAGTAAGAGGAATTGCTTCAACCCATTTAGTGAAGTACTCAGTAGCAGTGATAATAAATTTATGACCATCTGAGGAGGATGGATGTATTTTTCCAATGAGATCGAGCCCCCATTGTGAAAATGGCCATGGAGTAGTGATAGTTTGTAGTTGTTGTGCTGGTGCATGAATTAGATCACTATGTTGCTGACAAGGTACACATTTCTTAACAAATTCATGTGCATCCTGCTCCATAGTAGGCCAATAGTATCCTGTGTGAAGCATTTTCTTGACTAAGGATGAACCTCCAGAATGAGCACCACAGATGCCTTCGTGTATCTCATGCAAAGAAGTTTGGGCTTCTTCCGGGTTAAGACATTTAAGCAAAACACCATCTAGTGACCTTTTATAAAGTGTATCACCAAGGAGGACATATTGGGAAGAACGACGAATGAAGGAGCGACGTTGGGATTTGGAAAGATTTGGTGGAATGATTTGGCTATGAAGGTAATGGTAGATCTCATTAAACCAAGTGGAGTTAGGACCAACAATATCACATACCAACTCTGATTCTGGGATATCAAAAGCTGGTACAAACAACTTTTCTATTAGGAATTCAATTTTGTGATCATTCCCAGGTATCTCTATCATTGAACCAATTGTGGCCATAGCATCAGCAGCTTTATTGTGAAGCCTTGAAATCTGTTCAAATATGATCTTGTTGAAATATGTTTTAAATGTATCCACTAGTTTCTTGTATGGCTTTAACTTTTCATCCTTTGTTTGATATTCGTTGTTCACTTGCTTGATCACTAGTTGAGAATCCCCATGAACTTGTAAGTCTTTGATATTCCAGGTTATAGCCAATTTAAATCCTTTGATTAGTGCTTCATATTCGGCGATGTTGTTTGTACATGGAAATTGAATGTGAAATGATTTTGGTATATAATCGCCTTGAGGTGTAACAAAGAGTATTCCAACTCCGGAGCCACGTTGAGTATGAGAACCATCAAAATATAATTGCCAAGAGGGAATAGTTTCTATGTTCAAGATTGATTCATCAGGAAATTCAGTTACCATTGGATGATCTGATTCTATAGGTGCTTTAGCCAATTGATCTGCTATTACTTGTCCTTTTATAGCTTTTCTATCAACATACTCAATGTCAAATTCACTAAGCATCATCACCCATTTTGCCATACGTCCAGTCAGGGCTGCTCTAGATAGTAGATATTTGAGAGGATCAATCTTTGATATAAGCTTAGTCTGATGACTCAACATGTAGTGCCTAAGCTTTTGTGATGCAAAGACAACTGCGAGACATGCCTTTTCAATAGGTGAATAATTTACTTCATAGCCCACCAAAGTTCTACTGATATAATAGATTGCTCGTTCTTTACCACTATCATCATTTTGTGCTAACAAAGCCCCTAATGCTGTTGATGTTGTTGAAATGTATAAAATAAGGGGTTTTCCATGAATAGGTGGTGCTAACACAGGAGGAGATCCCAAGTATTCTTTAAGTTTATTAAATGCTTCTTGGCAATTTTGATCCCAAATAAATTGTGTGTTTTTCTTCAACAAGTGAGTAAATGGTTGACACTTGTCAGCAAGCTGAGCAATAAACCTCCGTATGGATTGTAATTTTCCTTGCAAAGATCTAAGTTGTTTTAGATTTTGAGGAGGAGGCATTTCCATTATAGCTTTGACTTTTGCTGGATCAACTTCAATTCCTCTTCTGGAGACAATATAACCTAAGAGTTTTCCAGATGTTACTCCAAATACACACTTCTTAGGATTTAGTCTGACATTGTACTTTTCAAGACGATCAAAAATGTTTTCCAAAACATATAGGTGCCCCTCTCTGGTTTTTGATTTGGCAAGTATGTCATCTACATAATCTTCCATTTGTTTATGAAGCATATCATGAAAGATAACAGTCATTGCTCTTTGATATGTGGCTCCGGCATTTTTAGACCAAAAGGCATGACAAGCCAACAATATGTTCCCCAGACACAAATGAAAGAAGTTTTATGTTGATCTTCTTCAGCTATTCTAATTTGGTTATAACCAGAAAATCCATCCATCAATGATAACATCTCATGTCCTGCTGTCAGATCCACTATGATATCAATGTTTGGTAACGGAAAATCATCTTTTGGACAAGCTTTGTTGATGTCTCTGAAATCATTACAAACTCTGATGGTTCCATTTGGCTTGGCTACAGGTACAATGTTTGAGATCCACTCAGGATAATCTATCGGTTTGATGAAACCAACCGCCAAGAGCTTTTCTAACTCTGCCTTGACCATTAGAGCAATTTTGGGATGCATCTTTCTCAATTTTTGTTTGACTGGTTTTGTTCCAGGACGGACTGTTAAATGATGTACTATTAGTTATGGATCTAATCCTGGCATATGTGCATAGGACCAAGCAAAATTGATTTCTTGTTTTTTGAAGAAAGAATTGAAGTCCAGAGTTTCAAATTTTGATAATGACTTTGCTGCATATGTGATCTTGGGTTCTTCTGTAGTTCCAAGATTCATCTCTTGTGTCTGTTCTATGAGAATAGTGGACTTTTCTTGGTGTGCCCCCACTTTGGGAAGGTTAAATTCCTCATCCTCTGGCACCTCAGAAAGGTTTTCACCAGTGGATACGTCTTTTATTTTTATTTTTGCATCGTCCGAAAGTGCCACAAAGTGGTTTTCACCAGGGGACGTTATTTTGAAATTTTCATTTTTTTGACTAAGGAATTTAACAGATTCCCCAAAGTAGGCATCGGAGTGTAGTTCAATAGAGTAACCAATCTTGTGATCTCCGATAGGTAGATGAGTACGAAGCCTCAGAAATTCACCAATAGCCTCATCATTTTCAAAGACATCAAGAACAGGAGGTCCGTGTTGGTCCCAGTCAATGAGATCTGGATAAACAAGGGATAATGAATGAGAGGAAGTGGACGGGGTGGATGAGGATGATGGTTGATCAAAGGAATAGGTGATGGTATAGATGGAATTATCCTCGAAAACATCGGCGGCCGCTTCAAAAGGATCTATGAAAGTGTCTCGATTAAAGGACTCAACTGCGGGAAAAGCTTTCACCACTTCGTCTAAGATAAACTCAACATCGGGTGACTCACGCTTGGTGGATCCAAACCCTAGCCCAGCATACTTAGGTCGGCGATGAAATTCTAAAGGCTCTAATATTCCTTGTTGCTGTTGCCCAAGCCGACCGTCTGTATAGCCCAACTTTTTAATGATAGGATAACCTCTGTGATATATACTCAATGGTAATTGTCTCTGTTCATCTTCATCGCTATAGAGCCATTTAGAGATGTCATCTTCAATGGTTTCTTGACTTAGTTGCCCCCAATATTTGAAGTCTTTCAATTGTGGATGAGTAATCAAGACATGATTAATCAGACGAGGTCGCCCATAGCTCTTAGGTGAAAGAGGAAGTTCATTGATATGAAACAGAGTGTACTCCCCCATGCCTGTAGCACTGATCTTAGCCTTGATCTCCGATCGAGAAGTGGATGGTGTGGATGAAGAAGACGGGGTGAGGGTGGATGGGTCAATGTATTTGGATGATGGTTGGGCAACCTCATTAGTTGGGCAATAATTTTGATGTCGATAAGGACCCTCCAGTCGTCTACAGTATTGAAATGGGCGAGGGTCTGCTTGTATGGTAATCTCACGATCATTAAATGGGAATTTTATGCATTGGTGGTACGTGGAAGGGACGGCTCTCATGGCGTGAATCCAAGGATGCCCTAGGAGAATGTTATAGGGGAGATCAAGATCTAAGACTTGACATGTAGTTTCCATTGTAATAGGGCCAACCTTGATTGGGAGTTTAATTGTACCTGCCGATTTTCTTTCTCCGTAATCATACGCTTTGATCGTAATTTGATATTTCTCATCAATGTTCTCATTGGTGTATCCCAGTTGTTTTATTAATTTAAAGGTACATAAATTCAAAGTTGATCCACCATCTATTAGGACTCGTTTCACGAAATGTTGTTTGACAATAACCTCTAGATGAAGGGCTTCATTATGGAAATGTTCTGGAGAGGAGTTTTCTGGTTCTGTGAAGATGAGGCGAGGAGTGGATGTAAGAGCCCCCACCATAGCTTGGAATTGCTCTACGTCAATATCACCTGGTACTTGAGATTCTATAAGGGCGTTATCTAAGATTTGTTTGTGTTGGGGGGACATTCTTAAAAGCTCTAGGATTGAGATCTGGGTAGGTGTCTTTTTCAATTGATCCTGGATATTATATTTAGGTACATTATGGGATAACACATGAGGTCTCATGGGGTTATGGGATGCAATAGGAGGAGGAGTTCCCTGAACAGTAATACGACCTCTTCGTGTAGTGACATCACACTCAGGAGTTTGACCTCTAATAGTTATAACATTGACATGAGGATATGAAATTTCAATACGGCCAACTACACTGTGGTTACTATAGTCATAATGAACTTCATTGTGTGATGTGTTATCAACATTATTGGCTCTATTATTTTTTTGTCCATGTGGAGGAAATGGTTCTTGGTAGGCTTTGAGTTTCTCATTGGGAGACTTATGAGGTATTTGATCTATGTGTATCTCTCCTTGATCAATTAGATCTTGGACATAATGCTTCAGTCTTATGCATGAATTAGTAGCATGCCCATTGACACGGTGGTATTCACAATATTGATCTTCTCGGAACCAACGGGGTTTTGGTCGATTGTCATCATAAGGTTTACTAGCTTCAGGAAGTTCAATCATGTTTGCTTGTTTAAGTTTCTGAAATATGGATTCAAGAGATTCTGTTAAATCTGAAAATGTGCATGGTGGTCGCAAACCTGGAAAGGTAAATTTCTTTTGTATATGTGGTGGACGATCTCAAGGTGTATTCTGAGTTGATGAAGAATTGAGGACAAATGGTTTGTTTTGCACATGTTGAACATGTTTCGTATCAGTGATTCCATCATTCACAATATTCTTGTTTCGATTCCAATATCTGGATTTATCATTGTTTTGGTTATTGGAATCGCGATTGTAATTGTCTTTGTAAATTTTGATGAGACCTTTGTTGATAAGAGCTGTTTCAATCATCTTGCCTTTTGTCATGATTTGCTCAAATGAATCAGAGCATTGCACTTGTAAGTGAAAAGCTAGCTCTTGATTAAGATTTTGCACAAAAATTGGAACTAGTTGTTTCTCAGGAATATGACAAGGGAGTCGACTGACAATATGCCTCCATCATTGAAGAAAAGAAGTAAGGGTTTCCCCTCCTTTTTGTTTGGTGTTATAAAGGTCTTGCATGGAGGTGTCTTGTTCAATGTTGTAGGCAAAATTTTTGACAAATTCTTCTGCTAGTTCTTCAAAAGATATAATGTTTCCTGGGAGACGTGAGAACCATTCAAGGGCTGAGCCAGCCAAACTTTTAGGAAAAAGTCTCATTAAGTATGTAGGTTCATGTCGAAATTCCATTCATGCGATACATAATTCACGAATATGATCGCGAGGGTCACCTTTTCCTTTGTATTTGTCAAATTTTGGTATTTCAATATTTGTAGGAAAAGTTACCATGATTAGAGATTTGTCAAATGGATCTGGGTATAGTTCTTCAAATGAGTATTTCTTTTGTCTAGCACCAATCTGATTATCGATGATTCGTTCGATTTCATCTTGAATGGGCGGAGTGGTGATTGATTGATTGTGTAAGTGCATTTGAGGTGATGTTTGAGGGTGATGTTGTGACGATGATTGGGATTGTTGGACTGATTGGAGTCTCAAATTTTGTTGTAGCGATTGGGCAAGCTGTTGTTGTGATTGAGCAAGTTGTTGTAGCTGAAGGATTTGGGGATCAACGGGTTTTGAGGATGAGACATTGGTAGGGTTATAATTTCATGAAATTGAGGGTATGGAAGTGGATACCGGTTTTGGTTGAGCGTTGATGTGACGGATGTGGATAGAAGAAGTTTGAGGTATGGAAACATGAGTTGCATTGGGAATTATTTGAGATGAGGGAATGTTGGAGGTTTTCTGTATGGAAGATATAGGGACAGATTGTGAGATCCCTACTGATGAAATGGAAGAGGTTGTGAGAGATGATCCTAATGAAGGAAATGATGAAGATGACTGAATGGGTTGAATTACGGGGATAGATTGTGAGATTCCTAATGGTGGAATCGATGGGGGTGTAAGTGATGACTGAATAGGTTGGAGCACGGGAGGATAATAGTCGGGAGGTATCCCCAATGTGTAGGTATGTGATGAGATAGACATAGGTGTTGAAAATGATTGATGGGAAGAGAGAGATGGGATTGTAGAAATAGAAGTATCTTGTGGTCCCAAGGTAAAATTTTGTGGTGGTGTGATAGATGAGGTGGATTGGAACACGTTTGACATAGGTGTTGAAAAAGATTGGTGGAGAGAGGAAGTAGCCTGAGCTTTGGCTTTAGCTTTTTCTACTTTTCTTCGTGCTCTTTCTCTCTCATAAATATCATCAGGGACTCTAGCTCCACAATCATAAAGGTATTGCATAAAATAATCAGGATCATGATCCATGGTGAGATGAACAAGTTGCAATGTTTCAGGATCTTGTTGAATTTGAAGTGCAATTGGATTCGTTTCAGCATAGTCATTTGTGGGTTTAGGAGTTTTGGGAGTAACTGGTTGGTCGGATACGTCATCTCGAACATCTACAGAAGTTGAAAGGCCTCCTCCAAGTGGATCATTATAAAAATGTGATGATGATCCAGTATCTTGTTGGGAAGGATTGATTTGCTCATGGATGGGCTCTTCTTCGAGGAATCTTGAGGATTGAGGTTGCCAGTTTTGAGGAGTGAAATCCATATTGTTTTTCTTGGCTTGGGCATGGGTAGTAACCATGAAAATAGAGGACAATTGAAATGTTAAAAAGCTCTCAGATGGATATATATGGATGATATGAAAGACTCCAAAAGTGGGGATAAATGATATGGATCAAGATGTAGATATGAATTGTTTGATTTAAGATAAAAATAGAGTCAAAATAGTGACTCAAAGAGACTGGATGGACCTTAGGATTAGATACGGATAAGGGGCTCCTTTAAAACACTCAGGGTGATGATATGCGTAAGGAAGAAAGGAGACCAAAATGCCACCTCTACTCAAAGGAAGACAGGGCTTATTGAGTAGAAAAGATAAGATGACAAAGATACACTAACTTAAGAATGGTCAGGGCCTCTTAAGCAAATGGATCGTTATGGGATTGATTAGGAAAAGGTCTATCTCTTAATTGGATGTTGATATATGATCAATAGGACAATGGGGGTCTACAAACTAGTGAAAAGAGATTTTGGGAATGGATATGGAGGAATGATCAATCGAAAGAGCTTCTTGTGATTTAAAATGACAAGATTCCACTTGAGATGTGCCACGAGGATAAAAAGATTCTCAATTTTGAAAGTCCAGCTGATGATGTGGGAGACAAGTTATAATGGTGATGATGATTAAATATGCACACACAACAATCATATAAGACACACAACTTGATTGGTTGTTTTTTTTATGACACCTGGATGTTTTGCAAACACTTGTAAACATGCACGATCCTAGGCTAGGAAAGGACAATACTTGTTGAGTTCCCACTTGGTTTTACCCAGCCGCACCTACTTATGGTGTATAGCTCCAGGAACTTGGTGCACGGGCTCCCCCTTACAGTGCACTCACTTCTCAGGCACACCAAGTTCCAGGTCCTAGGACGCGCAGATCCTGAGGTACCTTACTATCTCTGCCATAAGTAGTGAAAATATGGGACGGCTATCAGAGTTTCCTCCTATATCAACAAGTAGAAGGTTTTTGGCCACTACACAAAAGGGTTCTAGTGAATATCCAGGGGATCGGCACCTTACGAGCATCCAGCAAGCCACTAAAGGCTTTGACTAACCCTACTAGGAGTTTTAATATACACAAGGTACACCTCCTTTCGAGCTAGCACTGTACGGTAAGCGCTAATACCGGTTAGACTTGGCTTTCGCCTTATCCTCAATTTATATAGTGGGCCGGACGAAAGTCCCACTTGGGGTTGCAAATGAGTTCTCCTTGCGGATGTGTCTCAAGAGCAGGCCCACTCTAAGGATAACAAAAGTAAGGAAACACGTTGTTTTTGATCTCCCAGATCGCATGAAACGCAAGGAGAGAGCATACACAACGCCTTTGCCTCACACTCGCATGGGGTTCATTTTAATTCCAAATCCAAATGTGTAGGTGGTTATACAAAATGTCAAAGGAATGCTTTTGATTCTCAAGATCGCCGAATGGCGCAAGAGAAGAGCATATGCATTCAATGACAAAATTGCAAGCCACAAGACATCGCAAACACTTGTTAATTTTAACCCTTGCTTATGATGTGATCTAATCTATAAAATGAAGACATAATGTTTCAAGATTAGATTCTTTGACAAGTGGTCCTGCAACACATTGATTAGTAGTTTGAAAAAAATTTCTTTGACAGGCGTATAGCTGCAATGAAATATATTAGATTGGCATGAATAATCCTGCAAAAACCACACAAAAACGTTAAATGCGAGATGAAAAATATTTGATGTTTTAAAATGACTGAATTTCAAATGATTTTACCAAAAGATCTGAGATGATTTTTAAGAAAATGGCCTTCACCACGATGTAGTCCTCTGAGTGACCTTTCCAACGCCTACAAAAACATGAAAATCTGGTGAAAGATGAAGAAGTTATGACAGTTTGATCAAAACAGCCTCCAAGGGCTTAAAATGAGCACTCTGGGATTTTTCAAACTTGGTTATTTGGCAGTCGGTCACATACGAACAATTTGTAAGTATAAAATTTTCCTCAAAATTTGATATGACTCAAAAATTAATAGGGCTGCACTTTATTCATCTGCATCAAAATCCATAGAGAAGCGACTTGATCTTATTGCTAAGAGGAGAAAAACTGATGTAGTAGTGGTTGCGTGGAAAATTTAAGCCATCTTCAGCGTCTTAGAAAATGCTATTTATACCTGTCTGATTATCTGCGCTTTAGAAGAACCAATGAGTTTAATAAACTTTATGGCGTGCACTCATAGGATGTTCAAAAATACGTTGGCAGGAATAATGGACGAGTCTAGAAAATTTACTGGCAATGGGACAAGAAGCCGCAGAGAGTTGTGTACAAAAACGGAGGCTTTAACAAATTATTTTTCTAGATAGAGATGATGCCTTTGCCATGGGCGATAAAATCCTCAGATGTCCTGGATCGAACCTACATGGATGATGTTATGCAAGAAAAGACCAAGAAAAGAATACACTAAAAGGAACAATAGAAAAAATTAGAAAAACTTTCACCGTACGCTACTAAGAATGATGAGATCTGCAAGAAATACATTCAATAAATACACTGATAAGAACAAGTGATTTCCTGGCATGAATTTCTTTATGGCATGAGACAGTTCTGAACACTATAATGCTCACATACAAAAGAAAAATAAAGGCACCATGCGAATATTTGTTACAGACCCGAGACAATTTTCTGCATGAGAATAGCAAGCTCCAGATTCTCGTTAAAAGTTGCTAATAATTGTCAACAAATAACTACTAGCAAATGAATGAAAATTTACAATTTACATTTGCACTCATAGGAGTTCAAGGACACGGCGATAGGAATAAGCAGCGAATCTTCTGGCATTTGAACGAACATGGATTTAAGGAATACACCAATAGAAGCAATTAACGGAATATGGCAATAGAAGAAATCAACAAGTCATGGTATTGATACAAACACAACAATGCTCATCAAAAAGTAAAAACATTAAACATTTGCTATGCATATAGCCCTCTAAACTTCCATTATGCAAGCACGAACATACCAGAATCTTCAATTATGAAGACAACTGAGGAGATATACCCTACCAAAGGGGACTGTAAAGATTCGTCTAAAACCGCACCAAACCCCTGCATACTCTCACAAAAAAAAGCACTTGGAAAACAACTGGTTAAGAAAAGGCATGTTCACGTCGGGTTCACCATTGTATGCAGCAATATAAATTTCTATTAAAAGGTAAGAAACTCTTGCAAACCCTAGAAACTTATATCAAACGCAACACAAAAGATAATGATAAAAGCTATTGAAATCCAAATAAAATAGATGTTACCGAATGTTAATTTATATGTGGTTGCTCTGAGTATTGCATAACTCCAATGTAAATGTTGCCGGGGGGAAATGAGAATTAGTTTTTGATTTTTATAAGGTTTGGGTAGTAGTTTGGGTAGTTAAACGGATTTTTGGTTCGTTGAACGGTAAAATGTAGTTAGGGTTATGGTAGGTGTTTTACGGGTTAGGTTAATAATAAATTAAAGTTGTTAGTTTTAATTTGTTATTAACGAGAGGTTTTAGATTCCAAGTTGTAAATAATAAATTAAATTCATTGATTTTAATTTATTATTTATGGGAAAATGGTAAAAATGAAAAGGATTTAATTAATTAATTAAAATTAATTAAATCTTTAGGATTAAGAAAAATTTATGATTTAGGGATCAATTTTTTATGTCTACATGTACAATGACATCCTTCTCTATAATTGAAGTATTATCTTAAATGAGTACATTGAACATATGTTAAAGGTTTTGTGTTACTTGTTTCTCACTTAGTATCAATCAAATTAGAAGTTTGTCATATGGATTCTTTGTCATTCTCTTTTGATAAAATGGATCTTGCATGATAAGTGTCACATCTAAGATTAGTTGGTAACATACGTAGGTAAACTTAGCTATTCTACTCTAATGATGTACATTCTATGATTAATCTATTCTATGTTAATCTACGCATTCATTTTGAAATTATGCCATGATGTATCAAAGCATTTTCCTTATGTAACTAAAGTTATGCGATGAATTAATGATTGTAGGTTTAGTTGATATTACCTATATCAAAGAACATGCTTTACAATTATTAATTTATGTGCGTTGGTTATTCAATTATATATAATTGTGTGTGGTTGTAATCAATGTTATTGGGTATCTAACTAGGGCATTACAGTCACAGAGCAACCTGTTTTGGCAATTCCAAATTTCAATAAGGTATTTCAGGTAGATTGTGATGCTAGTGGTAGTGCTATAGGAGTTGTTTTGAGCCAAGAAGGTAAGCCCATTTCCTATTTCAGTGGGAAACTTAACGGTGCCAAGAAAAAGTATTTTGTTTCTGATCATAAGTTTTATACTATAGTTCAAGATTTGAAGAAATGGAGGCATTATTTGTTGCTGAAATAGTTTGTTTTATATATTGATCATCAGGCTTTGCAGTATCTTAATAGTCAAGGAAAGTTAAATCAGAGGCACTTAAAATGGGTTGAGTTTTTGCAGAGTTATACTTTTTTTTTAAGCACAAGAGTGTGAAGTCCAACAGAGTTGTAGATGCCTTAAGTAGAAGGCAAAATTTGTTGATAGAGATGAAGATAGAGGTTGTTGGGTTTAATGAACTATAGAATTTGTATCCTAAAGATCCAAACTTTATAGAGGATTAGAAAGATTGTTCAGAGCGTGTTACCCTAGATAGGATGAGATAGTTGGATTACATAATCCAAGATAGTATGTTGTTTAGAGGATGCCAATTGTGCATTTTGAGGAGTTCCATGAGAGAGAACCTAATTAAGGAGAAGCATAGTGGAGGGTTGGTAGGCCACTTTGGTCAAGATAAGACCATTGGTCTTGTTAGTGAGAATTATTACTAGCCATAGTTGCACTAGGATGTGAAGAAATTTGTGCAAAGTTGCAGAATATGCCAGATGGCCAAAGGAGTGAGTCAGAATACTAGGCTATACCTTCCATTTCCTATACTAGAGGGGCCATGGGAAGATACCAGCATAGACTTTGTTCTTGGTTTACTGAAAACACGGAGAGGGAATGATTCAATATTTGTGGTGGTTGACAGATTTTCAAAGATGACACATTTCATTCCGTGCCGAAAGACTATTGATGCTATTCATGTTGTAGAATTATTTTTCAAGGAGATGGTTAGAGTACATGGTCTTCTAAAGAGCATAGTTTCAGATTGGGATACCAAGTTTGTTAGGTATTTCTGTAGGACCCTGTGGAAGAAGTCGAAGAATGAGTTGAAGTTCAGCTTTGCACATCATCCATAGACTGATGGATAGACAGAGGTAGTGAATCAAAGTTTGGGCAACTTGCTGAGATGCTTAGTAGGAGATAAGTCCAAGGGATGGGATTTGATATTACCATAGGTACAATTTGCATATAACTATTATGTCAATAGGATTACTAGTAAGCCCCTATTCCAAATTGTATATGGGAGTAGTTTGAGAAATGCTTCTGAGCTGAGAAAGAAAGACATAAGAGAGAAGAGTAGTGCAAAGGATGAAGACTTTCCAGAGCACCTGGAGAGCTTGGATGAAGAGGTATGACATCAAATTAATAAAATGAAATCTTAGTACAAGGTTAAGGTAGATTAGAAGCAAAACTTTAAGGAATTCAAGGTTGGTGATGAAGTCATGGTTCACCTAAGGAAAGAAAGGTTCCTAATAGGGACATATAATAAGTTGAAGATGAAGAAATTTGGACCATGCAAGATCCTAAAGAAGCATGATTCAGGAAATGCATATGAGGTAGAGATGCCAAGTGGAATCACTATTTCCCCTGTGTTTAACATTGTTGATTTAATAGAATATCATGAAGGTGGCACAGAGGATGGACCAATAGAAGAACAATGGAGTATCATGGAATCTACTTCAAAGGAGGAGATAGAAGAAATCCTAGATAGCCGCGTGGGAAGAAGTACAAGGAACATGCAATATGAAGAATATTTGGTTAAGTGGAAAGGAAGGCTTGTTGAAGATTCTTCTTGGTTGTTTAAGGTAGAGGTTGACTGTTTGGGTTTTCCTCGAACACCTGATATGTGAAAAGGTCACTTCTCAAATTACCCTAGGTTTCTAATGCAGGAACATCTAGTAGTGTAAGGGAAATATTGCATCACCCCAAAAAATGATGAATTTGTTTTTTTTTTCTTTTCAATTTTGGTATTTACAGATACCCATTTACTTGAATAATGATTTGGAACCTTCCAAATTTCCAACTAGCAAAAAATAACAACCTATTATTTTTAGAAAGTTTGCATTTGATCACATATGGAAACAAAAATTTACTCAAAACTTTGGAATTGAAAAATATAACCTTTGGTGAAGGAATTGGCCAAAGATACTTTGTAAGTTGAAAGGTATTAAGTTTACGTTTCTTTAAAATCCCTTGAAAAAGTTTCAAAGTCAAATATGAGGCACTTAGAGGCCCTATACAACCCTAAAAATGGGTATAATTGGAAGAGTGGATTATAAGGGTGTAGATCTCTTCACAATATCTCCAGTGCTTCAAATAGTTTGTCAATCAGATACCTAGATTAAAAGTTATGGCTCCTAGAAGTTGGCCTATTTTTAGAGGGAGTTACAAAATTTGAAAATTTGGCTCGAAGGTGCCAAAAAGGGCTATTTTATGATCATTTTTTGGGAATATTTTGGGTAGTAGAGAAGGGGGGACAAGTGGTGAGTTGTGAAAAAGAGGGAAAATAGAAAACCCTAGTAGATTTAAGGCTACAGAAGGCAGAAGGTTCCATAATCTAGAGGAAGGAAGTTGCAATGTGTTGTAACCTATTGAGGATTTCATCCTCTTATTTGATTCCAATTTCTATAATGTAATTTTTTTGAATTTAATAAAAGAACATTCCTATTTTCTGGGAGTAATCTATGTTGTGTGTTCTAGGATTTACCCCTCATCAAGAAAAAATAGGGGGAAGCATCCCACTAGTCAAAACAATAAAAGGTTTCAAGGAATTTATATAGGCAAACAACTCGTATGACTATCACTCGAGTAATGGGAAGTTCACCTAGACAAACATAATGATTATTTGGGAAAACCCCTATCCCCATCTCCTCCCACCCACCCAACTATCTACTCTAACACAAATTTTCCTTTAGTGAGATCAGACCATTTCCGTATCTCTCTTCATGTTTTTCAATATAGGGCCCCAAATAGCTTCCCTTTCAAAATGGAAGCAATGTGGTTTAGAGATCCATATTTCATCCCCCTTCTAAAAAATTGGTGGCATGAAGCACCGTACATCAAAGGATCTAGAATGTTCCAACTGTGTAAGAATATCAAACATCTAAATTAGAAGATTAGAATATAGAAAAAAAAGAATTTTAAAAATATCTTATAAGAAAAGACCATAATAGAACACAAGTTGTTTGACCTAAATATCTCAGTGATAAAATTTAAAATGAACTGATCTTCTCCCCTTGAAGAATCCAAGATAAAATTAGAGCTAGATGAAATACTTCTTAGAGAGGAAATCTACTGGAGGTAGAAATATAGAGAGACATGGCTAAGAGAGGGGGATAGAAACATAACTTTTTTCATGCATCTACAAAATATAAAAGACAAGGAAACCTCATAACAACCAACAAATCTTCAAAAGGATAGAGCCTAATAGAACTACTAGACACAAAAAGTTTAGCAATCTCCTTTTTTGAAAACCTTCTAAGGAAAACTAATTAAGGTTAGCCCTAAAACACCCAAAAAATATTATATTCCAAAACTAATTTTAAAAGAGAAAAATAGAATGCTGATGGTAGAATTCTCAATGGATGAAGTCAAAAGTGTAGTATTCTCACTAGTTGGTGAGAAAGCCCCAGGTCTAGATGGATACACAACTTTATTCTTCCAAAAATGTTGGGAGGTGATTGGAAGAGATGTCCTATTGGCCATAGAAGAAGCTGAAAAACCTAGAGATATCTTAAAATAACTCAATGTTACCTTCATATCCATAATCCCAAAGTGTCACAACCCATCCACTTTTGTTGACTTCAAACCAATTTCATTATGCAATACCATTTACAAAATCTTTATAAAATCAATCTTGGTGAGGTTGGGATCTATCATCCCATACATTAGTTTTGAGGAACAAGGAGGTTTTATCTAAGGAAGGGAAAAAATTGAAGGTATCTTGGTGGCACATGAAACTATTCACTCTATGTAGTAGCAAACCTTCTTTGTAAAGGTATTAAAATTAGATATGATGAAAGTGTATGATAAAGTAAAATAAGATTTCTTGATCCATGTCCTTGATATATTTGGTTTCTTAAAAGGATGGTACAAATGGATTTAGTCCTATATTTTGGGAGTTAGATTATTTATCCTCCTGAATGATAGCCCTATAATCCAATCTTCCCAAGGTCTTAGTGGTGCAGTCACGATTAGGAGGGTCCACAGAGTGAACAGTCCAAACCATGCAACAATAGTAAACATAATGGAAACAACTCAATTATAGAATGCAAACACATATTCAATCCTTTAGTATATCATTGATCCAAAATACAAACATGCCGGCAACATGCGAGCTTACAATTAAGGCTCACAGGCCTGATTCTCCAGTTACAATATATGCACAAGATATAGCTTTGAAGTGCCTTAGAAAAGAATTCCTACTATCTATCTATCTCTATATGATTCACTTTCTTTCCTATGCATCTGTTACATGATTTAATATCATCTTCGGATCATAAACCTCCTCCACATTGACCAAGGAAGACCACAAACTCCAATGAAGAGCTATAATGTGTGTACATGAATAGGTTGGACCTAATTGGCTTGTACTCCTCCACAAATGAATGAAACAACATGATGATCCTATGGAAGGTTGAATAGGTTCCAAACAACATTGAATGATGTGTCATTTAGCTCTGCAAGTCATAAAATGCTCCACAGGTCTTCTCCTTTAGCTAATTGTCTAAGACTGTTAGGATGCTCTGTTATGAGAAAACAATCAATCTTGTGATAGAGATATCTTTCCGATACATGATCGAAATGATCTAAATTTTGGATATGATGTGAAGGAGAGTGTCTAGATGTTAAGTCTAGTTCTGCAAGGTCTGAAATGAAACTATGGTAGAATGAGGACCAAAATATAGAAACGTCTACTGACTGTACTGAACTAGAAAAGAAAGAAAACAAACTAAAATAGAAATGTTTTTGGTTGATGCAATATTGCTCTTGAACCAGGGATGGTCCTGCATCAGACATTCAGGGTTGTTGAAAAAGTGAGTCCCTCACTTTGTTGGGGCTAGAGAAAAACCAAGATGGTCCACCTCAACCTAAGAAATCCAAGATGAGTCTTCTTCCAGTCTGCCTTTCCACTTCACTAGATATTATTTGTACTACTTTCCTCTAGTGCTACATCCAATTTTGCTGTCCAAGATGTCTCCAATTTGCTCTAGTACTTGTTGTGGTCACTGCTTCTTCAAGTATTCTTCAATGTTGTTACTGAACTCTACTTCATGATACTGACATAGGTCTACAATGTTGATTATAGGTGATATAGCCAATGTCTCTGGTAGCTCCACTTCATATACATTTCCTGAATCAAAATTCCTAAGTATCCTACATGGTCCAAACTTCATCTTCAACTTGTTATATGTCCCCACTGGAAATATTTATTTTCTTAGATATACCATCACTTCATCTCCCACTAAAAATTCATTGTGTCTCTCATCTTCTCATTTGCTTGCTCCTTATACTTACTGTTCATCTCCTCCAAATGTTTCTTGATCTGGTTATGCATTGTCTCCATGTGTCTTGCAAATTCTTCTGCTTCTACACTCCTCTTGTCCTCCATGTTGATATCTCTCAACTCTGCAAGTCCTCTAGGGTTAGTTCCTATCACAATCTCAAATGGTGTTCTTTTGGTACTCCTATTCACTGAATTATTGTATGCAAACTCTGCGTGTGATAGAATCAAGTCCCAATTTCCCGTCTTTTCTCCAACCAAACATCTCAACAAGTTTCCCAAACTCCTATTCACTACCTCTATCTATCCATTAGTCTATGGATAAAATGTTGAACTAAACTTTAAATTTGTCTTCATCTTCTTCCAAAGTGTCCTCCAAAAGTATCCAAGAAATCTTGTATCTCTGTCTGAAATTATGCTCCTAGGTAATCATGCAATCTCACAGTCTCCTTGAAAAATAGGTTAGCCACATGAACTGCATTAGTTTGCTTCTTGCAAGGTATGAAATGTGCCAGCTTTGAAAATATGTCCACCACTACAAATATTGAATCATGTCCCCTCTATGTCTTCGATAGTCCCAATATGAAATCCATGCTTATGTCTTCCCAAGGTCTCTTCGTGGTGCAGGGGCACCATAAATCATGTTGTGTGTTGTAATAAGGTCTCATTGACCACTCATGTTGTTTCATGTATTTACATGTTGTCTAGGCTTAGAGCCACTTTTACTAGTCCAAGTGACTTAAGCTACATTTGTAATGAAATTCACAAAAAGGCCAAATAGGGTCGTTTTGGGGGGCACCAAGCGGTTGGTCTTCCAACAGTTACAACCGGTTGGCCTTCCCCAAGTCAGGGGATACAAAGAGGGGGTTTAGTTTAGCTTTGGGGGGAGTGATGGCAAAAAAATATTGAAGCTGTGAATGAAATAAATTTTCTGTTCTATCATTTTGATCTCTTGTTATCTAGTATTCAGAATCCATGTAGAAGTACTATTGTTTTCCTTCATAGATTAATTATTTCTATTCTTTATCATTGGAGTAGGATGTCAAATTGAAGCATTCCACTCGTGGATTTCCAAAGAAATCAATGGAATGGCTTGTAGTTGTACAGTTTTGTTTCTGTTTGTTTTATTGTTCGGTAGGATGGGGCAGAAGTTCTAAAAGATCTATTATTCGCAGTGAGTTGCCTAGCATCACCATGTGCTAGGTTTTGGAAGGCGGTAGTGTGACCATGAAGTTGTAGAGTCACATAGAAGTTTTATCGGTGAGACAGAGACATATCAGAGGAAATATTGTTCGCTAGGCTGATAAGAAGCGTCTGGCCAAAAGTGCAAAGGTAGAAGAGACTCATATCAGGAAGAATTGGAAATTATCTCACTGAAAAGTGTTTCCAGTAAGTCATCAAAGTGGCTCGATATATTGGAGAAGAAGAAATGTATGTGTTGCCAACAAGGGGCATCGGGAAGACTCAAAACAATCGACATGACAATCCTAATGGAAGACGATAGTATTCTCTGGCTGATAGTAGGATCAGGAAGACATTAGTATATCAGGAAGATAAATTTTGAGGTGGCCGATGTTAGAAGTCAAGCCGAAGGCATAAGGAAGGACTCGTCGCCAAGACTCCTGCTAATGACAAAGGATCAAGCATATCGGGCTATCATCGAAAGAGATCAAAGGATCTTGCCGATACACGTACGTTGGACTGATAGTGTTAAGGAAGCTATCGCTGTGTTGGCATAAGTCATGAACGGGTCACATCAATAGGACATAGGATTGAAAAAAAAAATCTGATAGAGCAAAGGGGAATTTGGCAGTTCCGCTGTGCACCTCTGCATCATTTTGGTATTAGAGCTTTAGGTGGTTTGTGTGGTGATGTGTTTTGAACAAGTCTGTGTATGTCAGCAGACGAGAGTGAAGGAGAGGCTAGCAGCATGCCTCCAAAGGGGATGACAACAGAAGTGCTTAAGAAGTTCCAAGAGATGGAAGAGATGTTCAAGGTTTGAGTCAAGGAAACACTCTAGGCTGAGTTGAAGGCACTGAAGATACGAAAGAAATTAGATGGTGAATCTGATGAAGAAGAAGAAGATGGGAAGAGGAAACAACCCCATAATAGGTAGATATATCTGTAGACCAGAAACAATTTCTGGAGGCCATAAGGACACTCGGTAAGGAGTCATTTGAATCAAAAATGGAATTTCGATGTTCAGCGGAAAGATGGACGTAGATGAAGTCATCAAATGGGTCAAGGCTTTGAATAATTACTTCAAGTACAAGGAGGTACCAGAGAATAAAAGAGTCAAGTTTGCAAAGACAAAATTGAAAGGCGTTGCACTCACATGGTGGAACTACACCCAGGGAGAAAGGGTGAAGAGTGGCAAGAGCATGATCTCATCCTAGAGTCGGATGGTAGAGAGGATCAAGGCTCAGTTCCTACCAACAGATTATGAAGTGCAGATATATAGGAAAATGCAAAATCTCAGATAGAAGGATATGGATGTATCCACCTATACAGAGGAATTTCACAAATTGTCTCTAAGGCGTGGACTTGCTGAGGATGAGAAAGGAAGAGTTGCCAAGTATATTAATGGCCTGAAGTATGGTATACAAGATAAGATTACCATCTTGACACCAAAAACTATGGACAAGTGTTTCCAAGTGGTGCTGAGAGTAGAAGAGAAGAAGAAAAGAAAGGGAGAACAATAGAACAGAGGTAGAGGTGGAAGAAATTTTAGGGGAAGAAATAGTTTTGGTGGCAGAAATCAGTTCCCGAAGAATCAAGGGGAGTCCAGTTAGCAAGAACATAATGGAGAATCTAGTTCCAGATGGGATTTCAGAGGAAGGAGACCCAATGGGAGAGGTAGATTTGGTGGACCAGGCAGAGGTCCTAATGTCTTCACGGGAAGATGTTATAGTTGTAACCAAATTGGGCACATAGTAGGAAAGTGTCCGGAGAAAGCCTCAAGCTCTCATGGAGGAGAAAGAAGGAGCCAATTGATTCAAGAAGAAGATTTTCAGAGTGTGACTTCACCTATGGGAAGCGCAGCTCCAGCACAAGATGGAGAGAATCTCATGATGAGAAGAACAATGCTGAAAGTGCCACAGAACAAGGAACCATCCTAGAGGAAGACACTATTTAGAACTCTGTGTAAAGTTTTCGGCAAAAGGTGTAAGGTAATTGTTGACTCTGGCTCAACTAAAAATTTAGTTTTAGTAGAAATGGTAGAGAAATTGAATTTGAAAAGATTGCCACATGTTAGTCCATACAAAGTGTCTTGGCTAGACAAAGGGCAACAAGTCTTGGTTGATGAACAAGCTTGGGTAGAATTTTAGATAGGGGAATATAGGGACAAAATGTTGTGTGATATAATTCCCATGGATGCATGCCATTTATTGTTAGGAAGACCTTGGCAGTATGATGTATAAGCTCAGCATGATGGTAAATCTAATTCCTTTGTTATCACCAAGAATGATAGACAGTATAAGATGGATCCTTTACTAGAAGAGGGTGTAGACAAGAATGTAGGATCAAGTGTCATGTTAGTGAGTGGGAAAGAGTTTCTCCATACTTTAAAAGAAGAGAGAACCCAAGGGTATGCTCTGATTTTGAAACCTAAAGACAATTATGATTTGTCTAAAAATAACAAGGAAAAAGTCCCTAAGGAAGTGCAGGAATTGTTAGACAAGTATAAGAGTATCATGGTGGAGGATATGCCCAATACACTACCCCCTATGAGAGACATAAGTCATCAGATTGACTTCATTCCAGGATCCACATTGCCAAATAAACTAGCTTATAAAATGACACCTAATCAGAATGAGCAAATTGCTAAACAAGTGCAAGAACTATAGGATAAGGGCTTGGTGAGGAAAAGTCTTAGTCCATGTGTTGTACCCATAGTTTTAGCTCCCAAGAAGGATGGAAAATGGAGGTTATGTACTGATTCGAGAGCCATCAATAAGATCACGGTTTCCTATGCCTAGAATAGAGGACCTCATGGATTGTTTGGGTGGAGCTCGGTACTTTTCTAAAATTGATCTCAAAAGTGGATACCATCAAATTAGGATTAGACAAGGGGATGAATGGAAGACAACTTTTAAGACTAATGAAGGTCTTTATGAGTGGGTGGTGATGCCATTTGGACTGTCCAATGCTCCAAGCACTTTCATGCGTCTAATGAATGAGGTATTGAAATATTTTATTGGCAAATTTTTTGTTGTCTATCTTGACGATATTCTAATTTTCAGCAGGACAAAGGAAGAACATTTGCAGCATTTGGAACAGGTGTTGAAGAAGCTGCATGAGGAGAAACTGATGATAAATATGGAGAAATTATGAAGGAACAACTCACATACCTTAGATTTGTGATATCCCAGGGCAATTTGAAAATGGATCCAGAAAAGGTAGATGCTATTCTATCTTGGCCAGCACCTAAAACTGTAAGTGATGTAAGAATTTTTCACGGTTTGGCAACCTTTTATAGGAAATTCATAAGAGGATTCAGTCATATTTATGCACCCATTCTGAATACCATAAAAGGAGGGCATAAATGTAAGTTTGTTTGGAATAAAGCAGTAGATGAATCTTTTGAGATTCTTAAACAAAATGTAGAAGAGAAACCCATTTTGGTTTTTCATGATTTCAATAATTTGTTTACTATGGAATGTGATGCCAGTAACCTTGCCATTGGTGCTGTCTTGAGTCAGGAAGGCAGACCTATTGCTTTCTTTAGTGAAAAATTGAATGATGCTAAAAGAAAATATTCCACATATGATCTAGATTTGCATGCAATGGTTCAAGCATTGAAAAAATGGAGACATTATCTCTTGCCCAAGGAATTCATTGTTTATACGAACAACCATGCTTTGAGTTTTCTGAATTCATAGGAGAAGCTAAATCATAGGCATATGAAGTGGGTAAAACAACTCCAGGCGTATACTTTTTACATCAAACATAAGAAGGGACAAGCCAACAAGGTGGTAGATGCTCTGAGCAAAAGAGTGTGCACTATACAGGAAATCCAGTTGCAAAGTGTGGGACTGGATTCTCTCAAGAATATGTACCAGGATGATGAGGAATTCAAGGAGATATATGCAGTTTGTTCACAATTTTTAGATTCCTATCATTCTAATTTTTCTAAATTTTTGCTACAGTAGGGGTTACTGTTTAAAGGCAACTAGTTGTGTGTGCCTAGATGTTCCATGAGGGAGAACATCATAAAAGAGAAACATTGCGGTAGTCTTGGAGGTCATTTTGGACTGGACAAGACATTGGAGCAAGTGAAAAGGTTTTACTTCTGGCCTAAGGTGCAAACAGATGTCAGAAAATTTGTAGACAGTTGTCACATTTGCCAGAGAGCCAAAGGGACTTCATCCAATGCAGGTCTCTATCAACCACTTCCAATTCCTCAAAGGCCATGGGAGTGTATAAGTATGGATTTTGTTTTGGGTCTTCCCCGGACTCAAAGGGGTTTTGATAGTGTGTTTGTTGTAGTTGATAGATTCAGTAAAATGGCTCATTTTGTGCCATGCAAATGTACCA
Source organism: Cunninghamia lanceolata (assembly GCA_027924645.1). Classification (NCBI taxonomy): domain Eukaryota; kingdom Viridiplantae; phylum Streptophyta; class Pinopsida; order Cupressales; family Cupressaceae; genus Cunninghamia; species Cunninghamia lanceolata. The sequence continues at coordinate 173,203 of BSBN01000808.1, forward strand.
ATGATTGTTCACACATTGTTGGTCTATTCTTTAAGGAGATTGTTCGAATTCATGGTTTGCCATTGAATATTGTCATTGACAGAGATCCTAAGTTTGTGGGACATTTTTGGTGCACTTTGTGGAAGAAATTGGGCACTCAATTATCTTTCACGTCAGCCTATCACCCTCAGACGGATGGACAAACTGAGGTCGTGAATAGATCACTGGGTAATCTTTTGAGGTGTTTGACTAAACAACATGGAGAAGCATGGGATATGGTCATCCCACAAGTAAAATTTTCCTACAATGATTCTGTCAACAGAAGCACAGGAAAGAGTTCATTTGAAATAGTGTATGGAATTCATCCAAGGGGAATTCTGGAGCTCAGGGACCTTCAGAACATGGAGAAGAGAAGTGCTCAAGGAGAGGATTTTGCTGTCAGCATAAAAGACATTCATGATTTAGTAAAAGAAACTCTTCAAAGGAGCACAAGGAAGTACAAAGAGATAGTTGATCAGAGGAAGAGGGATGTACAGTACAAGGTAGAGATTTGGTGATGGCTTATCTAAAGAAGGAAAGACTTCCTAAGGGGTAGCCAACAAAACTTCTCATGAAGAAGATAGGTCCATGCAAGGTTGTACACAAATTTGGGCCTAATGCCTATGAGATTGAACTTCCTCCTAGATTAGCAACATCACCCATCTTTAATGTGGCAGATTTGTTTCCATTCAAAGGAGCCAATGCAGCAAAGACAAGAGCAGAAGATGCAGAATGGATTTCTAATCTTCCACCCAGCTAGCCAGTTCAGTTGGAGCATATTTTGGACACTAAAGTTTAGAAGAAGACCAGGCACAAAGTATACAAACAATATCTGGTCAAATGGCATGGTTTACCGAAAGAAGATGCCACCTAGATGAGCGAAGAAGATATCATCAAGCATGGAGTTACCATCACAGACCTAGTTCCTCAAGGGACTTGAGTCCTGTCAACCCCGGGAGTATGGTGCAGGGGCACCACAAATCATGTTGTGTGTTGTAATAAGGTCTCATTGACCACTCATGTTGTTTCATGTATTTACATGTTGTCTAGGCCTAGAGCCACTTTTACTAGTCCAAGTGACTTAAGCTACATTTGTAATGAAATTCACAAAAAGGCCAAACAGGGTCATTTTGGGGGGCACCAAGCGGTTGATCTTCCAATAGTTACAACCGGTTGGCCTTCCCCAAGTCAGGGGATACAAAGAGGGGGTTCAGTTCAGCTATGGGGGGGAGTGATGGTAAAAAAATATTGAAGCTGTGAATGAAATATATTTTCTGTTCTATCATTTTGATCTCTTGTTATCTAGTATTCAGAATCTGTGTAGAAGTACTATTGTTTTCCTTTATAGAGTAATTATTTCTGTTCTATATCATTAGAGTAGGATGTCAAATTGAAGCATTCCACTGGTGGATTTCCAAAGAAATCAGTGGAATGGCTTCTAGTTGTACAGTTTTGTTTCTGTTTGTTTTATCGTTCGGTAGGATGGGGCAAAAGTTCTAAAAGATTTGTCATTCGCAGTGAGTTGCCTAGCATCACCATGTGCTAGGTTTTGGAAGGAGGTAGTGTGACCACAAAGTTACAGAGTCACACAAAAGTTTCATCGATGAGACAAAGACATATCAGAGGAAATATTGTTCGCCAGGCCGATAAGAAGCATCTGGCTGAAAGCGCAAAGGTAGAAGAAACTCATATAGGGAAGAATTGGAAATTATCTCATCGAAGAGTGTTTCCACTAAGTCATCAGAGTGGCTCGGTAATCAGAGAAGAAGAAACCTATGTGTTGCCGACAAGGGGCATCAGGAAGACTCAAAACAATTGGAAGCCGATAGTATTCTCTGGCTGATAGTAGGATCGGGAAGAGATTAGTATATTGGGAAGGTAAATTCTAATGTGGCTAATGTTAGAAGTCAAGCCAAAGGCATAAAGGAAGGGCTCATTGCCAAGACTCCTGCCGATGACAATGGATCAAGCATATCGGGCTATCGTCAGAAGAGATCAAAGGATCTCGCCGATACACGTAGGTTGGACCGATAGTGTTGAGGAAGCTATCGCTGTGTCAGCATAAGTCATGAACGGGTCACATTGATAGGATAGAGGATTGAAAAAAAAAATTTGACAGAGCAAAGGGGAATTTGGTGGTTCCACCGCGCACCTCTGCATCACTTCGGTATTATCAAAGATTTGTACAATCTAGTATTTTGACTACTTCCTTTTGCATCTTGACAAATTTTGCAACTTTGCACAAACTTCCTAACATCCTTATGTATCTAAGGCCAAAAGTAATGTTCACTTACCAAAGCCACTGTCTTATCAATTCCAAAATGTCCTGCCAATCCACCACTGTGCTTCTCCTTTATCAGATTATCTCTCATTGAACTCCTAGGTATATATAACTGGTTTCCTTTGAACAACATATTTTCTTGAATGAAATAATCTAGTTCCACTTACTCCTATCTATCAAAATAGGTTCCTTACATTCTTTCCAACCTTTTGCAGAATCAAGATCTTCTTCATACATGTTCTTCAATTCCTCAAATCCTAATATTTCAACTCTCATCTCTGTCAACAAATTCCTTCTTCTACTCATTGTATCTACAAGTTTGATTTTCCACTCATATGCTTCAATACAGATGTATAACTCTACATGAACTCTACCCATCTCATATGTCTCTAATTCAACTTTCCTCAACTTTTCAAATATTACAAATCTTGATGATCTGTATACAAGATAGACTCCTTAGGCAACAAGTAATGTCTCCATTTCTTCAAGTATTAAATTATGGCATAGAACTCCTGATCATAAACTGAATATCTTCTCCTTGCATCATTCAACTTCTCATTGGAATATGCTACAAGTCTACCTTATTTACTTAACACTGCTCCTATTGCATTTATGCTTGCATCACAATCTACTTGAAATACCTTATGAAATCTGGTAATGCCTATACAGATTGCTCTGTCACTTTTCGCTTCAACAATTCAAAAATTTTATTTGCTCTTGATGTCCACTTAAAGTATTTTCTATCAGCTCTCATTGTCTCTGTCATAGGGTTACATACTGAACTAAAATTTCTAATGAACTTCTATTAGAAACTAGCTAATCCATGAAATGATCTGACTTCTCCAATGCTCTCAGGTGTAGGCCACTCAACAATTGCTCTTTCTCAGGGTCCATCTTCAATCCTTCCATAGAAATCACAAATCCCAAGTAAACTAATTATTCTTTCATGAAACTACACTTCTTGATGTTTATCAACAATTTCTCTTCTCTCAACCTCTACAATACTTGTCTCAGGTGCCACAAATGTTCTTCTTTTGTCTTACTAAAAATCATAATATCATCCAAGTATACAATAACAAAATTACCCAAGAATTTCTTCAATACCTCATTCATCAATCTCATGAAAGTGCTTGGTGCATTTGTCAATCCAAAATGCATCACTAATTACTCATACAATCCTTTATTTGTCTTAAAAGTAGTCTTCCAATCATCTCCTTCTTTGATTCTAATATGATGGTATCCACTCTTCAAGTCTATCTTTGTAAAATATTTTTCTCCACTCAAACAATCAATAATATCATCCATCCTAGGTATAGGAAATCTATACTTAACTATGATCTTGTTGATTTCTCTAGAGTCTGTACATATTCTCTATTCTCCATCCTTCTAAGGTGCTAGCACTGTAGGTACTATACAAGGGCTTAATATTTCTCTGATCAAACCTTTCTTCAATAACTCATGTATCTGTCTATTCAATTCTTCATTCTCTACTGGTGTCATTCTATGTGTTGCTTTGTTAGGCAAACTAGCTCCAGGTATAAGATCCATGTGATGCTTGATACTTCTGATTGGTGGATATCCTTTAGGTACATTATCTGATATGATGTATTCATACTCTGTCAGCAATTCAGTTATCTCCCTCGGTTGTGATTCTTTAGTCTCTATCTTCAGAGTTTCAAGCTTCTTAGGAATCAAAGTATAACACATATTCTCATGTCTTAAACCATCCCAAAATTTCCTTCCATCTACCAAATAGATTCTAGCATTCCCACATACTTCATTCTTAGGATCATCTTCCAAAGGAATCAAAGTAATTCTCTTTCCATTTGTTGTTATAGTATATGTATTCTTTCTTCCATAATGTATATCTTTTCTATCATACTGCCATGGTCTACCCAACAATATATGACATACATCTATAGGCATAATATCATACAATACTTCATCATGATAAGATCCAATATGAATATTTACCAAACATTGTTCACTCACCAGTACCTTATGATCATCTTGGATCCATGCTATCTAATATGGCTTAGGGTGTTTCAATCTTACCAACTTCAGCTTAGTCACCATCTCCTCTAAAACCAAATTATCTGAACTACCACTATCAATTACAACTTTACAACATTTACCTCCTAATTTGCATCTTGTTCTGAACAAAATCTTCTTCTGTGGTGGTTATTTATTTGTCTCTACTTGAAATAGTTCTCTCCTCATGACAAGTGATTCTCCTTTTTTAGGTTTACCAACTGAACTAGGTGATCCAACAAGTTCTTCTTCTATATAGGTTGTTCTTCCACTATTCTCTATCGTCTTGCTTGTACTTCCTTGATTACATTCAAATGCTCTATGTCCTTCACCTCCACACTTAAACCAAGTTCCTTTGAATGTTATCCTATTAGGTCCTCTTCCATCTGTTATGTATCCTTCACTCCGGTATGAGTTAGGGTTTCCTCTACAGTAGAAAGTTATGTCATCTCTCCGGTATGCATTGCTATCTTTGTCCTCCTTTTTGAATGTTCAATCTTGTTTGTTCTACTCTACAAATGATCTTTCTCCTCTGGAAAATCTTCTACCTCTCTAAAATTTACCTCCTCCTCCTCTGATGTAGGAGCATCCAGTGGTGTAAGGGCAATCTTGCATCACCCAAAAAAAGATGTGTTTCAAAATTGTTGATGTTCTTTCCATTTCTTTTCAAAATTTGTGGTTTTGGTTCCATAATCACTTGAATAATGATGTAGAACTTTCAATTTTTGCAAACTGCTAAAAATAGTAACCTGCTATTTTTAGAAAGTTTGCATTTGGGTACAGATTGAAGTGAAAATTTACAGGAAGTTACATAACAGAAATATAAGACCTTTGGTGAAAGAATCATGCAAAGATAATTTCTGAGCTGAAAGATATTAAAGTTTCTGTTTCTTGAAAAATGCTTGAAAATTATTCAAACTTAGGTTTGAGGCACTAAATAGCCCTAAAAATGGCCGAAACCAGTAGAACCGAATCCTAGTGCATAGAGCACTCTGTGAGCTTTCTGATGCATAAAACAGTTAGTCAATCGGACACCCGGATCAAAAGTTATGGCTCCCAGAAGTTGACCTATTTTTGGAGGGAGATGTAAATTTTGAAATTAGGTTGTTGGCTAACAAAAAGGCTATTAATAACCATTTTTGGTAACCCTGGGCAGTAGTTGAGTTAAGGGGGGAAGTGTAGAGTCAAGAATAGGTAGAAAAATAGAAACCCTAGCTGATTTTGGGTTACAGAAGGTAGATGATTCTAGAGTCTAGGAATAGGAAGCTGTAATGTGTTGCAACCTGTGGAGGGTTGATTCCTCTGATTGTGTTTGAGCTTCTATAATGTAATAAGTTGTCCAAATCAATAAAGAAAGTTCTATTTTCTTTGTGTGATTTCTGTTGTTGTGTGTTTTATGATTTACCCCCTTCATGAAGTGGTATCAGAGCAAGGGTTCCTGTGTGTAGACAGATCCCCGACCGTGAGGTAGTTTGCACTAGGACCTGAGGTTGTGGGTTTGTTTCAGAGATCAAGATGCCTCCACGAATAAATCATATTGGGAGGAATGCTTTAACAAAAGAGGGTTTTAGAGCCCTACAAAGGCAAATCGATGCACTGCAAGAGGAGTTGCGAAGAGGGTTTGATCTGAGAACAAGAGAATAAAGCGAGGATGAAGCTGAAGAAGAGCTCTCCGAGGAAGAACAAGAAGCTGTAGGAGATCCTGTAGAAGTTAGGTTGTTGAGGGACATTTCGAAGATCAGAAATTGGCCTAGGATCGAAGTTTCTACATATTCTAGGGATTTGAATCCAGAACATCTTATTGATTGGATCAATGACATGGAGGAGTATTTCGAGTATGAAGATGTGAAGGACCTAGATTGGGTCAAGTTTGCAAAAACAAAGTTGAAGGGCCATGCCAGTATTTTGTGGAAGGAGGTCCAATTAGAGAGGAATAGAAGAGGAAAAGGAAAGATCACCAGATGGGATCAGATGGTGGAGAAATTGAAGAAGCAGTTCATTCCTATGGACTATGAGATGGAGTTGCTGAAGAAGCTATAAGGACTGAAGCAAGGTAACAAGTCTGTTAAGGAGTATACTGAAGAGTTTTATAAAATTACTATCAGGACAGGCCATGCAGAGCCCAACAAGGAGAAGGTAGCACGTTACATTAATGGGTTGAGGCTGAGTATTCAAGAGGAGTTGAGCATGGTCAGAATGTCCACCATAGAAGATGCGTACCAGTTTTCCCTGAAGGTGGAGGAGAAGCTAGATAAAAGATTTGATAGCAAGCAAAGAGGAAGGGGTCAAGGCGGAAGGACTGGTGGAAGACCCTATGGAGGTCGTAATGAAGATCAAAAGAAAAGTGAAGACACTGGCACTAGTTGAAATTAAAGAGGGGATAATTCCTACCACCCTCGTGACTAGAACAATGCTGAGCAAAGAGGAAGAGGTAGACCTGGGCAAGGACCTGGAAGAGGAGGTTTCAGAGGAACCTATTTCCAATGTGGAGAAGAAGGATAATGAGCATACGAGTGTCTGCAACATCAAGGAAGGACAAATAGAAGACTTGAAGGTAATGCACGAGTTGCACATGTAGATGAATATGTACAATATGAGCATTTTGAAGATGCTGAAAGGGGAGAAACCCTAGTTGTCAGAAGAACTTTGCTAAATGAGGAGAAAGAACCCAATCAGAGGAAGAGTTTATTCTGCACAAGGTACAAATGTGAAGGTAAGTGTTGTGACATTATTATTGACAGTGGAAGTACTGACATTCTTGTTTCAGAGGAGATGGTTGATAAGTTGAAGTTGACAAGAAGAAAGCATCCGCATCCATATCAGATTGCATGGTTACAGAAGAACCATAGAGCTTTGGTCAATGAGTAGTGTTTAGTGAAGTTTAAGATTGGGGACTACCATGATGAGGTGCTGTGTGATATCATATCGATGGATGCATGTCATATGCTATTGGGGAGGCCATGGCAGTATGATAGGAGCGCTAGCCATGATGGCTGTGCAAACACATATTCCCTAACAAAAGATGGAGTTCATCATAAATTGAAGCCCTTGAAAGAGGTGGAAGAAAAGGTATGTAGTACTTCTAGAATTTGATTTGTAGATGGTAGAAATTTTTTGGAGGGTATGAAGCATGAGCATCATTGTTTTGCATTGATTCCTCAGATTAGTCAAGAGAAATGTGAAGATGTACCAGCAAAAGTTTTAGATATGTTGGAAGAATTTTAGGATATTATCTTTGATAATGTACCAGAGAGTTTACCACCAGTGAGGAAGATAAGTCATCAAATGGATTTGATACTAGGAGCTAGTTTGTCAAATAAGGCCGCCCATAGAATGACTCCAGCAGAGAGTGAGGAGTTGAATAGACAAGTTCAGGAGTTGTTGAGGAAGGGATTGATAAGAGAGAGCCTAAGTCCATGTGTGGTACTTGTAGTAATAGCACCAAAGAAAGATGGAGAGTGGAGAATGTGTACAAACTCTTGAGCCATCAATAAGATCACAATCAAGTATAGATTTCCATTGCCCAGAATGGATGACATAATCAACTTTTTGAGTGGAGCCAAGTACTTCACGAAGATTGACCTAAAGAGTGGGTATCACCAGATCCATATCAGAGAAGGAGATGAGTGGAAGATAGCCTTGAGGACAAAGGAAGGTTTGTATGAGTGGTTAGTCATGCCATTTGGGCTAGCCAATGCACTGAGCACATTCATGCGACTCATGAACGAGGTATTGAAAGAATTTTTGGGAAGTTTTGTTATTATTTATTTGGATGATATTTTGATTTTCAGTAAGACTTGGGATTAGCATTTGATGCATATCAGAAGAGTTTTAGAGAAGCTAAGAGAAGAGAAGTTGATTAATTTGAAGAAATGTAGTTTTACAAAGGAGTTGGTATACCTAGGATTTGTTGTCTCAGAGGAAGGTCTTAAGATGGACCCATAAAAAGTGAGGGCTATCATTGAATGGCCTACGCCAAGGAGTGCAATAGAGGTACGCTTTTTTCATGGTTTGGCAAGTTTTTATAGAAAGTTTATCAGGAATTTTAGTAGCATTTGTGCACCCCTAACTGAGACAATGAGAGGGGATAGAAAAGAGTTCAGATGGACTAAAAGAGTAGACAAGAGCTTTGATACATTGAAGTAAAAAGTCGTAGAACAACCTGTTTTGGCACTTCCAGATTTCAATAAGGTATTTCAGGTAGATTGTGATGCTAGTGGTAGTGGTATAGGAGCTGTTTTGAGTCAAGAAGGTAAGCCTATTGCCTATTTTAGTGAGAAGCTTAATGATGCCAAGAAAAAGTATTTTGTTTATGATCAGGAGTTTTATGCAATAGTTTAGGCTTTGAAGAAATGGAGACATTATTTGTTTCCAAAGGAGTTTGTTTTATATACTGATCATCAAGCTTTGAAGTATCTTAATAGTCAAGGAAAGTTGAACTAAAGGCACTTAAAATGGGTTGAGTTTTTGCAGATCTATACTTTTGTTTTGAAGAACAGGAGTGGGAAGTCCAATAGAGTTGCAGATGCCTTGAGCAGTAGGCAAAATTTGTTGATAGAAATGAAGATAGAGGTTGTTGGGTTCGATGAGTTCAAAAGTTTGTATCCTAAAGATCTAGATTTTGCAGAGGCCTGGAAAGCTTGTTTGGAACCTATTACTTTGGACAGGACAAAATGGTTGGATTTCATAATCCAAGATGGCATGTTGTTTAGAGGAATCCAATTATGCATTCCAAGGAGTTCCATGAGAGAGAACTTGATTAAGGAGAAGCATAGTGGAGGATTGGCTAGACACTTTGGTTGAGATGAGACCATTGCTATTGTTGGTGAAAATTATTATTGGCCACAGTTGCAACAGGATGTGAGGAAATTTTTGCAGAGTATGTTGGAGAAAGGAGCAAGTCAGAATACAGGTCTATATTAGCCACTACCTATACTAGAGAAGCCATGGGATGATATTAGTATGGATTTTGTTCTTGGTTTACTAAGGACACAGAGATGACATGATTCCATTTTTATGGTGGTGGATAGATTCTCGAAGATGACACATTTTATTCCTTGCAAGAAGACTAATGATGCTATTCATATTGCAGAGTTATTTTTCAGGGAGGTGGTGAGATTACATGGTCTACCAAGGAGCATAGTTTCAGATTGAGATACCAAGTTTGCTAGTTATTTCTGGAGGACATTGTGGAAGAAGTTGAAAACAGATTTGAAGTTCAGTTCTGCATACCATCCACAGATTGATGGATAGACATAAGTGGTGAATAGGAATTTGGGTAACCTACTATGATGCTTTGTAGGAGATAAGCCCAATGGATTGGATTTGATTTTATCATAGGCATAATTTGCTTACAACAATTCTGTCAATAGGAGTACTAGTAAATCACCATTCCAGATTGTATATGGGAATAGTCCAATAAATGCTTCAGAGTTAAGGAATCTAGACAAAGGAGAAAAGACAAGTGCTGAGGCTAAAGACTTTGTAGAACATCTGAAAAATTTACATGAAGAGGTAAGAAAGAAAATTAATAAGATGAATATTCAGTACAAGGATAAGGCAGATCAGAAGAGGAGGAATAAGGAGTTTCAGGTAGGTGATGAAGTCATGGTTCACTTGAGGAAAGAAAGGTTCCCAATTGGAACATACAATAAGTTAAAAATGAAGAAATTTGGACTGTGCAAAATCTTGAAGAAGCATGATTCAAGAAATGCATATGATGTAGAGCTACTGAGTGCGATTAATATTTCCCTTGTGTTCAACATTGATGATTTAACAGGATATCATGAGGGTGGCATAGAGGATGGAACAATAGAAGAATAGTGGAGTATTCTGGCATCTATTTCAATGGAGGAGATAGAAGAGATCTTGGATAGCCGTGTGGGAAGAAATACTTGGAACAGGCAATATGAAGAATATTTGGTGAAATGGAGAGGAAGAACTGTTGAAGATTCTTCTTGGTTGTCTAAGGCAGAGGTTGACCGTTTGGGTTTTCCCCACACAAACACCTGAGAGGTGATAGGGTCACTTCTAAAATCTGATGTAGGAGCATCCAGTGGTGTAAGGGCAATCTTGCATCACCCCAAAAAGATGTGTTTCAAAATTGTTGATGTTCTTTCCATTTCTTTTCAAAATTTGTGGTTCTGGTTCCATAATCGCTTGAATAATGATGTAGAACTTTTAGTTTTTCTAAACTGCTAAAAATAGTAACTTGCTATTTTTAGAAAGTTTGCATTTGGGTACGGATTGAATTAAAAATTTACAGGAAGTTACATAACATAAATATAAGACCTTTGGTGAAGGAATCACGCATGGATCATTTGTGAGCTGAAAGATATTAAAGTTTCAGTTTCCTGAAAAATGCTTGAAAATTATTCAAACTCAGGTTTAAGGCACTAAATGGACCTATACGGGCCTAAAAATGGCTAGATCTAGCAAAGCTAATGCTTAGCGCGTAGAGCACTCCACGAGCTTTCTGAGGCATAAAACGGTTCATCAATTAAACACCCAGATCAAAAGTTATGGCTCTCGAAAGTTGACCTATTTTTGGAGGGAGATGCAAATTTCAAAATTAGGTTGTTGGCCACCAAAAAAGCTATTAATAACCATTTTTGGGAACCCTGGGCTATATTAGAGTTAAGGGGGGAAGTGTAGAGTCAAGAATAGGTGGGAAAATAGAAACCCTAGCTGATTTGGGGTTATAGAAGGTAGATGATTCTAGAGTCTGGGAATAGGAAGCTGTAATGTGTTGCAGCCCGTGGAGGGTTGATTCCTCTGATTGTATTTGAACTTCTATAATGTAATAAGTTGTACAAATCAATAAAGAAAGTTTTATTTTCTGTGTGCAATTTCTATTATTGTGTGTTTTATGATTTACCCCTTCATCATCCTCTCTATCTCTGCTCATGCTTCCTTTTCAACTTTTCTTCAACCTTCAGGGCAAACTGATATGCTTCTTCCAGAGATGTCATCCTCACTAAACTTAGTTCTTCTTGAATGTTCAATCTCAGTCCATTAATGTATCTAGCCACTTTCTCCTTGCTTGCTTCACTATGTCCTAACCTTATGATCATCTTATGAAATTGTTTAGTTTATTCCTTCACATATTACTCTTTTTGTCTCAAAGTTTGCAATCTCTTCAATAGCTCCAACTCATAGTCAACAGGTATAAACCAATTCTTCAATTTTGTCACCACTCTATCCCACTTTGTAATCTTCTCTTTTCCTCTTCTATTTCTATCCAACTGAACTTCTTTCCACCAAATAGCAGCATGTCCTTTCAACTTTGTCTTTTCAAATTTCCCCTGTTCTAAATCTTTAATTCCTTCATACTTAAAGTATTCTTCTAAGTCATTTATCCAATCAATCAACTCCCCAGGATTCAAATTGCCAGTGTAATTCGATACATCAACTCTAGGTCTTTTCCCAATCTTTGAAATAGCTCACAACATCTTCATTTGATCTGATTCTTCTTCTTCATCTCCTAGGGTTACTTCATTTTGATCAGCAGGTTGAAATTCTTCATCATCATTGCTTTCAACATTAGGTCGAGGCGTAAGTCCTCTTATCCGATCTTCTTCAACAACATCCAATGGAACTCACATTATTTTCATCATTTCCATAATCTCATCTATTCTTCCAGCCATAGCAGCAACAACAGATATTCTCCTTGGTGGCATCTCTTCCTAGGATCAAGTGTAACTGGCTCAAATTCAACGATCATGCTACAAGGTGAAAACTGCCTCAGAATCAATGATCGGTTGATAACATAGGTAGTCTGCCTCAAATTTGACAATCTATCCACAACAAGATCTTATGGAATGCTTTCACAAACTTTGCTCACTTCACTCCCAAAGGATTCAAACTTCTTTCTGATACCACTTGGTGCAATCACGGTTAGGAGGGTCCACAGAGTGAACAGTCCAGACCGTGCAACAAGAGTAAACACAACAGAAATAACTCGATTATAGAATGTAAACACAGATTCAGTCCTTCAGTATATCATTGATCCAAAATACAAACAAGCTAGCAACATGCAGGCTTACAATTAGGGCTCATAGGCTTGATTCTCCAATTACAATATATGCACAAGATATAGCTTTGAAGTGCCTTCACAAAGAATTCCAACTATCTATCTATCTCTATATGATTCACTTTCTTTCCTATGCATCTATTACATGATTATATATCATCTTCGGATCATAAGAGTCGTCTGCATTGGCTAAGGAAGATCACAAACTCCAATGAAGAGTTGTAACGTATGTACACAGATAGGTCAGACCTAATTGGCTTGTACTCCTTCGCAAATGAACGAAACAATGTGTGGATCCTAGGGAAGGTTGGCTAGGTTCTAAACAACATTGAATGATGTGTCATTTAGCTCCGCAAGTCATGAAATGCTTTGTAGGTCTTCTCCTTTAGCTAATTGTCTCATACTATCAGGATGCTTTGTTTTGAGAAAACAATTGATCTTCTGATAGCAATATCTTTTCGATACCTAATCCAAATGATCTAAATTTTGGATATGATGTGAATGAGAGTGTCTAGATGCTAAGTCCAACTCTGCAAGGTCTAAAATGAAACTATGGTAGAATGTAGACCAAAATACAAAAACTTCTATTGACTGTACTAAACTGGAAAAGAAAGAAAACAAATTGAAATGCAAATGTTTTTGGTTGATGCAAGATTGCTCTTGAACCAGGGATGCTCCTGCATCACTTAGATAGGGAGTTGGACAATGTCCCCCTTTCTTTTCATCATCATGGCAAAAGCGTTAAGCAGATTTATAAATGCAAAAAATAGCCTACTTCACTAGAAAGGAATTTCAATTCCAAGAGTCCTATCCTTTGTTATCCATGCCCTTTTAGTAGATGACACCCAAGTCTATTTGGCCAATCAAAATTTGTGGAAGAAAAATAACAAAAAAATGTTATAGAAGACTATTGTTCAACATCAGGACATAAAATAAACCTTACCAAATCAACACTCTTCTTCTTCAACATAGCTCCAAAGAATCAAGAAAGAATATCAAACTTGTTGGTATTCAAAATTGAGAAGCTCCCTAGTCTCTATTTGTGAATCCCGTCATTTTGTGGAGCCAACAAAAATGAGTTTTGGAAAAATATTGTTTTCTCAATTCAACAAAAAATGTGAAATGTACCAAGCCAATTTTTTTCACTTTTCCAATTACAACAAGCAGAGCAATACACAATCGTTGAAGTTAGCAATTAAACCAAATGATGCAGAATTCAACTCTAACCAAGAATGTACACCAGGATGGTGTGATCATATGGTCAGAGGATCTCTATGCAATGCTGATAAAGGAACTCTAACCAAGAATGCACCGGATGTCGACGAGCATATGGTCAGAGGGTCTTGATGCAATGCTGATATAAAGAACTCTAACCAAGAATGCGCCTGATGATGACGAACATATGGTCAGAGGATCCCTACCAACTATTATGCTGAAATAACTCGACGTCAAGAATGTGCTTTCCAACCTGAAGTGGAATTGGAGCTACCATATGACGGAGATGCAAAGTATTATAAAGCAAATATGAGAAGAAGTATGAAGTGCTGACAGTACTACTATTCAGCTTACAATAATTAGAGACTTCCAACCCAACTCAAATGATAGAAGTTAGCAAACTGAAATGACGGATCAGTAACTTTGAAAAACCAAACCAGCAACATAAAACCCTACAAAAATGCTCACACCTCACTCATTTCTCAACTAAATGACCTCAAATCTGATGCAATGCACTCCTATGACAATGGCAACCAAGCTACACACTATAGACCACTCTTAAACCCAAGTATTTATTTAGCATGCTTTTTAATGCACTCCAAAGAGGGGCAGCCAGCAAGAAGGGCGATTTCCTTCTAGAAAATTAGATTCTTCATAATAAATTCTGTAAATTGGCACAATGGAGCACCCAACATAGACAAAGGGAAATATGAAATACCCAGAACAATTGCCTTTTTTATTTTCAGATTTATAAATGAAACTACAGATTCATCCCTGTTATCAGCAACTCCAAAAAATGACATAAAATGCAAATAACTGAACTACAAACAAACTCAAGCTACAATGCAAACCTCACTACAAAATCACTACTATCAGCAAACCTCTCCCTAGGTGCTATCTCTCAAGCACGAAGTGAGCCCAGGCTAGGAGGCATTCATTCCTCGAAGCAGTCCCAAAACCATTACGGCAGCATAACATTATCAAGATTTTGGATCCCAAATGAGAGCACTCTTCCTCCTTTTATACTTTTCCAACTGGGAGTCTCTAAAATCCTCTTGCATATGGGATAAAACATGAGAGGGAAAATAATATAATCGTCTTCAATTCTTTTTCATCCTCAACCTTAAAGTCCCCTCTTTTAAAACAACATTAATATTAAATAATAATATTTAATTTACGAACTTTAAAACAGAGGCCAAGATGATGTCAAAAATCAATGATCTATAGCTCGTTGGAAAGGTCTTGACAAGACGAATCCAACCCCACTCTCAAAATCCTATTTTGGTGCCAATCCTGAACTTACTAAAAATAGCTGTAACTAACAGGGACTAAGGAGAACAAACCCGGAAAGAAACTGCCAACCAAACCACAATCCACGAACAAAAGCAACTGCCCAATTTCAACCTTCGAGTAGCCTACGGGTCTTTGGAATAGGCCAACGGTCAACTGTAAAAGATCAATCTAGAAAACAGGACATTACAGTCCGCCCTTCCCAAGATTGCTTGTCCTCAAGCAATTGTAAGCCTGGATGCTGCAGAATCTCATCATTCTCCCAAGTAGCATCCTCCATAGGCAAGTTCTTCCACTTCAACAAATACTCTCTGATAGTTCTTTTCCTCAAGGAACGCTCCCTGGAATCAAGAATCTCTTCTGGAATCAAAACTAACTATCCTTCTTCATCCAAGGGTGGCATCTGTGATGAAGCAACAACATTGTGTCCAAGTGCCTTCTTGAGGCGAGACACGTGGAATACATTGTGCACTCTGCTATCCGAAGGTAGCTCCAACTCATAAGCTACTGCCCCCACCTTCCTAGTGACCTTGAACGACCCATAAAAATGTGGTTTGAGCTTCTCAGCTCCACTTTTCTTGAGAGTGGATTGTCTATAAGGTTGTAGTCGAAGATAAACCATATCTCCAACTTCAAAAGAGCGCTCAACACGCCGCTGATCAGCATACATCTTCTGCTGATTCTGTGCAATCTGTAGATTGTTCTTCAATGAGTTCAAGATATCTTGACTCTGCTATAACAAATCTTTGGCCTAAGGGGCTTTGCTATCACCAAACACCAAATCAGCAAAGCTAGGAGCCTCATAACCGTAAAGAGCCATGAAAGGTGACATCCTTATTGACATGTGAAAAGTAGAATTATAACAATACTCGCCCATGTGAAGCCACTTCACCCAAGCTCTTTGCTGCTCTGAAACATAGTTTCTCAGGTAACCTTCCAACCACTTGTTCACTATCTCTGTCTGTCCATCGGTTTGAGGGTGATAACTAGTGCTTGGAGTAAGCACTGTACCACTCATTCTGAAAACCTCTTGCCAAAAAGTGCTTAGGAACTTGCTGTCCCTATCACTCACAATATTTTTTGGCAACCCATGTAATCTAAACACCTCATGAAAAAATAAATCTGCAACTTGGGCTGCTGAAAAAGAGCTGGCAATGGCGAAGAAGTGAGCAAATTTTGTTAATCTATCCACTACAACATAGATACAGTCTTTACCTTGAACCTTGGGCAACCCTGTGATGAAGTCCATTGATATGCTTTCCCATTTTTGATTGGGAATGGGAAGAGGTTGCAGAAGACCAGCTGGTAAAGTATGCTCATTCTTGTTCATCTAACAAGTGGGACACTCCTGAATGTAACGTTGAACCTCCCCTTTCAGCCCTTTCCAGGAAAATCTTTCCTTGATCTGCCTATATGTCTTGAAGAACCCTTGATGACCAGCAAGTGGAATGTCATGAAAGGTCAACAAAATCTTCTTTTTGAGCTTAGAATCAGCCACCACAAAGATTCTACCCTTGTAGTGTATCAGCCCTTCGACCACTTTGTACCTTTCGTCAAGAAAAGCACCCTCAATGATGCTGGTTGCAAACTAATTTTTGGCATAATCAGCAAGCAACATGTCCCTCCAATCAGCTGTAAGCTCACACAATGAGCTCAAATGAGGTCTCCTAGAAAGAGCATCAGCCACAATATTGTTTTTTCCTTGACATATTCGATGTCAAAATCGTAAGCTTGAAGCTTACTCACCCACTTTTGTTGCCTCTCGTTCAAATCTTTTTGATGCATGAAGTGCTTGAGGCTATTGTGATCAGTCTTGACCACAAGTTTGCTCCCCACCAAGTACTGTCTGAACTTAGCTAATGCATGCATAATGGCAAGCATCTCCTTGTCATAGATGGAGTAGGTCCTTTCAACACCTCTTAATTTTCTGCTTTCAAACACAATGGGATGTTTGTCTTGCATCAAAACAGCCCCAACTCCTTCACCGGACGCATCACACTGTAGCTCGAATGGCTTGGAGAAGTCTGGGATAGCTAAAACCAGACAAGAGCTCATGATCCCCTTAAATTTATCAAAAGTAGTTTGAGCCCTTTCTGACCAACAAAAAGCACCCTTTTTCGTGAGGTCAGTAAGAGGAGCAGCATTCTGAGAGTAGCCCTTCACAAATCTTCTGTAAAATCCACAAAGACCCAAAAATCCTTTCAGATGAGTCAAATTCTCAGGAGGTGGCCAATCAACAATTGCCTTGATCTTTTCAGGATCAACCTTCACTCCTTCAGCACTGATTATATGGCCAAGGTAAAGTAACTCCTTCATTCCAAATTCACATTTGGATTCTTTGGCAAACAAACTCTCTGATTCCAGGATGCTAAGCACTTCCTCCAAGTGCTTGAGATGTTCTTTCCATGTCTTGCTGTAGATCAGGATATCATCAAAAAATATCAATACAAACTTCCTCAACTGCTTCTGAAATATTTTGTTCATACATGACTGGAAGGTAGCAGGAGCATTAGTCAACCCAAATGGCATGACTAGAAACTCGAAGTGGCCATAGTGACATCTAAATGCTGTCGTCTCAACATCGGATCCTCTCATCCGAATCTGGTAATAACCCGATCTCAAATCGATCTTTGAAAAGAACTTGGCTCCATGTAGCTCATCAATGAGCTCATCTATCCTCGGGATGGGATATCAATTTTTGATAGTGCTTTGATTCAAAGCACGATAATCCACACACATGCGGATGGTACCGTCCTTCTTCTTCACCAGGACAACTGCCGAAGCAAAGGGGCTCTTGCTTGGACGAATGAAGCCCATCTCTAAGAGTTCACGAATGTTTTTCTCAATCTCATCCTTTTGCTTCTTAGGATACCGATAAGGAGTTGTAATAACTGGTTTAGCTCCTTCCTTGAGCTCTATGACATGCTCCGAACCTCGATCAGGAGGTGGTCCAGGAGGTAAATCAGCAAACACCTTGCTCTTCTTTTTGAGTAAAGACTGAATATCAGGAGGGTAGTCTCTCTTTGTTTCAACCGGACTAGCAGGAAGAATCATACACTCTACAGCCCACTCAACTTGATCATGACGAATCAACCTCGCCATCCTCTTGAATGATACAATCCGAGGACCACCATTGGACATTCCTCTTATCACTACATTTTTTCCTTCGGATTGAAACTTGAGCTCCATGGTTGGCAGATTTAGAGTGATCTCCCCGAGTGAACGCAACCATTGAATGCCTAGGATAGCATCCGTATCTCCAATTTTGACTACATAGAAGTCGTCCTTGACCTCATAGTTTCCCACTTGCATGGTCATGTTTGAGATCTTCTTGGTGCAGGTGATGTGAAAACCATCAGCAACCATAACCTTGAAGCCTTCAAACTCTTCTGTTTGCAGCCCCTTCTTTGCCACTACAGCTTCGTTAATGAAGTTATGCGTTGCTCCAGTGTTAATCAAAGCAACTATGCATTGCCCCTTAATCATCCCTCGAACTTTGAAGGATTCATTCCTTTGAAAGCTCAAAAGTTGAGCCAAAGTGCCTCCACTTCCCTTTTCATCTTCAGATTCCTCTGGGACTTTTTCCACTTCACTGTCTTCAGAATCAGACTGCTGGTCTGACAAATCAGAATTACTTTCTTCAGCTGAATAGTATTCAATTTGATGAAATTTGCCTCCTTTTGGGCAAACATGATCTTGGGACCATTTTTCTCTACACCGGAAACATAACCCTTTTCTTCTGAGTTCATTAAGTGTCTCAGGATCCAACCTTGTGACATGAGGTTGATGCTGTTTGAACTCCTTATGCTGAGGTCTTTTTCCTTTATCTCTTTTGTGAAATGATGGCTTGGGTTGAAACTTTGCTTTAGGAGCAGCCCACTCCATGTTTCTTGCCTTCTTCATTGCCTCTTGTAGAGAGGGTGGATCAAAAGCTTTAATCCAACCCTTGAGTGGCTCCGTCAATCCTTCACTGAATAGGATCACCAATCGCCTCTCAGTGACTCCTGTGACCATGACTGAAAGCCTTTGAAACTTAGCTATGTAGGCATCAACTGTACCATATTGCTTAAGTTGTGCCAATTCTCTGAAATGCACTTCTGGATCTTTTTTCTCAAATCTCTCTATGAGCTTATTGGTAAACTCATCATAGGTAGTGATAGACCGATGACCCAAGGTGACTAGACCATGGTACCACCACTCGTGCACCACCCCATCCAGGTGTAGCATAGCGAACTTAATCGCCTCCTCCTCCTCCATGGGTCTGAGAGCTAGATAGTTGTCTAATTTCTGTATCCAAGCTCTGGCTGAACTATTGTCACTCCCATCAAAATGTGGAAGCATAACCTTGTTGATAGCTTGATGCAAATCCCCATGAACTATTGTCCTCCTTTGTTCATAATGTCTTCCTTGTCCTCTATCCTTCCTTTTATGATCCATAAAACCATTATAAGACATATCTACCTTAATTTCATCAGGTAGAGAATCATACTCAGCGCGGCCGAGTCTCAACTGTTCAACAAAGGACACATTTTTTTTTAGATCAAGATGAGGTTTTACTGGTGCCAAGAAAGTGGGTTTGAATGGCCTGGAAGAAATGTATGTGCTATTTGAAGCAGGCTGAGCAGCATGTCCATTATGCTGGTTGGTGGCACTGTGTTCTCCACTATGTCCTGAATTGTTTAGTGGAGGTTGGTTCTGACCCATTCTCCCCATCATGAGAGATATCATATCCATTAAGGTATCCATCTTCCTCTCGAACCTCTTTACCGGACTTAATGATCTTTCTCTTCCTTTCCCACTATCATCTCTGTTACTTCCCGATGTCCTCTCATTATCCCCCATTTCTCCTTCAGGAGAAGACTCACAGTTGGCTCTTAATACCTCTAAAGCTGTCTGACCTTCTGGGACCTGATGCCAATGAAACTGACTGGTAGCCTTCTTGTATTCTCTTGCTAAGTACCTCTATTCTCTGTCACTCATAGAAGGTTTGTTTTCAGAGGATGGCAGGATGCGTGGCTCTGATACCACTGAAATATACCAAGCCAATTTTTTTCACTTTTCCAATTACAACAAGCAGAGCAATACACAATCGTTAAAGTTAGCAATTAAACCAAACGATGTGGAATTCAACTCTAACCAAGAATGTACACCAGGATGGCGTGATCATATGGTCAGATGATCTCTATGCAATGCTGATAAAGGAACTCTAACCAAGAATGCGCCGGATGTCGACGAGCATATGGTCAGAGGGTCTTGATGCAATGCTGATATAAAGAACTCTAACCAAGAATGCGCCTGATGATGACGAGCATATGGTCAGAGGATCCCTACCAACTATTATGCTGAAATAACTCGACGTCAAGAATGTGCTTTCCAACCTGAAGTGGAATTGGAGCTACCATATGACGGAGATGCAAAGTATTATAAAGCAAATATGAGAAGAAGTATGAAGTGCTGACAGTACTACTGTTCAGCTTACAATAATTAGAGACTTCCAACCCAACTCAAATGATAGAAGTTAGCAAACTGAAATGACGGATCAACAACTTTGAAAAACCAAACCAGCAACATAAAACCCTACAAAAATGCTCACACCTCACTCATTTCTCAACTAAATGACCTCAAATCTGATGCAATGCACTCCTATGACAATGGCAACCAAGCTACACACTATAGACCACTCTTAAACCCAAGTATTTATTTAGCATGCTTTTTAATGCACTCCAAAGAGGGGCAGCCAGCAAGAAGGGCGATTTCCTTGTAGAAAATCAGATTCTTCATAATAAATTCTGTAAATTGGCACAATGGAGCACCCAACATAGACAAAGGGAAATATGAAATACCCAGAACAATTGCCTTTTTATTTTCAGATTTATGAATGAAACTACAAATTCAGCCCTGTTATCAGCAACTCCAAAAAATGACATAAAATGCAAATAACTGAACTACAAACAAACTCAATCTACAATGCAAACCTCACTACAAAATCACTACTATCAGCAAACCTCTCCCTAGGTGCTATCTCTCAAGCACGAAGTGAGCCCAGGCTAGGAGGCATTCATTCCTCGAAGCAGTCCCAAAACCATTACGGCAACATAACATTATCAAGATTTTGGATCCCAAATGAGAGCACTCTTCCTCCTTTTATACTTTTCCAACTGGGAGTCTCTAAAATCCTCTTGCATATTGGATAAAACATGAGAGGGAAAATAATATAATCCTCTTCAATTCTTTTTCATCCTCAACCTTAAAGTCCCCTCTTTTAAAACAACATTAATATTAAATAATAATATTTAATTTATGGACTTTAAAACGGAGGCCAAGATGATGTTGGAAATCAATGATCTATAGCTCGTTGGAAAGGCCTTGACAAGACGAATCCAACCCCACTCTCAAAATCCTGTTCTGGTGCCAATCTTGAACTTACTAAAAATAGCTGTAACTAAAAGGGACTAAGGAGAACAAACCCGAAAAGAAACTGCCAACCAAACCACAATCCACGAACAAAAGCAACTGCCCAATTTCAACCTCCGAGTAGCCTACGGGTCTCTGGAATAGGCCAACGGTCAACTGTAAAAGATCAATCTAGAAAATGGGACATTACAAAATGACTTCTTGGAAAGGTAAGGGACTTATTTTATTGGGAAGAATCACCCTGATAAAGGAAATCCTATTAGCTATTCCTATATATATGATGTTTGTCTTGTAAATCCCAGTGGGAGTCTCCTTGGAAATAGTAAAGCAATAAGGAAGTTTCTTATGGAGAGGAAACAAGGGATAAAAAAGAACATCCCACTACTCTTGTAATGCCCACCTGTACACCATGTAGAAATGGGCACATAGATGCCAACTTTTTCTTTTCTTTTACAAGCCAACTTGACAAAACTAAATATGAAAGTTTAAGTTTTACCTAAAAGTGTCGAGGGATCGATGAGGTTATTGCACAAGGTCGACTTTCTTGCAAGACACCTAAGTTTGGATAATAAAAAAAATAAGTTAATTAAAATTTTTGAGCTATGTTAGTCTAACATGTTTAATATGATCTAAACATATAAAAGTGTTGAGAGGTAGCTTATGTGAAGGACACTATGTTTCAATGTAATGTCCTAGTTACAAAATTATAATGGATTAACAATATTTAATTGAATAAATCAACTATATAGTCACATTACTAAAATGGATTAATTAACTAATAAATTAAATTACCAATTAATAAAATGGTGATATAAATTCCTATAAAGATAAATCTATAAACCAACTTAAAATATCTTAACTAAAAGTAACTTGCTAGAGGCAAGAAAATAATATGAAAAGGATAATTAACTTAATTAAAATTTAACTAGATTCTAATTTAATATTAAATAAAAAATTTAGTTACTAGAAAGTAAATTACAACTTATTAAATCCACTAATCATTTAAAATTCACAAGGCACAATTAATTTAGAAATTAAATCTAAAAGGAATTTTTTTTTTCAGGTTAAGAAAATAATGTAAATATTAATTTTTGCCTAAGGTATAAAAAGAAAAAGAGATTCCTTTTAGATTAATTTCTAAATTATTTGTGCCTTGTGATTTTTAAATAATTAGTGGATTTAGTAAGTTTTAATTTACTTTTTAGTAACTAATTTTTTTATTTAATATTAAATTAGAATCTAGTTAAATTTTAATTAAGTTAATTATCCTTTTGATATTATTTTCTTTCTTTTTAATAAAATGAATTAATTAAAATACCAATTAATAAAATGGTCATATAAATTCCACAAAAAATTATAAACCAACTTAAATATCTTAATTAAAGGTATCTTGCTAAAACAAAGAAAATAATATCAAAAGATAATTAACTTAATTAAAATTTAACTAGATTCTAATTTAATATTAAATAAAAATTTTAATTACTAAAAAGTAAATTACAACTTACTAAATCCACTAATCATTTAAAAATCACAAAGCACAATTAATTTAGAAATTACATAAATCACAAAGCGTAATTAATTTAGAAATTACTTATAGATTTATATGTAATTTCTAAATTAATTGTACTTTGTGATTTTTAAACGATTAGTGGATTTAGTAAGTTGTAATTTACTTTTTAGTAATTAATTTTTTTATTTAATATTAATATTAAATTAGAATCTAGTTAAATTTTAATTAAGTTAATTATTGAATTTTGATATTATTTTCTTTCCTTTAACAAGTTACCTTTAATTAAGATATTTTAAGTTGGTTTATACATTTGTTTTTATAGGAATTTATATGACCATTTTATTATTTGGCATTTTCATTTATTGGTTAATCAATCCATTTTATGAAGGTGACTATATAGTTGAATTATTTAATTAAAAATTGTTAATCCATTATAATTTAGTAGCTAGGACATTACATTGAAACATAGTGTCCTTCACATAAGCTACCTCTTAACACTTTGAGATGTTTAGATTATATTAACTAGTAAAAGCACCAAAGGTGCTATGAAATAGCTGATAGGCACAAATATTTATAGGCCTATCACTAAATAGTTTATATTTTTATTTTTGTGGAAAGTTAATACATGTAGTTGTTGGTAGACAAGGCTCAATATTCTGACCCTGAGGCAGCAAGGTTTGGAACCTTTCAAGAATTAAGTGTAAAGATACATGTTGAGTTGAGATAATCGGAAATAAAAAGGAAAGTCAAAAAGGAGTAAAGATATGTATAGAATCTTTCAAGAATTAAGTGTAAAGATACAGTAGGTTTCCAAGCCAGTGACCAATTTGAACAGCCAGTGACCAAGGGGGTGGGGCCTTGTGACCAATCTTCTGAGCCGCTTTTATTATCTAGGTCATCCCACCTATATCGATAGTATAGACTGATAGAGTCGAGTATAGACTGATAGAGTCAGGTAGAAACTTCTAGAGTGCTCAGGGTGGGTGGGAGGATATAGCTTAGAGCCAGTGACCAATCTGAACACTGACTAGCAATCTCAATCGCCACTGACCAATCTCAATAGTTCTCTATAAACTGATAGACTCAGGTAGAAACTGATAGTGTCAAGTCTAGATTGAAAGAGGACTATCTAGTTGGGCATGTTACATATAGAATCTTCCACCTTGCCATAAGAAACAACTAATCTACAACTATTATGGGGGGGTGGGGGTCATCTTGGTCTATAGATCTTTGTTGGGTTGATGGATGAATTTTTGTTTTGTGGGTTGGTGGATGGCCCAACTTTTCTCCTCCCATCCATCCTAGATTTAGAATAGTTGAAGGTGCCCGGGAGGTAATATTATGACCCGACTTTGAGAAGTTCTTGCCTTCCAACCTTAGGACTATCCTTGGTGGGAAGGGACAATCTCCATTCCCTCTCCTATACGGTCGAGTGACCTGAGGGGTCCATTGGGTTTGAGGGGATTGATGGGAAAGATGGAGTTGGCCTATCGAAGCGTACATTGGGACCCATTTGACCCGATCACAAGCTAGTTGATTTGGATGGAGTCCTGGAGGAGAGGGACACACATGACGGAATAGGAAGCTCTAATCATTTGGTAAGCATTGGTATGCACCAACTAGTAAGCTATCTATCCAAATGATCAGACCAACCATCGGCTACCTGGGTTGCCGCCACTTCATCGCTACTTAAGGTTGAGTGAATCTGGTTCCTTCCCCACCCTTAATGCAAGTTTGTAATAGGTATATGAGTTGAGGTCGAGCCCACTATCTCCTCTAGCCGTCTGCAACCAATCAATCGTGAATGAAGCATCTCTATTCCTCCTCATCTCTTCGGTGCCATATCTCCTTTGTCCCTCCTCCCAAGGAAGACCTCATCTGAATGGAGTGAAGATGAGAGATCAGTCAGTCAGTGAAGGGAATAATGGGTTTCTATTCGTTGATTCCAGCAGTACCTCTCTATCCGGAAGGGAGGGACCGATCTCCAACAAAAGAAATGGGAGTAGGAGCACTAATGACCTTTCCATCCTTACCCCCTCCATCTTTTGATGCCAATCGATCCTTTTTACCTGGGACCATGACACAGCTACCTCTCCGTGCCACCCATTGAATTTATTGGATGGAATCCCTTTTCTTCATCTCTTGGAACCCCGCTTCGACAGCCCCTTCGGCCCACCCATAGCGGATTAGAAGGAGGATAGGAGAATGAATGGCCATACAAATCAATGGGTGGGTGGGGATGAGAGGGCCCACCCAATATGAGTTGTTCATCCCCATATGGGCCTCACTCCCTAGGCCCTAACGGTGGGACTTGAGCAAGGGCCTACTTCTTGTCCCTCATGGGAACGATTCCACTGTTCCCGATAGGGAGTTAGTTGCTGGCACAACTCTTAGGTAGGCATGGGCTGGAGTCTACCCCACCCTGTACCCTTGACTCCTCCCCTTTCTGAGGCAAGGAGTTCTAGGTAGTCCCCGAGTGAAGGAATTAAACCAGCCGAACCTCCTTGCATGAAAGGTAGGATAGAGTCACCATCGATTACAGATGGGGCTCATCCTCGGGGCTGGACACCACTAGGAATAAGAAGTAGGGATGGGAGATGGATGCAGTTGCTTCTTGAATCCACTTCCCAAAGAAATAAGCCTTTATAACATAACTCGGTAGGTGTTGTTCAGCCCCCCCAACTCCTGAAGGAGTCTGTCTATAACCAGCGCTTTTCAAGAAAGCTGTCATTTGTCTAGAGGAAGCGCTTTTCAAAGGCTACCAGCCAGCCTCAGTTTTTTTCTGGTAGCATACAACCTAGGATAGATAGTTCATGGCTCGATTTCATTTCCTAGTGGTATGCTCGGCAAAATAATATAGGGCATGGTGGGCCTGCGAGTAGACCAACTATTGTCGGATAGTTTTCCCCGTGGGGGGGTGAACAGAGAGAGAAGCACTGGGGTGGGTGTTTTCCTTGAGTTCTAGTTTGGCCATTGGGTGGGAATAAGAAAATTATTTGAATCAGTTTCCTATAGATAGTAGGGCCGGCTGGGGACAACTAGAGTTAGTTAGTTAGTTTTTCAACCTCCTTGAATGAAACATTATATCAGGGCCGCCCCCTTAGAAGGGCAGAACCATTCCTCCCACCCCCCGCCCAACCTCCTAGTTCCCCGTCCGACCCCATTTACAATACAACACTAGCCCTACGAACACAGGGGAATAAGTCTAGCCCTATTGACGAAGGGCCCCAATGGGATTGGCCCTAGATTGGCCCATTCTTCCTAATTCAGGGCCAACCATAGTCTGAATTCTGTTCAGATTATAGTTTCCCTTGGGGCCTCCCACCCAACGGCTATCTAATTCCCCCCCAACGGCTAGGTGGGAGGGAATGTGCCGCTAGAATTTTGAACTACTAATCTACCTCACCTATAATTCCCCCCCACCCTCTCCCACCCGCCCCAACCTTAATCCTCCTAGGGGTTTTTTTACCCTCGGAGATAGAGGGGTGTTGGGGCAATTCAATTAATCTATCTCACCTAAATAGCATTGGGGTGGGTGGGAGACTATATTGCCTCCCCACCCGTTATCATTCCCCCCCACCTGTTTCATTACCCCTGACAATCTTCGGCTATCCTCCCACTCGTATAAGCCCCCACCCATACCCTGTCACTTTCTGGGTGGGGGGGAGATATAGGGTGGGCGGTTAAGATGGAATCTACCGGGGAACGGCTTATTCAGGTGGGTGGGAAACTATAGTTCTGATACTAGAAGGGCAAATTCAGGTGGGTGGGAAACTCTAGTTCCATCACCCCGTGGGGATATTCTAGATGCTATTGTTGTGGGGGGCAATAATAGATTCTCGTTGGGGCTGTTCTTTGCCCTCTATCCCTTAAGAGTACCCCAAGTTTCAACTAGCAAATGCCCTATTATTTTTTTTTCATTATTTCGGTACGATTCTGGTTTGTAGGGTTTCTACCTTAAGAGTGCCTAGAGAGGGTCTAGCCATATTCATGAGAAGTGGATAGGTCTTTCCTCTCTTTGGCAATAAAGCCAATTCTGTATTGGATCCTTCGATCGACGAGTCCCTTAACGAGCTCTGTTGATGAATCCGTAGGTACCGCCGATGTATCCTCATTATCGAATTGAGCAATAGAGCACTGCTTTAGCATCCCATTATGAAGAATCCAACCAATGCGTGATAGAGATTTCACCTAAGGAAATAATAGGCTAGTGCTCATTTGACCCCATCTCCAATATCCAAGGCAGAAGCTATTCCCTATTCCTATGGGTATGGGATGAAAAAGGGTTCACATCGCATCTTTTATTCGACCAGAAACCTACTATCGTAAACATCCTTATGGAAATCTTCCGTTTGGGGTGGTCGGCCAAGATAAAAAGGTAGGGGTGGCACTAGAATCCCACCTACTCATCCCACCCAACTAGAATTCCCTCCCACAATTCTCTAGAGGGGCCGGGGGCATGTTAAGTATAGAATTTGGCCCCTTAACCTTCTATTCCCTAACTATGTGAGTGAATTTTAGAAGGGGTGGGTGCTTCAACTCCTTTCCTATTTTTTGAGTTGGCCTGAAGAGAAAGATCTAGCAGTTAATCAATTCTGTAAGCCAACATTGGATAGTTCAGATAGTTGGCTAATGCTAATTCCTTGGAAGCCCTACTTTCCTAATCCCAGATCCAAGCCCTACTATATCTGCCAAGATTTGAGCAACTATAGTTGATCCAGGTGAACCAAGCAAAGAGAGAGTGGTACCGCCCACCGATACAGTGTTATGCCATCGCTATTCGGGTTGAAATGGATGAACGGAAACAAAAAGGTGATTCCTTGTCCTGTGGCCTACTTACCTTCAAACCTAGTAGGACTCGAACCAACCTACCTGCATCCATATTGGTTGGATTGGGCCCTCTCGATAGACTATCCCACCCAATCGACTAGACACTAGACGAAAGGACGCCTTCTCTATCCAATCGACGAGATGCCTCCCTCACACTAGAAACGGGCTCGATGATGCTAACCCCCGGGGGCCGATCGATGCTAACCACTAGACGGACTAGAATACACCTACTTACCAGAAAACTAGAATTCCCTCCCACCCCTCGACATGGTCCTAACCACATATCCATCTCCTACCCAACCCAGGTGGGAATTGTAGTTGTCAAGCGCTCGTTGGTCGATCTAAAGTGATCGATCGGTTGCCCGAGGAGTCGACCCCGATGAGGTTATGCATTCTATAGGTAACATGATATCGTACCCCTACTATATAGCCATCACATGACATTGCATTAGATAGACACTCATGGGAGGAGAAGGAAGGACCAACTTCAAACTGACGATTCCCTCCCAACAAATCAAACTGACGATTCCCGGGGTTGGGTGGGAGATATAGTTGAGGTAGATTAGCAGTGGGGATTATAGTTATCAAATGGTAGATTCAATGGCCCATAGAATAGTAGGGGCCCACCTGAGTTCCTAATCTATAGCCTCCCATCCACCCCTTGCCCCGGAAGGCCTATTTGAAGGGGCAAATCTATAGCCTCCCACCCATCCCTGGGGGGTTATACAGCTATCCTCCCACCCACCCCAATTAATTAGCCTGCTAGAACATACGACCACCCACCACTAGAATTCTTGGAACTTTACTATTCCCACTCAGATGGGGGGACTATAAGGGGCGTTGGCCACCCAACACTAGATTAAGGTAGTTGGCACTCTACACATAACATGCCCAGCCAATCCTGAATAGAACCTGGGGACCTCCAACTATATACTGACTAGAATTCCCGCATTAATCCACCTCCACTATAGTTCCCACCCACCCGCTGCCACCTAGCCCCAGATATAGTTCGTTCAACGGCAACTATCTCTTCCTACCCTGGCCGGCAAAACAACAGCAACAACTTAGCCCCCTGCCCGAACTAAGGTTCCCTCCCTCCCAATCTATATCCTCCCACCCGGCTGCAACCTCCACCCACCCG
This sequence comes from Cunninghamia lanceolata, assembly GCA_027924645.1. Taxonomy (NCBI): domain Eukaryota; kingdom Viridiplantae; phylum Streptophyta; class Pinopsida; order Cupressales; family Cupressaceae; genus Cunninghamia; species Cunninghamia lanceolata. The sequence continues at coordinate 201,965 of BSBN01000808.1, forward strand.
AACTCTTGGTTCTAAAATTCCCACCTGGAACTATAGCCACCGATGGGGCACCTTACTATTCCCACCCCAACTATAGATAGTTCTAATAGAGGGAAGCCTAAAGAAATAATAGGCTGCCCAACCAGAATAGGAGGATTGGCCTCCCTCCCCACTATGATAGAGGGAAGAAAGAACAACAGAATAGAGGACCGAACCAAACAACTGGAGAAACCTTAATTAATCAGGGGTGGGTGGGTAGTTAATGCTCTCCATTCACTTCGTTCAGATTATGGGTTGGGTGGAAGATATAGGGAGGTTTCTCCAATTAGTTGTGTTGGGAACTTCTAGTCCCACCCAACCCTGGCTATAGTTGGCCCCCCCTCCAATAGTTAGTTCTGGGCATCTAGTATGAGGAGTACCAGTATTAGTGATGGCACCGGGGGTGGGACTGAGAAACAGAGGTGCATCCCTTCTCCTTGGTCCCACAACTATAGGGGTGGGTGGGAGGAGGAGATTGCACATCCAGACAAAGTGTCATCATTTATACGAGTTATACAAGGTGAGTCCACCTCTGCTTGCTGCATCTCTGTGCCGTGTTCCTCCACTTCTTCGATACAACCACAATGCCCAAGTACTTCCATCACTACGTCGTAAGTCGGTCTAGTTGGAATCTAGCATTCCACATATCCCTCCAAGGCAATGGAATACTTCCTGGCCCAATATCTATAAAAGCATGCAAATCAATAATGATGTTATAAGGCCACTAAGTTGGGAATCTAAATCATCTCGCAAAAGAGCTTGTATGCATCGGATAGATAATAAACCTGCCCGGGGCAATGACAAGTCCAATGTGGGTAGTGAATTCAGGTGTTTTAGGGGGGTATGGGAATTTGTAGTTGAGGTTTCTTTAATTAGTACCATACTAGAAGCTGGGTGCCTAAGGCGCTAGAAACGCTGTACGTAGAAGTGTAGGGAGACCAGCCCTACGGGGTGGGTGGGAGGAGGAGGGGTATCTCCCTCGTGCACTTCATGTGCCGATAAATACACAGCATGAGCTAGTCCTGCTCCAACTACCCCTGCTCCACCCGCCCGGTCAACTGCATAACCTGATCTACTGAATCGACTACTTGATCAACAACATCAACACATTGAACGAGATCAGGATCGAGAGTTGAATCACATGGAACAAAAGAATCAACCACCGAATATAAGTGGGGCAATCAAACTACCATCACCCTCCAGGGTGGGAATATAAATTATTGTGGGGGGCAACTATAATTGGAGCAGTTCCCTAATAAGTTGGGGTTGCCTCGGTTCAGAGAATGGTAACCTTGATGCTACCTCGGGCTCGTCAAGGTGTAGCATCTTTGATGTGACAAGGTGTAGCAACCTCTAGGAATAGGGAGTCTACAGGATGCGGTTCAACTATATTGTAGAGATTCAAGGACTAGCACTGAAAGAAACAACTATAGAAAGGAGGGGGCCCCTCTTTTAATTAATTCACAATTCTTAGGTCATCTCAATCGGTTCCATTCCAATAGAGGTATAGGAAACAATTCAATAGAGGTACAACTCTCATAGCAATCAAAGGCAATAATGAAATAAAGTTGCTTCAAGCACTGATAGATCGGTTGGTGCCTATAGTTTCTTTAGGGCCGACAAGAAACTATAGGCCCTGGCAATTATGTACTTCTCACAGCAATAGTTAGTGGATGGCCCGATTGGATCGACTATAACGTATAGAACATTGGCTGACTGCCAGTCTCAAGTCTAGGAACTATAGGAACGATAGAGCCCCACATCCCACTTCTATATCCCACCCAAAGCTTATTGCGCCTCATCGATCCCAATTGGTCGTAGCAATTAGGACAAGGGTTTGGTCATCTGAGAGCATCATCTGTATGAGAGAGTGAGGAGGAGTCCCCATTAATCCTTAAAACCCTCCCTGGACCTTAGGTACTATCTATACCTAGTAGCACTCCGGTCTTCCCGATAGAGTGGGGCTATATTCTTTAGTTTAGAAGGTTAGCTTAGAACGAATGGTTGCTAGTCATGATGACGTTGACAACGATTGCGAGACATGCTGGTTGGAATAAACCCTTTGTGGGTGGGCCCAGTAGTCGATGGTAAGGGCCCACCCACTTTATTGGTTATGAGGTTCACCTAAGAAATTGAAGAGAAAAGAAAAATTGAAGATAATCTAAAACAATCTCTCAAAGAGAAGTCAGAGGACTGCCACAAAATGGATAGAATAATCAGGCATCTTGAATCCGATCTTGAAGAAGCTAGAGATAATCAAGAACAACTTGAGAATCAGATAGACACTTATAAACAAGATCTTCAAACAACAAATAAATACAAAGAGAAATTCAAGATAAGCTTAGCTCAACTTGAAGTTCTTCTTGAAAGCCAAAAGAGGGTAGATGACAAGTGTGGCTTGGGATATGAGAAAGGTGAAAGCTCTGGATCTGGTCAAAAGAACTCTAGATCAGGAAATCAAAGAAATAGGCCTAGAAGAGCTCTGGTAAGGCAACCAAATGCTCAAAGATATCCATCCTTCAATGGATACTACTATAGTTGCAACAACTTCGGTCATAAAGCAACTCAGTGCAGAAGAAGAATGAATCAGACTAATTCATCCTTCTCTGGATAGTGTTTCAACTGCAAAAGGTATGGTCACAAATCTCATGAATGCAAAAATATGCAAATAAATAATTCATTCAATGGTAGATGCTTTGTATGCAATAGAATGGGACATATGGCTAATCAATGCAGATCAAGAGGATATCAGTCAAATATGCAAAGAAATGTTGTTTGCTACAATTGCAATAGATCTGGTCATATTGCCAAATTCTGCAGAAGTAAGAATCAGGATAAAAAGGGTCTGGTGCATCATAATCAAAATCAAGATAAAAGAAAGGGAAAAGTGAATGCAGATGAAGTTCAAAGGGAGATGAACAAGATTTGGGTGAAGAAAAGTATAGAAAATGTTGGGGATGGATCCGCACCAGAATCTGGTCCTGATATTCCTTCTAGAAACTAAACAGATGAGCTCTAGCTCAGGGGGAGTCACAAAGGAAAATAAATTCCCCTAGCCAGTCAATTGGTGCCTAAATTTTGCACATGGAATGTTGTGGATTAAAGGGTTCTCAGAGAAATATCTAAATAACCCTTGGTAAAAATATGAAAGATCGGCAAGGAGTTTTGAAGAGTTTAATTAGCCAAGACTGATCCAGTTTGATAGCCATCCAGTAAAGCAAGATCTTCATAGATAGATCTAATATGATTCAAAATTGAAATATCTTGATCTGCAGATTCATGGCATGATTGGAGGAAAGAAGATACATTGTCAATTATCACTGAAAATGATTCCAAGTGCATCTCAGTGATTCAGAAAGATCTCTCTCAGAACAAGGCAACCAGATGACTTAAGTTGTGTATTTATTACGAAAGGAAATTAGGGTTTATGCAAAGATAAAAGGGTTCTTTTACTCATCTTTTGCACATTTGCATTCGAGAAGAAGAAAAGAAGATCTTTGCATCAAGTTTTTTCAACCTTCTCAAAGATCAACTTCCGAATCCGATTTAACCAGCGACCTGTTTTAGCTCCTATTGTGAACTCTAAAAGCATAAAAAGGTATTTCCATTTTTGAATATCTCCCTCTAAATATTTTGTAAGATGGCTACTCCAATGGTTGTTAAGATCACTGATAGACCGTGCCCAAAGTTTAAGAAACACCCCTACAAATCCCTAGAAATTGATCCCTTAGGTACTTTTTCTAGCATTCTGCATGGGGTTCTGCACGTAGAAGATGTTAGGGTGTACATCCACGCAAATATTAAGGAATTTGGAGAATCTAACCTGATGGATATCTACCATAAACATAGAATAGATGAAACTTTTGAACTCAAACCTCAATACAAGGCCCTCTGGGATAAGCATTTTGGACGTTGCATCCACTTTCCCTATTTTGCAGAAGATGAATGGGTCTGGTATGTTCTTAGCAGAATACATGACAATTTCATGTGGTTGATGAAGCCCTTCAAGATAACAAAAGATGCCATTAGGGCAGTAACCGGATTGCACTCATCCGGTGGGTTGCCTGCACTCAAATATGTCAAGAACCAGATAGTAAGTGAAGCTACCAGATCTAAGTTTGACAAAGGAGAAATGACAATAGAAGATATCATAGATCCGGATATCAAATTTGCCTCTATGATAATTGGTTATAAAATCTATCATTCCAATAGGGAGAATTTTGTGTCCGGAACTGTAATTTATATAGCATATTAGATGCTAAGGGAAAATGCTGATTATGACCTATGTGATCTTCTTTTGAACCAACTGTTAGAAAACTTGTAGAAGATCAAGAAGGATAAGAAGAACTCATTCAAGTATGGTGGCTTAATATTGTGTTTGTTCTTTTACTATATGAATGAGCTACCCAGATCAAGTGGTTGGGTATGGAAAAATGACAGATCGGTTGCCATACAAATTAGAGACTATATGTATGGGCTTGGTGATACCAAGGCTCAAAGCACAATGCTCTGGGAATACTTTAAGAACTTCCAAAGTGTGATGCAAGCTAGAGAAAGAATTCCCCAATCTGTAGTTTAAAAATACAAGGATATAGTGTGTTTTATGGTAGACATTGATCAATGCCTAATGGAGGCAGTTGAGCCTAGAAAAGTATGGATAATGCCAATGGGCTATGAAGTAGATGAAAAAATCTTGGAGCTACATGTTCAACACCTGCTGAGTCAGCCTAAGGACCCTGAGGCAGAAAGGTTTGGAACCTTTCAAGAATTAAGTGTAAAGATACATGTTGAGCTGAGACAATCAGAAATAAAAAGGAAAGTCAAAAAGGAAGTAGAGGAAATTGCTAAAAGATATGGCATATGAAAAGAGCTAGTTGATGCAAACAGAGAGAAAATAGAAAGCTGAAAAAGAGAAACAAGAAGCAGAAAAAGAAAGTGTTTTGGTGCAAGCCTCCTCCTGGACTAGATCCTCCAAAAGCTCTGCACTTGCCACCTCTAAGAGCTCAAGAGCCTCAAAATCAGAAGCCAAGACATCCGGAAAGGGAGAGAAGAGAACAAAAACAAAGGCCACAAGGTCCTACATAAGCCAAAACGATGATGAAGAAACAGAGTCTGGTGAGGAAGTTAAGAAAATAAAGAAGAAGAAGAAAACATCTGGGGAATCCTCTACCAACAAAAACAAAGAAGAAGGGGCAAAAGAATTTGTTGAAGAGCCCACTCTTTCTATTGATGATGTCATCAAGGCAGTCTGTGGATGGGAATATGCAACCAGTAACATAATTTTATGATGATTAAGCACATAAAAATAAAAATAAAAATAGTGGGTAACTAAAGTTAAACTAAATAAATACTATAAGAATTTTATGTTATTTTTTTTGCAAATAAAAATAATGGAGTGGTATTAAATGAATAAGCACATGAAGTAAATAGTGAATGAACTAAATAAATTCTAAGCAATCAAGATATTAGGTGAACCGTGCAGTACCTCAATAATGTAGGATAATAAAAATCCATGTTACTAATTTCCTATCAACCAAGTATTGCACAAAATAACTTTTAAAAAACATATATGTATGAAGTGTGTGTTTGAATCAACTATGTATGAAGTGATTGAACTAACTTTGTGTGAAGTAACTTTGGCATTCACTTTCTGTGTGTTTGTTCTTTGGCAATTTGAACTTGAGTGTTTACTTGTGTGTGATTCAACTAACTTTGTGCATGAAGCATGTTTAAAATTTGGCATATGTTCACTTTCTATGTGTGAAGTGTGTGTTTTAACTTTGACATTCATTTTGTGTGAATTGTGTGTGTGAAATTTAATTTGGGCATTCACTTTGTCTAGTGTGTGTATTTGTACTTTACCGTGTTTTATAAATTTGGCACCTACTTTATGAGTGTGTTAGAGTTTGGAATGTTTGAACTTAAGTGTTAATGCACGCTTGTACTAAATTTGTGTGAATGAATTATGTTTGAACATTGGCATATTCACTTTTTGTTTATGTAAATTGTGTGTGTGTGGGAAATTTAATTTAGGCATTCACTTTGTGGAAAACTGCTACCTCTAGTTTTACCTTTTTTAGGACTTGTTTTGTAATTCTCTACTCATATTTTTACATCTTTGAATTTTTATTAAATCATGATAAGATTAATACCAACTAATACCAAGTAATCTTGTCTTATTAATACCAAGTAATTATCTCTACTTTCCCTTTAAAATAAATATTATAACTATAAGATTAGTTTATATTGTGGAATTTTTATATGTATTATGATCTATACTTTCCCTTTAAAGGACTTTCTCATATTAGCTTTTATGAGCATTATTAAAAATCTTAATGTAACCCTTTACACAAACTAATAAACATTATTATTTAAAAATTAAACAATCATGTGTTAAGCCTACATATAATTTAATTTAGAAATGGAAATATATAAAATTATAGTTTTATTTTTAAAAAGTAAGACATAATTTGAAAGATTAATATGAAATTTTAATATCAAGATTCAATAATCTAAAACCAAAAATTCCTTCATAATTATTTATGGAGACTTCCCTTATGCAAAATTTAAGGATAATAACCCTTCACACAAACTAAAACCTAATTCAAAATAGTGACAAAAAGATCAAGCCTTCATGAACTCAGCAACTATCTTTGAACAGTGAGCAACTGCACGCTTTGCAAACTCCTGAGGAAGACAAACTCTCATAGCTGTATGAATATCTCGTATTTGATGATATTTTTTTGTTGTGGCGAGCAAAGTTGGCTGCCTCTTTTGTAATTTTCTCAAACATCTCGTTGATAAACTTGTCCATAATTACCATAGCTTTGCTCAAAATATTGATATCTGAGTGCACTTGCTTGAGAGTTTTAAACAAGTAGATCTTTTAGATCCACTTGTTCTTTTCATTTATTTTTGTACCTTTGTCATCTTGACCTTTTGTAGGTACCTTTTTTTCAACCTTACAAACCTTATTTTTCCTACAGATTTGTCAGTCATGACCTCCTTTTCCTCTACAATGGGCCTCTTCTCTGTCCTTTTTGCCATTGATAAGCACTACAAAATCATATTGTAAAATTAGAAATTAAATCTAAGTTAAGCTAAAAATAAAATTATAAATTCTAACCCTAATTATAAAAGATAAAACAATCAAATCAAATCTAAAAACTAAACAAATTATCAACACATCATATAAAATATCTGCAATTGTCTTTAATCAATAATTCATTTTCTATGCATGCAAAGAAAAAATCTCTAAAAAAGCTTTCTAAATACAATACATCAACCTAACATAAATTTACAATTTTAAAAAGTATCTTTAGTGCATATATATATATATCAGCCTAACATAATTTTGCAATTTTAAAAAGTAACTCCAGTGTATAAAAGATATATTTTAAAAAAATACTTTTAATAATACTAATGTAAAATTAAAATTTATTAAAATATAATAAAATTTATTTTATATTTAAAAATAAATAAAATTTAAATTTAGATTTGAACTAGATTTACTTTAATTTAAAATTTCAAACTAAATCTAAGCTTATATTTAAGATTATTTAAATCTTAACTAAATTAAATTTTTTATAACTAAATAAACAAATGAAATGAAATGATAAGTAAACCAATTTTTTTTACTTTTATATATTTTTTTAATTAAAATTTTTATATTAATTTTAATAATAAATTAAATTGAATATAAAGGTCTAATTTATTTTTAGCAATTACAAGATGTGTGCACATATAAAATTACCTATCGATGAAAAAATATAAATTATGTTTAATCAAATATTTATAAACATGTTAAAGTTCAAGGGATTTTAGAGGCTTCTATAAGAAAGAAATGAATATCAAGTTATTATAGTTTTTAAAGATTGTATACCTTCATTTTTCAATAAAAAATATTTGTAAAAGCTTCACAAAAAATTGCTAAAATCACATCAAGTTAAAAATTAAGACAAAGTAAAATTCATTGAGTGAATCATAATATCATAAGGGTTTTCAAAATGTTTTTTTTTTGTATTTTTTGAGAGAAAAATAAGCAACATAAAAGTAGTTTGTTGCAAGATTCAAGCAAGTCATTCATTAAAGGGGATCAAATAGTTGATAACAAACACACATGATTTTTTTTTATCATTTGAAGTCATTTTTAAATAAGAGGGTTCCTTATCTCTTCAAAAAAGTTTCCCTTTTTTTATACTGAATTATTTTTTAAAGAACTAAAAAAATTATAATGTCAATATAAATAAACACTATTTTCATATATATCAATGTAAAATCTTCTATATTTTTTAATAGGATTAAATAAGAACTAATTTTAAATTAAATAAAAATCTTAACTAAATTATTTTTTTATAAAACTAAAAAAATTATAATGTTAATATAAATAAATACTATTTTCATATATATTAATGTAAAATCTCCTATATTTATAGGAATTAATGAGGGTAGGCAACCATGGTGAGGGAGTACACAAAATCTCTTACTGAAAAATTAGTGTCTTAAATGTGCATGCATAATAGAGACAATTGACATGTTTCATATTCTAAACCATTACCACGTCCTTCCTGTTACATACTATTTTAGATTTGAAGATAAATTTCAGGCAATGAAAAAAATATTAGGAAGATCAAGGACAAACATAATCCTACCACCTTCAAAAAATCCATCTAAATGACATAAATGAAAGCAAATCAAAACAAAAGTCACCTAGATTTATTGATTCCTTAGTTGAATGTGGATTGCTTCTTAATAATGAACAACCATAGTTGCCAAAGCTGCCATGGTGATGATAAATAATATGCTCAAAGTGCTCAATGGATGTGATATGCAAGAGATGATAGTATGGACGCTATATGCTGAGATGATGAAAATGAAAATGAGAGGGGGTATATATAGACCTTTGGTGGAAGGAAAGTGGGAAAGTTGCCATTTATGCAATGGAAGATAACTTTGAAGTTAACTAAATAAAGATTGGAGAAAGTTTCCAAAATCAAGAAATAAAAAGATAGAGATGCTAAAAGGAGAAAGAGAAGTGAGATATAAATAGGGAACGTTTATTTGATTAATTAAAATAGAATTTTAATTAATTTGTGGTATATATGAAAAATTAAATAAATAATAAATATTTATTTAATTTTAGAAGAATAAAAGATCAAATTAAATAAATTTAGAAAATTTATTTAATTTTAGAAGAATAATGGAAAAGATCAAATTAAATAAATCTAGAAAATTTATTTAATTTTAGAAGGATAATGGAAAAGATCAAATTAAATAAATGTAGAAAATTTATTTAATTTTAGAAGAATAATGGAAAAGACTAAATTAAATAAATCTAGAAAATTTATTTAATTTTAGAAGAATAATGGAAAAGACTAAATTAAATAAATTTAGAAAATTAATTTAAGTTTAGAAGAATAATGGAAAAGATCAAATTAAATAAATTTAGAAAATTTATTTAATTTTAGAAGAATAATGGAAAAGATAATGATAAGATAGATGATGAAGGAAAAAAATGAATTTACAAAATTGGAAAGATCAGAAATAAATAAAATAAATAAATTAAACCAATTTCAAACTAAATAAGATTAAATTTAAATATTAAGTAAACTATTTTTTTAAAGAACTAAAAAAAATTAACCTCAATCACTCAATATTTTTTGTTTTTATTTTTTATTTTGTCCAATTTCTTTTTTGGTTTTTCCAATTTCTTTTTTAGTTTCTATTTTTTATTTTTCCAATTTTTATGTTTGGTTTTTATTTTTATTTTTTTCCAATTTCTTTTTTGGTTCCATAGTTTTTGTTTTCTTATTTTCAATTTCTTTTCTGTTTTTTTTTTTTAAAATTTTTTCCAATTTCTTTTTTGGACTACACACTCATGCAATTTTAAAAGAAAATGCAACTTTTAAAGGATTTTGTGATTTTTCCATTTTTTCCTTCAATTTTTTTTGGTTTTTGGTTTTTATTTTGTCCAATTTCTTTTTTGGTTTTTATTTTTTATTTTTTCCAATTTCTTTTTTAATTTTAATTTTAATTTTTTCCAAATTTTTTTGGTTTTTATTTTTTATTTATTTTGTCCAATTTTTTTTTTGGTTCCATAGTTTTTGTGATTTTCTTATTTCAATTTTTTTTTTGGTTTTTATTTTTTATTTTTTACAATTTATTTTTTAATTTTTCCAATATCTTTTTTGGTTATTATTTTTTATTTTTTCCAATTTCTTTTTTGGTTCCATAGTTTTTGTTGGACTACCAAAAAATTGTGGGACTACCAAAATTATTTTTGGCAATTACAAGATGTGTGCACATATAGAATGGCCTATCGGCCAAAACATGTTAGGCTAACATAGGTCAGAAATATTAATTAAATTATCTTTTTGTCATCAAAACTTAGGTGTCTTACCACGGATTAAAAAAACTTAGGTGTCTTACCAGAAAGTCAACCTTGTGCAGTAGTATCCTTGGACACTTTTAGATAAAATTTAAACTTTCATTTTTAGTTTTATCAAGTTGGATTTTAAAAGAAAAAAAATTGGTGTGTGTGTGCCCATTTGTACATGGTGTACAAGTGGGCATTACAACTCTCTTGGGATAAGGTTTACAATCCAAAACTACAAGGGGGTACAAGAGTCTGTAATCTTGAAGCTCAACACCAGAATCTAAATGAAGTAATCTTCTCCAAGCCAAATATATATCTTGACTCTCAAGAGAAGGAAATAATACTCACAGTGGTAAATCTACCTTTTGGCTCAAAAATGTGGAACTTCATAATAAACTCAAGAGAAGTAATTTTTCCACACCTTTCTTGGGTCATACACAATGGAGAAAAAGAATTGTTTTGGGTGGACACTTGGAATGTTCACAAACCACTAGAAAACATAATGGATCTTTCAAAGGAAAAGGCATATCTTAAAAAATTTTGGGGAACAAAAGTCAAGGATTATTTTGAATAGGTAGAAGGAGACTTCCCTCTGAGAGCAAGATGGGAAAATTTACTAAGTGACCATTCCTAGACACCTAAAAAGTGGTACTAGCAACAATTCTAAGAGAAAGAAACATAATCCTCTCTTCAAAAGAGGATGAACTAAAATGAATGGATTTAAATATAAAATAGTATAGATTAAAGAAAGATACTCCACCCTCACACAAGTAACAACTCCATAATCGTGGCCAATAAACCTTTGCTGGAATGCAGCCTATTTGCCTAAAGCAGGAACCTTCTCATGGTTGGCACTCCATGATAGGATATTAACTAGAAATAGATTGGAGAAGCTGGGAATCTCCACAAACTTCCATTGTGTTCTTTGTGGGGTAGAATTGGAAGACATATACCACCTATTTCTTAATTGCAATTTTGCATAGAAATGTTGGAATTGGATATGAAATAAACTCAATTGGTCAGAAGCCTACACAAACTCTCTTCAACAACATTTTGAAAGTTGGCACTTACTCTTCAAAGATTCAACCTATGCAAGCATTTCAAAAATGGACCTCTCCATTCTAATATGGCACTTATGGCTAGAAAGGAATAAGATGATTTCTAGAAAATCTCCCTCCAAAATAGAATCAATAATCTTCAAAATAGAAAGATTAATATTAGGAATTGTTATGGCTTACATCATGAAATTTCCCACCTCAGGGCAAAACTTCTCCAACTGAAATAAAGACATTCTAAAAAAATAGCCAATGTTGAAACTTTCCTGCAAAAATGACTCGATGAAAGGAAACACGAATAAAACAAGAGCCTTGGTAAGAAAGATGGATCCTAATCCAAATTTCATCAAAATAAACTTTATGGAGCATCCCATGGAAATTAGGGGAATTTGGGTGTAGGAATGATAATAAGATATTATAAAGAAAATCTCTTGAAAACAATAGCCAAAAACTTCCAACAGGGATGAACAATGAGGCAGAGGCAAGAGCTTTATTACTAGGACTACTAGAAAGGAAAATTACAATAAAACTATGATTGAAGGAGATTCAATGCTAATAATCAATTAGATGAAGCAAAGATCCATGCCAAATTGGATGCTAGAATACATTCTAAGTTCTTCATTATCTCCCACTTCTATAAAGAAGCAAACAAAGCAATGGATTGTATGGCTAACCTTGCAATAAAATCACATGAAGAATATCAAGTTTTAGAACTATAGATCCTATGTGATAATGAGAAACTATATTCAATCCTAAAGAATGATGCAATAAATGAAATAAGATAGGTTTAAAATACTAGGTGGGGTAACAATGCATGAATTGAAAGAACTTAGCTGTAGCACAAATTCCAATCTTGGATATTGTAGAAAATGTGGTAATTAGAGAAAAAAGAAAAGCTAAGTAGATGGACAAATGCCACATGGTGATCTTGCTTCAATAGATTCATTCCATTCACCTCAACATGTCACATAATTGACAATATTAATTACCCAAAGGACACAAATTAAGATTATGATCTTTAAGGTAGATATTATTGAGCCATTTGTAGGAAGGGAGTCATGGAAAAATTAAATTTTGCTGTCATCTCTAGCACTTAGCTACGATCAAAGGGGATATTGTATCAATTGGGAAACTACTACATAAGCAATATGATAGGTTTCTTTCTTCATACCTAAAAGTCATTTCTACTCTTGTTTGTAGGTAAAAAAGTGAGATGAATTGAGTGTAGCTCAACAAGCGAATCAACATCCTTGGGAAAAATGGGAACCTAGGGAAATAGGAGTTTATGACTTAGAGAAACTTGATCACATGTTTTACTTTGAATGTGAGTAGGTGGAATTGACAATTAGAACCATTGTGGGTCTTGACCTCTTGCTTGAGGCCCTGCGTGTCTTGGAATACTCTCACCTTGCTTCCATATTTCTGTCAGATGCCAATAGAATTTAAGTGATAGGTCTCAACTATGTCCAAGATTATCTGTTGGATGAAAAGAAAATATAGTTAGAAGTCAGTGAATAGGTTTTCCATGATGGTGACACCCCTATTAAAGGGCCTTTTCCCATTTATAGCTAAAGTGGAACCTTGAAATTGCTTGTATATACGAAGTGATAACTAGAGGGCTCCAGAGTAATTGTAGCCTAACCTTTAATACTACTACATGTGCTCATCAATCTTAGCTTGCTCCTAGTTTGGTGGCTAGGGCCAAGGAGGTCTTCAATGCTATCAAGTTCCTATTTTGACTCACACCCATCCCTCCACAAGTGGTGAGGTTGAATCCAACTTTGATTGCGATGATAGTTGGCCCTCCTCTTTCCCCCTCAGTACCAAGAAGTTTGGCCTCCTTTTTAGCTCCTCTCCTGCTTCTAGTTCATGATAGTCCCACCCAGAGATGTTTTTAGTGGAGAATATTCACCAATTGGTGAATATCGTAGATCGGCTAAGTCAGAATTGGCAAATAAATCACATCTAATAGGGTGGTCAAATCGCCTAGTTTTTATGTATTATCAGTCGAATCCATATACATTCACCGTTTATTTATTTTATGAGAATCAATGAAGTAAGATTTTCTGCATAACAAACTACGTATTTCAAATGGGCCGACTAATATTTTCACCTGGAATTTTGGAAGCAAGTACTAAATCACCTATATATTCGCCAATACTATTAAGACAACATTGTGTATCGGGACACGTTTCGCCAACTCCATTAAACGGTCATTGCGTGTGAGGACCCATTTCGCCAACCCCATTACATGGTCACTACGCATGAGGACCCATTTCACCAATTAAAATTTACAAGTAGTTGATTATGAGGGGCCATTTCATCAATTTCCATGACACCTCCGTGCTAATCTTAGGGCCATATTCGCCTTGGAAATTTCAATGTATGTAGTCTGTCGAGGTTTGTTTCACCGACACTTAAATGTATTCCTTATATAATCACATGAGATTCGCTAAATCTTTTTGATATACCATATAGACTTCCTATGGAATTTGCCAAATATGGATTGATATAACTACAATCAAAAATCTGATTTATTCTTACACATTTTGTTTAGTTCTAAACTTGTGAGCTCTCAATTCAGATTTCGGAAGTTGGAGTTGGCACCTTGAAGTTGATCGTAGGCAAAGTTACAAACTTATAACACAGGCGTTCCTGTGTTAGCGAATAGCAAGTCAGTGAAAACCTAAACTTAAAGGTTAGTAATCATTTCTTCATAGTATTAGTGTTTTAAGATTTCTTTATCCCTCTTCCATTCTTGATTCAATCTTAAAGAAGATATTTAGTAGGGAATGAGATCTATATTCTATGAGTATGTCCTTAAACAAGAAGACATTTTTTCCAACTTTTATTCCAAGTGGGAGATCAAGATGTCGATCCACAAGTGTGACAAGGGTAAGACTCCTCAGGGTGGTGAAGGGACTAGGAGGCCATCAAAATACTGAAAAGGTGGAGTTAGTATACAGTCTTACTTTGGAACTGGCAATGTTTCTGATCCATCAAATCAAGATGGAGCTACACCATCAACTCTTGCACCAAATAATGATGAAGAAACCATTCACAATACCTCACCACCACCAGAAGGTGGGATTGCCATTGAGTCAAATGAGGATGGCAATACTATAGAAGATATTCCAAGGGATACCCTGGTTAGCTAGAATGAGGATGGCAATACCGGAGAAGATGTTCCAAGGGATACCCTGGTTAGCCAGAATGAGGATGGCAATACCGCAGAAGATTTTCCAAGGGATACCCTGGTTAGCCAGAATGAGGATGGCAATACAATAGAAGATGTTCCAAGGGATACCTTGGTTAGCTAGATTGAGGATGACAATACCATAGAAGATGTTCCAAGGGATACCTCAGTTAGCCAGATTGAGATAATCGACTTGGATGAAAAAGAAAATGTTGGCGCTGTAGATGATGTTGGCAGGAAGAAAAGAAAATGCAAATCAAAAGATTCAAAAGGAAAATCAAAATATTCATAAGGCAAATCAAAAGATTCAAAACTAGGGTGCGAGTGGGAAATGCCAAGGAATTTTCATCTTGATTTGGTGTCAAAGTACCCATTCATTGAACCAGTGGAGAAAGCAAACAAAGATGAACAACCAATAGAATGCAAGTGTGTGATTTGTAGTTGGAAATGTAAAAGAGATAAGAAATTACAGCTAAAGCTTGACACTATAGAAAAGCATATAGGTAAAGTTTATGAAAAACAAATCATAGATGGAAAGGAAACATCAGTAGTAAGATGGAAATCAAAGGAAGAATGTCTTCATGTGAAGTATGCTGCGGAATATGATGAGCATAAGAAAAGAATGACGAAGCTTGCTGCAAGTGGAGGTATAATCAAGGCTCAATTTGGAAAATTAATGGAAGGAGAACAATTGGCAAAAACTGTTCAGATGAGTGTTGTTTTTCATATTTTGTCCAGAAGGCATCCTATGATAAACTACCCAGAGTATAGTAATTTATTATCTTTTTTGAGTGTTCCTCACTATCCTAGCACACATTGGTCAATAAACACTAGATGAGAATGGGAAAACTGTCTCACTGCGGTGGAAAAGCAATATTCAAAGGAGAATGTAAAAGAGTCAAACTTCATTGCATTATCTTTAGATGAAGTTACTGCAGTAGATAATACTTCTTGGGTCTGTATGCATGTGTATACTATAAAAGAACATGTCCACCGAGCTCATCTACTTTTTGTTCATAAAATGAAGGATAGTTCAACATCGCAAAATTTATTTGAACTAGTTAAGAAGTCTCTAAATGAAATTGTAGGTATGGATGACTTGACAATTGCCAAAAAGTTGGTGTGTGTAGGAGCTGATGGAGCTGCACTAATGCAAGGTCAGAGGACCAATCTTTGCGCAAAATTACAAACTACTTGTGCACCATACATGCTTACCATTAACTGCATGGACCACAGAATGAATTTAGCATTTAAAATTGTAAGCAAGTTTCCTACAATATCAAAAGTTGAAAATCTAGTCCGCAAGCTCCATGCATACTTCTGCCGAAGTCCCAAACGTTTTACAGAATTTCAAAATTTTGCTGAGGAAATAATAGTAGGAAACAAGCTTCTTAAGGATGTTGATACCAGATGGATCTCCTTGCATGGACCAGTGTAACGAGTTCTTTCAAAATATCCATCCTTGATTGAAACAATGTACGAGCATTGCAACATAGTAGACAAAGCTCTTGACCTCTTACACAGGTTAAGCGATATAGAGACACTCTTAACTTTAGCTAGTCTTCTCCCCATGCTGGATGAAATGAACAATCTTGTGAAGAAAGCCCAAGACAGAACTATGTATATCTATGAGTATACCAAACTACGTAGAATGACATGCATGGCCCTTGATAATCTATATCTAGATCTAACTTCTCAAAGCCCAAATTTTTATAGGTGGAAGATAATTATAGATTTGAATCATTCTGAAAATTATTTACAGTTTAATGCAAGCGAGGAGTTATATGTTTTTATACGTGGATTTGAGATACCAATGCACCATTGTAAGATAGTCAGGTGCTCTATCATAGAAGTACCTGTTAGAAAGGAAGATTTTGATGGCATTGTTGAATATGTTAGTAGTAATTTGAAGGTAATTGCAAGCAATCTTTCAACAAAGATTTATAATCAATTCCCTTGAGATGAAATACTTGATGCCATGTTTATTGTGTATCCTCAATTTTGGATTCAAGGCCACCGAGATAGCCCAAGCGTTTTTCATAAAAAAGTAACTACCTTGACAGCATACTTTTTGAAAATTGTAGAATGTAATGGACAGAAAATAGAAAGAATTATAGATGGAAATAAGCTTAAAGGACAACGTAGTTGGTTTGCAAGAAGTATGATAGACTAGTTTAATGCCATAGAGAATCCCTTCAAAGTGGGTTCAATAACAAAGGCCTGGAAAAACTTGGGTCAGAGTGAAATATTGCGTGATTCGATATCAGAATATTTCAAACTTGCCGATTTATGTCAAACAATGATATTGGGTTCGGTGGAAGATGAGAGAGTTTTTAGTGCATTGGGGTTTCTGAAATCAAAGATAAGAAACAAACTAGACAAGAATTTGGAAAATTGCTTGAGGGTGTTAGGAAGTGTGTATAATGTCAAAAATTTTTGTTATGAAAGGGCACTTACAATCTGGAAGTCCATATGTGAAAGAAGAGGGTTGTGCAACACTTCAAGTTACACTAGTAGTGGTGGGACAAATGATAGTGACACAATGATTGATGAATTTGACTTTGGGATTCAGAATCAAGATGAAGAAAATGAAGACGAGACTCAGAATCAAGATGACTCTTTTTCTTTATCTGAATGTTAGTTTGAGGACCCTAACTCGATTTGGGAAATGGAAGTGAATTAGCAATTTTTAGGTATTTATACTGCATTTCATGAATTATATTCCAAAACTGTAGTTGATGATATTTTATATTGTATTCCTTGAAATTGTGAATCAAATTGAATACATTAACATATTATTAATTATTTCATATTTTAATTCTGCCATACTGATAAGTTTTACATGTACTCAGTGATTCATCATTCAACTCAATGCTTAATATTTCCTTGCTAAAGTTGATTTGTGCATAAAACATAAAATTTGCAGTAAAGTAGAATTTTGGTTTTTGATTTGATATGTGATTCTGCATCATTTTTCATAGTTTATGAATTATTTTGATCAGTGCCTTATCCGCAACTAAGTCAGAAAATGAAATATACATAAACCTAACCTTTTAGCCTTTTGCGTTATAATTTTAAGTTGACTTGTTACCACTGGTTCCCGGTCATCCAAGTTCACACTTAAGCCATCAAACCCGTCAGTATTACCGGCCTCCTTGCCTTGTCTCATCAGTCACCACTTGGTTGGGAACATTATACGTCAAAAAATGTTTAAACTTTAAAGGGGTTAAATATTTCATCTTTTATCTTAAGTCTTAACCCACAAGTTTTTATGTCCCTTTGTCCTGTCAACCTAGGGATGTCCACTTATAAGTCACAAACAATTTGCATGTGCATATTTGAACATTAATGGGAGCCACTGGATCTTGCAGATTGAATCTTGACTACTTCCGGCTAGCTTGTGTGAATAAAATAATGTTTTAAGAAATCCAGAGGGATAGTGGACTAGTGACACCTGTTGCCTGTCAAAGTGGGACCCATCATCCACTATAGACGTCAAACATTAAAGCACTGAAAATTGACATCTTCAGAGTCAATCTGGGTCATTCCCTGCTAGCCCGCAAGGGGCCCACCAAAAGCTTTCATCTCTTAGAGGGATAGCGGGGAGATGACACGTGTCTTCATCTGGACCATTGAAGAGACTTTAGAAGACATGACATGAATTTTTTTGTCAAATATTTTAAAGGAGTTGCATTGGGTTTTAAACAGTGAGCTACTTAAAGGAATTATAAAGCACATGGGCAAATATGCAGTAAGATGTTTTAATCTTAACCATTCGATGATAAAAAAGTTAAGCTCTAAACACTAGTGAAGCCAGAGGGATAGCGGGTGCCGGGCGGTCTTAATGGCATGTGAATAATACATTTGAAATGGTAAATAAAATTAGCTTAACATATTAACAATAGTAGGATATAGAACAATGAACATCAACAATCGTTGAATGTGTATTTAGTAGTTGAAACCAGAGTTTATTTTCAATTGATAAAATAAACAATATAGATAATTAAACATCAACACATTACTGAATTTGAATTTTCTATTGATTTTCAAGTGGAGTACATAGAGGCAATGTAAAATCTTGCTCAAAGACAACTCTACACAGAGCTGAGTTAGAACTTGGAAACTCATAATATCAATATCAAATTTGTAGTGCCCCTCCAGTTTCACCTTGGATGTACAGGTGGTCGGACTAAGGAGCATGAAGATGAATGTAAATAATCAGAATACTTAGGTTAGTATATTTTATCAATGAACCTTGTTGTAATACTAATAATTCACATGCTCTGACATTGCCTTGCATTCAAGTGATTATGATGTTGATTTTACTATGATTGTCATATGTTAGAATTGAGTTTTATGTGACTGATTTTGTATCATAGGAGGTTATGATGTTTTGTGTGGATCAATCGTATTATAACATGCAACTATCTGATGATGGTCCTTACTTAGTTGTTCAGTAGCTGATTGATATGTGTGTTGTGATTACATGTTTGATGTGTGGGTGAAAGGAATAGTGTCGCATTACTCATGCATGAGTACCTTGTTACACTGTGACTTCCTTTCACTATGTGTATGACTACGTGATTGCATATATATACATGTTCTACCGTGTTGTTTATTGTAGGCTGTAGGTACAGACATCGACTTCACTTGAATTAATAGGTTTGAGCGTGCCTTAACCAATGGAACTGTTGAATGAAGATAACATATGGTCCCCTATCTTAGCCATCATCCTTGAAGATGATGAGTATCCGGTTGTGTACCCTATTAGTGTTGTTGGTTTGGTCATGATAGTCAGTCATTGTTGTGGTGGTCTTGTTTTCTAATCTTGCATAGTAGTCAAGTATGGTTTGACAGTTGGGTTATTTTGTTGGTATTGTTTTAGTTATTGTTGCCTTAAAATAAAATAATTAGTTATGAAGCATTTTTATTAAATAAATAAATATATAAATGTCCTTATGTAAATTTAGTTTATGAAAAATATATTATTCTAGAAGTTAAGTTAATAAATAATAATAATAGTAATAAATGTAATTGCTACTAGAGATAAATAAATAAATAATATTTGTGTGGTACCATAAAATATATTTATCTTGGTCTGGTTGTAAAATGTTTAAAATAGCAAATTGTAAGATATTGTTCATGCAAGAGTTATTGCCTCTTGTGGGGGAGAATCTTTTGGAAGATTTTAGGGGATTTCTTTTGCTAAAAATAGGGAGTTTTTGGGCTGTATTTAGGGGGGAGATTTCTCTCTCATAATAATCTTCAGCAAATGGAACTTTTGGGGGGAGACTGGTTTGTGGCTGCAACAATGGAACCCAACATCGAATCTTCAGCCCAGTCAAGCAAGCAAAATCAGGTTCCTTTGGTTCTAATTTCTGTCTCATTTTTTTGTTGAAGCAAATGTTTGATTTATAATTTTTCTTGTTGGTGGTAATTTTCTTGAGAGGTTAGAATCCTTGTTATCATATCCAATTGTGCATGTCCGTATCATTGCATTTCTGGAAATCACCGATTGATGTGATTGTCTATGTCTCGCCCATTTCATCTCTATTTTTATAGTCTATTTTGTTAGCCATAACTTTCATTTTACAAACTGGGTTTCTCTAAATTTTTTATATATGGTGCATGACCTAGTTACTTCAATCATATCCAAAAATCGTTCATACCCAGTTTGTCGTTTTGGAGATATAAATGTTTTGTGACTATCTACCTCTTAGCCATTTTGTCTTTGTTTTAGCAGTCTATTACATTAGCCATAACATTCGTTTTACGAATTGGGTTCCTATAAATTTTTGATATCTGGTGCATAACCTATCTACCAAAATCATATCCAAATATTGTCCATACCCAGTTTGTCATTGTGGAGATATGAATGTTTTGTGACTATCTACCTCTCAGCCATTTCATCTCTGTTTTAGTAGTTTGTTGCATTAGCCATAAATTTACTTTTATGAACTGGGTTCCTCTAATTTTTTGATATATGGTGCATGATCTAGTTTTCTAAATCATATCCAAAAAATATCCATACCCAGTTTGGAGTTTGGGAAATATGGATATTTTGTGACTGTCTACCTTTCACCCGTTTCATTTCTATTAAAACAGTTAGTTGCGTCACCAATAACTCTATATTTTCAAATTGGGTTTCTCTGAAATTTTTATATAAGATTCAACTCTTACCTATGAAAACTATATCCAAAAGAGTTAGCATTATCTAGTTTGTCAATTTAGAGATATGTATCAATTAGTGACAGACATTCCTATGCCATCTTGATTGTTGTTATTAAAATTTACAAATCCTTTCTATGCATATCCTTTGATCATTGCATTCCATAATTTGATATCTCTTTGAGGCAATTTACTGAATAGTTAATGCACTTTGTCTATGCTCTCACTTTTGCATACATGTCTACTAGAGCATTTCCTTTTTGAAGTCTCTTATCATTATCAAAACATTCTATATCTATATTCTTTCTAATATAGTATCTGTTCTTGCATATCTTTATCGATCATATTAGTATGTTTCTTTCTTAGTGGTTTAGTTTAGTGCTTTTGAACATGATATTTGGTTATTTGAGGACTGATTCTTGTTTTTAAGATTCTTTTCTTAGGATTTGAAATTAATAATATAGTCTAATATGGATTTAATAATAGAAACATAACTTAAAATATTTTGGAAATCATACATGGGGTAGTGATTATGAAAATATTTATGTTGGAATTGAATTATATTCTCTTAAATGCATTAGAAATAACATAACGTTTATCAAGTTATATCTTTTATCTGAAAATTAGACAATGGTAGAAGGAAAAAGAATTAAATTGGATGATAATTTTGAGACTTATTGTGTTTGAAAGGAATATAATCAACTTAGTTCTAATTTAAGGTAGAAGTATCAATTTTGGGTTTTAATTAGAAATCATTTAATGATGAGTCATTGATAATAGTCCATGACTTTCAACTACTAAATGTTAACCTTGTAATTAGTCTAAGTAAGACTCTTAATATTATCTATTGCCAATAGCATAGGAATGGATTGAATATTGTTACTTATGGCACTTATATCATTTGATCATATTAGTAACTGTTACTAGTAGTTAGAATAATATTGTTCTACATTGTTGAGGTAGATTTACTTCATATTTGTTGGATGATTGACCATGATTGGAATTAATGTTGCCTTCTTCAAGACCCATTATTAGTGCATCAGATCATGTGTTGCATCTGTGGTTTTGTTTTTGAAGTATTGATGAGGAATTTTGGTTTATGATGTGTTTTGGAAGTGATTGTGATGTGTGACCCTTGCATTTTAATGGTGTCATGTGTTGTGTTATTTGGGGAAAGTGGTTTCCAGAGGCCTAGGAGAGTGTGATTGTGTGGGGGTTGGCTATGTGTGCATCGTGTGAATTGAATGAAATGTATTCTTGAAATATGGTTTCTTATTCATGTTGGAATGATGAATGTGCAAGATGATTTGTGTTTGGCTCAATGTACTTATTCTTGTGGTTTTGCCTTGAACTCATGTTGGTATCTTTTTTGAGATGTGGTGGTAGAGTTGTTCTTGAATGTTGGGGTTCATTATTGTTTTGAGCATGGAATAAAGTATTGTGTTGGTTTATGTAATCGGTTGATATTTTTGGAGCAAGATGACCCATGCCTTGCTCTGGATACATTTTGTTGTGATTTGTAAATGCCTTGCATGGTATATGGATACTTGTCGTTATGTCTTGCTTGATGAATAGGGTCTTCTAGATGCAAGTGGGAATGTGGCTTCCAATGTGGGGCTGGTGCCCAAAGTGGCTGCCAGGATAACCCATTGGAAGTTGTTAATCTAGTGATAACTTAATAATAAATTTGGAGGGTTAGGGGGGGCTTTCACATTAATCAAGATAAAGTATGCCTCACTCATGCCTCAAGTGCTCATTTAGGCTTGAGATGAGATGAAAAGGCCGTGGTTGGGAATATCAATTTCCTTGTCCTCATGAAAGGAATGTTGGTTCTGCATGTCACCCTATGGGGCCGGTGCCTAGAGAGAGGCTACCAGGATAACCATAGATGGGGTCTAGTTTCTAGAGAGAGATAGCTTGGATAACCCATGCTAGGACCATGCGATTACACTCTTCCCTACTACAGTCTAGCATTCCCTAGTTGTACTCTTCCCATTCATTGTGTGGTTGTCTCTGGAAGTGGTGTTTGTGTATTGCCCTGTGTTGTTGTGGTCATGTCTAGTTCTTGTTCACCATAGTTATTGTCTACCTGACTATTCATGTTGTGGGACCTTATTGTTATCTCCTAGTATTGGGGGTGAACCTCAGGGTTCCACATGGTAGAGTGGTTGTAGATTCTTCCATTGGTTTTCTGCACTGTGGCTCATGTGTAAAGAAGTTGTATCTCATGTTTCCAGATTTGTACCTATATTTGAAGATAGTTATTTATACTATTCGCATCTAGATCTGTGTATCAGTGGAACTCATTATGTAATTTGATGTAATCAGAAAGGAAGTGCTTTTGTATCATAGAAATTATGTAATTCCTCTTGTAAGATAAACTATTTTGCATTTGTAAACATTATTGCAAATATGTTGATGTATATATTTGATGAGGTAATCAAGTTGTTAGTTCGAGTTATTTGAAAAAACTATGTATATTGTTGATTAATGTTTAATTTCAATAATGCATATGTGTAATCCCTATAGATGTTAGTTTAACTGGTTGTTGATAGATTATGTTATGTTTTAGTTACTTCTATTTTAGTAAAAAAAAAAAAAATCTGCCCTTTTATTGCTTTAGTTGAACTTATCTCTAGGGTTGCATGGTGGGGCATTACATTTGGTATCAGAGCCTAGGTTGCAACACTGAGATCTTTGGATTGTTGTTGTTGCTCTAGGTTAAGCATTTTTCTACTTGTGGTGAGTTAGTAATAGTACGTCTCACCTATGTGCCTTAGTATGATAGAAGGTTGATAAATTTACAGACTTGTTTTTTGATTCAGGAAGAAATAAATTCTTTAAGCCTTGTTTTATTTATGTGTCTGCTATGTTTTCTCTCTCCTTTTCTAAAAATGTGGTGTTATATCTGACAATATATGTTTCTTTAATGTTAGTGCTTGTTGATTTGTTGAGGCCTTGAGTTCCTGTTGTGGTCTCTAGTGTTTTAGAAGAAATAAGCATGGTTATTGTTAGTGCATGTGATTAGGAGTGTGGTATTTGCCCCTCTAGTGATGTGAATGTCCTGTACCCATTTTGTGTGGGGTATTGTGAAAGGCCAATGGTGTTTGTGTTCCCTGGTTTGGTGAAGTAATCATACATAGGGGGTATGTTTAGCTATGGGTGTGGAAGCACCATACCTTCTTTATGTTAATTGCATTATATGTGTAAGTATTGGAATGATTTAATCACTCAGTGACATCATGCATCACAAGACATGTGGATTATGTGGTGTTGTCGTGTGTGGGGTATCTTTGCATGGTTGCTTGATAATCTGATATCTATTTCTTAGTTGGCCATGACCTCATGTGGAAGTTTTGTTGTGATTTATGAAAGTTATCATTGTGTATGCTTGTGTAAGAAACGTGTGCAAGAGATCAAATTGGAGCTTGTGTTGGACCCATGAGATCATGAATGTGATACTGTAAGTGAATTAGAGTTTTGAATTATTCTTGTGTGTGATATCATACATTCCCTCTATAAATATCTTCTTGCATCAGGAAGTAATTGCATATGTTCATAGCTTGGTAAAATAGAAATTGTACTGCATTAATGATAGAAATTTTTTGTATATAAGTAGCGACTGTGTTACCTTAAATTTTTGTATAAAAGTTGTTTGGATATGAAGATTTAGAAAACTTAGTTGTCCATGTGTTTAGTGTACATTCTCTAACGCATTTTGGACTTTGAGTCATGAGGTGTTGTGTAGCAGATACTCCCTTTTGTGGCTAAAATTAGTCACACCTTGATATGGATTTGTTTGTAATATTGGTTGTTTTGAAATTTTTGATAGTTGCTTCATGTGTTGTTGGTGGGTTAATAGTGAATTTGTTTTCTTTGAACTCTCTTATGATAGGAGTGGTCACCAAAACTCTTTTCTTTATACTTGATTTATTGTTGAAAATTGCTAGCATTTTGTGACTTAAGATTGAATTTAATTATTTCCCCACTTGGGTTTGCATTTTTAAAATTTCTACGGTGGCTATTCTGAATGTTTGTTTCTATTGGCTCTGTTTCATGTTAAGTGTTTTTTTCTATCATGTTCATTTTGAACCTTTGATAGTATGTTCAAGGGAGGACTTCGTAGAGAATTGTACTTGCATGGTTGGTAATTAGTGGAAATAAGAGATGAGATGTATTTTTTCTTGTTAATATGTGAATGCAATTCTCTAAATCGTATGAAATTATCAAAATATGTGTGATTGGTTATAAGTAGATCATATGATATGCCTTAAAGGTAAGGAATATATGTTCTTATCTTTATTGAACGATTGTACTTGTCTTATGAACAACTACTTAATATGGAGGCGTATGTTGATAATAGAAAATTGCAATACTAATATGTTATGTTTACACCCTAGTCTGTGACTTCTAGGAGTAAGTCAAGTTTTAGGGGGGGAGGATGTAGTGCCCCTCTAGTTTCACCTTGGATGTACAGGTGATCGGACTAAGGAGCGTGAAGATGAATGTAAATAATCGGAATACTTAGGTTAGTATATTTTATCAATGAACCTTGTTGCAATACTGATAATTCACATGCTTTGACATTGCCTTGCATTCAAGTGATTATGATGTTAATTTTACTATGATTGTCATATGTTAGAATTGAGTTTTATGCGACTGATTCTGTATCATAGGAGGTTATGATGTTTTGTTTGGATCAATCATATTATGAGTATCATGCGACTTCTGATGATGGTCCTTACTTAGTCGTTTAGTAACTAATTGATATGTGTGTTGTGATTACATGTTTGATGTGTGGGTGAAAGGAATAGTGTCACATTACTCATGCATGAGTACCTTGTTACACTACAACTTCCTTTCACTATGTGTATGACTACACGATTGCATATATACACATGTTCGACCATGTTGTTTGTTGTAGGCTACAAGTACTAGGCATCGAATTCACTTGAATTAACAGGTCTGAGTGTGCCTTAACCAATGGAACTATTGAATGGAGATAACATATGGTCCCCTAGCTTAGCCATCATCCTTGAAGAGGATGAGTATCCAGTTGTGTACCCTGTCAGTGCTGTTAGTTTGGTCATAATAGTCAGTCATTGTTGTGGTGGTCTTGTTTTCTGATCTTGCATAGTAGTCAGGTATGGTTTGACAGTTGGGTTATTTTGTTGGTATTGTTTTAATTATTGTTGCCTTAAAATAAAATAATTAGTTATGAAGCATTTTTGTTAAATAAATAAATATATAAATGTCCTTATGTAAATTTAGTTTATGAAAATATATTATTCTAGAAGTTAAGTTAATAAATAATAATAATAATAATAGTAATAAATGTAATTGCTATTAGAGATAAATAAATAAATAATATTTATGTGATACTATAAAATATATTTATCTTGGTTTGGTTGTAAAATGTTTAAAATAGCAAACTGTAAGATATTGTTCATGCAAGAGTTATTGCCTCTTGTGGGGGAGAATCTTCTGGAAGATTTTAGGGGATTACTTTCACTAAAAATAGGGAGTTTTTGGGCTGTATTTAGGGGGGAGATTTCTCTGTCATAATAATCTTCAACAGATGGAACTTTGGGGGGGGGACTAGTTTGTGGCTGCAACAGTTGAATCCGACATCGAATCTTCAGCCCAATCAAGCAAGCGAAATTAGGTTCCTTTGGTTCTAATTTCTGTCTCATTTTTCTGTTAAAGCAAATGTTTGATTTATAATTTTTCCTATTGATGGTAATTTACTTGAGAGGTTAGAAGCCTTATTATCAAATCCAATTGTGCATGTCTATATCATTGCATTTCTGGGAATCACCGATTGATATGATTGCCTATCTCTCACCCATTTCATCTCTGTTTTTACAGTCTATTCCATTAGCCATAGCTTTCATTTTACAAACTGGGTTCATCTAAATTTTTTATATATGGTGCATGACCTAGTTACCTAAATCATATCCAAAAATTGTCCATACTTAGTTTGTCATTTTGGAGATATGAATGTTTTGTGACTGTCTACCTCTCAGCCATTTCATCTCTATTTTAGCAGTCTGTTGTGTTAGCCATAAATTTCATTTTACAAAATGAGTTCCTCTAAATGTTTGATATATGGTGCACAACCTAGTTGCCTAAATCATATCCAAAAATCGTCCATACCCAGTTTGTCATTTTGGAGATACGAATGTTTTGTGACTGTCTATCTCTCAGCCATTTCGTCTCTATTTTAGTAGTCTATTGCGTTAGCCATAACGTTAGTTTTATGAACTGGGTTCCTCTAATTTTTATATATATGTTGTATGATCTAGTTACCTATATCATATCCAAAAAATATCCATACCTAGTTTGTCATTTTGGAGATAAGAATATTTTGTGACTGTCTACCTTTCACCTGTTTCATTTCTATTAAAACAGTTAGTTGCGTCACCAATAACTCTATATTTTTAAATTGGGTTTCTCTGAAATTTTTATATAAGATTCAACTCTTACCTATGAAAACTATATCCAAAAGAGTTAGCATTATCCAGTTTGCCAATTCAGAGATATGTATCAATTAGTGATAGACATTCCTATGCCATCTTGATTCTTGTTATTAAATCTACAAATCCATTCTATGCATATCCTTTGATCATTGCATTCCATAATTTGACATCTCTTTGAGGCAATTTGCTAAACAATTAATGTACTTTGTCTGTGCTCTCACTTTTGCATACATGTCTACTAGAGCATTTCCTTTTCGAAGTCTCTTATCATTATCAAAACATTCTATATCTATATTCTTTCTGATATAGTATTTATTCTTGCATATCTTAATTGATCATATTAGTATGTTTCTTTCTTAGTGGTTTATTTTAGTGTTTTTGAACATGATATTTGGTTATATGAGGACTGATTCTTGTTTTTAAGATTCTTTTCTTAGGATTTGAAATTAGCAATATAGTCTAATTTGGATTTAACAATAGAAACATAACTTAAAATATTTTGGAAATCATACATGGGGTAGTGATTATGAAAATATTTATGTTGGAATTGAATTATATTCTCTTAAATGAATTAGAAATAACATAATGTTTATCAAGTTATATCTTTTATCTGAAAATTAGACAATTGTAGAAGGAAAAAGAATTAAATTGGATAATAATTTTGAGACTTATTGTGTTTGAAGGGAATAGAATCAACTTAGTTCTAATTTAAGGTAGAGGTATCAATTTTGGGTTTTAATTAGAAATCATTTAATGACGAGTCATTGATTATAGTCCATGACTTTAAACTACTAAATGTTAACCTTGCAATTAGTCAAGTAGGACTCTTATTATTAACTATTCCCAATAGCATAGGAATGGATTGAATATTGTTACTTATGGCACTTATATCATTTGATCATATTAGTAATTGTTACTAGTAGCTATAATAATATTGTTCTACATTGTTGAGATAGATTCACTTTATGTTTGTTGGGTGATTGACCATGATTGGAATTAATGTTGCATTCTTCAGGACCCATTGTTAGTGCATCAGATCATGTGTGGCATTTGTGGTTTTGTTTTTGAAGTATTGATGAGGAATTTTGGTTTATGATGTGTTTTGGAAGTGATTGTGATGTGTGACCATTGCATTTTAATGGTGTCATGCGTTGTGTTATTTAGGGAAAGTGGTTTCTAGAGGCCTAGGAGCGTGTGATTGTGTGGGGGTTGTCTATGTGTGCATCGTGTGAGTTGAATGAAATGTATTCTTGAAATATGGTTTCTTATTCATGTTGGAATGATGCATGTGTGAGATGATTTGTGCCTTGCTTAGTGTACCTATTCTTGTGGTTTTTCCTTGAACTCATGTTGATGTCTTTTTCT
Source organism: Cunninghamia lanceolata (assembly GCA_027924645.1). Lineage (NCBI taxonomy): Eukaryota > Viridiplantae > Streptophyta > Pinopsida > Cupressales > Cupressaceae > Cunninghamia > Cunninghamia lanceolata. The sequence continues at coordinate 230,621 of BSBN01000808.1, forward strand.
ATTGTTATATGGAGCCTAATCAGACTCGGAGGTTAAATTTTTCCCACTTTTATAGGCATGGTTTCCCCCCAAATTCCTACGGGGTCAAGGGGTAGCGCCCTTTGCGGGGGTTTGGTGGCAACGCCCCCAAGATGGGGTTAAGGGGTAGTGCCCCTAGCGCACTCCCTATCATGATATAGGGTGGGGTCGAGGGGCAGCGCCCCTGTGGGGGCTCGGGGGCAACACCCTTGAAACCTCACACGGTTTTTTATTATTTTATAAAGGCACCGGGAGTTATTTTTTTCATTGGCTGACATAAGAAAACCATATTTTTGTAACTGACAAAAAGCTTGATAAAAGTGGCTAAGGGTTATGGTTTCGATTGATTGTGTTGTAGTATTTGCAGCAGTATTGAGTTGCATGGATTGCTGGTTGTAATCAATTTGATTTACTGGATAATACTATTGGACTCTCTGTTTGCTGGATGTAGGCTGAGTTTGAGTGAACCACGTTAAAACTTGTCTCTCACTGTTATTATTTCTATGTATTTTCATTCCTCTATTTAATCTTTATTTTCATTTAATTGATATCTTCTGTCAGCTAACCCTAACAAGTGGTATCAGAGTGGGTTGTGTTCGATTATCATCTGCAAGAAGGTCTCATGGTTGAGTGGGAGCAATGGCAGATGAGGGTAAATTAAAGGTAGATAAATTTAATGGGCAAAACTATCAGTTATGAAAGATGCAGATGGAGGATTACCTCTATCAGAAGGATTTATGGAGGCCATTGGAAGGAGTATCCAATAAATCGACAGGAATGATGGATGAGAATTGGGAACTTCTGGACAAAAAGGCACTGGGAACCATTCAGTTGTGCCTAGCAGCATCTGTGGCATTCAATATAACAGAAGCGAAGACAAAAAGTGAACTGATGAAAGCTTTGTCTAAATTGTATGAAAAATGATCAGCCTCAAATAAGGTATTTCTCATGAAGCATTTGTTTAATTTGAAAATGGTTGAAGGTGGATCTATGATAGATGATTTAAATGAGTTTAATACGATTATTAGTCAGTTTACTTCTGTAAAAGTAAAATTTGATGAAGAGGTGAGGGCTCTCTTGGTTTTATGCTCTTTGCTAGAAAGCTGAAGTAGCTTGGTAATGGTTGTAAGTAACTCTATCTCTGGTTCAAACACTTTGAAATTTGATGTTGTTGGTGTTATCCTTAGTGAGGAAATGCGACAAAAAAGCTCAGGAGGGTCCACATCAGGTAGTGTTTTGAATGCAAAAAGCAGGGGCAGATATAAGGAGAGAGGAAAAGGTTCTGGAGGTCATGGGAAGTCATGAGGAAAATCAAAGGATGAGAGATCCCAATCCAAAGGATAGAAGGACTGCTGGTACTATGGGAAACCAGGTCATCTAAAGAAAGATTGCTGGTCTCAGAAGAATAAAGAAAGAGACAAACAAGAAGGCACTAAGGAGGCAAATGTGGTAAGTAATAAGTTTGAAGATGATGCTTTGATTCTTTCCATAGATAATGCTTAGGATTCATGGGTTTTAGATTTAGGGGCCTCATTTCATGCTACACCCCATAGAAGTTATTTTCTTGATTATGTCTAAGGGGATTTTGGGTTGGTTTATTTGGGAGATAACGAACCCTGTTAGATTGTTGGAAAGGGAAGAATTAAGATTAAGTTGCAGAATGGGAATCATTGGCTACTACAAGAGGTAAGGCATGTTCCAAGGCCCAGTAGGAATTTAATTTTAGCAAGGCAGCTAGCTGAAGAAGGTTGCATTGTTACATTTACTGATAAAAATTGGAAGGTTTCAAAAGGTGCCTTAATAGTAGAAAAAGGTGTGAAAGTAGGCACCTTATATCTTTGTACAGGTCATACTATTCCTTCTACTTTAGCTATTGCAGAGAAAAAACAAACAGGTTCAGGAACAGTTGCTGCAGGTTCACAGGAAGAGACTGAAACAATTGTTGCAAGTTTTGAGACAATACTGTGGCATAACAGACTTGGTCATATGAGTGAAAAATGTATAAAGGTACTTCATTCTAAGAAAGTTTTACCAGGTCTGAAATGTATTAATATGAATTTCTGTGAAAGTTGTGTGTATGGAAAACAAAAGAGAGTCAGTTTTCTCAAGGATGGGAAGCAAAAGAAAAATGAAAAGTTGGAGCTTATGCATACAGATGTATGGGGACCAGCTCAGGTATCTTCTCTCGGTGGCTTTCAATATTATGTTGCATTCATAGATGATGCAACTAGGAAGGTATGGATTTATTTCCTTAGGCAGAAATCTGATGTATTTGAAACATTTAAGAAATGGAGAAGCTTGGTTAAAAATGAGATGGGTAAAAGATTAAAATGTCTCAGATCTAATAATGTTGGTGAGTATTGCAGCAAAGAATTTGAGGATTATTGTTCCTTTAATAGAATTCGTAGGCAGAACATGGTTCCAGGGATTCCACAAGAAAATGGGGTGGCTGAGTGCACGAATAGGATAATAATGGAGCATGCAAGGACCATGAGATTGCATGCTAGGCTGCCTTTAAATATGTGGACATAGGCTATCAACACCACTGTATATTTAATTAACAGAGGTCCTTCAGTTCCTTTGGGCTGTGGTATTCCAGAGAAAGCATGGATAGGTAAGAAGGTGAGTTATTCTTTTCTCAAAACCTTTGGATGTGAAGCATTTGCACATGTAGATTTTGAAAATAGAACCAAGCTAGATGCAAAATTAAAAAAAATGTACCTTTGTTGGATATGGCATTGATGAATTTGGTTATAGGCTTTGAGATTTTGAAAATTAGAAAATTGCGAGAAGTAGGGATGTTATAGTCAATGAGAAGGTGTTGTACAAAGATCAGTTACAGCAGCATGAGAAGAAAGAAAAAGATTATGTGGTGCTGGATGATACTCCAAATAGTGATGTTCCAGTGGTTCCTCATGCTCTGCAATAGCAACCAGAAATACCACAAACTCTAGTGAATGTTAGATGGTCAACAAGGCTAAGTAGACCTCCTAAAAGGTTTTCTCCATCTTTGTATTCTATTTTCTTAACAGATGTTGGTGAACTAGAAGGGTATGATGAAGCTATGCAGGTGGATACAAAGGTTCAGTGGGAGCTTGCAATGAAAGGAGAAATGGACTCCTTGCTGAAAAATCAGACTTGAGAATTATGTAAGTTGCCTGTAGGTAAAAAGGCTTTACCAAACAAATGGGTTTATAGGCTAAAAGAAGAAGATGGAGGTAAGAAAAGATTTAAAGCTAGGTTAGTTATAAAAGGATTTGCACAGAAAAAGGGCATTGATTTTGATGAGATATTTTCTCCGGTTGTCAAGATGACTTCTATTCGTACTGTTTTAAGTATTGTGGCTGCTGAAGATTTGTATTTGGAACAACTGGATGTAAAAACTACCTTTCTCCATGGTGATTTGGAGGAGGAGATATATATGGAACAACCACAGGGATTTGAGGTCAAAGGTAAGGAGAAATTGGTGTGCAGATTGAAGAAGAGTTTGTATGGCCTGAAATAAGCACCTTAGCAATGGTATTTAAAATTTGATAGTTTTATGGCTGAGCAAGGCTACAACCAGTGTAATTTTGACCATTGTGTTTATTTTAAGAGGTTGGATAATGACAAATACATTATTTTATGTTTATATGTTGATGACATGCTTGTAGTTGGGTCTAACATTGATCACATAAGAGAGTTAAAATAGTAGTTAGCACAATCATTTACTATGAAGGATTTGGGGGTAGCAAAACAAATCCTTTGTATGAAAATTTGTAGAGATAGGAAGAACAAAAAATTGACTCTATCTCAGGTTGATTATGTTGAAAAGGTGTTGCAGAGATTCTATATGGAGAATGCAAAAGCTGTCAGCACACCTTTGCCTAGTCATTTGAAATTGACTAAGGAGATGTGTCTTAAGACACCAGAGGAGGAAGAAAAAAGTCCAAGGTACCATATGCTTCAGTTGTAGGAAGTTTAATGTACACCATGGTATGCACAAGACTGGATATTGCACATGTTGTAGGAGTCATAAGCAGGTATATGAGTCATCTTGGATTGGAGCATTGGAATGCGGTAAAATAGATTCTCAAATATTTGAGAGGTACATCCAATAAACACTTATGTTTTGGGGGCTCTAATACTGATTTAGCAGGCTATGTAGGCTCAGATTTGGCAAGGGATATTGATACTAGGTGGAGTACTTCAGGTTATGTCTTTACTGTAGGTGGGACAACGGTGAGTTGGATCTCACGGTTGCAAAAGGTGGTTGCTTTATCTACCACAGAGGTAGAATATGTAGCTGCAATAGAGGCAAGTAAGGAGATGATATGGCTGCAATCTTTCATGGAAGAATTGGGCAAACAACAGGCTAATAGTTATTTGTATACAGACAGTCAGAGTGCCATACATCTTACAAAGAATTCTACTTTGCATTCAAAGACCAAACACATACAGTTGAAGTATCACTTTGTTCGGTCGGTGTTGGATGATGGATAGTTAAGGCTCGAAAAGATACATATAGATGAAAATCTAGCAGATATGTTTACAAAGGCAGTGACAAGGGGGAAGCTTAGCTCCTCTTCAGCTCCGGTTGGTCTTCTAGACTGAAAATAACAAAAACAAAACAACAGAGTCTAGGGTGCTTATTTCCAGTGGGAGCTACAGGGTCAGCGGTGTTATGATTAGTCTCCAAGTGGGAGATGATATGGTGTGGAGTTTGATTAGTCTCCAAGTGGGAGATTGTTGTTATATGGAGCCTAATCAGACTCGGAGGTTAAATTTTTGCCACTATTATCGGCATAGTTTCCCCCCAAATTCCTACAGGGTGAAGGGGTAGCGCCCTTTGCGGGGTCTAGGGGTAGCGCCCTTGGAGCGCTCCCTGTGGTGATACAAGGTGGGCTTGAGGGGTAGTGCCCCTATGGGGGCTTGGGGGCAATACCCCTGAAACCTCACACGGTTTTTTATTATTTTATAAAGGCACTGAGAGTTATTTTTTTTATTGGTTCATATAAGAAAACCCTATTTTTATAACCAACAAAAAGCTTGATAAAAGTAGCTAAGGGTTAGGGTTTCAATTGATTGTGTTGTAGCATTTGCAGTGGTATTGAGTTACAGGGATTGCTGGTTGTAATCAGTTTGATTTGCTGGATAATAATATTGGACTCTCTGTTTGGTGGATGTAGCCCAAGTTTAGGTGAACCATGTTCAAACTTGTCTCTTATTGTTATTATTTCTGTGTATTTCCATTCCTCTGTTTAATCTTTATTTGCATTTAATTGATATCTTCTGCTAGCTAACCCTAACATTTTTGAGATGTCGTGGTAGAGTTTTTCTTGAATGTTGGTGTTCATTATTGTTTCGAGCATGGAATAAAGTATTGTGTTGGTTTATCTAACCGGTTGATATTTTTGGAGCAAGAGGACCCATGCCTTGCTCTGGATACATTTTTCTGAGATTTGTAAAAGCCTTGTATGGTATATGGATACTTGTCATTATGTCTTGCTTGATGAATAGGGTCTTCTAGATGCAGGTGGGAAAGTGGCTTCCAATGTGGGGCCGGTGCCCAAAGTGGCTGCCAGGATAACCCATTGGAAGTTGTTAATCCAGTGATAACTTAATAATAAATTTGGAGGGTTGGGGGGAGCTTTCACATTAATCAAGATAAAGTATGCCTCACTCATGGCTCAAGTGCTCATTTAGGCTTAAGATGAGATGAGAAGGTTGTGGTTGGCAAGATCAATTTCCTTGTCCTCATGAAAGGAATGTTGGTTCTGCATGTGTCACCCTATGGGGCCAGTGCCTAGAGAGGCTGCCAGGATAACCATAGATGGGGGCCGATTTATAGAGAGGATAGTTTGGATAACCCATACTAGGACCATGCAATGCCACTCTTCCCTACTGCAGTCTAGCATTCCCTAGTTGTACTCTACCCATTCGTTGTGTGGTTGCCTCTGTAAGTGATGTTTGTGTATTGCCCTGTGTTGTTGTGGTCATGTGTAGTTCTTGTTCACCATGGTTATTGTCTACCTAACTATTCATGTTGTGGGACTTTATTGTTATCTCCTAGCATGGGGGGTGGACCTCAGGGTTCCACATGGTTGGGTGGTTGTGCATTCTTCATTAGTTTTTTGGCACCGTGGCTCGTGTGTAAAGAAGTTGTAGCTCATGTTTCCAAATTTGTACCTGTATTTGAAGATAGATATTTATACTATTCACATCTAAATCTGTGTATCAGTGGAACTCATTATGTAATTTGATGTAATCAGAAAGGAATTGCTTTTATATCATAGAAATTGTGTAATTCCTCTTGTAAGATAAACTATTCTGCATTTGTAAACATTATTGCAAAGATGTTGATGTATGTATTTGATGAGGCAATCAAGTTGTTAGTTTGAGTTATTTGAATAAACTATGTATGTTTTTGATTAATGTTTAATTTCAATAATGCAGCTGTGTACTCCTTAGAGATGTTAGTTTAACTGTTTAGGTGGTGGAATTGTCATTTCTTCTAGCTGATGTTGTCTAACTTGAATTTTTGTTAATAATGTATAATCAAATTTCAATTTGGATCTTGGGTCTGTCTTGAATGTTTCAGCCAAAGATACATTCAAGATTATTAGTTTTGAGGAAACTGGTCCAAATCAATCTTCCTCAAGAGATTGAAATTGCCTCGAGAGATTGAAATTTGCCTCGAGAGATTGAAATTGCCTTGAGTCTTTGAGAGATTGAAATTGCCTCCAGATGCTTTAAAACACTTAGAGTCTTAGACAGATTTCAATTTTGCAAAAAGATTACTTTTATGGCGTTAAAACCTCCATTAATACTTTCTCGCATGAAGCAGAACGACTCCCACGACCACTTTCTAAATTTCAAACTCTAGCCATTGATCTCTTGATGAGATAACAAGATGGTCAGCTGTGATGAAGTTTTCTTCCACACAAAATTGCTTACTTCTAAGTTCTCTTGAAGCTTGCGAAGTCTGCTACTTGGCGTTTGCCTGTTAGCCCATTTGGTTTATCGCCTATGCATCTTCTGACAATGGGCTAGTGGAGTACAATTAGGATTAACTTGGGGGCCCTCCAAAATGCTCACACATTAACTTCTCAAGCCATCCACTGTCTGCTTAAATTCTTCAACATTGGATGGCTAAGATTAAAACATCTTGCCGAGGAATTTTCCATATGTCTTATTTAAACCTTTAATAGCTCACCCTTTAAGTCTCTTAGGGCATCTTCGTAATATTTTCTAAAGCATTTAAAAAGAGGACCCTGCTAGGTTAACCCGTTCACTACCAAGCGGTGACTGACAAGACTAGGTATAAGGAGTCGATGAACAACACAGTTTTGATGGCTCAGGTTTCAACTTAGACAACTGGCAACCAGAGGTAGCAAGTCAACATAAGATTACACAGAGGGTTTCTTGTATGAAATGTCAACCATTGGTATTTAGAAATCTAACGGTTTAAGTGTTATTCCATAGGCTTGAAGTCATAGGTCTAGTGTGTCAGAGATTTTCTTCTAGAATGCAACTACAACCGTCCATAAAAAAGTCATCAAACGGTCGTCTGTTATATTAGTTTGCGTTGACATCTTGCTTCAAGTTTAGCGCTTTGAACTTTCGTTCCAGAATTCAACTACACCCGTCCCTATGGCATCGAAACATTCATCAAAACATGCAGCTCCTTTAATATTTAGATGAAGTCAGTCCCACTTTGATGATATAATAACTAATATAATAATAACTAATAGAGTAAAATGAACACATTAACATCATTTCATCAATAATAAATTAGAAATTATATTAATACTAGTATAGCTATGTTTAAAAAAATATTAAAAGTACGTAGAGAAGTATCCATCTCGAAGCATCTTTTAATCAATTATTTTAAATTATAATTGTAATTATTGTATACTTTAATAATTAATAATCATAATAAAGTAGTATAATATTACTAAATATTGAGCCATCTTTTAATCAATTTATTTTAAATTATAACTGTAATTATTGTATACTTTAATAATTAATAATCATAATAAAGTATTAGTAGTATAATATTAGTAAACATTGTAATAATGTATTTAAATTATTATTATTCTATTATAAATGTTTATTATTTTATGTGCAAATAGTTTAATATTTTAAATAGAATAATTAATTTAAATTAGAATAATTATTTTTAATCATAACTCTAATTCTACCCTACTATAACCCTAATTTTAAATCTAACAATAACCCTAATTCTAACCCTTACCTTAATCGTAATTATAACAATGATTTTAACCATAACCCTAACCAAAAATTCTAACTCTATCCCTAACCCTAACTCTAACCCTAACTGTAACTCTAATGCTTACCCTAACTCTAATTCTTACCCTAATTCTAATAGTAACCACCTTAATTCTAACCCTGATTCTAATAGGAACCCTAATCTTAACTCTAACCCTATCCTAACCCTAATTCTAATCATAACCCTGATTCTACCCTAACTATAACCCTAATTTTAAATCTAAAAATAACCCTAATTCTAACCCTTACCCTAATCTTATTTAAAATTACAATTTAACATTAATGCTAATGCAAATTCTAACCCTAAATATATCCCTAACTCTAACCCTAACCCTAATTGTAACTGTAATGCTTACCTTAATTTAGTAACCCTAATTCTAATTCTAACCATTTTCTCAATTCAAACCCTAACCCTAATTATAATCCTAACCTAATTCTAACATTAACCCTAACTGTAACCCTAATCCTAGTTTTAACCCTAACCCTAACCCTTTTTCTAAACTTATACATAGTGTCACAATATTTTATTGACTTGATTTTACTTTTACATATAAAAATTCTATTATTTTCTCTGACATCAATATCTTGACCTAATTATGTAAATATTTCAAGAATCATGCATGTAGACGAACTACACTATCCATAGAAAGTGTAATTTTACTTCTGCATATAAAATTTCGTGTTCTATCTAAAAATAACCAAATTGAAATCAAATTAAATCCAAAAAGATTGAGAGTTCACATATATTATAGCTCTCTTAGCTGTCTCAAGAGTCAAAAAGAAAATAGATGCCAAGCAATATTAGAAACCTCTAACCATAACAAAGACCAAATTATATTAATAGAAAAAGTAGAAATTATATTAATACAAAAAGATTTACACTCAAGAAATTATATTAATACAAAAACCATTCCAGCGGCTAGCCCAGGCTCCAAAAACACACAACACAAGAGAGGCTACCATAGTACCATAGAAATCCCTAGCCTCTTAACTGAGCGACTCCTCAAAAACTTGCCACCCTACCACCCTAGCACGAAAATCACCAAAAAAAGTGGCCCTGGGAGCCTGACCACTCTTATGGCCATTGTGAGTAGAATCCCCCCGCACTCACAATGGCTACAAAGTATTCAAGCCATACTGGAGTCTCCTCTGTGTCCATTCCAATTGCCCACCAAAGAAAGTGTCTCCCATGAGCCACCCAGAACCTGTGCCTTCCCAGTTGTTGCTCATTCATGTTTAGTAGGAATGACTGCCTAGCTATGCCCTCCTGTCCCTCCCGAAGCTTCTCTAGGTCTCTCGGCCACTGGATATCAACCCCCAATTCTGCATTAATTGCCATGTCTATGTCATCCAAAATAATATCTGGAGTGAATACATCCTGTAGAATCAACAGTGCATCCACCTTTGCCTCTCCTAGGTCCAACAAAGAAGCTAGAAAGCATGAGGAAATGTCTAAATTTACCCTATATCTATCATCGGAGACCAAGAAGTCTTTACCAAGGACCATCTTCACTGCCTCAAGGAAGAGTCAATTTTGCTAGTTACAAATGTTCATAAGTCTGCCATCTCTGATATGGCCCAAAAAGGTGACCTGACGCTTATTGTAGCGGAGCCTTATCGGAGTCTCCATGCTATAATTTGAGTAAGCCAGTGGAGTGTCATTTTACTGGAGACCTCCAGGATTTAAAGGAAGATCGTTAATGAACACATGCCTCAATTGATAGATGCATTTATTCATTGTCTAGATTTTATTGTAGGGTCAATCTTTAGCTCGTGTAAGGATCGACCAACAACGATTCTCTGAACTTGTCAGTACTATTTAATAAATTAAAAATTAATGCCTAAGAAAAGTATTGAAAATTTGATTCTTTGAACCATCTATGATCTATATACATTACAATTTGCCATTGAACTCGTGTCAATTTCAAACCATAATTACTTCTATATTATTTAGTAAAATTTAACATAACCCTTCAAAAAGATTGGGAATTTACATTGTATGTGAACCTCTAACCAACCTCAAAGTTCCAAATAGAACTCCTATCCTTCGACCTTCAAACCTTGCTTTGATCCTCCAAAATCTTTTTGGTTCATCTTTTCAATGACGTGTAATGAATATTTCATTGTAGTCCATAATTATCCTATTAATAGGCAATGGGTCCGTTACAAATTCAATTATGCCCTCATTCACAATGACAGTCAATGATTTACTATAGAACCTTGCTTTATATGTACAAGAAACCACTAGGCATGGTTAACAATAAGGCCAGTAAAGAAGAAATAAATTGATTTTCTTGAGTTCACTGGCAATTGAGTTGTAATACCAATTCCATGTGTCAATTCAAATTTCTAGTTTCTCGTACATGCATTCATGTGTGGGAGATTCAACCCACCACCTCAAATAGAATGCATCATTTGCAAATGTTAAAAGTGTCTCTTCTTGACATGATTTATTCCACTTGACGAATGCTCGTATTTCTTCATTCTGAGACATGCAAAGTAATAACATCCTGCATAGCCACACACAAACAAAATTTTCCATCATTCTTATTACTATTCTACATCTGTGATTTGAGAACTCTGTCACACAATTAAATTCAAAATCATGAATGATCACAAAATAAGTACTTGGTAACTTACTTTCTTCGCATAGTTGCTGTAATGAAAGCCATTACTTTGAACTTTTACACTCTATTGATTCTTCTACTATTTGAAACTTAGTAATGCAATATAAGGTTGAAACAATAAAGACTATAATATATACATTACATGTAATTCCGTGATAAATGGGTAATAAATAACAAGCAACTCTATTTAATTGCCTTTGCTGTACTGTGGAAATTCGCATTGGCTAATCTGTGCGGTTTGTCACGACTGTCACTCACTTGCCATTAATGAACTTAATTGAGTATTGGATAATCTATGTGGTTAAGTGCGTTCAATCAAATCAATTGTACCACTACTAACCATTTAATGAACCCTGTTACCCTAGAACGAAAGATGAACAGTTGTAGTTCAATTTTGGAAGGTAGATCTCCAAAGCTACACATTGCTAACAAAATCCTCTGGAATCAACTAGCAGCCGTTAGATATTATTAGATCAATGGCTGACAACTTGACATATATATAAAATATATAATATATTTATATTGATTATTGTGCAAAGGTCAAGATGGCAGCGCGATAGAGCGTAAGTCCTCGACTATACAACTACAAATTTGGGAAATTGGGTATGTTAGTACTTTTGCCCCAAATAGAACTTATGCCGTCGATTTGTGATCATCTGACAACCAAAATCTATTAGAATATTTTCCATTTAATGACATCCACGCTAGAAGTGACCTATATCCTTTTGTAATAAATAAGGAATGTCATGAAAAGCACAATTGCACATTTTTGGGAAGGCAATTTATGCAGCTCAATTATGAATCGTACAACAATCCATGCCGCTGAAATTAATGCAATTTATGGAAACAATTTATTGGGTTTGCAACCCTTGCAGACACATTATTCTGCATTTTCAAATTTTCACTAGTGTGCTTTGGAGGAGCTCTGGACTGCGTCTTCTACATGTGTTGAACACAAGCTTTCACAACCAGGTTGGCTAATTTGTGCTCTTTCTTGCCCATTTCTTATAGTAACAAATTTGAATACTTTAAGTCAATTGGGTGGGAATTGGGAAGAACAATTATTTTTCATAAGTCCAGACTATTTGTTTACCCAAAATCTTTTGGAGATTTATTTGGAACCCTTAACAATTATAGAAGCTTTTGTTTATTGGTTTCTCAAACAAGTAAAGATGAAGCTTTTGTTTATTGATAATGATTTAGCTAAGTTGAAGGATACCGAGCTCAAGCTAAGTCATATAGATTTCAACTTGGAGGATTTCTGGGCTCAATTAGAGAAAAACCCAAGTCACCTATAGCCCAGAAAATCCTAACAAGTGGCTTAGCTCATGCTTGGGGTTTCCCACCTATTGTGCCATGTCCAAACCTGGTTGTTACATGTGCAAAGAACTATTATCCTGATATTAAGGGGAAATTTCAAGAGCATGCTGGTTCTTCTTTTGTGCATAAAGAATCAGGAACAAGAGAGCAAGGAACCTCCCAGAATTCTGAAACTTAGAAAACTTTAACTGGTGTGGAGAAACCTCATAACAGAGTTGGTTCACAATTTGGTAGTGGTGAGGATGGAGAGTACCCTAAAGATAATAGGAAACTAAAACTAAAAGATGTATGTGAACAGGATGGTCAGCCTGCATTCGTGAAACCATGAGCGAAGAAGAAGTTGGATGCCTTACAACAATTGTAGGTAGATCACATGACTTCTACTGTGTCTCCTTCACCTGGTAATGATTCTTCCATTTATCAACAGATTGCTAATGAGGGTACTTTTGGTTTTCGTTCCTTGTTTGAGAATCCAACCTCCCTTATATCAAATGAAATTCCCATGCAAGATAGTCCTAATCAGCCAGAGAGAGTTGTCCTAGGTGCAAGTGAGAGTGGTACAATTTTGTCTTCCCCTTCCTAGATAAAGAAAGTTTTTGAGAAAAAAAGAAGATATCCCCCAACAACAGACATAAACATTGACGCTGTAACTACACCTAAGCCTAAGAAGGCTAAGAGAATGTCTCGGATGGTAACAGATTCTTCCTTAGGGCATAGGATCTTGGAGATTACAGACCCCATCGGGGATAAAAATGAAAATGAAGTCACATAAGCAAATTTCAATATGACCAATATTGACTTGGGTCCTCCTACGGTGGAAGGTGATTTATATCATTTAAAATTCTCTTAATGCATGCTAACAAAGAGAGTTAAAGCTCAGCAACAAGAGAATGCAAAGCTGTAATCCCAGGTGAATTCTCTCACATCTTTCATTCAATCTACTTTGAATATTACTTCTCAATCCTCTGATGCAACTCTGAGTGTTTTTGTTGATGGAATGGATCCTAGCATGTTGCAACAAATCAAGAGATATCAAACTCTAGGTAAGGCCATTGAGAAATGGGTAGAGCGAGTCACCATTGATAGTTTGTTGTACATCGAGGAGGTCATGAAACTATATCCCCTCCTTTCTGATAAAAGGAAAGGGTTAATTACAGAGTTATGAAATTTAAAGAGGGAAGACAAAAATCTGCTCATAGACTTTACAGAGATACAAGAAATGATGAAAATTGATACAAATATTCTTGTAGCTGAGAAAATCTTTAATGTTCCAAATGAGAATGATTCCATGTATTGGCTAGATGCACTAGAGTGGAAGAGGTCTGTGCTAGGGGATTTTAGTGGACAAATAAGAAGAATTTTGGCTCAACATTTCACTGATATGGCTGATCTTAAAAACAATTATACTATCTTACATGTAGAGATTTTAAATGAAAGTGGAGAGAACTTGCTTGATGTCAAGGAAGTCAAGAAAAATTTTAAGAAGAGGCTTATTGAAGAGCATGTTGCCATAGTTAATGGTGAATCACTAGGGAAGCTTTGACATATAGCATCGTATCTCACAACTTTTAGGCATGGAATTGATGATGTTTATAAGAGAGTAATAGATGTGGAGAGAATGATAGATAAGTGGAAAGTTTGGGCAAAGAACACCTATACACCAAGTGCTAGGACTTTAAAACCCATAATTGGTAGGTTCAAGAGATACAAGGTGAAACTAAGAGCACAGGTGGACTCAACTACTGCTGGTGAATAGGACAAGGAAAACGAAGTGACTCGGGAGGAAGATCAAATGACTGCCACTTGATGGAATTTCTTCGTTTTATGTTATTTCTTTAAACATGCTCTGAATACTCTTGTGGAAAAAGACTTATTATTATTATATATTTCAATATTTATATAATTTTAGTGTTAGTATATATTTCTGTTATTTTCAATATATATATTATGAATGGAAGCTCGAGGAGTTCATTTCTGAAGTGGTAAAGTTTATAGTGTTATAGTGGATGAATCTGTATTCTTTTTATGTATCCTTTTGAATTTTCTTTTAGTAAATAATTATCTATTAATTTTTGTTAATTAGAATCATTGTTACTTGACACTTGTCTCTATTCCAGAGACTTTATGTAGAAAGATGGGTGTGTCAGAACTGCAGCTTGGAATGGAACTTCAACTGATGCCATTCACACTGTATGATTTTTTATTGGCATAACAGTTTATTTCGCCAATTAATTTCTTATTGGTTTGAAACTATATTTAAATTCATCAATGATTTTTTTATTGTTTTGAAAATTGGTTTAATTCACTAATGTAAATATATTTTTTGGTTTGAAAATATATTTTAATCGCCAACAAAAATATTTTGTTATTTAGAAAATAGGTTTAATTTGCCCACAAAAATATTTTACTAGTTTGAAAATAGGTTTTAATTTGCCAATGAAAATATTTAATTGGTTTGAAAATAGGTTTTAATCGCCAATGAAAATATTTTATTGGTTAAAAAAAAAACAATTTGCTAGGATTTTCCATAGACCTCTAGCGATTACAACAGATTCGCCAAATAAGATAATTTTTTTTCCCGAAAAAATGAAAAAATTCACCAATAAAATTAATATTTTTTCTCAGGAAGTATACATGATTCACTAGGTTTATACACCTTCTCTGAGGGGGGGGGGTTCTTAAAGTTATCCCTGGTCCCACCTCTTCAAATAGCACCATGATGCTCATGTATTCCTTTCTTTGGTTCTATGAATGGTTGTTAATAGTAATGGTATATATATAACACTATAACTTTTGAAAAGGATGTAATTGATGAATCCTTCTCTCTACATCTCCATCTTTGAACAGTTGCATGAAAACTTCTTTTTTTCACTATAATTCTATGGGTGAACCCTTCACCTTTTATTCAAAAAAACACCAAGAGTGCTCCTTCAAAAATACCTAAGATACTCTTCAGGAGTGACTTCATAACTAAGATCAGTGACAAGGTGACCTTAGTAAGTAAAGTCATGGGTTTATCCCCAGCTTCCACTTTTCTCCCATGGATATTCAAGTTCATTTATGAAGTATTACAAAATAAGGAAATGATAAATTAGGCTCAAATAATAAGTGATAATATACATTCTCAACTGATAAAAGTTGAAGATTCAAGAAAGATTTGCATGACCTCTTATTTGGTGTATATGCTAGCCAGACTTGTAATATATCCTAGTTTAACAAGAATAGGAGCAATTGGAATAGCTCATGGACAATACAAAGTTTATGATTATTTTGCTCAAATCTAGATGGAGAAATCTTTAAGGTATTACAATAGAGTCAGTGATGCTTTTAATACACACGTTAGAGTTTTGGAGGGAGATATAAATAAAAGAATATTATTATATGTAATTGAGCTTATAAAGAAGTTTGGGATCTATTATATTCAATTTCCTAAGTTTACATACATAAGAATAGAAGGTTTCACTTGTCCTCCTTACAAGTTGCCTAAGTATCCCACAAATAAGATTATTTTGTTTGAGCTGACCAAGCAACTATGTGAGTCACACCAGTTGCTCCTTGATAAACATAGAATAAGAGTACTATTTCCTATCATTCTTGGTGGAGGAATGTATGTACACCCTTCCTTTCCCATTACTAAAGAGTAAGATGATGAAATCTAGAGACACAATTTGTATTTTTACACTTCTAGGGAAATTTTGATCCTTACGGTGTAATGCCCCGCCATGGAACTCTAGAGAATAACACAACTATGCTATATAAACAGGACAATTTTTTTAAAAATGAATAAGATAACAAAGTAATGTTTAACATGTCTATACATATCATAAACTAAGTATTATTCTCCAGGTTTCCATGACTTCATCACTAATAAACTATTAACAAGATCTATCATACATCATGTATTAATTGACATCAGTAGTTCATCCCAATTATATTGCATTAAATGGATAAACATATACATTTCCATATCTTAACATCAGATAAGTAATCATCAAGATCAAGTACATATACAATTTTCCTTGCATGAGAGTACATCATTACATTGTTTACACTATCACCTTCATGGTTACATTGGAATACATACATTATGATTTAACTGATACATAGGACTAGTACATGAGCATAAATAACTATCTCCATACTAGTACAAGATCTGATATCTGATACACAAGGTACATCCTCTTCGTACATGAACAACGGCAAGGGAAAAATGAATGGAGATAAAGCACATCCACCTGACCATGTGGAACCCTAAGGTCCACCCCCCATGCTAGGAGTTAACATAAGGTCACACTACAACACACAGTCAGGTAGACGGTAGACTATGTGGAACAAGGACAACACATGACTCCAACAACACAGGTCAATATCTCAAGTAAGTCAATAATACTTCTAGAGGCAATCACATAATGAATGGGGAGAGCACAACTAGGGAATGCTAGGCTGCAATAGGGAGAGTGTCATCACATGGTCCTAACATGGGTTATCACGATAGTCTCTCACTAGAAGTCATCCCCCATCTATGGTTATCCTAGAAGCCACTTTGGCATTGGCCCCATAGGGTGACACATACGGACCAACATTCCTTTCATGAGGACAAGGAAGTTGATTTTGCCAACCAGGCCTTCTCACCCCATCCTTAGTCTAAACAAGCACTATAGGCATGGGTGAGGTATCCAATTATCTTGTTTAATGTGAACAACTACCCCAACCCCCTAATTCATTAATTAGGTTATCACTGAGTTAACAAATTTCAATGGGTTATCCTGATAGCCACTTTGGGCGCCGGCCCCGCATTGAAAGCTACTCCCCTACCTGCACTTAGAAACCCTAACTATCAAGCAAGGACATATAACATCATAATTATAAGTATACATGATGTTTGCAAGCAATTAACCCTCTTGCACTAAACATATTCATAAAAATGCAACTTAGTAATCCATTGCCCATAAAAATACATAATAGAACTCCATTACGGTTCCTGATGTCTCCCCATTCCAAATTCTAACTGAAAACCCATTAGAAGATAAATACAATTAAATAGATGACAATTCATTCACAAGGGAAATATTACCCCCTCAAGATACATTCACAACTCAGATCATGCATCATTCACATTATCTTTTACCTCATACATGACTAGAGGCAACATGTCTTTACAACTCATTAACTCACAACACTTATCAACACATTACATAAAGTCAAAACACAAACAACCTTTGCGTTTGGAAACTAAACCTTGATAACTACACATAGACCAACTCACATGAAATTTTGCTTACATTATTCACAATAACCTAATCAACTCATTGAAAGGAAACAATTACGTAATTGCAATTAATTCCCTCTATCTAATTTCCAATTTATTTAACCTATAATCAAGTACCTCTTAAAGCACACAATCTATTCCCTTAATAAATTGACAAGCACAATTCTATCCGAAATAAATTAATACAATTCTCTACATAGATTACACTTAATACTACTTAGAGCATGGATAATGATCTTTCAAGAGATATTTTAAAAATTAGTTGAGTTTTCAAACCTAGGGTTAGACTCTCATCGATACATTTTTTGAATGGCTTGGGGATGACAACTATAACATTTGAAATAATTACAATAATACTATTAAAAATAATAATAATAATAATAATAAATACCATGGATCATTGGATAGTAAATATTTTTTATCCAATGACAAGTAAATATGTAACAATTATTTACATTCTAAATTACAAAATTAACTAATACTACAAGAATTTTCTATCAATTGTAATAACTTTCTGTAGTAGGGTTTGGAGGATTTTATTGTATGACAATCCTAATTTTGAACATTTTATATGAGGCTATTCATTTGAAAGTGAAAAATAGCCCACATAGATATACTTTATATTCATTCCCTACAGTAAATATAACAATGGCATTGATGTGCTTTAACTTATCCTATCATAAAATGCATAACTAGAATGCAATCCTCATTGCAGTCATGAGAAGTTTAAGAATATGGATTATGATAGATACATGGCCAGTGGAAAAGTAGAAGAATTTGTTTAGACACTGATAGCATAACTACCTAAGTGGGTTTGATGAAAAGGCTTTAGAAACTTTCAAAACAAAAGCTATTGTTAAACATAAACAAGTCACGCAACAATTAGATAGAGTGCATCAAAGAGACGACGTCCCAAGAAATGATTGCAGGGTGCATACAAAATGGATTTGTTTAAAAGGCTTTATAAACTTTCAACAGTAGTGACCATCTTTAATGTCAACTTTAGCTGTGCACGCCATAGTATAAGCAATCCTTTTAAATTGTTCACTTCATTGTCCATCGAACAACAAATTATAAGGAAGGCACTTTGATAAGTTCTTGAATGAAATTGTTAAATCAACTTATAATACTTCATTTATAAGTGCTTTTACTAGACATCGAGGCATGATATCTAAAGGCAGCTAGAAACAATTATTAGATAAAATCTACGAGTGAGAACATCTTAGACAACTTTTTCTATAGGGGCGATTGACAGGTAAAAACTAGATCTGGGGCACGCACAACCATGCGGACTTGGTGAATGAGAGATGTACATACTTAAATCACATTTGTAACATATATTGCATTACACCTACATGCGATCATTATGTGAGTAGGGATGACATTCTTGGCCGCATTGGCCATCTAGAGGACACCCTAAACTTTATCATTGAGAAACTGATTGAATCTATGATGGTTGTTTCATTGAAATTTATTGGTGACTGCAGATCCCACCGTATGTTTGCAGCAGTTGATAACTACTAGGCTGACTTCCAGGCCTCAGTGATTGAGACTGCAGGTATGATTGGGGATGTCCCCATTTCTATTTTATTTGACTTTGGTGCTAGTGATTCGTTTATATCTCCATTGTTAGTGAAGCGTTGCAAGCTGGTGGCCTCTAGGCAGGGTGATAGGTGGGAGGTTGAGTTGGCCACTGTGGCCAAGATGTCAGTAGATACTTTAGTTTAGGATTGTGAGATATCTTTAGGGGCCTTCACTGTAGTATGTGACCTTAGGGTTATGCCCTTAGGATCCTATGGTGTAGTTTTAGGCATGGATTGGCTTGCAGCTCATAGAGCCAAGCTAGATTGTCACCGAAAGGCAATTAGTTGCTTATATGATCAGGGCATGTCAGTCGAGGTAGTGGGCATTCAGAAGCCCATGATAGTTTGTATGATATCTTCTTTGTAGCTTAAGTGCTGCATGTGGAAGGGATGTTAGTTGTTTGCCATCACTGTTAGTGACATATCAAAAGATGAGCCAGAGGCGTCATTAGATGACCATCCTATCTTGAGGGAGTTTGCCGATGTCTTTCCACCAGAGTTACCAGGTATGCCACCTCCCAGAGAGGTAGACTTCCACATTGATCTAGTGCTGGGTGTCGAGCTAGTGTCTTGTGCACCCTACAGGATGACTACTCATGAGCTCACAGAGCTCGAGTTGCAGTTAGAGGAGTTGCTTGAAAAGGGGCACATCTGACCTAGTGTTTCACCGTGGGGCATCTTCGTGAAGAAGAAGGAAGGGTCTCTTTGTCTGTACATGGATTATAGGTAGCTCAATAAGGTGATGGTGAAGAATTGTTATCCTCTGCCTAGGATTGATGATCTTTTTGACCAGATGTATAGAGCCAGAGTGTTCTCTAAGATAGACCTGAAGTTCAGTTATCATCAGTTGCACATCACAGAGGTGGACATCCATAAGACCACCTTCCGGACTCGATATGGCCACTATGATTTTACTGTAGTACCCTTCAGCTTGACGAACACCCTTGTAGTGTTCATGAGTCTCATGAAGGGGTGTTCCGTATTCATGATCATTTTCCTTGATGATATATTGATCTATTCATGGATTGAGGAGTAGCATGAGGAGCACTTAGGTCAAGTTTTGCAGTTCTTGAGAGAACAACAACTTTTTGGGAACTTGGCAAAGTGTGCCTTTTTTAGATCTGAGGTGCAGTATTTGGGGCACATACTGTTTGGCAATGGTATCTCCATAGATCCATCAAAGATCAGGACTATCAGGGATTGGCTAGTACCCACCAATGTGACAGAGGTCAAGAGTTTCATGGGGTTAGCCAGGTATTACTACAGATACGTAGAGGGCTTTTCCAGGATAGCGCACCCCATCACTTCCCTTCAGCGGAAAGGGAAGAGTTTCACTTGGATTGAGTAGTATGAGAGGGCCTTTGGGGCCCTCAAGGAGCATCTTACCAGTGCTCCCATTTTAGTGATTCCTGATCCATCAGTGGATTTCATGGTGTGTACTGATGCATCACTAGAGGGTTTGGGAGCCGTGCTTATGCAGGGTGGTAGAGCGATCAGGTATGAGTCACAAAAGCTCAAGACCCATGAGCTAAACTACCCCACTCATGATTTAGAGCTCGCAACAGTGGTTCATGCTCTTGTTTGTTGGAGACACTTTCTACTGGGTCATTGCTTTGAGCTTCATTCAGATTACCACAGCCTTCAGTACATATTCATGTAGCCAAATCTAAACACCCATCAGCAGCTTTGGATGGAGTTTCTTTGCGAGTATGACTTTGATGTCCACTACATCAAAGGGAAGGAGAATGTGGTTGCCGATGCATTGAGTTGGAGGCACCACGAGATCCTAACCTTGACCTTGAGCATGGACTTGAGAGGACGCATCATTCAACATCTGCCTGAGGATGAGTGGTTTCTTGAGGTACAACAGGAGATCCAGTCACAGAGGGCCCTTGTGGGCAAGTTTGCAGGATATTCCCTAGGCAGATGGGTTACTTAGGCATCGACAACGCATCTATGTACCTCATGCAGGTGACTTGCCTATAGTAGTTCTTTTAGAGGCTCACAAAGCATCTTATGCAGCACACCCGGGGGTGAAGAAGATGCATGCTGACTTGTGACAGCTGTGCCATTGGGTGGGTATGAGGTGAGATATTGCAGAGTATGTTTCTCATTGCCTTGAGTGCCAGAGGGTCAAGGATGAGCATCAACATCTAGCAGGTCTTTTATACCCTCATGAGATACCTGAGTGGAAATGGGAAATCATTTCCATGGATTTCATTGTTGGTCTTCCTATGTCATCTTGTCGCCATGATGCCATCATCGTGACGGTTGACAAGTTGACAAAGGTGGTGCATTTCTCACCTGTACACACGACATACAATGCACCATCAGTGGTGAGAGTATTCTTGGATGAGATTGTTAGATTACATGGGGTACCTCACCACATCATTTCTGACAGAGACTTAGTGTTCACATCAGCCTTTTAGAGGGCATTACAATAGGTGTTGGGCACACAACTCAACTTCAGTTCAGCGTATCACCCTGAGAGAGATGGACAGACAGAGAGGGTGAATCCGGTTTTAGAGGATATGCTTTGCATGTATGTTATGGATCACCAAACTAGATAGGAGGAGTATCTGTATCTAGTTGAGTTTGCCTACAATAATGGGTATCACAACTTGTTGGGTATGCCTCATTTTCAGGCCTTGTACGACAAACCTTGTAGGACATCGTTGAGTTGGGACCGTATTGAGGACAAGGTTGCAATAGGGCCAGAGCTAGTACATGATATGGAGCAGTAGGTGACCTAGATTAGACAGAGACTTCAGGAGGCACAGGATCGATAGAAGAAGTATGCTGATGCCAAGAGATTAGATCGGAGCTTCTCAGTCGGGGATAGAGTATTCTTGAGAGTGCGGCCACACAAGAGTCCAATCCATTATGGAAAGGGCTCTGAGCTCACACCATAGTTTTTTGGGCCTTTTGAGATATTGGAGTGGATAGGACCTGTAGCCTACTGTCTAGCCTTTCCATCTAGCCTTTCGTGCATCCACAATGTTTTTCATGTATCTGTTTTGTGGCGTTACATATCTGATTTATCTCATGTATTGGATTAGATTGCTCTATAAGTAGAGGTGGACATAAAGATGGCTTTGGAGCCAATTTGCATATTGGCTCATCAGACGCTGGGCCTTCGAGGTTGAGAGTTGGACTAGGTTAGGGTTCAATGGGATAGGTACGATGAGGTCACAATGACATGGGATGATGTAGCTAGATTGAGGACACTTTATCCTCACCTCTTTGATGACTTCCAGGAGGAAGTTTAGTCTTTGGGGGGGAGGATGTGAGGCCTACTATTTCACTCCCTTATTTTTACTCGTTCATATTACTGTTGGTGACATTTTAGACATTTGGGGACTTTTGATCCCGATATGCAGACCTTCTAGACTATATTTCTTTATTTTGGTTAGTTATGCTTAGTATGTTGTGATGAGACTAGATCCTAATTTTTATTTATTGATGATGATTAGACATGTGATATACATTATGATTCTACTAGAGATACTAGTTGTGAGATTTTGTTATGGATTTACTATACAATTTTTATCTTGTGATGGATTATAGAAATGCAAAATTATGAATCTATTTATGATGTGATTTTTTTATGATGATTTAATTGATTATGCGATGGTGTGAGTGTATGTTTTTTCTTGCTTCGGCTATTATTTACATGTTGGATTAATCTTTTGTTTAAGTGTGCAGGTGATTTTCGCAAGCCATGGAAAATCAGAGATCATCCCACACATTTGTGAAATCTCGTGTTGAACTGATCTAGTTCCAAGAGGAACCAAGATCAATTGTGTAAATACATGATGAATTTTTGTAATGTTGGTGTATGGTGTCTTTTGGGCTAGGTCTACCTATTTGCAATTAATTTTATTATAGTGTTGTGAATGTGTAATGTTTATTTGACTTTATATTTGTTTTAATTTTTGTGACCCCTTTTCATGTGATTTTATACATCCTATGGTCCTCAAAGTGGGTTAAAAGTGACCCTGGGTTGTACCCCTAGGGTCTAGGGACCATTTGAGCTTTTCTAACCCTAGGATAACTCCCATTACGTCACTTAAACTTCAACCTAAAGTAAAGTGACGAAAATGGAAGTTTGGGGAGGAGTGGAAGGTTGGGTCAAACCTTCAACCTTATTCACACCTCATTCCAAGGCTTGGGGTACCTTGCATTGAAGGCTTGGGGAGTCTTCAAGACCCCTAATTGTGGAGGACCCAACTCCAAGGATCTCTCACATTGGTGAGAGTACCTTAGGGTTTTGTGGGCTTTCATGGGAGGATAGGATTGGGACACTTGTAGTACCCTCATCTTTTTTGGGCTCCACCTTTCTCTCACACATGTGTGGGAGAGCACAAGTGGAGGGGGAAAGACTTGGTGGAATGGGAGGGTGACAGGTGTCACCCCTACATTCCATGAAGCTTGCAAGTGGATGTGAGGAAGAAGGAGAAGGTGATATGTGTCACCTTCTCATTCCTCAAGGCTCATGAAGAGAGCCTATTTTAATTCCTCTTGAAGAGAGGGAGAGGTTGTTGATTTCATTACATTTTTCCATTTGATTTGAATTTGGGGAGAGAGTTAGAGGGTTTTTGGAGGCACATTTGGAGAAGGACTTGGAGGTGGAGTTGGAAGGGCTTTACTTCAACTATCTTACTTGTTGGGCTATTTAAGGTAGGATTCAAGGCTTGATGCCTTTCCTTATGTAGTTTTTTTCTTTCTTGTGTGTGTTTGCTTGGGAGTGTTTGTTCATGTTGTTGTGGGTTTTGTTTTGAGGGTGTTTGTAAGAGCTTCTCCATTTGGAGAAAATACTCAACATGTGTGGGGTGGGGGAGGAGTGAACCTCCTCGAGGTCACATCCTAGTTTTGGTATTTGGCCTTGAGGACAAGATTATGAGTATGGGTATTTTGTATGGCTTGAGTGCCATGGAGAAATATATGTGATCCTTGGTATAAATACTTAGGCTTGAGGCCTTGTTTGTGTTGAGTTTTGAGATTTTTGGAGTGACACTCTTGAGTTGAGTGATGTCCACTCCCCTACCCCTTCAAACTCATTCTTATAAGTTTTGTGTTGTGTAAACCATGGGTGTTCTTCTTGTTTTGTTTGTTGGTTTATTGTTGTGATGTGGTGTGAAGAAACCTTGTGTGTGGATGACCTCCAAGCTCGGGGGTGACTCATTAGTGAGTCTATGGTAAGGAGGAGAGCGGTATTAAGTGGCTTGTTTTCTACTCCCTTGTTTTACATCTTGCAGGTTGTTGTTGGCTTGGGAGCTTGGAGGAAGTGCTATAAAGTTTTGTCACTTGTAGTTTTTCCTTTGGCTATTGAGAGCCTTGGCCATGTTTGTCTTTTCTATATTTTGTTTCAAAATAAAGAGAAACATCCTCTCTTCATTTGTCTAGTTTAGATGAATACATTTTGTGTTTACCTTATTGTAGAAAAAAAAAGAGAAAATGTGATAATCTCTTTTATGTAATTGTTATCAAAACATATCCATCCTTTTGTTCTCATTTGCATGTGTTTTCATGAAATGGAATATACATTTTTCTATTTTCTATTAAATGTATCAAAAAATAGAGTATAGTTGTTGTAAGATTCTTTAAAAAAAAAGTACGCTTTGGAAAATCTATATACTTGTATTTCCCTTATCTATTGTTTTATTTCAATTCCTACAAAAAAAAGGGCTATTTGAGGATGTAGACATATATATATATATGTGTGTGTGTGTGTGTGTGTGTGTGTGTGTGTGTGTGTTTATATATATATATATTTTCTCTTTAGATAAAATATTTCATTTTTGGCTGGCTGGAAAATCATTCTAAAAGACTGTGTTGTATATTTTGTATTTAATATATATATATATACACATATATATATTCATAGTTGTAAGCATTTTTTTTTGGGAAACATTGTTGTATATTAAAAAGCGAGATTTCAAAGATGCATCAGTGCCAAATTTATGGAAAGCACTAAGCATGGGAAGGAACGGCGATGCCCCCACCTCTCCTCTCACTGTCTATTGTTGTATTGCATTAAAGAGGGGCAAAATGTATACGCCTAAAAATGACACAATTTAGTCTAAATAAATATTCTTAATATTTATTTCATTCTAATTCTTCTATCAATAAATAAATAAACAAATTTATTTATTTGATTCACATTCATCTAAATTAATTAAATATCAAAATATTTAATTATCTCTTTTAAAGTCAAAATTAAATAAAATCTTTTATTTAATTAAATTCTTCCAAACAATTAAATAATTCTTAAATTATTTAATTAAAGTCAAATCATTCCTCCAAATTTAAATAAATAAATCAAATTTATTTAAAATCCTCTCAATCTCCAAAAATAAAATATAATCAAATATTTTATTTATTCTTCCAAATCATGCACAACAATTAAATAAATTTATTTATTTAATTTGCTTTCTTATCTTCTAATTCTTCAAATATCTTCCAAATCTTCTAAAAATAATTCTTCATACACACACAATTGAATAATTTATTATTTATTCTTTCAAATCATGCAAAAGCAAATCTCAAGTTGAGTTAACTGACTCAATCAACCTTGTTTTTATCAATATCTCTTAAATTAGAAAAAAAGCTTTCTAATTTATGAAAAGCATGTCTTATCTTTAGAAAAGAAAGTAGTTAACTCAAATGAAACAACTTTTGGGTGACACTTGTCTTCTTCTTATTCGCGCACATTCCTCAACTGTTTTATACCATTGATCTTCTCATTTCTTCTCAATCGTTGATCTTCTCTCTCTCAACTCTATAAATTCAACCCTATTTATCCATTTCATTCATCCAAGCTTTAAGTAAACTTACTCTGCAGGAATTACAACACACCTTTGGCACCAATTCTTTCATTGCTTGTGATCAAACTTGTTACTACACACTACTATCATTGTTATGAAGCTCATATTTATGGATAATCTATCATAGTCGTTCCCATTTAAACATCTTGGAATCATAGCAAGGAAGTGCACCTTTTGAGGGCCATATTCATAGACAAGATCATTTGAGATAGATAATCAATGGAAGCTATGAATTAAAGGAGGTTTGCTTTGTATTGTTCATTGTTTGATTGAATCTCTTTTGTTCACCATTTCATTGAGTTTTTGGTATTATTGAAATTGATATATTGATTATTCATGTTTACTCCAATTTTCCCTTAACATTTTTGGCGCCCACCGTGGGGCCTAGCCTCAAATTTTAACCCAAAAACTAAGTTTTTGTGTTTTAGAAAGCCACACATAGGAGGAAACAACGCATTAGACACATCCTAACATGCATCTACTATCTATTCTGGTGCGTACATTCTTTCAACGCATACAGACTCTCTTCCAGTGCATATGTCCTCTAATATGGTGCATATGTCAGTTCAACACATATATACTATTTTCCTGTGCTTTTGACCTTTGTCTTAACGCATATGCACTACGGCACTTCAGAGCTTTATTTTTGTGTATTCAAGCTATGAAGCTGCGCATTTGAGCTAGGCAGTGATTTTTAGGGTTTCCTTGAAGTTTTCGCTAATGCTAACATCTTTTTACAAGAACACTTTTGATCTATTTATAGGCTAGGTACTGGTTTAGAATCATATAGTTGCACTTGTTAACTCACACTTCAATTTCTAATGGGAAAGTAAAATGGATGCTCATGCAAATCTCACATAGTCTTAACTAGGAAGGCAGTAATTGAATCATTGCTATATTGCTATCCTTCAAAGTTAACAACTCATTGCTATCTTAGTAAAACTAGACCATTGGTATCTTGTTATCACTTCAAAGTTAAAAAATCATTGCTATCTAGGTAAAATTGAATACATCATTGCTATCTGGGTAAAATTGAACCATTGCTATCTTGTTATCACTTCAAAGTTAACAAATATCTGTGCTTGCCCAAGTAGATAGCTCATCTAGTTTTTCTCATTTTAACTAGGGGAAAAGAACCATTGTCTTTTGTGTTTTGGGAATGATACCAGGCCTATGCTCTCCCCTATATTGGGTGACCAAAATTCCAGACATATCATTTTCGCATGTGTTTTTGCCGTTAGAGGGGCTTGCTCTTGGATACCGTCCATCCAAGTAGGAATGACCCTAAGTGGTAATAGGCTAAATGCCAAGCCCTTCCAATCCACTATAAATAAATTGTGTTTGGAGAAAAAGATTCAAACAACAAGTGTAGTTGTCTTATATCGACAGCCAATCTCCCCCAAAACCCTCCAAGGCACAACCCTTGCAGGCTGGGAGACTCCATAACGGAGAGTAGTGTTGCTGCATGTATAACCACTCGAACAGTTGCCTTTATTAAACACCTTTGTCTCAATGGCCAAAAACCCCTATAAGTTGGTGTAGGGAAGGGCGATTATCACCTCCTGAAGATGCTTCACTAGAGATAGTGAGAATTTGGTTTTATATTGTCCTTTGAAACATAGGATTGTACTTGCTTTCTTTTAGTCCAAAAAGAGTCAAAAAAATCACAAAAAAAGAAAAAAACATGAAAACATTCTTTGTGTTTGCTGTGTCTTCTTGCCATAACTAAAAAAAATTAGATCAAAAGACCTTCTTGTAGCCAAAGATACCAAAAACATCAGAAAAATTGGCAAAAACTTGTAAAAACATTGAAAAAACCAGAGCGACGCATTTATCCTTTGTTGCTGCGCATTTGTACTAATTTGCTATGCATCTGTGCTAATCTACTGCGCTTCTACAACCTGTTATGGAACATCTGAAATTTACCAGTGTTGCGCATCTATATCAACTTTTTGCACATTTACCACTTTATGATGTGCATCTGTTCTGACGCATGCACAATAGTGAGTACTTCCACAATCTTTGAGAGGAAAATTTTACCATTTTTGGGTACCCATTTCAGCCTAGTTCCAAATTTTGAGATTAGATTTCACCTTGCAATCACTTCTTTTCCATCTATTTCGCATCAAAGTCTCTCTTTCATTGGTCATCTCATTCACCTTCTATTAGGTCTCCCTAGTCCAAAGTCAAAAGTATCCCATATCAGATTAGCATAGGCCCCTTTTTCAGATCATTTTGGATTCAAGTAACCCTAGTAAGTTGCAGAACTTTGCTAGTGGTCTTGATGTACGACTAGTCCCTACATAGTAAGACAGGTATCGAGTACCCTTACTAGTGGCTATCGTCTTGTATCGGCCGTCTTACTTGGAATCATTGATCGAGAGAGTCCCTTGTCCAAATCTTGTCATAAGTATCCTATTCTCGGTAGTCTCCACCGGCATATTGACAAAATCTCTAGTTTCATTCCACCACATCCCACGTCGCCTTGTATGGTTCTTCCTAGATCTCAATACCAAAATCAACTTGAAATGGCCGGATCATTTGACTGTATTATCACTCCTCATGATAGTGATGAGGAAATCTCTTATGAAGATTATCAAGGACACCTCCAAGATCAGAAATTCCAATGCTTGCAAGAGAAAGTGCTCCATGAGGACCCTCACAAGTATTTTATTCATCTTGCAAATCTTGGACTTAAGCTCCCTGCTGATTTTGATCTAAGCAAACTCAAAGAGACCATAGAGGATAATCATGAACACCACATCGGTGAGGATAAAGGAAAGAAAGTCATGGACCCAAACACACATATGGAAGAAATGAAGAAACAAATCTAGGGTCTAATGCAACAAATGATGGATCTCAAGATGGGTATAAACACTAAAACATACTCCTTGGAAGATATTGCACCATACCCCTTTGATAAAAGTTTGAACATAGTACCATTCCCCTTTTGATTTGAAGTTCCTAAGTTTGACAAATACAAAGGGAAAGGGGACCCTAGAGATCATATTAGGGAATTCAATGCCACATGCATGAAAGTAGCTCATAATGAGACTTTCTTAATGAGACTATTCCCTAGATCTCTAGGTAGTCAAGCCATGGAGTGGTTCTCATGGCTTCCACCAGGCATCAAAACTTTTGATGAGTTAGTCAACAAATTCATCACACACTTCTCGTACAATATTGAACACGAAGTCTCCATGCTTGATCTATGCAATACCAAACAAAAGAGTGGTGAATCATTCGCCTCCTTCTTACAAAGGTGGAGACAACTAGCGAGTAAATGCTTATATGATGTACCAGAGAAGCAGTTAATGGAGATGTTTGTCCACAACCTCAACTCCGATCTAAGCTATCAAATACAAATTCAATGCCCTACCTCATTTTTGAAGGTCATTGAAATGGGATTATTCATCTAAAAGGCTATTATCGCCAAAGGACAAATCAAGTTATACAAGGACACACCTACCTCCAACTACATGACCGAAAAATCAAATTTTTGGACTAAGAATAAAAATGTCGTCAATGATGGAGTAGTTGATGACAAGGTGGTGGCTCCCAAACAACAACCAATATTCACTCTCAAAGGAGAGGCAAGCAATGCTACACCCAACAAAACATTCTCTTGGGAGCCAAGACCATGGTACAACTCAAATCCAAGGTGAAAATTCACACTGCTCGGTGAGGCCCAAGAATTTGCATTAAGGAAGCTATTGGCCAACAATGAAATCACTCTACCGCCAACAAGCGATTATGAACCTCAAATAAAACCTCACTATTGGAAAGACACTGACTTTTGTGAGTATCATAGAGGAAGAGGACATACAACCAACAATTGTATCCATCTAAAACATGTTATTCAAGACATACTTGATCAAAATCAAGGAGGTGCTCAACAACATACTTCTAATGAGACGCATGTGGCTTACAAAGATCCACTTCTTAATCATGACATGCCATACAACAACAACAACAACTGCAACATGCAAAATTAGAATAATGGGAATATTAATGCCAACTACGCAAGTGTACCATTCAATTATACCATCAATTGCATATCAGAGCATGTCCCACAAATCAATGTGGTTATGTCTAACCAACAATCAGGACCTAACAAAACTGATTGCAGCATCGTTACCCGCAGTGGTAAGGTCACGTTGAATACCCTCCCTCTAATGTCATCACCTTCTCAGTCCAACTCCCATCAGTATAGTGTCATAGACCAACTACGGAAGACTCCTTCCCACATTTTTATCTTAGAGTTGTTGCATCTATCTCCTTCCCACAAGGAGATTCCAGATAAAGCCTTGGTGGAAACAACTGTACCCACTAACTTGGCCCAAGAGAAGTTTCAAGCCATGGTAGGTAATCTGACCTCCTCTAGTACCATATCATTTACCAAATAAGATGACCTCTTAGTGTCTTAGCCTCATAACACCCCCTTACATATTGTCACCTTCATCCATAAGCACCGCATCAAGAGGGTTCTCATTGATGGGGGAGCCAGTTTAAATATTTGCATGCTCAAGCTAGTCCTTACATTGGGGTTCTCTGAAAATGCAGTTGATCTAAGGAAGAAGATTACTATCAAAGCCTATGATGAAGAGGAGAGAACTACCAAAGGAACAATGGTATTACCCATACAAGTAGGACCGGTGATAAAAGATGTTGTGTGCCAAGTCCTAGATAGGGAGGTAGCCTATAATATTCTCCTAGGTAGACCATGGATTCATGCCATGAAAGCTGTGCCTTCTACCTATCACCAATGCATAAAATTCCCTCATAATGGCAAGCAAGTCACCATCCAAGGTGATCCCAACCCCTTTCAGCATTACAACTCTATCCTCTCAAAACCTGATTGCATCATACCCAACAATAGAGCATCTACATCCCCTACCCCACAACATGATTCTACCTCTGAAGCTTCCTCATCCAAGCACAAAGAGCAGAAAATTACCATCAAAGAAACAGGAGTAGGGGAATACTCTATCGAGCACAGCCTCAACTTGGCCAAATTGCCTCTATCTCCTAGATCCTTTAGGTGACCCAAGCATTTTCCAAAGCCATCTACTCCTCCTGCACCTCCCACAGCTCCCTTTGTAAAATGGGGGACCCTATCAGATGAAATGGAGGAAAGAGATGGCTTACAATGGCTCTACACAGAAGAAGAAGAGAGCACACAACAAGAACCACCTAAGCTCCCAACAGAAATCTATGGGTGGGGTGAGTCTATCCTACACATAATGGGTTATGAAGGACAAGGCCCCATTGGCCTAAGAAAAGAAGGAATTATAGAACCCATTCAACCCTCTTCGTCCTCATTGGCTATAACTACAAAAGGTCTAGGATATAAGGATAAGGGCAAAGCTAAAGCAAATGCTTGTCTTGTGGAAATGATACATACCCTTCAAGAGGACAGTGACATATTCCATTGAGTATGAGTGGGATGAGCTAACAAAGCACTCCTATGATGACAAAGAGGTTGACACCATTCAAACTTATAGCCCCTACTGTGAGGGACAAACACTACTGCATAGACCATTAGAGATTGATTTGCCTATCCCTGAGAGTACAACTTTTGAGGAAGGTTCAAGTTCTATCGCAATAAACTATTTGGAGGAAAGTACCATCCTGAATACTCTCCATACCAATACTCCTAGCATATCCATTCAAACTATCAATGAATCAGATCTATCCTCTGACTCCCTCCCCCTTGTGCATCCTAAGCTTATTGACTGGGATCTACAAGGACCCCCATAACTAGATATGTTCCCAAATGATGATGCCTATATTGACTACATGGAACTTAGGGACCACCTACCTAAAGGAGATCATAAAGCTAGCTTTGCCATTGAACTTAATACCATGGATTATTTCAGAGAGGGTGCCAAGCCTTCCAGTTGCAAAAATATCAAAATAAAAATTGGATCTAATGGTGAAAACTGCTCTGCGGCAGTGTCAGATCCTAAAATAGTAAAAAGAAAGGACGCATCTAATGGTGAAAACCCAACTGTGGCACCTAACGATGAGAGGCTTGATACTCTCCCTGATGACATGCACCAGGAGAAGTCTCAAATTGTTGTGGAACCTACAGAACCTGTTAACATTAGAACAGAGGAACAACCTAAGATCATTCACTTTGCTAAGTCTCTAACCCCACCAGAAAAGACTAAGTTTATACCATTCTTCAAGAAAAAGCAAGTCAATTTTGCTTGGTCATATGCATATATGCCGGGGTTAGATCCAGATTTGGTTCTACATCACCTTCCACTAGAACTAGGAGTGAAACTAGTGAAACAAAAGCTTAGAAAGATGCATCCACACATTGCACTTCTAGTAAAAGAGGAACTCAAGAAACTACTGGATGTAGTGTTCATCGAAATTATAGACTATCCAGAATGGGTCTCCAATAGAGTACCAGTATCCAAACCTGATGGCCGAGTTAGACTATGCAATGATTTTAGAGATCTAAACAAATCTTGCCGCAAGGATAATTTTCCGTTGCCAAATATAAATATCATAGTCAACTTAATAGCAGAGCATACCATGTTATTTCTCATGGATGGCTTCTCTAGATACAATCAGATCAGGATAGCACCAGAAGACTAGCATAAGACAGATTTTACTTGTCCATGGGGCACTTTCTACTGGAATGTCATGCCATTTGGGCTAAAGAACGCAGGAGCCACATATCAACGTGCTATGACCACTATATTCCATGATATGATGCACGTCACAATGGAAGGCTATGTAGATGATATCCTTGCAAAGTCACTCACAAGAGAATCACACCTAGATGTGTTAGAGAAAGTCTTTTAGAGACTAGAACAATTTAAAGTCAGGTTGAACCCAAAGAAATGTGTGTTTGGAGTCACCTCAGGAAAACTCTTAGGTTTCATTGTATCGACAAATGGAATAGAGGTGGACCCTACCAAAGTCAAGGCTATTATGGACATGCCACCACCCAAGAATCTTACTCAACTAAGATCTCTATAGGGAAAGCTACAAGCAATCCGTAGGTTCATATCACAACTGGTAGACAAGTGTCAACCCTTCAGTCATCTCCTACATAAGAACATTCCATTTAGGTGGGATGAGAAATGTGAAGAGGCATTCGACAAACTGAAAGAGTATCTTATGAATTTGCCTATTCTCATACCTCCTATCCAAGGCAAGCCATTTTTACTATACATATCTGCTACACCAACAGCTCTTGGGGCCCTTCTAGCACAACAAGATTATGAAGGTAAAGAAAGAGCTGTCTACTACATCAGTCACACATTGGTGGGCTATGAGTTACAATACTCTTAGATAGAAAGATCACGCCTTGCCATAGTTTTTGCTTCCCAAAAACTCTAACATTATATGTTAGCACTTCTATTCAAATTTATTGCAAAAATAGATCCACTGAAGTACTACTAAGCAAAGTATCTCTAACAGGTCACCTAGCCAAGTGGGTAATGCTCCTAAGTGAATATGACATTGAGTATGTAGACAGAAAGACTATCAAGGGGCAAGTCATTGCTGATTAGTTAGTAGATGCACCACTACAGGACACCACACCAATGCAATTTGAGTTTCCAGATGAATCCTTATTCAATATATCAACACATTCCTGTAAACTCTACTTTGATGGGTCCTACACAAACCATGGATCAGGGGTAGGAATCTTGTTTGTAACTCCTCATGGCGACACCATACCAAAGTCTTACTGTCTATTATTTCCATGCACCAACAACATAGCAGAATATGAAGCCCTGGTCATTAGCCTCAAAATGGCAACAGAGTGGAAAATCAAAGAGCTACACGTCTATGGTGATTCTCAACTAGTGATCAATTAGGTCAATGACGATTACCAAACCAAAGATGAGAAATGTGTCCCATACAAACAAATGGTCGAGGACTTTAAGGAATACTTTGTGATCAT
The DNA here is from genome assembly GCA_027924645.1 of Cunninghamia lanceolata. NCBI lineage: Eukaryota > Viridiplantae > Streptophyta > Pinopsida > Cupressales > Cupressaceae > Cunninghamia > Cunninghamia lanceolata. The sequence goes on from BSBN01000808.1 coordinate 264,463, forward strand.
CTCTTTTGAGAAGATACCTTGCATTGAAAACAAAGCAACAGATGCCATGGTAACCATTGCCTCTCTCCTCGAAACCCCATAGAATGAGTCATGGTACGAGTTCTTAGTGGAATCAATTCAACAATCAGCTTATGATCTTCCTAAAACCCACTCCATATGCCTATTAGTTGGATCTGATTCACCTTGGTATGGTAAGGTTTACACTTACCTCAAGGATAACACCCTCCCACCCAACTTATCTTCAAACCAATGATGAACCTTTATATGCCAAACCTCTCGTTATGCCATTATTGTCGACACCCTATACCAACGTGGTCTAGATGGTACTTTACTCCATTGTTTAGAATGAGAAGAATCTCAAACTACCTTGCAATACATGTATGAGGGAATTTATGGAACACACTCTAGCGGTCCTTCCTTAGCTAAGAAACTCATGCGTTTGGGTTATTATTGGCCAAACATGGAAACATATTCATATCAATTTGTGAAGAAGTACAAGAAGTGCCAGATACACAGGAACCTGATACATGCACCAGCTCAAGAGTTGAGACCTTTAATGACACCTTGGCCCTTTTCTCAATGGGGACTCGACCTTGTAGGCAAAATCCACCTGCCCTCATCCAATGGCCACAAATTCAAATAACTGCCACTGAGTACTTTACCAAGTGGATTGAAGCCGTCCCCCTAACCACTGTCATAGGTAAACAAATCTCCTCATTCATCCTTAATTACCTCATCTGTAGATACAAAATTCCCTCATCTATTATGATAGATAATGGAAGACCTTTCAAGAACTAGGATGTACAAGAACTTCTTGACATATTCAAAATCCAACACCATTTCTCCACACCCTATTACCCCCAAGGTAATGGTCAAGAGGAAGCATCCAACAAGACCATCTTGAAACTCCTCAAGAAGATAGTCAACTATGCTGGCTGTGATTGGCACATCCAACTCAATCCTGCTCTGTGGGCCTATCGAACTAATATACGCACTCTCATAGGTGCTACCCCTTACACCCTTGTCTATGGATCAAAAGCTATCCTCCCCATCGAGGTTGAATTACCCTCTCTCAGGGTGTCATCAAAAGGTCTCATAATAGATGAAGAGTACAGAGTTTCCAGATTGCAAGAGCTAGAGTTGCTAGAGGAAAGGAGATAGAAAGCCTTTGACCATCTCAAAGCATACCAACAAATGATGTCACGAAGCTACAACCACAGAGTCTTCCTGAGAGTCTTTAAAGTTGGAGATCTAGTACTTAGAGAAGGTCTCTGTAATCAACAAGATAAGGAAAAGAAAGGCAAATTTGAACCCAACTTGCTTAGGCCTTATGTGATCGTAGCAGCTTATGGATCGGGGGCATATAAGTTAGCAACATTAGAGGGTGAGCTGTTCGATGACCCCATCAACAACATGCATTTTCGCCGGTTCTATACCTAAGAGAACCCCAATGTAAGGGGGCATAAAAATACAAAAAATCAAAAAATAAAAAAATTAGAAAAAATGCAAAAAAGAAAAATCAGATAAATACAAAAAAAATAGTCCTTTAGTGAAACCTTGGCAAACAGGCACCTTGGATAGGTATCATGATGAAAACCTAGCAAACAGGGATCATGCATACTTTCTATATTTCATGCAAATAAAAGGCAAGTGGTGAAAACCTGGTAAACATGCATTACTGGTGATAAACCACTTCTTCCATCTTTGTGAAACCAATCACCTTGTGTCCATTCTTTTTTCACTCATGTCCCATTTGATCCATATCTGTTCCATAATAAAATCCTAATGATAACCTATCATGGCTTGATACTCTATCTCTTTTGTCACCTTGTTAACCAAGGTCTCATCTAGTATCCCATCCATAGTGTTAGCCTAGCATAGTGTCTGTCGTCAGTATCCACATGGTCCAACGTCCATGAACTACGTTAGCTCTGCATTGTCACGTAGGCAAGGCCATTATACAAATGCGCCCCCAAGGCTCCACTATCCCGTCCGTCACATGTCTAGTCCTTCTATCTATCTGAGTCCATGCCACTTTCTATCACCTAGGTCTTAGGTCCATTAGGGTTTACCCTAAACTACATTGCCTTTGTGTTGTCACATAGGCAAGGCCATTTAGTAATGAGCCCCTGAGGACTAGGTTAGTCCCTTAGGGTCCGTCTCACCAAAAAGGATTGTGGAATATTTCACTAGGCAAGCAAGCGCAAGCAAAAAACCACTTTTCAAGCAAAAAATTTGATGCATCATCTCAACCTATCTAGAGCAAAGCAATTAAGTACCTAAAGCACTCTAAATGATTTTACCTAAATTATGGCAAGAGACAAACACATCTAAATGCAAGAATGTTTTGTGGTTGGAATCATGGTTAAGTTACGGGATCTTGATTTTTGTTATCATGTCTTTCTATGCTACTTGAGGATGCTAAAAGATAGAGATGCTATGATGGGGGCATGATTATTTTTCTTTGTTTGTTGTTTGTGGATTAAACTTTAGTAATGTGATGCCTTGTCTAAAGACATGATTGACAAAAGATCATTGAGGACATCAAAGGTCTAACATGAATGGGGGCAATCCTTGTCTGTTGATACGTAAGAAATACTCAGGTCATATCAGTTCAAATATACCTCTATGCTTGTATTAACTTGCTAAATCAAAATCCATGTAAGAAGTACTAGGTCATCTCAGTTCAATTATACCTAGATGTTTCTACTAACTTACACCATTTGGAAAAAGTACCCAAAAAATTGCCCAATGATGAAATAAGCACTTCAAAATACTTGCATTGTCAAGATGTCAAAAGCAAAGCATCCATCATACATCCATTATACATCCATACATCCGTATCCCATGTAATAAAAGATCCAAACAATGCAAAGTATCAATACAAATTAAAGCTTGTGAGTCTTTCTACCAGGTCATTCTTTCAATCCATCTTCTATCTATTATTATGTCATCTTTGTGTTGGTAGGGTACATAAATCAGTTGCATACATAATAAAGTGCATCGGGTCATCCATATACATTTTTGCAATCATCACATAGTGTCAACATAAAAAATCATAAACATAGATAAGTGCATCACATAAACTACATAATCATATAGATACCATTTGCATTTACACATTAGGGGCATATCAAGTAAACACATCTAAGTCTGCATTAGATCACATAACATCATAAGCATCTAAGACTGCATTAGATAAAAATCACATAGCATCATATAAAAGTTTGCATTAGATAAACATCATATAGACATAGTCAAAATATGCATCACATGAGTACCATCATACAATAGAAATGCATCGATAGCATAGAATGAACAACTACATATATAGAGTGTCAATGGCTGCATCATCATATAAATATCATTAACATGTCCAAATGTACAATATCAAAAGGTCCGTCTTTGAGTCAATGTCATATACAATGTATACATCTCAATGATAATGATACATGTCTCAAAGTACAAAAGTGGTACATGTACGTGTCTAGCTATCTGAGCCATCAAAAAGTATGTACATGGGAGCCAAAATTTATGCAAGTGGCTGCTAACCCTACTGCTGTGAACCGCTACTCCTAGCACTATCCTCTATGTCCCCTCCTCTGCTGGCCCCAAACTGCTGCGAGCCCATCATAGAGGCTCCCGACCATGATTGCCCTGCTCTCTGTGAGGCCATGGACTAGCTCCTGTAGCTTGGGGCCCTCTGATCAGTTGGAACAACACCATGGTATAATACCCGGTAGTACTGTGTCTGAGCCTGCACTTTGGCAAGCTCACCCTATACCTACGCTAATTGCTGCTATACCTGTGCCAACTGTGCCTAAGCCTGACAAGCTGTGCCTGTGCCTACTGTACCTGCCCAACCAGAAATGTACTCATCCCATCTGTCCCAAGGGCTACTACTGATGTATCTCTCTCCACTCAAATGGATCGTATCGTAGCCTCTGCCACATCTTGCTCCTTGTTGAGCCCTAAGATAACACTTGCAACTGTCTCTTGCCGAGCCTCGATCATCCTAAGCTGTGCCCACAGCTACCGAACCAGTCCTCTTAGCATGGAAATGGCTCTGTCCTAGACATCTGGCTGTGCTGGACCTTGGGAGGCCTGTGCTTGTCCCTACCCCTATGGCTAAGGTACCTGCTGCTATGCCACCTACTATGGTGGTGGCATCTATCCCTATTGTGCAACTTACAGCTGTACTACCTACTGAGCATGGGAGGATCCCTCCCCAGATCTCCTCATCTACCTGAGTCTGCCTGCATCTCCCCCATCTCCACCATCTCCTCCACCTCTCCATCCTCCTCTCCTCCTCCTCCTCCTCCTACAAACCCTGCCCTCGTCATCTAAATCTACCTCATCTATGCGAGGAACTAGCTCTCTAGGCCCAGAGTATCTCAAAAATAGATGCTCTATGAACCACTCCTCGTAGTCCTGTGTCATCCCTGCATCTGCAATCTCTCTCCTCATCAGCCAGGCAATATAGGGAATCTGTTGAAACTTTGCCACTGCCACCTCGTAGGATGCCACTGGGCCCCATCTAAACCTCTCTGCATGTGTCCATGCAAACAAAACCTGCCCCTGTGGCATGCCCTGTCTCCTCCCAAACTGTCTCTAAACCCTGCTGACAATCTCTCTCTCCAAGATGAACTACGTCTTGCCTATAAGCCACTGAGTTTGATAGCAGTATGGCAGCTCATCCGCCTCATCATCCCAAGGCTCACAATCTAGATATGGTCGCCAGATGACCACATCTACCCCATCCAGTGCATGCCTCCAATACTCTAGCTTCCCCAGCCTATGTTGCGAAATCACTCCTACATATCCATAGCTATAGGGCTCTCCCCTCTATCTCAAGAACACACATATCAGTCTGGTAATGACGATATGCTACCACAACCAAAATTGTAATAGTGAGACACCTGCTGATAGAATAGCACCCCTATGGTATACCACCTGATTCATATTATGGTATAGGTATACAAAAACACAAACACCCCAAGCATAGTGGGTGCTTCTGTGAGCATCCTCTCCATAATCCGTTCTCATCCAATGGGGAACCCATGAGATCTCCTATCGGGGCATACAACACCTTCGATCAATCCTGCAACTATCCCAGGGAAGTAGTCATAGTAATCGTGTATATCATGCCAGAAGATAACATGATAGTCTAGCTCAGGGTCGTCGAATACCCGCCTGCACTCTACGAGTCCTGCATCCTACTGTGGATCATACTCCATGAGCTCTCCCTGAATCAGCAAGTGTAGCATCCTATATACATCCTCTAGAGTCACCGTCATCTCACGAGTTGGGAAGTGAAAGGTCCCATCCTCACTGTGAAACCTCTCCACTGTTGTAGTCAATAAACTATGGTTCGCCTGAACCTCAGGCATAAAGCACACATAATCCAACCCCATTGTGCAGAGTGCCTCTCAATCTATCTCTGTCAACATATAGCTCTGCAACATCGGCAAGGGAAACTACTCCCTCGACATAAGTGTATCTCGTATGTCCTCTTGCAAGCATGCAAAGAAAGGTGTCAACCTAAAGCTACAAGTACCATGCTCAACATATCTATAGAATCATATCAACTAACTTAACATATCAAATTGATCAAAACAACACACTACATCTCTTGACTAGATTCCTGCAATCTCAGAGATAGCTTATCAATTGACACATCAAACAGGATGCGAATCAAGTCAATTTTGTTAAGTAAAACTAACTATCTATATCATATGTGCTAGTATAGAAGGTACATGCACCATTTCTTAGCAAATGCACCACTTCTATCATATGCACCACATCATTTCATAAGTGTGACATCCCATACCGTATATGCACCACCCAAGTGCATGTGCTGACTCATACCTTGTATGCGCCGCCAAATAATGCATGTGTCGACCTTCCTCATGCATGCGTAGCTTTCATGCATGCGCATCTTCATATCCTACATGTGCCACAAATTGAGAGATGCGTAGTTCCACATGTCAGATGTGCTGAATTGTGATCTTACGTATTTGTTTTGCCTAAATTTTGTCTAGTATTTAATGCACTAAAAATCAACCATAGGTGAAGTTTTTTGAGATACATACTGGGGGTCTTGCCTCTGCTGGCCGGTCGAATCGTCGGACTCGCTCAAAGCAGTTCTCCTCACGTGGAATATCCATCCTAGTGCTGACTGCTCTGTGCTTTGTACTCTTCTAAGCTTTCAAAGGCAATCCAACAAAATCCAAGTGTGCAAATGACTTGTCTTGTGGACCCAGCTCCTATATATAGCATACAAACCCTAAACTAGCTATGTGGTGACTATGACTACTTCCCACACCTATTTCTTCCTATTTTCTTCCCATTTCTCATAAATACATCCTATTTTATTTAATCCTAACCAAGTTTTCCCTTCTTCTTCATGAGATTGTCTGTCTCACACCTTTTGCCTTCTTCTTGTCCAATCTCCCGAGGGGGTATCCTATTATCATAACCTGTACCAAGGGCAAACTAGGGCATGTATCATTATCAGACTATTTATTCTTTGAGGCAACGCTGTAAACTACATTACATCAAAGAGGGGCAAAATGTATATGCCTAAAAATGACACGATTCAGTCTAAATAAATATTCTTAATATTTATTTCATTCTAATTCTATTGTCAATAAATAAATAAACACATTTATTTATTCGATTCACATTCCTCTAAATTAATTAAATATCAAAATATTTAATTATCTTCTAAAGTCAAAATTAAATAAAATCCTTTATTTAATTAAATTCTTCCAAATAATTAAATAATTCTTAAATTATTTAATTAAAGTCAAATCATTCCTCCAAATTTAAATAAATAAATCAAATTTATTTAAAATCCTCTCAATCTCCAAAAATAAAATATAATCAAATATTTTATTTATTCTTCCAAATCATGCACAACAATTAAATAACTTTATTTATTTAATTTGCTTTCTTATCTTCTAATTCTTCAAATATCTTCCAAATCTTCTAAAAAAAGTCTTCTTCTTCATGCACACAAAATTGAATAATTTATTATTTATTCTTTCAAATCATGAAAAAGAAAATCTCAAGTTGAGTTAACTGACTCAATCAACCTTGTTTTTATCAATATCTCTTAAATTAGAAAAAAAACTTTCTAATTTATGAAAAACATGTCTTATCTTTAGAAAAGAAAGTAGTTAACTCAAATAAAACAACTTTTGGGTGACACTTGTCTTCTTCTTATTCGCACACGTTCCTCAACCATTCTATACGATTGATCTTCTCATTTCTTCTCAACCGTTGATCTTCTCTCTCTCAACTCTATAAATTCAACCCTATTCCTCCATTTCATTCATCCAAGCTTTTAATAAACTTACTCTGCAGGAATTGCAATGCACCTTTGACACCAATTCCTTCATTGCTTGCGATCAAACTTGTTACTACACACTACTATCATTTTTATGAAGCTCATCTTCATGAAGAAACTATCATAGCCATTCCCATTTGAACATCTTGGAATCATAGCAAGGAAGTGCACCTTTTGAGGGCCATATTCATAGACAAGATCATTTGAGATAGGCGATCAATGGAAGCTACGAATTAAAGGAGGTTTGCTTTGTATTGTTCATTGTTTGATTGAATCTCTTTTGTTCACCATTTCATTGAGTTTTGGGTATTATTGATATTGATATATTGATTATTCATGTTTACTCCAAATTTCCCTTCACACACACACACACACACACACACACACACACACACACACACATATATATATATATGGTCAATAAAATAAGAGGGCTTTTAAAAAAAAAATATGTGTATATTTTATGTATATACCTCTGTTGTAGGTGGCGGCCATGGCTTCCTTGAGTTTCAATCTGCAACACAATAGAAATGAGAAAACAAATTGTTAGAAAGAAAATAATAGGGAAAAGGAAAGTTAGGGTTAGGGTTACCCTCTTCATAAGGATATATTTTTTTATTGAACAACTTTTAGGGCAATTTGAATTTTAAATTATTTTTTTTAATTTTCTTCTTTCTTTTGTCTTGGGATATTGTTTTGTTGTTTTTATTTATTAGGGACGCCTTTAACCTTTATGGGTAAGGGGTAAATTTTTTTATGCTAAGTGGGAATTTTTAAATAGATTACATTTGTTTAGTGGATAGTCCTTTTATTTAAGGGTTAGGGGTTATTTCTTTTATTTAATTATTTGACAAGGGTCACTTAGACTTTAATGAATTAAAATTGTGAGAGACTATTGTTACTTTTAATAGCGCTTGGGGAATCTAATTTTATTTATTGTGACTTGGGTATTATTAATGCAATAGCATATTAGCAAGATTGATTTAATATATTTAATTGTATGAGGGTTTTATTCGAAATAGAATATTAATTTAATTAGTTTAACCTAGTTAGTCGATTAGAGAACCTTAGTGTGGTAATTTTTTTTCCTTGGCGTAGTTATTTTAATTAATCAACGATAGTAAGTTTAGAGAACTATTGAGAATGTTTTTTTAATTAGAATAAATCATATATACACCCTAGAGGCGTTATGCTACCGTATTTTTCTGGGAATTAGGGATAACTTTCTTAGGCAATTTTAAACCTTGTGTTGAGCAATATTTTCTGTTTCCACAAACTAGATGTTTTGATTAAGTTGTTATATATTCTTTTTATGCAATAGATTTAGGGATTGATTTCGACTCATGTCAAGATCCCATCACTCACTTAGGAAAACTTAGGGTTTTGATCAATCAATCCGAACCCTAATGGTAATACTTCTCGCGTCATATTGACCCCCTTAGTTAGCTATCATCACAAGGGATTGAACTTGTGACCGCATTACCTCGAATTTGATTGATGTATTTATGCCTTATGCGTATTGCCACTGAGCACACTAACATGTGCGAGGGGGTTTCTAGGGATGCGTGGATTTTTTTGATATTTTGTGTCATGACCACATGACAAATGTGGACATGACATGTGTGTTGTGTGTAGTGACCGCATGGGAAATGTAGGCATGGCATCAACTCTAAGTCTTTTCCCAATCATTGAAATAGATCACATCTTCACTTGATCTGATTCTTGTTCTTCATCTCCTAGGGTTACTTCATTTTGATCAGCGGGTTGAAATTCTTCATCATTATCGCTTTCAACATTAGGTCGAGGTGTAAGTCCTCTTCTCCGATCTTCTTCAACAACATCCAATGGAACTCACACTGTTTTCATCATTTCCATAATCTCATCCATTATTCCATCCATAGTAGCAACAACAGATATTCTCCTTGGCGGCATCTCTTCCTAGGATCAAGTGTAACTGGCTCAAATTTAGCGATTGCGCTACAAGGTGAAAACTGCCTCACAATCGACGATCGGTTGACAACATAGGTAGTCTGCCTCAAATTCAATGATCTATCCATAACAAGATCTTATGGAATGCCTTCACAAACTTTTCTCACTTCACTCCCAAAGGATTCAAACTTCTCTCTGATACCACTTGGTGCAATCACGTTTAGGAGGGTCCATAGAGTGTACAGTCCAGACCGTTCAACAAGAGTAAACACAATGGAAAAAACTTGATTATAGAATGCAAACACAGATTTAGTCCTTTAGTATATCATTGATCCAAAATACAAACAAGATGGCAACATACAGGCTTATAATTAGGGTTCACAGGCTTGATTCTCTTGTTACAATATATGCACAAGATATAACTTTGAAGTGCCTTCACAAAGAATTCCAACTACCTATCTATCTATCTCTATATGATTCACTTTCTTTCCTATGCATCTATTACATGATTATATATCATCTTCGGATCATAAGAGTCCTTTGTATTGGCCAAGGAAGATCACAAACTCTAATGAAGAGCTGTAACGTGTGTACACGGATAGGTTAGACCTAATTGGCTTGTACTCCTTCGCAAATGAATGAAACAATGTGTGGATCCTAGGGAAGGTTGGCCAGGTTCCAAACAACATTGAATGATGTGTCATTTAGCTTTGCAAGTCATGAAATGCTCTGCAGGTCTTCTCCTTTAGCTGATTGTCTCAGACTATTAGGATGCTCTGTTTTGAGAAAATAATCGATCTTCTGATAGTGATATCTTTTCGGTACCTGATCCAAATGATCTAAATTTTGGATATGATGTGAATGAGTGTGTCTAGATGTTAAGTCCAACTCTGCAAGGTCTAAAATGAAACTATTGCAGAATTCAGACCAAAATACAAAAACTGCTACTGACTGTACTGAACTGGAAAAGAAAGAAAACAAATTGAAATGCAAATGTTTTGGTTGATGCAAGATTGCTCTTGAACTAGGGATGCTCTTGCATCACTTAGATAGGGAGTTGGACAATGTCCCCCTTTCTTTTCATCATCATGGAAAAAGCGTTAAGCAGATTTATAAATGCAAAAAATAGCCTACTTCACTAGAAAGGAATTTCAATTCCAAGAGTCCTATCCTTTTTTATCCATGCCCTTTTTGTAGATGACACCCAAGTCTATTTGGCCAATCAAAATTTGTGGAAGAAAAATAACAAAAAAATGTTATAGAAGACTATTGTTCAACATCAGGACATAAAATAAACCCTACCAAATCAACACTCTTCTTCTTCAACAAAGCTCCAAAGAATCAAGCAAGAATCTCAAAATTGTTGGGATTCAAAATTGAGAACCTCCCTAGTCTCTATTTGTGAATCTCGTCATTTTGTGGAGCCAACAAAAATGAGTTCTGGAAAAATATTGTTTTCTCAATTCAACAAAAAATGACTTCTTGGAAAGGTAAGCGACTTATTTTGTTGAGAAGAATCACCCTGATAAAGGAAATCCTATTAGCTATTCCTATATATGATGTTTGTCTTGTAAATCCTAGTGGGAGTCTCCTTGGAAATAGTAAAGCAATAAGGGAATTTCTTATGGAGAGGAGACAAGGACATCCCACTACTCTTGTAATGCTCACCCGTACACCATGTAGAAATGGGCACATAGATGCCAACTTTTTCTTTTCTTTTAAAATCCAACTTGAAAAACTAAATATGAAAGTTTAAGTTTTACCTAAAAGTGTCGAGGGATCGATGAGGTTAAACGCAAGGTTGACTTTCTTGCAAGACACCTAAGTTTGGATAATAAAAAAGATAAGTTAATTAATATTTTTGAACTATGTTAGTCTAACATGTTTAATATGATCTAAACATATAAAAGTGTTGAGAGGCAGCTTATGTGAAGGACACTATGTTTCAATGTAATGTCCTAGTTACAAAATTATAATGGATTAACAATTTTTAATTGAATAAATCAACTATATAGTCACATTAATAAAATGGATTAATTAACTAATAAATTAAATTACCAATTAATAAAATGGTCATATAAATTCCTATAAAGATAAATCTATAAATCAACTTAAAATATCTTAACTAAAAGTAACTTGCTAGAGGAAAGAAAATAATATAAAAAGGATAATTAACTTAATTAAAATTTAACTAGATTCTAATTTAATATTAAATAAAAAATTTAGTTACTAAAATGTAAATTACAACTTACTAAATCCACTAATCATTTAAAAATCACAAGGCACAATTAATTTAGAAATTAAATCCAAAAGGAATATTTTTTTTCAGGTTAGGAAAATAATGTATATATTAATTTTTGCCTAAGGTATAAAAAGAAAGAGATATTCCTTTTGGATTAATTTCTAAATCATTTGTGCCTTTTGATTTTTAAATGATTAGTGGATTTAATAAGTTGTAATTTACTTTTTAGTAACTAATTTTTTTTATTTAATATTAAATTAGAATCTAGTTAAATTTTAATTAAGTTAATTATCCTTTTGATATTATTTTCTTTCTTTTTAATAAAATGAATTAATTAATGATCAATTAAAATACCAATTAATAAAATGGTCAAAAAATTATAAACCAACTTAAATATCTTAATTAAAGGTATCTTGATAAAACAGAGAAAATAATATCAAAAGATAATTAACTTAATTAAAATTTAACTAGATTCTAATTTAATATTAAATAAAAATTTTAATTACTAAAAAGTAAATTACAACTTACTACATCCACTAATCATTTAAAAATCACAAAGCACAATTAATTTAGAAATTACATATAAATCTATATGTAATTTCTAAATTAATTGTGCTTTGTGATTTTTAAATGATTAATGGATTTAGTAAATTGTAATTTACTTTTTAGTAATTAATTTTTTATTTAATATTAATGTTAAATTAGAATTTAGTTAAATTTTAATTAAGTTAATTATCCTTTTGATATTAGTTTCTTTCATTTAACAAGTTACCTTTAATTAAGATATTTTAAGTTGGTTTATACATTTGTCTTTATAGGAATTTATATGACCATTTTATTAATTGGGATTTTCCTTTATTGGTTAATTAATCCATTTTATTTGGGCAAGGGGCCTGGCTTGATTGGCGAGCGCTTCTTGTGGTAGACACGAGGTCACGAGGTCCCCCCTACCCACCTGATATTATAGCCAGCTCAGTGTTGCACAAATATTTATAGGCCTATCACTAAATAGTTTATATTTTTATTTTTATGGAAAGTCATTACATGTAGTTGTTGGTAGACAAGGCTATAAATACTATAAGAAATTTAATTATTTTTTTGCAAATAAAAATAATGGAGTGGTATTAAATGAATAAGCACATGAAGTAAATCGTGAATGAAAATAAAAATCCATGTTACTAATTTCCTATCGACCAAGTATTGCACAAAATAACTTTTAAAAAACATATATGTATGAAGTGTGTGTTTAAATCAACTATGTATGAAGTGATTGAACTAACTTTGTGTCAAGATATTAGGTAAAACGTGCAGTACCTAAATAATGTAGGATAATAAAAATCCATGTTACTAATTTCCTATCGACCAAGTATTGCACAAAATAACTTTTAAAAAACATATATGTATGAAGTGTGTGTTTGAATCAACTATGTATGAAGTGATTGAATTAACTTTGTGTGAAGTAACTTTGGCATTCACTTTCTGTGTGTTTGTTCTTTGGCAATTTGAACTTGAGTGTTTACTTGTGTGTGATTCAACTAACTTTGTGCATGAAGCATGTTTAAAATTTGGCACATGTTCACTTTCTGTGAAGCATGTGTTTTAACTTTGACATTCATTTTGTGTGAATTGTGTGTGTGAAATTTAATTTGGGCATTCACTTTGTCCAGTGTGTGTATTTGTACTTTACCGTGTTTTATAAATTTGGCACCCACTTTATGAGTGTGTTGGAGTTTGGAATGTTTGAACTTAAGTGTTAATGCACACTTGTACTAAATTTGTGTGAATGAATTATGTTTGAACATTGGCATATTCACTTTTTGTTTATGTAAATTGTATGTGTGTGGGAAAGTTAATTTAGGCAGTCACTTTGTCGAAAACTGCTACCTCTAGTTTTACCTTTTTAAGGACTTGTTTTGTAATTCTCTACTTATATTTTTACATCTTTGAATTTTTATTAAATCATGATAAGATTAATACCAACTAATACCAAGTAATCTTGTCTTATTAATACCAAGTAATTATCTCTACTTTCTCTTTAAAATAAATATTATAACTATAAGATTAGTTTATATTGTAGAATTTTTATATGTAGTATGATCTATACTTGCCCTTTAAAGAACTTTCTCATATTAGCTTTTATGAGCATTATTAAAAATCTTAATCTAATCCTTTACACAAACTAATATACATTATTATTTAAAAATTAAACAATCATGTGTTAAGCTTACATATAATTTAATTTAGAAAAGGAAATATATAAAATTATAGTTTTATTTTTAAAAAGTAAGACATAATTTGAAAGATTAATATAAAATTTTAATATCAAGATTCAATAATCTAAAACCAAAAATTCCTTCATAAATTATTTATGGAGACTTCCCTTATACAAAAGTTAAGGATAATAACCCTTCACACAAACTAAAACATAATTCAAAATAGTGACAAAAAGATCAAGCCTTCATGAACTCAACAACTATCTTTGAATAGTGAGCAACTACATGCTTTGCAAACTCCTGAGGAAGACAAACCCTCAGAACTGTCTAAATCTCTCATATGTTGATGATATTTTTTTGTTGTGGCGAGCAAAGTTGGCTGCCTCGGTTGTAATTTTCTCAAACATCTCGTTGATAAACTTGTCCATAATTACCATAGCTTTGCTCAAAATATTGATATCTAAGTGCACTTGCTTGAGAGTTTTAAACAAGTAGATCTTAAAGATCTGCTTGTTCTTTTTATTTATTTTTGTACCTTTATCATCTTGACCTTTTGTAGGTACCTTTTTTTCAACCTTACAAATCTTGTTTTTCCTATAGATTTGTCAGTCATGACCTCCTTTTCCTCCACAACGGGCCTCTTCTCTGTCCTTTTTGCCATTGATAAGCACTACAAATATCATATTGTAAAATTAGAAATTAAATATAAGTTAAGATAAAAATAAAATTATAAACTCTAACCCTAATTATAAAAAATAAAACAATAAAATCAAATCTAAAAACTAAACAAATTATCAACACATCATATAAAATATCTGCAATTGTGTTTAATCAATTATTCATTTTCTATGCATGCAAAGAAAAAATCTCTAAGAAAACTTTCTAAATACAATAAATCAACCTAACATAAATTTGCAATTTTAAAAAGTATTTTTAGTGCATAAAAAATATATATTCAATAAATCAACCTAATATAGTTTTGCAATTTTAAAAAGTAACTCCAGTGTATAAAATATATATTTTTAAAAAGTACTTTTAATAATACTAAAGTAAAATTAAAATTTACTAAAATATAATAAAATTTATTTTATATTTAAAAATAAATAAAATTTAAATTTAGATTTGAACTAAATTTACTTTACATTAAAATTAATTTTAAAACAAAAACTAATTTCAAACTAAATCTAAGCTTATATTTAAGATTATTTAAATCTTAACTAAACTAAAATTTTTATAAGTAAATAAATAAATGAAATGAAATGATAAGTAAACCAATTTTTTTTTACTTTTATATATATTTTTAATTAAAATTTTTATATTAATTTTAACAATAAATTAAATTGAATATAAAGGTCTAATTTATTTTTAGCAATTATAAGATGTGTGCACATATGGAATGGCCTATCGACTAAAAAATATAAATTATGTTTAATCAAATATTTATAAGTATGTTAAAGTTCAAGAGATTTTAGAGGCTTCTATAAGAAAGAAATGAATATTAAGTTATTATAGTTTTTAAAGATTTTATACCTTTATTTTTCAATAAAAAATATTTGTAAAAGCTTCACAAAAAATTGCTAAAAATTTGTAGATGGGGGCTATATTATATTACTTCCACATATGACTACAACTCTTATCAACTAATACTACATGAAAATCACATCAAGTTAAAAATTAGGACAAAGTTGAATTCATTGAGTGAATCATAATATCATAAGGGTTTTCAAAATGTTTTTTTTTTGTATTTTTTGAGAGAAAAATAAGCAATATAAAATTAGTTTGTTGCAAGATTCAAGCAAGTCATTTATTAAAGGGGATCAAATAGTTGATAATGAACACACATGATTTTTTTTATCATTTGAAGTCATTTTTAAATATGAGGGCTCCTTACGTCTCCAAAAAAGTTTCCCTTTTTTTATACTAAATTATTTTTTAAAGAACTAAAAAAATTATAATGTTAATATAAATAAACACTATTTTCATATATATCAATGTAAAATCTTCTATATTTTTTAATAGAATTAAATAAGAACTAATTTCAAACTAAATAAAAGTCTTAAATAAATTATTTTTTTATAAAACTAAAAACATTATAATGTTAATATAAATAAACACTATTTTCATAAATATCAATGTAAAATCTCCTATATTTATAGGAATTAATGAGGGCAGGGAGTCGTGGTGAGGGAGTACACAAAATCTCTTACTGAAAAATTAGTGTCTTAAATGTGTGTGCATAACAGAGACAATTGACATGTTGTTTCATATTCCAAACCATTACCATGTCCTTCATTTACATACTATTTTAGATTTGAAGATAAATTTCAGGGAATGAAAAGAATATTAGGAAGATCAAGCAATACAAATCAAACATAATCCTACCAACTTCAAAAAATCCATCTAAATGACATAAATGAAACTAAATCAAAGCAAAAGTCACCTAGATTTATTGATTCCTTGGTTGAATGTGGATTGCTTCTTAATAATGAACAACCATAGCTGCTAAAGCTGCCATGGTGATGATAGATAATATGCTCAAAGTGTTCAATGGATGTGATATGCAAGAGATGATAGTCTAAATGCTATATGATGAGATGATGAAAATGAAAATGAGAGGGGTTTGTTAAGTGAAAATTGGAATGAATATCAATAATATCAATAATACCCAACAACTCAATGAAATAAGAAACAAAGAAGATCTAACAAACAAAGAACTCAAACCTTGCAAACCTCTTTCCTTCGTGGCTTCCATTGGTCGCCTATCTCAAATGATATCGTGTATGAATATGGCCCTTAGAATGTGCACTTCCTTGCTATTTTCCAAGATGTCAAGTGGGAATGGCTTATGATAGGTTTGCAATGAAGAGATTCTTCAACACAATTGTAATGATAAAATGGTGATCACAAGCTATGGAATGGTTTGGTGCCAAAGGCGCTCTGTAATTTCTGTAGAGTAAGTTTACTAAAAGTTTGGATGATGAAATGGAGGAATAGGGTTGTACTTATAGACTTGTGAGAGAGAAGATCAATGGTATAGAAAGAACAAGAAGATCAACGATTAAGGATACTTGAGAGATGTGTGTGAATAGGAAGAAGACATGTGTCCTGCTCTATTTGGCATTAAAGGAATTAATGAAATAGAAGAATGAGTTAACTGAAGAGATTAACAAAATAGATAGAAGAGTTAACTGATTAGAACTAGAGGATAAGTATTGCATGAGGATGAGAAGGTATTTTAGCTCAATTAAATATTTAGAATATTCAATTGCATGTACACAAGGATTGAATTATATTTAGAGATAACTTAATTTTTAGAAGAAATGGACAACTTAAATAAATATTTGGATTTATTTAAATTTAGAGAAGATATTTATTGGAAGAACTAATTAAATAATTGGTTTTATTTAATTGAGAATGATTTTGGAAGAACTAATTAAATAATTGGTATTATTTAATTTGTTGGAGGACATTAGAAGAATTTAATTAAATAAATGATTTTATTTAATTTTGTGGAAGAATGTGAATTAGATAAATAAATTGATTTGTTTATTTATTGATAGAGGAATTAAACTAAAATAAATATTAAGAATATTTATTTAGACAGAGTTATGTTGTGTTTAGGTGTATACATTTTGCCCCTCTTTGATGCAATGTGTTTTATCACGTTGTTTCAAAGAATAGTTTTTTCTGATAATGATACATATCTTAGTTTGCCCCTGGTACATGTTTAATGATAATAGGATGCCCCCTCAGGAGATTGGATAGGAAGGAAGGTTCGAGGGTGTGAGATAGACAATCTCACGAAGAAGAAGGTAAAAAAAATCTAGGTTAGGATGAAGAAATTAGTTGACGCAGAAGAAAAATGGGATGAAGAAAGAACACAATGATACGTGATGCAAGATAAAATGATAATACACACAAGAAAGAAAGCAAGTATGTACAAATGATACAAGAACAAACAAGGTATTGCCCCTGTCCAGCTATAAACCAATGATTAATTGATAATGTTGTCATTGTGAAGCAGGAGCATCCAGTGGTGTAAGGGCAATCTTGCATCACCCAAAAAAAGATGTGTTTCAAAATTGTTGATGTTCTTTCCATTTCTTTTCAAAATGTGTGGTTCTGGTTCCATAATCACTTGAATAATGATGTAGAACTTTTAGTTTTTCCAAACTGCTAAAAATAACAACCCGTTATTTTTAGAAAGTTTGTATTTGGGCATGGATTGAAGTGAAAATTTACAGGAAGCTTCATAACTAAAAAATAAGACCTTTGGTGGAGGAATCACACAAAGATCATTTGCGAGTTGAAAGATATTAAAGTTTATGTTTCTCAAAAAATGCCTGAAAATTTTTTGAACTCAGGTTTGAGGCACTAAACGGCCTCGTATAGGCCCAAAAATGGCAAGAACCACTAGAGCGGGTTCTTGGCGTGTAGAGCACTCCACGAGCTTTCTGACACATAAAACAGTTTGTTAATCAAACATCTGGATCAAAAGTTATGGCTCCTAGAAGTTGACCTATTTTTGGAGGGAGAGGCAAATTTTGAAATTAGGTTGTTGGCCACCAAAAAGGCTATTAATAACCATTTTTGGGAACCCTAGCCAGTAGTAGAGTTAAGGGGGGAAGAGTAGAGTCAAGAATAGGTGGGAAAATAGAAACCCTAGCTGATTTAGGGTTATAGAAGCAAATGATTCCAGAGTCTGGAAATAGGAAGCTGTAATGTGTTGCAGCCTATGGAGGGTTGATTCCTCTATTGTATTTGAGCTTTTGTAATGTAATAAGTTGTCCAAAGTAGTAAAGAAAGTTCTATTTTCTATGTGTAATTTCTATTGTTGTGTGTTTTATGATTTACCCCCTTCAGCAAGTGGTATCAAAGCAAGGGTTCCTGAGTGTGTAGACAGATCGCCGACCATGAGGCAGTTTGCACCAGGACCTGAGGTTGTGGGTTTGCTATAGAAACCAAGATGCCTCCATGAAGAAATTGTATTGGGAGGAATGCTTTGATAGAAGAGGTGCTAAGGATCATGTTGAGGCTGAGTATTCAAGAGGAGCTAAGCCTGGTTAGAATGACCACCATAGAAGATGCATGCCAGTTTTTCCTGAAGGTGGAAGAGAAGCTGAATAAAAGATTTGACAGTAAGCAAAGGGGAAGAGGTCAAGGCGGAAGGACTGGTGGAAGACCCTATGGAGGCTGAAATGAAGATTCAAAGACAAGTGAAGAAGCTAGCACCAATCAAAATCAGAGATGAGATAATACCTACCGCCCTCGTGACTAGAATAATGGTGAGCAAAGAGGAAGAGGAAGTTTTAGAGGAACCTGTTTCCAATGTGGAGAAGAAGGGCATTGAGCATATGAGTGTCCGTAACATCAAGGAAGGACAAATAGAAGACCTGAAGGTAATACATGAATTGCAACTGTAGATGAAGATGTGCAGTCTGAGCGTTCTGAAGATGTTGAAAGGGGGAAAACCCTAGTTGTCAAAAGAACTTTACTGAATGAGGAGAAAGAACCCAATAAGAGGAAGAGGTTATTCCGCACAAGGTGCAAATGTGAAGGTAAGTGTTGTGACATTATTATTGATAGTGGAAGTACTAACAATCTTGTTTCAGAGGAGATGGTTGACAAGTTGAAGTTGATAAGAAGAAAGCATCCACATCCATATCAGATTGCGTGCTTGTAGAAGGACCATAGAGCTTTGGTCAATGAGCAGTGTTTAGTGAAGTTCAAGATTGGGGACTACCATGATGAGGTACTGTGTGATATCATATCGATGGATGCATGTCATATGCTATTGCGGAGGCTGTGGTAGTATGATAGGAGCGCTGTCCATGATGGCCATGCAAACACATATTCCCTAACAAAGGATGGAGTTTGTCATAAGTTGAAGCCCTTGAAGGAGGTGGAAGAAAAGGTATGTAGTACTGCCAGAATTTGCTTGGTAGATGGTAGGAAATTTTTGGAGGGTATGAAGCATGAGCGTCATTACTTTACATTGATTCCTAAGATTAGTCAAGAGAAATGTGAAGATGTACCAGCAAAAGTCTCAAATATGTTGGAAGAATTTCATGATATTGTCTCTGATAATGTACCCGAAGGTTTACCACCAGTGAGGAAGATAAGTCACCAAATGGATTTGATACCAGGAGCTAGTTTGCCGAATAAGGCAACCCATAGAATGACTCCTGCAGAGAGTGAAGAGCTGAACAAACAAGTTCAAGAGCTGTTAAGGAAGGGACTGATAAGGGAGAGCCTAAGTCCATGTGCGGTACCTGCAGTACTAGCACCAAAGAAAGATGGAGAGTGGAGAATGTCTATAGATTCTTGAGCCTTCAATAAGATCATGATCAAGTATAGATTCCCATTACCCAGAATGGATGACATAATAGATTATTTGAGTGGAGCGAAGTACTTCACAAAGATTGACCTAAAGAGTGGGTATCACCAGATCTGTATCAGAGAAGGAGAAGAGTGGAAGATAGCCTTCAAAACCAAAGAAGGGTTGTATGATTGGTTAGTCATGTCATTTGGGCTAGCCAACACACCAAGCACATTCATACGGCTCATGAACATGGTACTGAAAGAATTTTTGAGAATTTTTTGTTATTGTTTATTTGGATGATATTTTGATTTTCAGTAAGACTTGGGATGAGCATCTGATGCATATCAGAAGAGTTTTAGAGAAGCTAAGAGAAGAGAAGCTATTGATTAATCTGAAGAAATGTAGTTTTGCAAAGAAAGAGTTGGTATACCTGGGATTTGTTGTCTTAGAGGAAGGTCTTAAGATGGACCCAGAGAAGGTGAGGGCTATCATTGAATGGCCTACACCAAGGAGTGCAACTGAGGTATGATCTTTTCATGGTTTGGAAAGTTTTTACAGAAAGTTTATCAGGAATTTCAGTAGCATTTGTGCACCCCTAACTAAGACAATGAGAGGAGATAGAAAAGAGTTTAGATGGACTAAAGGAGCAGACAAGAGCTTTGACACATTGAAGCAGAAAGTCGTGGAACAACTTGTTTGGCACTTCCAGCTTTTAATAAGGTATTTTAGGTAGATTGTGATGCTAGTGGTAGTGGTATAGGAGTTGTTTTGAGTCAAGAAGGTAAGGCCATTGCCTATTTTAGTGAGAAGCTTAATGATGCCAAGAAAAAGTATTATGTTTATGATCAGGAGTTTTATGCAATAGTTCAGGATTTGAAGAAATGGAGACATTATTTGTTTCCAAAGGAGTTTGTTTTATATACTGATCATCAGGCTTTGCAATATCTTAATAGTCAAGGAAAGTTGAACCAAAGACACTAAAAATTGGTTGAGTTTTTGTAGATCTATACTTTTGTTTTGAAGCATAGGAGTGGGAAGTCCAATAGAGTTGTAGATGCCTTTAGCAAAAGGCAAAATTTGTTGACAGAAATGAAGATAGAGGTTGTTGGGTTCGATGAGCTCAAAAGTTTGTATCCTGAAGATCTAGATTTTGCAGAGGCCTGGAAAGCTTGTTTGGAACCTATTACTTTGGATAGGACAAAATGGTTGGATTTCATAATCCAGGATGGCATGTTGTTTAAAGGAAGCCAATTGTGCATTCTGAGGAGTTCCATGAGAGGGAACCTGATTAAGGAGAAGCATAGTGGAGGATTGGTTGGACAATTTGGTCGAGATAAGACCACTTCTATTGTTGGTGAAAATTATTATTGGCCACAGTTGTAGCAGGATGTGAGGAAATTTGTGCAGAGTTACAAAATATGTCAAATGGCAAAAGGAGAAAGTCAGAAAATAGGTCTATATTAGCCACTACCTGTACCAGAGAAGCCGTGGGATGATATTAGTATGAATTCTGTTCTTGGTTTACCAAGGACATAGAGAGGACATGATTCCATTTTTGTGGTGGTGGATAGATTCTCGAAGATGGCACATTTCATTCCTTGCAAGAAGACTAATGATGCTATCCATATTGCTGAATTATTTTTTAGAGAGGTGGTGAGATTACATGGTCTACCAAAGAGCATAGTTTCAAATCGAGATACCAAGTTTGTTGGTTATTTCTGGAGGATATTGTGGAAGAAGTTGAAGACAAATTTGAAGTTCAGTTTTGCACACCATCCACAGACTGATGGACAGACAGAAGTGGTGAATAGGAGTTTGGGTAACCTGCTACGATGCTTAGTGGGAGATAAGCCCAAGGGATGGGATTTAATTTTACCACAGGCAGAATTTTCTTACAACAATTCTGTTAATAGGAGTACTGGTAAATCACCTTTCTAGATTGTATATGGTAATAGTCTAAGAAATGCTTTAGAGTTAAGGAATCTAGACAAAGGAGAAAAGAAAAGTGCCGAGGCTGAAGACTTTGCAGAACACATGAAGAATTTGCATGAAGTGGTGAAAAGGCACATTAGTAAGATGAATATTTAGTACAAGGCTAAGGTAGATCTGAAGAGGAGATGTAAGGAATTCCTGACAGGAGATGAAGTCATGGTTCACTTTGGAAAAGAAAGGTTCCCGATTGGAACATACAGTAAGCTAAAAATGAAGAAATTTGGACCATGCAGAATTTTGAAGAAACATGATTCAAGAAATGCATATGAGGTAGAGCTGCCCAGTGGGATCAACATTTCCCCTGTTTTCAATATTATTGACTTATCAGAATATCATGAAGGTGGAATAGAGGATGGACCAACAGAAGAATAGTGGAGTATTCCAGCATCTACTTCAACTGAGGAGATAGAAGAGATCTTGGATAGCCGTGTGGGAATAAGTACTTAGAACAAGCAATATGAAGAATATCTAGTGAAATGGAAAGGAAGGCCTATTGAAGATTCTTCTTAGTTGTCTAAGGCAGAGGTTGACTGTTTGGGTTTTCCTCACATAAACACTTGAGATGTGACAGGGTCACTTCTCAAATTACCTTGGGTGTCTGATGTAGGAGCATCCAGTGGTCTAAGGGCAATCTTGCATCACCCAAAAAAATGTGTTTCAAAATTGTTGATGTTCGTTCCATTTCTTTTCAAAATTTGTGGTTCTAGTTCCATAATCACTTGAATAATGATGTAGAACTTTTAGTTTTTCCAAACTACTAAAAATAGCAACCTGCTATGTTTAGAAAGTTTACATTTGGGTACAGATTGAAGTGAAAATTTACAGGAAGCTTCATAACTAAAAAATAAGGCCTTTGGCGAAGGAATCAGGTAAAGATCATTTGCAAGTTGAAAGATATTAAAGTTTTTGTTTCCTAAAAAATGCCTAAAAATTATTCAAACTCAGGTTTGAGGCACTAAATGGCCTCGTACATGCCCGAAAATGGCCAGAATTGACAGAACTGGCATAAAACGGTTCATCAATTGGACACCCAGATTATAAGTTATGGCTCCTGGAAGTTGACCTATTTTTGGAGGGAGATGCAAATTTCAAAATTAGGTTGTTGGCTGCCCAAAAGGCTATTAATAACCATTTTTGGGAATGCTGGGCAGTAGTAGAGTTAAGGAGGGAAGCATAGAATCAAGAATACGTGGAAAAATAGAAACCCTAGCTGAATTGGTGTTACAGAAGGCAGATGATTCTAGAGTCTAGGAATAGGAAGCTGTAATGTGTTGCAGCCTATGGAGGGTTGATTCCTCTGATTACATTTGAGCTTTTGTAATGTAATAAGTTGTCCAAAGTAGTAAAGAAGGTTCTATTTTCTGTGTGCAATTTCTGTTGTTGTGTGTTTTATGATTTACCCCCTTCATCACATTGTGGGGAATGATAGATCCCTAGATCAACACAAAGGATAGTGTTCTCATGACAGGGAATGATATATCCCTAGAGAAACATCATAGGTGTGGGAAAGATACATCCCACTGATAATTATGACTGATTGAGTTGGTTTACGACTAGACAAGGATCAAGACCATTGAGTGCGATTGGATAATTTGACAAGATTGACTTGACTTGATTGGTATGGATTAAGGATAGACTTGCATCTGGATCATTGCTTGGACTGACTAGATTGGGATGAGAGACACAATGATAGATAGAAGATTGATTGATAGAAGAATGACTCGAGAGGACTCACAAGATTTTAATTGTAAACATTGATACTCTGCATAGAATTTTTATTGCATGGGATATGGATGCTTTGTGGATGCTTTTTGGATGCAAATAGTTTTGCCATCTTGATATTGCAAGTATTTTGAAGTGCTTTATTTCATCATTGGGCTTTTTTGTTTTTCTGTGTTTTTTGAAATGTTGTAAGAAAATACAAGCATCTAGGTATAATTAAACCATGATGACCTAAGTATCGCTTACATGGATTTTGATTTAGCAAGTTAATACAAGCATCTAGGTATAATTGAACCGAGATGACCTGAGTATTTCTTGCATGTCAATAGACAAGGATTACACTTGTTTCATGTTAGTCCTCTGATGTACTTGATGATCATGTCCTTAGACAAGGCTTCACATTACTAAAGATAAACCCACAAGCATCAAAGAAAGAAAAGAATTGTGCCCCCATCATAACATCTCTAGCTTTTTGGCATCCTTGAGTAGCATAGGAAACATGATAACAAAAAGTGAAGACTTTAAGATGCAAGTAATCAAAACAAAACATTTTTGCATTAGAAGTATCTTTCTTGCCATAATTTAGATAGAATCATTTGGATCATTTTGCTTGTGTTTTTGCTTTGCTTTGGATAGGTTGATGTCTTGCGTCAAAACTACTATTTGGAAATGGGCTTTGTTGCGTGCACTTGCGTCTGGTGAAAGGTACCACAATCCTTATTGGTGAAACGGACCCTAAGGGACTAACCTAGTGCCTCGAGGACGCATAAAAAATGGCCTTGCCTACGTGACGACGCAGAGGCAACGTAGTTCGGGGTGAACCTTGATGGACCTAAGACCTAGGCGAGGAGAGATGGTGTGGATGTGGATGGACTAGAGGATAGATGACCAGAAATGGGATGGATGAGAAGCCTTGGGGGTGCATTGATAATGGCCTTGCCTACATGACGACGTAGAGGCAATGCAATTTAGGGTTGACCCTATGATACTGATGACAAACATTATGCTAGGCTAACACTGTGGATAGGATATTGGATAAGACCTTAGTTGATAAGGCAACAAAAGAAATAGAGTATCAAGCCATGATAGGTTATCGTTAGGTTTTTATTGTGGAACATATATGGATCAGATGAGACACGATGGTAGGAGGAATGGATAAAAGGTGATTGGTTTCCCAAAGATGGAGGAAGCGGTTTATCACAAGTAGCACCTATTTACTAGGTTTTCACCACTTGCTTTTTATTTGCATGAAAGCTAAAAAGTACACATGACACTTGTTTGCTAGGTTTTCATCATGGTACCTATCCAAGGCACCTGTTTGCCAAGTTTTCACCAAAGGACAATTTTTTTGATGTTTTTCCATTTTTTTTTGATTTTTTTTCTTTTTTAATTTTTTGCCCCCTTACATTGGGGTTCTCTTAGTTATAGAACCGGTGAAGATGCATATTGTTGATTGGGTCATTGAACAACTCACCTTCTGATGTTGCTAACTGATACGCTCCTGATCCATGGGTAGCAACAATTACATAAGGACCAAGCGAGTTGGCTTCAAACTTACCTTTCTTTTCTCGATCCTGCTGATTGCGTAGATTTTCCCTGAGCACTAGATCACCAACGTTGAAGAGCCTTGGACGGACCATGTGATTGTAGCTTCGTGACATTCTCTGTTGATAGGCTTTGAGATGATTGAAAGCATTCTGTCTCTTCTCCTCTAACATCCCTAACTCTTGCAGTCTAGAAACTCTGTAGTCTTCATCAGTGATAAGACTTTTTAACGACACCCTTAAAGATGGTAACTTGAACTCAATGGGCAAAATCGCTTATGATCCATAGACAAGGGCATAAGGGGTAGCACCTATGGGAGTGCGTATACTGGTTTGATAGACCCACAGAGCAGGATTCAGTTTTATGTGCCAATCACAGCTGGCATCGTTGACAATTTTCTTGAGGATTTTCAAGATTGTTTTGTTGGATGCCTCTGCTTGGCTGTTACCTTGTGGATAGTAGGGAGTGGAGAAATGGTGTTGGATTTTGAATTTGTCACAAAGCTCTTGTACATCCTGGTTCTTGAAAGGTCTTTCATTATCCGTGACTATGGATGAGGGAATTCTGTATCTACAAATGAGGTAATTGAGGATGACGGGCAATCTGTTTTCCTATGACATTGGTGAGTGGAATGAGTTCAATCCACTTGGTAAAATATTCAATGGAAGTTATTATGAACTTGTGGTCGTTGGATGATGGAGGGTGGATTTTTCCCACAAGGTTGAGTCCCCATTGACAAAAGGGCCAAGGTGTCGTTAAAGGTTGTATCTCCTAAGCTAGTGCATGGATGAGGTTACCATGTATCTGGCACTGCTTACATTTCTTCACAAATTGATATGAATCAGTTTCCATGTTTGGCCAATAGTATCCCAAACACATGAGTTTCTTATCTAAAGAAGGATTGCTAGAGTGTGTTTCGTAAATTCCTTCGTGCACATCTCGTAAGGTGGTTTGAGATTCTTCATGTTCTAAACATGAGAGTAAAGTACCATCTAGACCTTATTGATATAGGGTGTTGGTGATAATGGTGTAACGGGAGGTTTGGCGAATGAAGGTTTGACGTTGGTTGGAGGACAAGTCAGGTGGTAGGGTGTTATCCTTGAGGTAAGTGTAAATCTTACCATACAAAGGTGTATCAGATCTAACTAAAAGGCAAATGGAGTGTGGTTTAGGGATATCATAAGCTGGTTGTATAATTGACTCCACCAAGAACTCATACTGTGACTCATTCTCTGGGATCTTGAGGAGCGAGGCAATGGTTGCCATGGCATCTGCTTCTTTGTTTTCAATGCGAGATATCTACTCAAAGGAGATGATCACAAAGCACACTTTAAAGTCATTGACTATATGCTTGTATGGGATTAACTTATCATCTTTGGTTTGATAGTCATCATTGACTTGATTGATTACCAGTTGCGAGTCACCCTAGATATGTAGCTCCTTTATTTTACATTCTGCTACCATTTTGAGACCAATGACCAAGGCTTCATACTCTACTATATTGTTTGTGCATAGGAATAATAGATGATAAGACTTAGGGATGGTGTCTCCTTAAGGAGTGACCAACAAGATTCCTGCCCCCAATCCATGGTTTGTATAGGATGCATCAAAGTAGAGTTTCCATGAGTGTGTTGTGATACTGAATATGGATTCATCTGGAAACTTGAATGTCATTGGTGTGGTATCCTGCAATGGTGCTTCTGCTAACTGATCGGCAATGATTTGATGTTTGATAGTCTTCCTTTCTACATACTCGATGTCATATTCACTTAACAGCATTACCCACTTGCCTAGGTGGCATGTCAGAGCTGCTTTGCTTAATAGGTATTTTAGTGGATCTATCTTTGCAATAAGCTTGACTGAATGTGCTAGCATGTAATGTCATAGTTTTTGGGAAGCAAAAACCACAACAAGACATGATCTTTCTATTTGGGTATATTGCAGTTCTTAGCCCGCCAATGTGCGACTGATGTAGTAGATAGGTCTTTCTTTGCCTTCATAATCCTATTGTGCTAATAGGGCTCTGAGAGCTATTGGCATAGCAGATATATTAGCTTACCTTGTATAGGTGGCATGAGAATAGGAGGAGGTATTCCTTCAGTTTGAGAAATCCTTCCTCACACTTTTCATCCCATTTGAATGGTATGTTTTTATGCAATAGGTGAGTAAAAGGTTGACACTTGTCTGCCAGTTGTGAGATGAATCGATGAATTTCCTGTAACTTGCCTTGTAGAGACCACAATTGAGTGATGTTCTTTGGTGGTGGCATTTCCATGATAGCTTTGACTTTGACAGAATCCACTTCGATCCTATTTGTTGATACAATGAAGCCCAAGAGCTTGCCGGAGGTGACTCCAAACACACATTTCTTTGGATTCAACCTAACTTTGAAGTGTTCCAATCTCTAAAAGACCTTCTCTAGTACATCTAGGTGGGATTCTCTTGTGAGTGATTTTGCAAGGATGCCATCTACATAGTCTTCCATTGTGACGTGCATCATATCATGGACGATAGTGGTCATAGCATGTTGATATGTTGCCTCTGCGTTCTTTAACCCAAATGACATGACATTCCAGTAGAAAGTGCCCCATGGACAAGTGAAAGCTATTTTATGTTGGTCTTCTAGTGTTATCCTAATTTGATTATACCTAGAGAAGCCATCCATGAGAGATAACATGGTATGTCCTACTGTCAAGTCAACTATGATATCAATATTAGGTAATAGAAACTCATCCTTGCAGCAAGCCTTGTTTAGATCTCAAAAGTCATTGCACAATCTGACTCTACCATCAGGTTTGGATATTGGCACTATGTTGGATACCCACTCTAGATAGTCTATTGCCCTGATGAACCCTACATTCAGTAGTTTCTTGAGTTCCTCTTTTACTAGTAATGCAATGTGTGGATGCATCTTCTTGAGGTTCTGTTTGACTAGTTTGACTCCTGGATCTAGTGGAAGATGATGTAGGATCAAATCTAGATCTAAGCCAGGCATATCTAAGTATGACCAAGCAAAGTTGACTTGCTTTTTCTTGAAGAATGGTACAAATTTGGTCTTTTCTGGTGGAGATAGAGATTTTGTAAAGTGAATGATCTTAGGTTTATCCTCTGTTCTGATGTTGGTAGGTTCTGTAGGTTCCACAACAGTATGAGACCTCTCTTGGTACATGTCATTGGGGAGAGTGTCAAGCCTTCCATCGTCTGGCACCTCAGAGAGGTTTTCACTATCTGGTGCGTCCTTTCTTTTTACTATTTTGGGATCTGATACTAGTGCAGAGTAGTTTTCACCATCAGATCCAATTTTTATTTTTATGTTTTTGTGACTAGAAGGCTTGACACCCTCTCCAAAATAAGCCATGGTGTTGAGTTTAATGGTGAAGCCAGCTTTATAATCTCATGTAGGTAGGTGGTCCCTAAGTTCCATGTAGTCAATATAGGCATCATCATTTTGGAACATGTCTAGTTGTGGGGTTCCTCGTAAATCCCAGTCAATAAGTTCAAGATGCACAAGGGGGAGGGGATCAGAAGATAGATCTGATTCATTGGGTGTGATAGTTTGAATGGATACATAGTAAGGATTCAGATTGGTAGGGATAGAATCTGGGATGGTACTTTCCTCCAGGTTGTTTATTGCGATGGTACTCTAACCTTCCTCGTGAGTCATACTTTTAGGAGTGGGCGAATTGCACTTTAATGGTCTATGCATTCACCTTTGTCCCTCATGGTAGGGACTATAGGTTTGAATGGTGTCAAATCCTTTATCTTCATAAGAGTGCTCTGTGATTTCCTCCCACTCATATTCCTTAGAGTCTATGTCACTGTCTTCTTGGAGGGTATGGATCTGCTCCACAAAATAAGCATTGGTTTTAGCTTTGTCTTTATCCTTGTATCGTAGCCCTCTTGTATTTCTTGCCAATGAGGATGAGGAGGGTTGGATGGGTTCTATTATTCCTTCTTTTCTTAGGCCAATGGGACCTTGTCCTTCATAACCCATTCTTTGTAAGATACTCACCATGCCCATAGATTTCCATTGGGAGATTAGGTGGTTCTTGTTGTGTGTTATCTTCCTTTGTGTAGAGCCATTGCAAGACATCTCTTTCCTTAGTTTCATCTAATAGGGTCCCCCATTTTACAAAAAGAGCTATGGGAGGTGTAGGAGGAGCAAATGGCTTTAGAAAAGGTGTAGGTCACCCAAAGGATCTTGGAGATAGAGGCATTTTGGCTAAGTTGAGGCTGTGATCGATAGAGTATTCCCCTACCCTTGTTTCTTTGATTGTAATTTTCTACTCTTTGGGCTTGGAAGAGGAAGCCTCAGAGGTAGAATCATGTTATGAGATGGGGGATGTGGAAGCTCTATTGTTGGGAATGATGTAATCAGGCTTTGAGTGGATAGAGTTGCAATGCTGAAAAGGATCCGGACCACCTTGGATGGTGATCTGTTTGCTGTTAGGAAGAAATTTGATGCATTGGTGATAGGTAGAAGGCACAACTTTCATGGCATGAATCCAAGGTCTGCCTAGGAGGATGTTATAGGCTAGCTCCCTATCAAGGACTTGGCAAACAATGTCCTTTATTATTGGTCCAATCTATATTGGTAACACGACTATTCCTTTTGTAGTTCTTTCTTCTTCATCATAGGCCTTAATAGTGATCTTTTTCCTAGGATCCACTACAGCTTCTGAGAACCCCAATGTAAGAACTAGCTTGAGCATGCAAATGTTTAAACTGACTCCTCTATCAATGAGAACTCTTTTGTTACTATGTTTATGAATGAAGGTGACGATATGCAAGGGTGTGTTATGGGGTTGGGAAACTGATAGGTCATCTTGTTTGGTAAATGATAGGGTTCTAGAGGAGGTTAGATTTCCTACCATGGCTTGAAACTTCTCTTGGGCCAGGTTCATGGGCACAGTCGTTTCCACTAGGGATTTATCGAGAATTTCCTTGTGGGAGGGAGACAGATGCAACAACTCTAAGATAGATATGTGGGCAAGAGTTTTCCAAAGTTGGTCTATGACACTATATTAATGGGAGTTAGAAGGAGAAGGTGATGACCTTGGAGGAAGCGTGTTTAATGTGACCTTACCACTGTGGGTGATGATGTTGTAATCAGTTTTGTTGAGTCCTAACTATTGGTTGAATGTGACCACATTGACTTGTGGGATGTGCTCTGATATGCAGTTGATGGTATAATCAAAGATAGGTTTGCATAGTTAGCATTGTTGTGTCTGTTATTTTGATTCTGCCTGTTGTGGTTGTTATTATTGTTGTTGTGGTTATATGGCCTGTCATGGTTGAGGAGTGGATCCTTGTATGCCACATGTGTCTTGTTAGAGGTACGTTCTTTAGTGCCTACCTAATTTTGGTCAAGTATGTCTTGAATGACGTGTTTTAGATGAATACATTCATTGGTCTTATGGCCTCTTCCTCTATGATATTTGCAGAAATTAGTATCTTTCCAATAATGAGGTTTTACTTGAGGTTCATAGTCACTAGTGGTTGGAAGAGTGATCTCATTGTTGGATAATAGCTTTCTTAACACAGACTCCTGGGACTCCCCTAGTAGTGTGAATTTTCATCTAGGAGCAAAGGTGAACCATTGTTTTTGTTCGTGAGGGAAGCTTTTGTTTGGTGTAGCATTGCTTACCTCTCCTTTGAGAGTGAAGATTGGTTGCTGTTTGGGAACTGCTACTTTGGCATCAACTACTCCATCATTGACGATATTTTTGTTCTTTAGTTAGAGTTAGGGGTGTCCTTGTAGAACTTTTTTTGCCCCTTGGCGATCATAGATTTCTCAATAAATAATCCCATCTCAATGACTTTCGTAAATGAGGTAGGGCATTGAATTTGGATTTGGTAACTTATATCGGGGTTAAGGTTGTGGACAAACATCTTGGTCATTTGCTTCTCAGGCACGTGATATGAACATTTACTCACGAGTTGTCTCTACCTTTGTAAGAAGGTGGCGAAGGATTCACCACTCTTTTTCTTTGTATTGTGTAGGTCAAGCATGGAAACTTCGTGTTTAATGTTATATGAGAAGTGTGTGACGAACTTGTTTACTAACTCATCAAAAGTTTTGCTACCCAGGGGAAGTCATGAGAACCATTCCATGGCTTGTCCACCTAGAGATCTAGGGAATAGTCTCATTAGGAAGGTGTCATTGTGAGCTACTTCTAGGTACGCGACGCTAAATTCCCTAATGTGATCTCTTTGGTCTCCTTTTCTTTTATACTTGTCAAATTTTGGTACTTCAAATCTAAAGGGGAAGGGGATCATTTTTAAGCTCTTATCAAAGGGATACAGTGAGATGTCTTCCAAGGAATAATGTTTAGTGGGTGGCCCCATTTGGAGATCTGCCAATTTTTGTGTTAGGCCCTCAACTTGTTTCTTCAATGCTTCCATAGGTGTATTTGGGTCTGTGACTTTCTTTCCTTTATCCTCACTAGTGTGGTTTTCATGAGTTTCTTCTCCTACAAACTCCCTTAGTTTATCAAGATCAAAGTCTGGGGGCAGTGTAAGTCCTTGGGTTGCAAGATGAAGAAAGTATTTTTGAGGGTCTTCTTTGAGCACTTTATCTAGCATGCGTTGAAAGTTTTGATCTTGGAGGGCTCCTTGGTACTCCTCATGAGAGATTTCCTCATCACTGTCATGAGGGGATACAATGTAGTCAGATGTTCTGGCCATTTCAAGTTGTTTTGGTGTTTGGGATCTAGTTAAGACCATGCAAGGCAATGTCGGAAGGAGTGGGGTGAAACGAGAGACTTTGGTAAGGTTTTGGTGTAGGTTGGTGAGAAGGGGATACTTGTGGTGATGAGATTCAAACAAGGGACTCTTTTGATCAATGATTCCAAGTAAGTTGGTTGACACAAGACGATAGCCACAAGTAAGGATAGTCGATACCCTTTTAGTATGTAGAGACTAGTCTTGCACCAAGACCACTAGTGAAGTTATGAGAGAAAAGGATGATTGATCCTTGGTAGTGGAGACTTACTAGGGTTAGTTGAATCTGAAATGATCTAAAAAAGGTCTTGTACTACCCTGATATATATACTTTGACTTGTTTATGGGAAGATTCGGTAAAAAGGTGGATGAGATGATTGACAAAAAAGAGGGTATGCTATGGAAATGGATGGGAGAAGTGACTGCACGATAAATTGGATCTCAGAAACTAAAACAAGGCTGAAATGAGCACCCAAAAATGCTAAAAATTTTCTCTCAAAAGATGCGGGAAAGCTCATTATCTTTGGATGCACAGCTACATATGCGCTAAAATAGAGGATATATGCGCAGTAAGTCGATGCAAATGTGTAGCTCTGGTAAATGTTAAAAGCATAGCAACAGATGACAAATGTGCAGAAAGTTGTAGTAAATGCGCAGTAAGTTGATGCAAATGCGCATCTATGCAGGATAAATGCGCAGCTCTAGTTCCTTGACTGGTTTTGCAATTTTCTTGGCATGTTTTTCAATGTTTTTGGTTTCTTGGCTGAAAGTTGGTATTTTTGATCTAATTTTTCAATTATGGCAAGTAAGACACATCAAACACAAGAATGATTTTTGATCTTTTTTAGATTTTTTTGACTTTTTTGACTAAAAATAGGTACAAATCCGAGGGTGGTAGGGACAATATAAACCAAGTTCTCACTATTACGTGAGGCATCTTTGGGAGGTGATAATTACCCTTCTTAGCACCTGTTTATAGGGGATTTTAGCTTCTATAGCAATGGATAAGTAGTAAGGGCAATCGTTCGAGTGGTTATACGCGCAGCAATGCTACTCTCCATTATGGAGTCTCCTAGCCTTAAAGGGTTGCACCTTGGAGGGTTTTGGGGGAGGTTGGCTCTAGGTATAACAAAACAACACTCGTTGCATGAAGCTTTCACTCCAAGCACAATTTATTTATAGTGGCTAGGTAGAGCTTGGCTTTAGCTTGTTACCACCTAAGGTTGTTCCCACTTGGACGGAAGGATATCCAAGGGTAGGCCTCTCTAATGGAAAAACATGTGAAATGATATGTTTGGCATTTTGGTCACCCAAGATAGGGGAAATCATAGGCCTAGTATTATTCCAAATGCATGATAAACAATGGTTATTTTCCCCTAGTTAAAATGAAAAAAAATAAATGAGTTAGCTACTTGGGCACACACGCGATTTGTTAACTTTGAAAGAAGCAAGATAGCAATGGTTCAATTTTATCCTCCTAGCATTGGGACTAAATTCAAGTTGTTGATGCAACAAGATCAAATTACAATCCTCCTAGTTAGGGCTAGATGAGATTTGCATGAACAATCCAATTACTATCCTTGCTAATTAGATCTTATGATGTGAGTTTAACAATATAGCTAGAATATCTAACTAGCCCCTAACCTGCAAGTAGATCAGAGAATATTCCTGCGAGAAGTGTTAGCGTTAGCAAAATCACAAGGAACAACTCAAAAAGTTATTGCCAGAACATATGCGCAGGTATAGAGATCAGATGCACAGAGACATAGGTCAGATGCACATAATTACAAAAGTACAGAATCAAAGCTTAAAAGCACCGAAACAGAGGACATATGCACCAAAACAGAGGACATATGCGTAGGAATAATAGATGCACCATTACAGAGCACAGATGTACAGCTTCAGGGGGTATATTCACTGAAAGACTAGATGTGCTAAAACATAGCTCAAATACATGTTAGAATTGGTCAGATGTGCAGAATCCTCCTGTGTACAAAACCTAACGCACAAAAACTTAGTTTTGAGGTTAAATTAGGGCAGGACCCCACGGTGGGCACCAAAAATGTTAAGGGGAAATTGGAATGAATATCAGTAATATCAATAATACCCAATAACTCAATGAAATAAGAAACAAAGAAGATCAAACAAACAAAGAACTCAAACCTTGCAAACCTCTTTACTTCGTGGCTTTCATTGGTCGCCTATCTCAAATGATCTTGTGTATGAATATGGCCCTCAGTAGGTGAACTTCCTTGCTATTTTCCAAGATGTCAAGTGGGAATGGCTTATGATAGGTTTGCAATGAAGAGATTCTTCAACACAATCACAATGATAAAAGGGTGATCACAAGCTATGAAATGGTTTGGTGCCAAAGGCATGCTGTAATTCCTGCAGAGTAAGTTTACTAAAAGCTTGGATGATGAAATGGAGGAATAGGGTTGTACTTATAGACTTGTGAGAGAGAAGATCAATGGTATAGAAATAACAAGAAGATCAACAGTTGATGATACTTGAGAGATGTGCGCGAATAGGAAGAAGACATGTGTTCTGCTCTATTTTGCACTATAGGAATTAATGAAATAGAAGAATGAGTTAACTGAAGAGATTAACAAAATAGATAGAAGAGTTAACTGATTAGAACTAGAGGATAAATATTGCATGAGGATGAGAAGATATTTTAGCTCAATTAAATATTTGGAATATTCAATTGCATGTGCACAAGGATTGAATTATATTTAGAGATAACTCAATTTTTAGAAGAAATGGACAACTTAAATAAATATTTGGATTTATTTAAATTTAGAGAAGATATTTATTCAAAGAACTAATTAAATAATTGGTTTTATTTAATTGAGAATGATTTTAGAAGAACTAATTAAATAATTGGTATTATTTAATTTGTTGGAGGACATTAGAAGAATTTAATTAAATAAATAATTTTATTTAATTTTGTGGAAGAATGTGAATCAGATAAATAAATTGATTTGTTTATTTATTGATAGAGGAATTAAATCGAAATAAATATTAATAATAGTTACTTAGACAGAGTTATGTCATTTTTATGTGTATAAGGGGTATATATAGACCTTTGGTGGAAGGAAAGTGGGAAAGTTGCCATTTATGCAATGGAAGATAACTTTGAAGTTAACTAAATGAAGATTGGAGAAAGTTTCCAAAATCAAGAAATAAAAAGATAGAGATGCTAAAAGGAGAAAGAGAAGAGTGAGATATAAATAGGGAAAGTTTATTTGATTAATTAAAATAGAATTTTAATTAATTTGTGGCATATATGAAAAATTAAATAAATAATAAATATTTATTTAATTTTAGAAGAATAAAAGATCAAATTAAATAAATTTAGAAAATTTATTTAATTTTAGAAGAATAATGGAAAAGATCAAATTGAATAAATCTAGAAAATTTATTTAATTTTAGAAGAATAATGGAAAAGATCAAATTAAATAAATCTAGAAAATTTATTTAATTTTAGAAGAATAATGAAAAGACCAAATTAAATAAATTTAGAAAATTTATATAATTTTAGAAAATTTATATAATTTTAGAAGAATAATGGAAAAGACCAAATTAAATAAATTTAGAAAATCAATTTAATTTTAGAAGAATAATGGAAAAGATCAAATTAAATAAATTTAAAAAAATTATTTAATTTTAGAAGAATAATCGAAAAGATAATGATAAGATAGATGATGGAGGAAAAAACTGAATTTAAAAAATTGGAAAGATCAAAAATAAATAAAATAAATAAATTAAACCAATTTCAAACTAAATAAGATTAAATTTAAATCTTAACTAAACTATTTTTTTAAAGAACTAAAAAAAATTAACCTAAATCACCAAATATATATATATTTTTTTATTTTGTCTAATTTCTTTTTTGTTTTTTTTTTTAATTTTTTCCAATTTCTTTTTTAGTTTCCATTTTTTATTTTTCCAATTTTTATATTTGGTTTTTATTTTTATTTTTTTCCAATTTCTTTTTTGGTTCCATAGTTTTTGTTTTCTTATTTTCAATTTTTTTAAAAATTTTTTCCAATTTCTTTTTTGGACTACACTCATGCAATTTTAAAAGAAAATGCAACTTTTAAAGGATTTTGTGATTTTTCCATTTTTTTCCTTCAATTTTTTTTGGTTTTTAGTTTTTATTTTGTCCAATTTCTTTTTTGGTTTTTATTTTTTATTTTTTCCATTTTTTTTTGGGTTTTTATTTTTTATTTATTTTGTCCAATTTCTTTTTTTTGGTTCCATAGTTTTTGTGATTTTCTTATTTCAATTTCCTTTTTAGTTTTTATTTTTTATTTTTTACAATTTCTTTTTTAGTTTTTAGTTTTTATTTTTTCCAATATCTTTTTTGGTTATTATTTTTTATTTTTTCCAATTTCTTTTTTGGTTCCATAGTTTTTGTTGGACTACCAAAAAATTGTGGGACTACCAACTTTATTTTTAGCAATTATAAGATGTGTGCAAATATAGAATGGCCTATCGGCCAAAACATGTTAGGCTAACATAGGTTAGAAATATTAATTAAATTATCTTTTTTTCATCAAAACTTAGGTGTCTTACCACAGATAAAAAAAAATTAGGTGTCTTACCAGAAAGTCAACCTTGTGCAGTAATATCCTTGGACACTTTTAGATAAAATTTAAACTTTCATATTTAGTTTTGTCAAGTTGGATTTTAAAAGAAAAAAAAAATGGTGTGTGTGTGCCCATTTGTACATGGTGTACAGGTGGGGATTACAACTCTCTTGGGATAAGGTTTATAATCCAAAACTACAAGGGGGTACAAGAGTCCGTAATCTTGAAGCTCAACACCAGAATCTAAATGAAGTAATCTTCTCCAAGCCAAATATATATCTTGACTCTCAAGAGAAGGAAAGACTACTCATAGTGGTAAATCTACCTTTTGGCTCAAAAATGTGGAACTTCATAATAAACTCAAGAGAAGTAATTTTTCCACACCTTTCTTGGGTCATACACAATGGAGAAATTTTTTTTTTTTGGGTGGACACCTGGAATGGTCACAAACCACTAGAAAACATAATGGATCTTTCAAAGGAAAAGACATATCTTCAAAAATCTTGGGGAACAAAAGTCAAGGATTATTTTGAATAGGTAGAAGGAGACTTCCCTTTGAGAGCAAGATGGGAAAATTTACTAAGTGTCCATTCCTAGACACCTAAAAAGTGGTACTAGAAACAATTCTAAGAGAAAGAAACATAATCCTCTCTTCAAATGAGGATGAACTAAAATGAATAGATTTAAATATAAAATAGTATACATTAGAGCAAGGATACTCCACCCTCACACAAGTAAGAACTCCATAATCGTGGCCAATAAACCTTTGCTGGAATGCATCCTGTTTGCCTAAAGCAGGAGCCTTCTCATGGTTGGCACTCCATGATAGGATATTAACTAGCAATAGATTGGAGAAGCTAGGAATATCCACAAACTTCCATTGTGTTCTTTGTGGGGTAGAATTGGAAGACATATACCACCTATTTCCCAATTGCAATTTTGCATAGAAATGTTGGAATTGGATATGAAATAAACTCAATTGGTCAGGAGCCTACACAAACTCTCTTCAACAACATTTTGAAAGTTGGCACTTACTCTTCAAAGATTCAACCTATGCAAGCATTTGGAAAATGGGCCTCTCCATTCTAATATGGCACTTATGGCTAGAAAGGAATAAGAGGATTTTTAGAAAATCTCCCTCAAAAATAGAATCAATAATCTTCAAAATAGAAAGATTAATATTAGGAATTGTGATGGATTACATCATGAAATTGCCCACCTAAGGGAAAAACTTCTCCAACTGAAATAAAGACATTCTAAAAAAATGGCCAATGTTGAAACTTTCCTGCAAACATGACTCGTTGAAAGGAAACATGAATAAAACAAGAGCCTTGATAAGGTGGATGGATCCTAACCCATATTCTATCAAAATAAACTTTATGGAGCATCCCATGGAAATTAGGGGAATTTGGGTGTAGGAATGATAATAATATATTATAAAGAAAATCTCTTGAAAACAATAGCAAAAAACTTCCGACAAGGACGAACAATGAGGCAGAGGCAATAGCTTTATTACTAGGACTACTAGAAAGGAAAATTACAATAAAACTATGATTGAAGGAGATTCAATGCTAATAATCAATTCAATGAAGCAAAGATCCATGCAAAATTGGAGGCTAGAATACATTCTAAGTTCTTCATTATCTCCCACTTCTATAAAGAAGCAAACAAAGCAACAGATTCTATGGCTAACCTTACAATAAAATCACATGAAGAATATCAAGTTTTAGAAGTATAGAACCTACGTGATAATGAAAAACTATATTCAATCCTGAAGAATGATGCAATAAATGAAATAAAACATGTTTAAAATACTAGGTGGGGCAACAATGCATGAAGTTAAATAACTTAGTTGTAGCACAAATTCCAATCCTGGATATTGTAGAAAATGTTGTAATTAGAGAAAAAAGAAAAGCTAAGTAGATGGACAAATGCTACATGGTGATCTTTCTTCAATAGCTTCATTCCATCCACCTCAACATATCACATAATTGACAATATTAATTACCCAAAGGACACAAATTAAGATTATGATCTTTAATATATTATTGAGCCATTTGTAAGGGAGTCATGGAAAAATTAATTTTTGTTGTCATCTCTAACACTTAGCTGCGATCAAAGGGGTTATCATATCAATTGGGAAACTACTACATAAGCAATGCGATAGGTTTCTTTCTTCATATCTAAAAGTCATTTCGACTCTTGTTTGTAGGTTAAAAAGTGAGATGAATTGAGTATAGCTCAACAAGCGAATCAACATCCTTGGGAAAAATGGGAACCTAGGGAAATAGGAATTTATGACTTAGAGAAACTTGATCACATGTTTTAATTTGAATGTGAGTAGGTGGAATTGACAGTTAGAACCATTGTGGGTCTTGACCTCTTTCTTGAGGCCCTGTGTGTCTTGGAATACTCTCACCTTGCTTTCATATTTTTATCAAATGCAATGGATTTGGTCCTAGATGCCAATAGAATTCAAGTGATAGGGCTCAATTATGTCTAAGATTATCTGTTGGATGGAAAGAAAATATAGTTAGCAGTCAGTGGATAGGTTTTCCATGATGGTGACACCCCTATTAAAGGACCTTTTCCCATTTATAGATAAAGTGGAACCTTGAAATTGCTTGTATATACCAAGTGATAACTAGAAGGCTCCAGAGTGATTGTAGCCTAACCTTTAATACTGCTGCATGTGCTCATCGATCTTAGCTTGCTCCTAGTTTGGTGGCAAGGGCCAAGGAGGTCTTCAATGCTATCAAGTTCCTATTTTGAATAACACTCATCCCTCCACAAGTGGTGAGGTCGAATCCAACTTTAATTGTGATGATAGTTGGCCCTCCTCTGTCCCCCTCAGTACCAACAAATTTGGCTTCCTTTTCATCTCCTCTCCTGCATCTAGTTCATGATAGTCCCACCTCTTCAGATAGCACCATGATGCTCATGTATTCCTTTCTTTGGTTCTATGAATGGTTGTTAATAGTAATGGTATATATATAACACTGTAACTTTTGAAAAGGATGAAATTGATGAATCCTTCTCTCTACATCTCCATCTTTGAACAGTTGCATGAAAACTTCTTTTTTTCACTATAATTCTATGGGTGAACCCTTCACATTTTATTCAAAAAAGACACAAATAGTGCTCTTTCAAAAATACCCAAGATACTCTTCAGGAGTGACTTCATAACTGAGATCAGTGACAAGGTGACCTCTGTAAGTAAAGTCATGGGTTTATCCCCAGCTTCCACTTTTCTCCCATGGATATTCAAGTTCATATATGAAGTGTTACAAAATAAGGAAATGATAAATTAGGCTCAAATAATAAGTGATAATATACATTCTCAATTGATTAAAGTTGAAGATTCAAGAAAGATTTACATGACCTCTTATTTGGTGTATATGCTAGCCAAACTTGTAATATATCCTAGTTTAATAAGAACAGGAGCAATTGGAATAGCTCATGGACAATACAAAGTTTATGATTGTTTTCCTCAACTCTAGATGGAGCAATCTTTGAGGTATTACAATAGAGTCAATGATGCTTTTAATATGCACGTTAGAGTTTTGGAGGGAGATATAAATAAAAGAATATTATTATATGTAATTGAGCTTATAAAGAAGTTTGGGATCTATTATATTCAATTTCCTAAGTTTACATACATAAGAATAGAGGGTTTCACTTGTCCTCTTTACAAGTTGCCTAAGTATCCCACAAATAAGATTATTTTGTTTTAGCTGACCATGCAACTATGTGAGTCACACCAGTTGCTCCTTGATAAACATAGAATAAGAGTACTATTTCCTATCATTCTTGGTGGAGGAATGTATGCACGCCCTTCCTTTCCCATTACTAAAGAGTAAGATGATGAAATCTAGAGACACAATTTGTATTTTTACACTTCTAGGGAAATTTTGATCCTCATGGTGTAACGCCCTGCCATGGAACTCCAGAGAATAACACAATTATGCTATATAAACAAGACAATTTTTTTATAAAATGAATAAGATAACAAAGTAATGTTTAACATGACTATACATATCATAAACTAAGTATTATTCTCTAGGTTTCCATGACTGCATCACTAACAAACTATTAACAAGATCTATCATACATCATGTATTAATTGAAATCAATAGTTCATCCCAATTATATTACATTAAATGGATAAACATAGACATTTCCATATCTTAACATCAGATAAGTAATCATCAAGATCAAGTACATATACAATTTTCCTTGCATGAGAGTACATCATTACATTGTTTACACTATCACTTCCATGGTTACGTTGGAATACATACATTATGATTTAACTGATACACGGGACTAGTACATGAGCATAAATAACTGTCTCTATACTGGTACAAGATCTAATATCTAATACACAAGTTACATCCTCTTCGTACATCAACAATGGCAAGGGAAAAACCAATGGAGATAAAGCACATCCACCTAACCATGTGGAACCCTAAGGTCCACCCCTCATGCTAGGAGTTAACATAAGGTCCCACTACAACAGATAGTCAAGTAGACAGTAGACTATGTGGAACAAGGACTACACATGACTCCAACAACACAGGTCAATATCTCAAGCAAGTCAATAATACTTCCAGAGGCAATCACATAATGAATGGGGAGAGCACAACTAGGGAATGCTAGACTGCAATAGGGAGAGTGTCATTGCATGGTCCTAACATGGGTTATCCTGATAGTCTCTCACTAGACGTTGGCCCCCATCTACAGTTATCTTGGCAGCCACTTTGGCACTAGCCCCATAGGGTGACACATGCATAACCAATATTCCTTTCATGAGGACAAGGAAGTTGATTTTTCCAACCAGGCCTTCTCACCCCATCCTTAGTCTAAACAAGCACTACAGGCATGGGTGAGGTATCCAATTATCTTGTTTAATGTGAACAACTACCCCAACCCCCTAATTCATTAATTAGGTTATCACTGAGTTAACAAATTTCAATGGGTTATCCTGACAGCCACTTTGGGCACCAACCCCGCATTGAAAGCCACTCCCCTACCTACACCTAGAAACCCTAACTATCAAGCAAGGGCATATAACATCATAATAATAAGTATACATGATCTTTACAAGGCATTAACCCTCTTACACTAAACATAATCATAAGAATGCAACTCAGTAATCCATCACCCATAAAAATACATAAAAAACTCCATTACGGTTCCCGATGTCTCCCCATTCCAAATTCTAACTCAAAACCCATTACAAGATAAATACAATTAAATGGGCAACAATTCATTCACAAGGGAAATATTACCGCCTCAAGATACATTCACAACTCAGATCATGCATCATTCACATTATCTTTTACCTCATACATGACTAGAGGCAACATGTCTTTACAACTCATTAACTCACAACACTTATCAACACATTACATAAAGTCAAAACACAAACAACCTTTGCCTCTGGAAACTAAACCTTGACAACTACACATAGACCAACTCACATGAAATTTCGCTTACATTATTCACAATAACCTAATCAACTCATTGACCACAAAGCAGTAAAGGAAACAATTATGTAATTGCAATTAAATTAATTTTCTTTTCCCTCTATCTAATTTCCAATTTATTTAACCTATAATCAAGTACCTCTTAAAGCACACAATCTATTGCCTTAATGAATTGACAAGGACAATTCTATCCGAAATAAATTAATGCAATTCTCTACATATATTACACTTAATACTACTTAGAGCATGGATAATGGTCTTTCAATAGATATTTTAAAAATTAGTTGA
Source organism: Cunninghamia lanceolata (assembly GCA_027924645.1). NCBI lineage: Eukaryota > Viridiplantae > Streptophyta > Pinopsida > Cupressales > Cupressaceae > Cunninghamia > Cunninghamia lanceolata. The sequence goes on from BSBN01000808.1 coordinate 306,874, forward strand.
GTTTTGAAACCTAGGGTTAGACTCTCATCCGTACATTTTTTGAATGGCTTGGCGACGACAACTATAACGTTTAAAATAATAATAATAATAATAATAATAATAATAATAATAATAATAATAATAATAATAATAATAATAATAATAATAATAAATACCATGGATCATTGGATAGTAAATATTTTTCATCCAATGACAAGTAAATATGTAACTATTATTTACATTCTAAATTACAAAATTAACTAATACTACAAGAATTTTCTATCAATTGTAATAACTTTCTGTAGTAGGGTTTGTAGGATTTTATTGTCTGACTAACCTAATTTTGAACATTTTATATGAGGCTATTCATTTGAAAGTGAAAAATAGCCCACATAGATATACTTTATATTCATTCCCTACAGTAAATATAACAATGGTGTTGATGTGCTTTAAGTTACCCTGTCATAAAACGCATAACTGGAATGCAATCCTCATTGCAGTCATGAGAAGTTTAAGAATAGGGATTATGATAGATACATGGCTGATGCAAAACTAGAAGAATTTGTTTAGACACTGACAACATAACTGCCTAAGTGGATTTGATGAAAAGGCTTTAGAAACTTTCAAAACAAAAGCAATTGTTATACATAAACAATTCACGCAATAGTTCGATAGAGTGCCTCAAAGAGACGATGTCCCAAGAAATGATTGTAGGGTGTGTACAAAATGGATTTGTTTAAAAGGCTTTATAAACTTTCAAGCAACATTGACCATCTTTAATGTCAACTTTAGTCATGCACGCTATAGTATAAGCAATCCTTTTAAATTGTTCACTTCATTGTCCATCAAACAACAAATTATAAGGAAGTCAGTTTGATAAGTTCTCGAATGAAATTGTTAAAACAACTTATAATACTTCATTTATAAGTTCTTCTACTAGACATCAAGGCTTGATATATAAAGGTAGCTAGAAACAATTATCAGATAAAAACTACGAGTGACAACGTCTTAGATAACTTTTTCTACAGGGACAATTGACAGGTAAAAACTAGATCTGGGGTGTGCGCAGCCATGCAGACTTGCTGAATGAGAGCTGTACATACTTCAATCACATTTGTAAACTATATTGCATTACACCTATAGGTGATCATTATGTGAGTAAGGATGACCTTCTTGGCCATGCTGGCCATCTAGTGGACACCCTAAACTTTATCATTGAGAAACCGATTGAATCTGTGATGGTTGTTTCATTGAAATTTCTTGGTGATTGCAAATCACATAGAATATAGGTTTAAGAGTATTTACAGCAACACTGTCATTTCCATTTATTTGGATTCTAAAAATGTTGTCTAACTTTTGTTCTTACCTCAAATGTTTATGCTTAGTAGGTAGATATGGCAAGAAACAAACATTAGAGGAAATTGGTAAAAGGTAGAGTAGTTAGACAAAGGTAACAGATATGAATAAAAACAAATCTAAAAACCTTTGCTAGATTTCTTCTAGCCTACGCCAAAATTGGGTGCTTTGGAACTGATTATGGACATCGACCAAGGCATAAGGAGGTGATTGTAGGAAACAGAAAATAATTAAAAGGATTGTGGAATACACACAAAATGAGTCAGATAAAGAGGCCTTAAAATGTTTTAGCAATTGCAAAAGCTAGATCCATAGCCCACGCCAGCATTCTTATCATTTGCATTCTTGCCGGATGGATTGCAGGTGATTGTGGAAGGGAAGAAACTGTAACAAAATACACAATGACATTATGTTTGGCTCGAGAGAACACAAGAGAGAGAGAGCATGCAACAATCAATTTATTGGAAAAGCTTCAAAGAAAACATAGATAAAGTTCAAGAAGCAAAGGAACCTGGAACCACTCAATTGACTCGCTAAAGGTTTGTTGCTGCTCCCCGATCCAAGCCTGCAGCTCTAACCTCCTCCAATCTCCTCCCAATCAATCCTCCAAAATTTTCTTTTAGAGAGAGATCTTTTCCCCTCTTTCCAGAACCTTCTCCACCTTTTTAGGAGCTATGCACATGATCCAATGCCCCAACCAAGTGACAACCTTATATTCATTTACAATTTTCATTAAAATATTATTTTTTATTATTTTAATGTTACCTATGAATTTATTTTATCATAATTTATAATTGTTTATATATATTTAATTATGTATTTTATTTCCATTTTAATTTTATCAGTTTACAACCAATTAAATTGTTTGTAAACTACTCATAATTTATTATTTTATTTAATCATTTATTAAATTTATTTACTTTCATGTTAATTTTACCAATTATAAAACAATTAAATTGTTTATAATTAGTAAACAACACATAATTTCTCCTTATAAATATTTATTTAACTTTAGCTTGAGATTAACTTTGTTTTAATGAAGCACTAACCAGGGCTTAAATCAAACATTTCTAATTGGATAACCCCAACCAAATAACACCCGACCAACATGCACGATCAGAGAACAAGATGACAATCACAAAGATAGACAGTCCAAATTGACGACAACGACAAGGGAACCTTATGCTAACGTTGTTCAACAATTCCATTGGTTAAGGCACACTCAAACCTGTTAACTCAGGTGGAGTCAATGCCTGATACCTGCACCCTGCAGCAACCAACATGGTCATACATGAAAATATATGGAATCATGCAGTCATTGACATAGTAACAGAAGTCGTAGTGTAGCAGGGTACTCAAACACAAGTAATGCAACATTGTTCCATTCACATAAACACATCAACAAGTAACCTCATTACACATAGTATTCAGTTGCTTTTCTAACAAAACAAACAATTAGTTACATGACAATCAAATACAAGTAATCACTAATAGTAGAATCATAACCAAAATCTAATAACACATTAAGTTCAGAATTACATTAATCCATAACATCTAATATGTCCATCAAGCTGTGAAAACATAAAATATCAGTAATCAAACATCATCAAACATCATCATAGCAATAGGTCCATAATCAACTAGCATAATAACAGAAAATCCACCATCCAACAGAATGTCATAGTGTCTAATCCTACTAGGAAAGCTATCAGTCCGATAGAAGGCAAGGTGAGGGGCACTACACATGGTAAAATAGAATAGCTAGTAGGTTCTCAATATCAACATGTGTCTCATTTATAGGATTTTTGGAAATATTTTTTAGATGACCATGAGGTCAAAAAATAACATATTACAGATTAACAAATTTTGAGATGAAATTGTACAATATCCATCAATTTTCAGATCAAGTATCTGATGATAGAAAAGTTTTACAAAATGAGTATGAGATAAATCAAATATATAATGATCCTATTAATCCTCCAAATCATTTAGAGGAAGAGATAGATTCATTAGAGGAAATCACTAGAGAAGTTCTTGAGGCAAGAAAAACTTGGTTGGATGACAAGATTCTTCGAATGCAGTCTCAAGGAATACAATTGACATATGTCAAGGACAAGACAAAGAAGAGAAATAAGAAATAATAGGAAGTAGAGTCTTTGTAGTAGGAAGAGATGCAAATAGAGGTAGAAGATACAAAAGAATAAGAACAATTGTGTGCTCCACCCAAAGGCAAATCTAAAGGAAAGAAAGCAACTACTTCATCAAAAGTAATCAAAAAGCCTCCTCCAACAAAATAGTATAGAAGAGGAAGAAATCTGCCATAAGTGATCTAGAGTAAGATTAAGGCTCACAACTTGAGAGGAATAAGAAAAAGACAAAAGAGACCACATCTACAACTGAAGTATCTTTAGTAGGTGAGGCCACTTCTCCACTTTCTCCACCACAACAATACAAAAGAGACCACATCTATAGCTGCAATATCTTTAGCAGATGAGGGCACTCCTCCACTTTATCCACCTTAAAGTCCATTTCCACAAAAACCACCACCTTCTCCCCCTCCTCAAATTCACATTCCTTTTGTTAGAAATAGGGGTCATGTTGTACACCTTGCACAAGAATGAATTATCTTAATTATGTAAAATAAATATTTATTTGTGGTGTATCTTTAGTGATGTGTTTAATCAGTTTAAATATTTATTTGGATCCTCTTGTAAAGTTGTCTGTAACATTGGTTAGATATTTTATGTGTGAGAGATATAGGAAACATATTTAATATTTGTGGTAACTGTTTAATTTTAGGGCCAATGGTTTTGTGCTCTCATGGTTTTGAGACACATGGTTTTGTCAGTACCACAATTATATTTGTGTGAGCTTGATTCTATAAAATCAAGAATATGGTTAGTGGTTTGGGTTGGCTATGATCAGTTGTATTGAGCTCTCCTAAAGAGTGCATATGTGAAGCATGGCATGGGATGTAACGCCCGCCTTGAACACCTTAAAGAATACACATGTATGCAATATAAAACAGGAAATTTTTTTTTTTAAAACTGATAAAGTAAGTTACACAACTAATTACAACATATTCTCTAAGGGACCAAGGCTGCATCACTTAACCAATCAACTAACATAAAATTAACATACATCAGTAATTGATCCAAATTCTTTTTCAATAAATAACTCATTCACATTCATTGCAAACATCAGATAACGGAACCAGCATGATAAGATACGTCACTAAAATGCTTTTATATAAGTACATCAACACATCATTACAATGCCACTTTTAGTTTACTTTTAAAGTCACATACATAAAGCATATTCTGTTACATAAATCTGGTACAAGGTTGCACCCTTACATCTTCATCATTGAAACAAGTACAACTAAAACAAATCCTTTTCTGCATAAGATCCTGACAAGAGAACCAATGGATAAAGTAGCTCTTCCACCCGACCATGTGGAACCCTAAGGTCCACCCCCCGAGCTAGGAGTTAACATGAGGTCCCAAACACTGACAGTCAGGTAGACGAAAGACAACCAAGAACAAAGGACGGCCAATGCCAATACAACACATGGCTATAACAATGCAGCACAACATAACTTAACTTTCACTTCATTTCCAGAGGCGACACAAAACAAACGAGGAGAGACCGAACAAGGGATGCTAGGTTGTAGTAGGGAGAGTGTCATCGCATGGTCCTAACATGGGTTATCCTGACAGCCTCTCACTAGGCGCCGGCCCCCATCTATGGTTATCCTGACAGCCTCTCACTAGGCGCCGGCCCCATAGGGTGACACATGCGGAATCGACCTTCCTTTCATGAGGACAAGGAAGTCAATAATGCCGACCAGGCCTTCTCTACCCATCCTTAGTCTAAACAAGCACTACAGGCCATGGGAGAGGAATCCATTAATCTTATTAGTGTGAGATCTACCCTTAACCCCCTAGTTAATTTTTAGGTTATCACTTGATTAATCTACTTCCAACGGGTTATCCTGACTGCCACTTTGGGCGCCGGCCCCACGTTGAAAGCCACTCTCCTTCCTAACACCTAGTCAACCTTAAAACATCATGCAGGACTTATAACCATACACGCAAATGAACACTGCAAGGCATAGACCCTCTTGCATCAAAATAAAATCATAACATCAATTGTGATCCAATACTTTTAACATTACATAACTTTATTCTTTTATAGATTTCAGGTCTCTCCTTACGACAAAACAGTACCATAAGGTCACAAGAGGATTAATATCTCATCCCGAGATTATTACTTTACAAGACACAACATTCAATCGTGACAGTACCTCATTATACTACACACTTTGTTTGATACATATGAATGCTATTACATCACAATCATAAAACAGCAATACACCAGTTGCCAATACTTAACAACGACAACTCAGCCTCTGGAATACAAGTTTGAACAACCTCAATACGACTCATTACAACACTCAAACAATTCAATTCAAAATTCAAGAGATGAAATACTACAATTCATTCTCAGTTTTAATGCAAACAACTTCTGAAATAAAATCAACATTATATCTTAACACTTGCAACTACATTTCTAACAAATCCTTAATTTTGCTTCAAAAGATCAGTAAATTGATTAACTGAATCATTACAGTAATTGATGTAAAAACCACTTAATTCCAGATACAATCTTATATACTATCCCTCAATCTTATCTAACTAGTTTATTCTATTAAGGATAATAACGCTAAGAGAGATGTCTCATGGCTGAACGGCAATCACACGAGGCGAAATTCACACACGAAATCCAAAAGAATTCTTTTATGATGATTTGAAGTTATCTCCGATACTGATCTTATAGTGATTTACTTTCTCAAGAGAATGATCGTATTTGCGCCCTATGCGAACAGCTTGGGATATTTACTACTGAGGTGTAAAACTGCTATTGACTGTTTAATCACTGACGTGAATGATATGCATCTGGTCTGATGACTTCCGGCTATGTTCCCTGAACTTGCAAATTTTACTGCGTTTACAGTATCCACGTAAATCGGAAAGAACTGGAGAGTGTTTATGATGTGATAAAGAAGACCACGGTTTTGCCCTCACAGCAATCTCATTTCAACTCAGTAAGCGAACTGCATTCGTTAGTATACTAGAATGGCTTTCTGCCTGTAAGAAGAGCTATGTCGATAATTTTTCTATCACACTGCTGCTGCCGAAATCTGTTATCAGATTTCTGAGATATTCAGGTGTTGAGGATTAGCCAAAACGAGACAGTAGCTATTAGAACAGACAGCTGCTCAAATTACACTTGGAACTACTACTACATTATACCAACAGTTGGCTATTGACCATCTTGCCTTCACTGGCTATCTTGAGGTCACCCCAAACTCTTTCAGACGTGCACCAGCTAAGACAACGGCAGCCTACAGATTAAACCTGACTAAGTTTAGACTTCCACCTCTAACAACTGCAGTAAGCATAAACTCTTAAGACATTATTACTGCTATATAAACTATGAGTGCGGACAGAGATTGATGTATGACGAATACCCTAATCACTTCGATGTTGCATGCTACAGCCTCCATCATCTTCCAGGGTTAACGGTGTTTGCTCAGCGTGTTTGAGAGCCAGTGAAAATGCGGTATCCCAAGCTATAAGATGGCTGGTGTACAAAGAATCATCGTCCCAAAACTGACAATGACTGACGGTGGCCATAAAATGGTCATGATGAAAAGACTTCTGTGACTTCAACAAGAGCGAACAGCAATAAGGCCACAGCAGCGAGCATTTCAACCTTGCAGCGTGACCTGATATCCCGATCCACTAATAGCCAATATCAACTGCAGCTAAAAACATAGAATCTCAGACAAGTTGGCTCACCCGTTTTCTTTTAACAAGCAGAACTTCAAATGAGAGCGAATGGTGAGACAACTACTCGACTCATCCCCTCCCATCGCGCCCTGACTTAACAATATGCAGCGTCTCCCACAAAACCTTATCAAACGCTACAAGGCATGACGAATGGAGTGCCGGCCAGATCGCTACACTAGGGTTAATCAGCAACGAACAGCCTGCCAAAAAGCATTCAACCTCTCTAGAAAGACTCTACATTTACACGCTTGGGAATTTACGCAAGTCTAGGCATTTCTGTAAGTTCGATTTGCTCCAGGTGATAAGATCGATCTGGCTGTTAGAACGCATTGTTCTTGAGAGACTCCTCTTACACTTTCATGGAGATCCATGACAAGATAACACTGAGGCGTGTGCAGAAAGGTATCAAAACAAAAAAAAACTCCAGCTAAGGAATGCGCTAGACAATGGAGAAAAGAACCCGTGGGTTTAACCCCAAGGACAACACCACCTGGCCGCTCAGCTATAAAGAACAAGAGAAAGATTTTTTTTGATCCTCTCGATAGCCAGAATTCGCTAGCAACCAATCTCTAAAGTAGGGCTGACGTATTATGGAGAACCATATCTGAGCCAAAGACAACATTCATCCCTAATATCTAACATTTACCGTCACAACCTAGACGCTTCAATCTATTTACAAAATCATATATTGCAAAGACAAAATGGTATAGATCCCCTTACCACGCAATAAGATTCTAGAGACGCCCTTGTTTGCTTAAATCTGAGACTACAGAGATATAGAAGTTGAATTCCCTTCTTCTATTGCAAATCTACCAATTAAAGTTTCCTGTCAACCCTCGCAAGACCATCCATCCTACAGAAATGAAATCAACAGCCCAGGTTTTTCCAAAACGCAAATCAGAAACGAACCCTAGCTGCCTCCATTTCCATTCATTTACGCTGGAAGGAAAATTCCAATGCGTTGTGCTTGTTGAGACCTACAGTTTCAGTTTCTTGTATGCTCAGCAGTCAATCTCCAGTTACAATCGCTATACAGGTTTCTGAGCAAAAGGATTTCCAGTTGCAGATGTGGGAGCAAGCACGCAGCCTAAGCAGATCGTTGGGTACAAGAGACATACAGCGGGTTTCCCTGACAGTTTCCAGCTAACACAGAGAGAGAACACTAATAACCTTGATCAGACTTTACAGGGACGACTAGCTGCAACCAACAGCGGTTCATGGCAACTCTATCGAGGTGTCCTACAAACCCTACCAAGATCTCGCCGGTCTGAGAATGTATGCGGAATAATTCGGCAACCATTGAAAGGAAAGAAAACATTTGACTTCCAGAATCCTTGGGCAGTACCTATGTATTTAAACCCTAAGAGAGGTTGCTGTTCACACACAGAAAGGACAGACTGCCGAACAATGCGGAATCAAACAAACTAAAAACACATTTTGCAGATTGAAAGGAAGTTCAGAGATAAGGCAATCGACGGAACCTGATTTCGCAACCACCGTGACGAACCCGCTCCAATTGTTGCAGTTCCCAGCTGCTTCTTCCTTACCCCTGTGTTGATCTCCTTGTTGCACCGACAACTCTTTTATAACTCAGTCCCTTTCTCTTCTCCTAGGGTTTCCCACAAGATTCCGAGAAGCTTCTTTTTAAGAAAATGTATTTTTTTTTAATTTAATTTAATGATTCCCAATTATTAGGTACTTTATTTTATTATTATTATTTTCTTTATAACCGACCCCAAAATATTATTATTAATAGAATAGTACTATTTCAACTATCCATATTTTTGTACTATCCTATAATTTATTTTATTAATCTAGTTGTGAAACACAATTTACAAGCATGGCTATAATTATTTATTTATTTAAATATTTATTATAAATAATATTATATCGAATAATACAACTTCTTAGAACTTATTTATCAACAACACCTCTATTAAAATCATAATTTATTTATAACTTAAATCGACAACTAACGACAATATGTCTATTTAACAACACTAGACTCTTCCGTAGAATATTTCTAATTAAAGCACAACATTACCGCACATACTTAAACACCTTTGAACTTGGTTTGACTCCAAAATACAATGTTACCTGACAGTGAGACATGGGCGAATGACAACCAATAACCACAAGGGTGAACTGACGACGAAGGAACACTGACTAGGGACCTCATATTAACTCCAACCAACTAATCCATTGGCGAAGGCACGCTCAGACCTGTAATCAGGTGGAGTCGATGCCAAGTACCTGCATCCTGCAGCAACGCACAGTTAACCGTAACAAGATATACATATACATCACATGCAGTCCTGTCGTGAATGGAAATCGCAGTGAGGTAGGGTACTCGTGAACGAGTAATACAACACTGTTCCATTCACGTTTTAAAATAATAATCACTACATTGAACAAGATATCAGATTACTAATCTACGACATAAAATGATTAGCTAACTTCCGATCTCATATAATGAATAACATCAAAGCATCTAAAACATCAGTTCATTTATCCAATTGTAAAGCATAATGACATAATCCAACATCAATATCTGTTATCATAACAATTAAGTTCATACTGAAATAGGCAAAATAACTAGAAATCCATCATCAACGATCTAAAAATACTGTCAAAATGTCCAATACTACTAAGCAACCATCAGTCCAAAAGATGATAAGTTGAGGGGTACTACATGGGATGTGTGGTTTCTTGGACACATGGGAGAGGAAGAGCTCAATGTTTTAGAGGTGTTCATGGAAACTCTATAAGTGTATTGTAATGTTTCATTGTCAAATAATACATTGAGTGTAGTGTTGCATATGTTATCATTGATGTCAACTGAGTTGTGGTGGATGATGTCAATAGAGTGGCAATTAGAGATGATAGAGTGATTATCAGAGGAGCAAATAGAGGAGTGATGATTAGAGAAGTTGTGAAATGAAGGATATGGTGATGAAAGTCATGAGCATGTTGTTTGATCAATATCATCTGTACACAATTTTACCTTATCTTATGAAGTTCATGAATAGGTGAAAGTTTTTAGGTTGAAGGTTTTGCTGACATGAAGATGTGGTTTCTTATTTCGATGAATGAATGTTGTCTATGGTTTTGTGAATGTTGAATTCATTGTCTCTTGGTGAAAATATTTGCATAATATATGAAAGAAAGTGTGTAAGGTTTGAAACTGTCAAAGGCACAGGAAGTTGTACTAAAGAAGCTCAGGAGAATGCTCCGCATTCCTCTGCATTTGAAGATATGGCCTTATGGTTTGGAGGTTAGATAGAGATAGATGTGAAGTATGCATGATCCAAATTTTAGAATGTGAAAGTTAGGTAGAAGATTCCAGAGCTAGTAGAGTGAAGATAGTAGTACCGTGTTGCATTCACAAGGAGACAATATAATGGTATGCATTGCTCCATAATTGAAGATATGATCTTGCAGCTTGAAGGATAATTGGATACAGATGAGAGGTATGATATACTCAAGTTTTAGATGTTACAATGTACCGCAGAGGTTCTCTGGAGTCAGCAGAGTAAAGACAAATCATGTTGCTGATTAGGGTTGTCAGAGGGAGAAAGTAAAAGCCATAACATTTCACTACATTACAATATCTAGCTTTTCTATTTGGAAGATATGTTCATATTACCTGTATGTTTTTTCATTTCAAGTTTTAGGTGTTGAGGAGTACCACGAGGCTAGTTTTAGATGAGAGGTATGATATACTCAAGTTTTAGATGTTACAATGTACCGCAGAGGTTCTCTAGAGTCAGCAGAGTAAAGACAAATCATGTTGCTGATTATGGTTGTCAGAGGGAGAAAGTAAAAGCCATAACATTTCACCACATTACAATATCTAGCTTTTCTATTTGGAAGATATGTTCATATTACTTGTATGTTTTTTCATTTCAAGTTTCAGGTGTTGAGGAGTACCACGAGGCTAGTTTTCAATGTTCTATTTCAAGACTGTGTAATCAGAGTTTGCAAAGGATAACAACATCGATGTTTGATAGTTTGAACCAACGTGAAGTTGTGAAAGGAGTGTATGAGAATGTTTGTGCAAGCCATAATGTTTGTAAAGTGATCTGTATGATGTTATCTGGTCATTGCAGTACCTCTTTAGGTCTAGAGCCAATGCATGAGAGGTTAAGTGTTTGCTAGGCCAACTTGGTATGCTTAGGTGATTGTGTTGTGTGTTTGGAAGTGTGTGCCAATATGGAGATGTGTGCTAAGGAAAAATAGGTCCTAGTTATCAATTTGTTTGAACAACAAAGGATTTCTACATTACTGCTGATGACTTTGGGAGTTGATTTGTTGTGGCCGTAGCACGTTTCATCTTGGCTGACAAAGGAGAAAGTTTTGAAGAGTTGTGGAGGATATAAATGAAAGATCAAGTTTGTTGTAAATGGTATGAGAGTGAGAGAGTGTGTGAGGATGTGTGAAGAATAAGTATGTGTGTGTGTGTGTGTGAAGGAGATAAGTGATCTAGAAGTAGATTAGGAGACTGTAATGGGTGATTTATGATACAGATTATGTTGTGTTGTGTTGCAGAGATGCGTTGAATATTGTAGAGTTGTGTGAGTAGAGGTATTGAATTCATATGTCAGTGTGAAAGGAGTTGATACTATGGAGGTGATTGTATTGATAGAACAGTCAAGTGTTTTGGTGCAGAGGCTGGAGCTTCTCCTTGTAAGTGTTGTATCACTTTAGGTAGTTGTATCTTCCTTTAGGTTGGAGCCCATAAAACTGTGTATTAGGGAGTTGTAGATTCCTTTGGGTTGGAGCCCATAAAACAATGTATTAGGAGTTGTAGATTCCTTTGGGTTGTAGCCCATAAAACATGTTGTAAACTTATTTTTATTTGTGAGGCTAGATTTGGATAGTAGATCCAAGAATCTTTCTCACCATGGTTTTTCCCTTCTAGGGTTTTCCATGTAAATATGGTGTTATGGTTGTGTGGTTGTGTGATTGTGTTTTGAATTGCTTCATTATCTATTTATCTATTTAAGGTAGTAGAAAGTCTTTGAAGATAAAGTTGAATTGGATTAATTTGTGGCATATACTGATTCATCCCCCTTTTAGTATATCAAAGTGTTCTAACAATTGGTATAAGAGGTAAGGTCCTTAGCACAAACTAATAGTTGAAGGTCGATCTTGGAGTAGAACACATGGCTTAGAGAGAGTCTTCTTCTTCTAACAAGAGACCGCTATTTGATGGATCCAACTATAACTTTTGGAGTGTAAGGATGGAATCTTATCTTACCTAGCTAGGGTATGATGTTTGGAGAGCTGCAATGGATGCTTATACTGAACCTGCTCACCCTATTATAGATTTGGATGAGAATAAGGCCCATAAAAACAATGCTAAAGACAAGAATGCTATCTTAAGTGGTCTAACCAGTTCAGAGCTTGTCAAGGTAGTGCAGTGTAAGACAATCAAGGAGATATGGGATAAAATAAAAAATCTCTATGAAGGAAATGACAGTGTAAAGAAAGCAAGATTACAAACTTATAGAGCAATGTTTAAGAATCTAAGAATGAAAAATAATGAAAACATTGCTAGCTATTTGCTCTAAGTGGATGAAGCTATCAATGGAATCAGAGGGCTAGGTGAAGATGTGGGTAAGTCAGTGGTTGTGAAGAAAGTCCTGAGAAATCTCCCTCATAGGTTTGATTCAAAATTTCTGCTATTGAAGAAGCCAAAGATCTGGAGACACTTACTATGGAAGAGTTGTTTGGGTCCCTCACTACCTATGAGATGAGTAATGAAGTCCAAGGTACATCCAAAAGGGAAGCTTCTTTCAAAGATATGAAGAGAGAAAGAATATCTGATCCACACAGTGTGTATGAGGAAGAAGAAACCAACTTTGTGAGAACGCTGAAGAAGGGTTTAGGCAGTTATAAAGGTAAGTTACCATTCAAATGTTTTAAATGTGGAAGAATTGGTCATTATGCTTCTAAATGTCCTTTTGGAGAAAATGAAAATAGCAACAAGAGTTTCTAAAGGAGCAACTTCAAGAGGAGCCTCCTTTCCAAAAAAGGCTATAGCCCCTCAAAAGAAGTAGATCACTACTCATCAAATGATGAAAGAGGAGAGTCCTTATTCATGGCCATGGTAATTTCTGATATGTCTGACAAGACTATAGAGGAAGAAGAATGTGAAGTTGATTTTTAAGGTGAACTTCTTTCTACACTTGAAGACTTGGAATGTGCAAGGAAAGAGAACAAAGAACAAAAAGTCCTAATTGAAGCTAAGACAAATGAATGCACCAAACTTGAGAAAGAAATCATGTCACTTAGAAAAGATTTGAAAAAAGAAAAGTCTAGACATCCATATGATCTTGATGGAGTAGATGTCATTCCAATCATGTCTCAAAGAAGAAGGTATGGAAGACCTTTCCATGCAAGACAAAGCTTCATAAACATGTTTAATTATGCATTCTGTAGACACCTAAAATTGGCTTGCTTCGCAAACTAATTTTCCATATCTCTACACCCTCATTATTCCTCCTATTAATTAAATAAATTCATTTTATTTAATTAATTTATCCCTCATCGTCTACCTTGACCATTTACCTATTCCTTGTGATAAATTAATTCATTTAATTTATCACTTTTACCTTACAACATTATCCTCATTTGATTAAATAAATATTCACAATATTTATTTAGTTAAATTGTCCTTTTTCCTAATCCTCATTAATTAGATAAATCATGGTTATCTAATTGATCTAGCCTACTAATTGACCTACCCTAAGCTACCCTAGCCTACCTATCCCCTAGACCTAGGTTAATTAAGCTAAACACTCAATTAACCTTGCTTATCCCCTTCTTCCATGCACCTTTGAATAAAAATCAATCTTTTATTCAAAGGGTCAAATCCTCCTTACACCTCATTTATCACTCTCTTACACATGTAAGAGTACCATCTTCACATCTCCACATAAAGGTGAATTAAAAATTCACTTGTCATGTCCCCTCTTCCCAAAATGAATCTTTTATTCATTTTAATCCTCCACACCTTTCCCCATGTGAATTTAAAATTCACTTTTAATGAGAGCCCTCCAATCCCATTGACCAAGTTTCAACCCTTGATCTCCCTCATCCACTCTCCTTGTGACACTTGTCACAAGGCTATGAACCCAATCCTAACCCTAACTCTCATTGATTCCTAGCCCTTGATCTTATTTTTCAATCCTCACCCTCCATCCTCCTTTCAAGAACTCTATAAATGAAACCCTCTCCAAGCCATTTGAGAGAGACTCCTTCATGCACAAAACCTCTGCCAAAATCACTCCACAATCTCCTTCATCCCACTATCATAATGTCAAAATCTTGCCTCAATCCCATCTAATCTATCCATCCATTGGTCTCTCATCTACATTTGTGTTGAAAATCCTTGAGCAATCTACATTAGTCACACTAATCATGGGAACAATCTTGAGGAGCTCTTGGGTGCATCTCCTTCTCGCATGGATTCGTGAGGTCTCAAATGAAGGTATAATCGTTTTGTTTATGCATTAGATTAGTATTTAATCTTCATTTAGATTTCACGAATGTAATGCTAATCTAAATGAAGATTAAATACTAATCTAATGCATAAACAAAACGATTATACCTTCATTTGAGACCTCATGAATCCATGCGAGAAGGAGATGCACCCAAGAGCTCCTCAAGATTGTTCCCATGATTAGTGTGACTAATGTGGATTGCTCAAGGCTTTTCAACACAAATGTAGATGAGAGACCAATGGATGGATAGATTAGATGGGATTGAGGCAAGATTTTGACATTATGATAGTGGGATGAAGGAGATTGTGGAGTGATTTTGGCAGAGGTTTTGTGCATGAAGGAGTCTCTCTCAAATGGCTTGGAGAGGGTTTCATTTATAGAGTTCTTGAAAGGAGGATGGAGGGTGAGGATTGAAAAATAAGATCAAGGGCTAGGAATCAATGAGAGTTAGGGTTAGGATTGGGTTCATAGCCTTGTGACAAGTGTCACAAGGAGAGTGGATGAGGGAGATAAAGGGTTGAAACTTGGTCAATGGGATTGGAGGGCTCTCATTAAAAGTGAATTTTAAATTCACATGGGGAAAGGTGTGGAGGATTAAAATGAATAAAAGATTCATTTTGGGAAGAGGGGACATGACAAGTGAATTTTTAATTCACCTTTATGTGGAGATGTGAAGATGGTACTCTTACATGTGTAAGAGAGTGATAAATGAGGTGTAAGGAGGATTTGACCCTTTGAATAAAAGATTGATTTTTATTCAAAGGTGCATGGAAGAAGGGGATAAGCAAGGTTAATTGAGTGTTTAGCTTAATTAACCTAGGTCTAGGGGATAGGTAGGCTAGGGTAGCTTAGGGTAGGTCAATTAGTAGGCTAGATCAATTAGATAACCATGATTTATCTAATTAATGAGGATTAGGAAAAAAGACAATTTAACTAAATAAATATTGTGAATATTTATTTAATCAAATGAGGATAATGTTGTAAGGTAAAAGTGATAAATTAAATGAATTAATTTATCACAAGGAATAGGTAAATGGTCAAGGTAGACGATGAGGGATAAATTAATTAAATAAAATGAATTTATTTAATTAATAGGAGGAATAATGAGGGTGTAGAGATATGGAAAATTAGTTTGCGAAGCAAGCCAATTTTAGGTGTCTACACATTCTTTGGTTATTGTTTCATCTACAATAAATATGGTCATAATGTTGTGGAGTGCAAGTCTAGTATGAATAGAAGGAATTTTGTAAGTAGGAATCCTCTTGCTTCTCTAGTGGATATCAATGTGATATGTCATATTTGTAACAACATTGGACATATAGCAAGATATTGTAGAAGTGGATTAGAAAAATTAGAAACTCAGATGGTAAATGTTACTAAGCAAGACAAGGAGAGTGACACTTCCAAATGACAGGAGACAAACAATGAAGCTAAAAATTCAATGATTGTTCAAACAACATTTCATGCTCAAGGGAAAAAAAATCTCTGGTTAATAGATAGTGGCTATTCAAGCCACATGACGAGTGATAAGAGAAAATTCATCAAGCTTGCTAAGTGGAATTGTAGAACAGTCAAGTTTGGAGACAATTCATTTGCAAAGATTTGTGGAAAAGGTACCATAAGTATTGATGGAAAATCTAAAATAGAAGATGTTCTATATGTAAAAGGTCTCAAGCATAATCTTTTCAGTGTAAGCCAAATGTGCAACAAAGGATACAACCTCATATTTCATGAACAAGGATGTGAAATCAAAAGAGCAAATTTAGGTAATCTGGTGGCAGAAGGTGCCAGGAAAGAAAACAACTTGTATAACCTAAAGGGTGTTAATGGAAGAAGTTATCTTCTAGGATAACGATGGCTTTGGCACAAAAGGATGGGAGACATAAACTTTGACAACCTTGTGAAGATCAGCTCCATGCAAGCAGTAAGAGACATGCCAAAGATCACCAAGCCTGCAAGCACCTTATGCAAAGAATGTTAGATTGGGAAGCATACAAGGATAAGATTCAAGACCAAGGAGTATTCTTCTACAAGGCCATTGGAATTGATTCATACTGACTTGTGTGGATGTAACATACCTTCACAAATTACTTTCAAGATTACACATACAATTTACTAAGAAAGTAAATAAAACATGCTAAACATGGTGACACTTTTTTTTAATATCATTTGCATAATCACAAAGAAATAAGCATATCTTTTCTGAATATTTTCAATCATGAAGAATACAACATATTAAAAGATAGAATCATAGTGAAATCATTTCACTTTACATTCACAATACATAAATTGCACGTGGCATAAATAATAGTTTTACCTCATAAATTTTATTGTCATAAGTCATAACATGGAATACATTGCACCTGGAATATTGATATCTGTCTTCACAAGTCTCGGTGAGCCATTTGCTACAGAGGAAGAGCGTCATCTAAGTGCTTTACCTCCAACCATAGACCGACAGTCCCCCACACACCTTCCTTCCTAGAAGTGACCCTACCCTTCATGAAGAGTGTAGTTATAAGGAACTACCGAGTTTTTGCCATCTGAGTCTCTAGTGTTGTGTCCTACATAACCAACCCAGTCATACAACTATAGATTCCTTCTAACTGAGTATGACACTACTAGATGGTTATGTAAATCTAGAGCATAGTGAACTGACTAATGCATGTAGAGATATATGCATTACTTTGGGCAAAGATTCAATATAATTAGACGTTTGCAACGAATGTAGTCATGAGTTTAGACACCTCTAACTTGACTTGGAGGCTATCTCATCCTACAATTTGACTTTCTTCATTTAGTTACTCTAGACACAAACTTGTCTGTACTATAGATCCATTCTAGTCAATCTGAATTAGAACTATCCTTAATCTAGGATATACATGCAATAAATATATGTTTAGGTAATTCTAATGTTTCAGAGATTCCTTCTTTGCATACTTGCAATTTCTAGGGTCTATGACCTTTCATCACTCTAATCTCTAACTCAAATATCAAACATCTTTGTTGCAATATGACAAGTTTTGAATCTAACATAGAATCACTTAAATTTTTTAAAGAACTACTAAGACTCTTCTTGTCTTACTCTAAGGTTTTCTTGACCTTTCATTGTCAACCAATATATTTTTTTATATAAACAATGTCATATCTGACATAAGAGTTGTAGGTTTCCTAAATCCTTCTAGTTTTAATACTATGGTTTAACTTCTCTAACCCAATACATGGAAATATCAAACATCCTTGTTTTCTAAAGATAATAACATAAATATAACAAAACATGAGATTGAATACCCCTAGTCTTCCCTAGACCACTTGGCATTGTTCGAATTCACAATTCACATAACATGAATAAGATAGTATATGAAGTATACCCCCATTCATATATATCTTAAGGAGTACTATAATTTCTCAAATTGGTCTATTGACTAAGTTAAATCCTTTAACCCTAATAGGTTAAAAACATAAAATATAATAAAATACTTTTAACCTCTTGGCCTACTTAAGTCTACTGAATTTCCATTAAGGATAGGTTATGGACTCATATGTATTTCATCCTTTGAAAACATGTCACATAAACCTTTATCAACAATCTGAAGTTCAACACTCATGCGGGGTTGAGTTTCAATTCTCCTAAATACGTCAACTTGGATTAAATCATTTTAGTGATACCCAACATTGGGTTAACTTTGTCTTCTATCTCTTAGCACTAAATAAGTTCCATTATGAGAACTAAAACTACCCATCTCCTAGTTTACTCTCTCTCTCTCTCTCTCTCTTGATAATATAACATAAGCAATATATGTTATCAAATGCTAACTAGGTTTCCAAATTCTTGGATCACCTATTTCCTTGGATTGGTAATACAATACAGCAAGAATAAATGTACTTCTCATAAGAAAATCTATATCTTTGTCATCATATAGCCATTTCAATATCGTAATGACATAATCTCATCAAAATCTCCATTCGGAAGGTAGAAAATATATGCTTCCTAAAGTATAGATATGTCTATAGATCTATCATAATCCTTGACATAGATATACACTTAAATCTTAATCCATCCTTGATAAGTTTAAGTTTATAATATAATTATCAACCATCTTGGTTATGCCAAACCATCAAGCAAGTAAAAGAAATCAACATCTAAATAAAGTGTTTGAGAGCTCCTCAATGTAATGCCCCTCGCTTTTAGCTTGTGATAGATGTTATTTTCATATTTCCTATGATAGTTCTGGTATAGTTGATGGTTTTATATTGTGTGTTTACAGTTTTGAGACATTTGGACTAGTATGTTATGGTTTATGCTCTCCTTGCTCTTCATGGACATATTTGATGATTATAGACTAATGTTGTTCTGAGTTTAATGTGTTATTCGATCATGATTATGATGCATTATTGTTAATGGATGTAGCTATTTAATGATGTGTTTACATGAACAGAATAGTGTCGCATTACTCGTGTCTGAGTACCCTGCCACGCTGCGACTTCCGTTCATTATGTCTATGACTACATGTTTATATATAAATATGTAAAACCTTGTTGTTTGTTGCAGGATGCAGGTACCGGGCATCGACCCCACTTGAACTAGCAGGTCTGAGCATGCCCTAGCCAATGGATTCGTTGAACGGAGTTAACATGGGGTCCCTTGTTATTATGGTCTGTCTACCTGTCTGCCTCCGTGATTATTATCTTGTCATCTAATCTTGCTCGTCAGTCAAGTAATGTTCCACAATGAGGATTAACAAGGTCAGAATTGCCTACGTTACGTTGGTATATTGATGCATTCAAATAGATTTATTTGACTGGGAATATAATTTTGAGAAATGAATATAAATGGTATCAATATAAATTAAGTTATATAGAAAATATGATTAATAAAATTATGTGAAATAGTAAATAAATTAATTACTAAATTATGAGTTGTTTGTAAATGATTAAGTTGGTTGTAAACAGATAAAATTACAATGATCATAAATTGCATAAATAAATAAATAGATATAAATGTAAATTGTGTTAAATGAAATACATAGTTAATACTAGATTAATAAAATAATAATATTTCTTTGGAATATTCTAAGGTTTAATAAAAAAATTAGGGTGGTTGCTTAATATCATGTATTCAGTATATGGGAATGTGCAAATTTCATGTCATGTGCCGTCAGTTGCAGATTTGAGGCTTGGGAATCCCTTGGTAAAAATGAAATTGTTGATTCCTACGGGAATGTGGGTTGTTGGAAACAAAGAAGCATGTCTTTGCATTACCCGAGGAGCTCAACCCTGCTTTTGAGAAGGTGGGATTGTTGGGAAGAGGGGAAAAAAAACTAGTAGAAAAGAGAGGTATGCTTAGATGAAGAAAAAAAAGCTCAGACGGAGGGAAAGTAATCTATTCACATCAGAAAGGAGGATCTTTGCAATTCTACAGAAGGAACTCATTACGGGTATGTTTGTAGATTTTTTATTTTTCCATGCACAAAATGTGTTTTAGATTCCAATCCTTTGCATTTTCAAGATATGCGTTTGCCTCATCAAATCGTGCTTTGTAATGAATCCTTCTAGAATGTTTGAGAAGGGTCTTTATCTCTGTTTCAATAATCTTTTAGTTAATAAACCAATTTTATTTTCAAGCCACATTCAGTCTGGAATATGTTATTTGTTATCTTGACAATACACAGGTCTGCATTTTGTATGAGTCTGGTTATCAGTTACTTTGACCATATATAGGTCGGTATTATGTATAATATCAACTTCCTTCTTGCACCATTAATCACTCCTTTACTAGAGCCTCCTTTTTCTACACTTCTACATATGACTGATTCCTATATTGTTATGCTTCTGAGGATTTCCATACCCTATTCAAAAGCTCCTATTTAGGCGCTTGTAGGGAGGTTGTACGAAAGGCTGAGGAGTTAGACTTGCACCTATCAATTATTTATTTAGCTACAGGTGGTTTTGGCAATCTGATAATTTTAATTGCTAGCTATTCTTTTGAAATGTGAAGGTTGCATCTATAGAGACTATTTACCCTACTACCCATTTGATCTTGTGCATTGGGGAATCAAGTGAAAAGATCTTCTAGCATTCGACCAGCCCCAGTCATTTTAATTTGCATTTATTAGTTCTTCCTTTCCTTTTTATTAATGAGACCCGACCACTGTATAATCATTCACTTGAATCTTTTTAGAATGATGGGAAAAGGTTCGCATCTCTCTCAATGATATTTTCATAGAAGTCTTCAGCAATAGAGTACGCTCGCCACACCCAACAAATTTCTTTCTCCTTAATCCAATGATAGATGTTGATACCCCATTTTCAAATTGCCTCTTTAGAGTAGGCTAAGGCATTACCTATAGTGCATTAAAGGTTTTTTTTTTTTTTTTTTTGAGATTCAAGTTTGTGTAGTGCTCATCCACTAAATTAGTATGGCTGCATGCTCCTAGAATCACAGCAACACTATCAAGTAGGATATTTGCCAGTATGCTTCATTCGTTTAAAGATTTTGAGATCATCCTTGCATTAATCCTTTGTGTGTATGCTTCTATATTTTCGATTGCTCTTGCTTGATAGATTTAATGAGCCTTTTCATCAAGACCGTTATGTGTGTGTTATCTTAGCATGGTATTTCTTTGTGAACAAACAAATATTGTGTTTGTCTACAACATCTGACAAGTTACTTGTATTAGAAAATCTCTTTAGAAGATATTGTTATTAGCAAGTTTCTTTTTACAGTCTTCTCTGTTATCGGAAGGTGTGTTGCCTTTCTATGCTTCCACATCTTGCTTGTATCTCAATTCGAACCATTCCAATGATATTATCCATGGCTTTCCTTTAGAGATTTATTGGATAGGAGATTATCCTGTTTAAGGAAGTTATCTATCCCAATAGGATATCAGGAAGTTAAAGTCGAGTTTGGTCTCAAAATAGAAGTAACATAGGAAATGGCTTATCTTGCAAATCACGCTACATTCTTTTTTTTAAGATGAAGGATTGGTGTCTTACCCATGTAACCTTGTTTTCTAGTCTTGCTGACTGTGTGAGGGACCAGACCTTAGTGCTTTAGAAGAGTGGTGGTCCACAAGTGCGTCACCCTTATTTAAGTTTTTCCCTAGGAAGTGCCATAGGATTGTTGTATGGTAGATTGGATCATCATTATAGGAGTTGATAATAACTTACCATGTGGAGTGTTTGTGACTCACAAAAGAAAGAATAGAGCAGAAGTCTTTATGGATGGGATTCCCTCATGGTGGTCAAATCTAGAGCCCATTGAGATTCCTTTGCCTTCCATAGGAAGAAGTTGGCTTATCTTCAAAAAAACAAACAAAAACAAAAAGGTGTTAGTAATGATCTCCAACTCCCAAATTGAGTCTTGCGTGGAATTAATGATAAAATCATCTTTTGCTTTCATCATTAATATGTTTTCTATTTTCAAAGCATATATAAATATAATGCTATATGGCTAATTATACAATTAAATGTTTCTTTAATTTGTATATCGGCATACCCCTTGAACCTTTCACTATTCTATTTTTTTTGTTATCTAAATCCTTATGTTAATACCTATGTTAAGAATTTTAGACTAATTCTCTTTCCTTTGAACATATCCTTCTTCTTTAGTTTCCTCTTTTACTAAAAAAAAAAATAATAATAATAATAATAATAAAATAAAAATAAATAAATAAATTAATGAGAACTTTTTCTTATTTTATTTAAAGGACAAAATGGAATAAGTTTTGAACAATAAATAAAGAGATTAAATTTAGAATGAATCTATTAATATAAATATGTTTTAGTAAAGAATAATTTGTAGTATTATTTATGAATATGAAATCATTTGTATTATAGAGTTTAAATTTATGGATGGATTGGGAAAATAAATAGAAATGATACATAGTTAAATATGATTCAAAAATATTATAATTTGTTTAACCATGAAGAGAATTATGGTAATTTGGTTAAAAGTGAAGTGGAATAGATTTATTTATTTAAGTGAAACTAAATAATTATTATATTAAAGATGTAGTCAATATTGTGTAAGATGTTATATTATGTGAATTTAATGCCATTAAACTTGCTTTAGCGATTCAATATGTAAATTAGAAAGAGATTAGTAGTCTTAATGTTAGAAAGGTAAAATTAAAGGTATGTAGTTGTGTTATTCCTTTTTATAAGAAAGAATTTCAATAGAATTTAGATCTTAAACGAATTTTGCATTTTGATGTTTAAAAGATTAATAATTTTGTTATAAGGTCAAGGAATAAGTTAGGTTATTAATCTTATCTAGTTAAAGGTAGTGGTCATTTTATGAATTTTAGTCATTGGTTAAAATTGATGTGTTGATTATAATTATTTAATTAACTTGATTTATAAAAATGACAAATAGTGGGTTACTTTAGTTGTGTTAATGTTATATAAATATATTTGTATCTTTGTAAATCAATTAAATAATTATTTTAATAAATATTTACATGTAGTTAATTTTTATTGTAAATTAGATTTATTCCTTAATAGGAATACAATCAAATGATAAGCTATATTTTAATGTTAATATACTATTGTAACAATTTAGTCAATTGTAATCTGCTATAGTGGATTAGTTGTAAAGAAGGCATAATTTAATTATAAGTGTGTTGATATTGAGAAAATGTAAATTGTTAGTAATAGGTTTAGTAAATTCAATTCGTGGGTCATGAACTAGTTCATATAGTCTTTTGATTTTGTATCTACCTATGTGGCTAGTTTTCCAGAGGCTTAGAATTGGATGTCTTGATTTCATGTATTGTGTTGATAGATGTCTTAAGATCATGATGTTTTAAGAAGCATGATTACCTCTAGTTAT
This sequence comes from Cunninghamia lanceolata, assembly GCA_027924645.1. Taxonomy (NCBI): domain Eukaryota; kingdom Viridiplantae; phylum Streptophyta; class Pinopsida; order Cupressales; family Cupressaceae; genus Cunninghamia; species Cunninghamia lanceolata. The sequence continues at coordinate 330,405 of BSBN01000808.1, forward strand.
GTGTGGATTAAAAGACGATGTGAATGATAAATGTACTTCTCTGTGGATGCATAGTTGTCCATTTAGTCGTATTTGTCTTGTGTCGAGTTTTGTGGTGAGTTGTGGAATGGGGAGACATGGAAATCATAAAGATGTAATGATTATGTGTTGTTATGGGCAATGGTTTAGGAGTTCTGCCCTTATGATTATGTTTTGAGGGTCAATGCCTTGCATTGTTATATATGTATGCTGATATAAGGTTAATTGTTATGCAAGATGGTTAAGGCCTTGCATGGTTCATGTATTCTCATTGTCATGATAATGTTTTCTATGCTTGTTGAGTGGGGCTTCTAGTTGGAGGTAGGGGAGTGGCTTCCAATGTGGGGCCGGTGCCCAAAGTGGCCGCCAGGGTAACCCATTGGAAGTTGGTAATCAAGTGATAACCTAATAATTAATCTAGGGGTTGGGTAGATTTCACACTAACAAGATAATTGGATGCCTCACTCATGCCTGTAGTGCTCGTTTAGGCTAAGGATGGGATGAGAAGGCCGTGGTTGGCAAAATCAACTTCCTTGTTCTCATGAAAGGAATGTTGATTCCGCATGCGTCACCCTATGGGGCCGGTGCCTAGAGAGGCTTCCAGGGTAACCATAGATGGGGGCCGGCTTCTGGTGATAGATAGCCTGGGTAACCCATTCTAGGGCCATGTGATGACACTCTCCTTACTGCAGCCTAGCAGTCCCTAGTTGTACTCTCCCCAGTTGTTAAGTGTTGCCTCTGGAAGTACTGTTGTGTTGTTTGTGATATTGACTTGTGATGTTGGAGTCATGTGTTGTCTTTAGTTTACTGTCTACCTGACTGTCTATTATTGTGGGACCTTATGTTAACTCCTAGCTCGGGGGGTGGACCTCAGGGTTCCACATGGTCAGTTGGAAGAGCTTTATCCATTGGTTTTTCCCTTGCCATTGTTCATGAGCGAGGAGGATATACCTTGTGTACCAGACATCAGATCTTGTACCTGTTTATGAAGACACTTATTATGCTCATGTTCTAGCCGGTGTATCAGTTGATTCAGATTGTATGTATTCAAATGTAATCAGAATAGTGATAATGTAAATGACATAATGATGTACTCATTTGTATAAACTTGGAATATGTGCATGTAATCTTGTCCAAAGTTGAGTATCTAATTGATGTCACGGAATGGAGATGTATATGTATAATCAATAATGTAATAGAGTTAGAAGGATTTGTCGATGTTAGTTAGCAATGCATGTAAATGATGTTGATTATTGTCAAGTAATGCAACCATGGCACCTTGGGAGACAAGTCGTTAGTTAATGATGTGTATTGATCTGCTAAACCTCTCTTGTTATCTTATTCAAAAAAAAAATTTCTGCTTTGCTTGCATAGATGTGCTGTCTTTCAAGGTGTTCATGGCGGGGCACTACACTCAAACCTTCAAGGATCATTCGACATATGAAGTATAGTTACTAGACATACCATCTGGTGTCCATAGACTTAACTATAAGTCTACAAAAATCTACACAAAAGAATTTTCTTAAGTCTACTGACTCTACATTGGTTTGATAGTATTATAAGAAATCTCTATCTTCTGTGATTTACATAGTATAATACTGTTATATAATTTTGGTAACATTTGTTTGTTTTAAATTGCTTTGGTTGAGTTTTAGAGAATTATATCCTTGCAAAAATGACATTATAGTCTCAACATTTTGACCATCAATTGGTTTCTACATAGGATTATGTTGATAACAGAAACACTACAAATTTTACATAGGATATGGTTCAACTAAACCATCGTTCTCTTCTTCTTACGTAGCTATAAACACACATAATCTACATTCAAAAGAACTTCATTCTATTCAATATGAAATACTTACATATAAACATATACGTAGGGTTCTATTAAATTTGAATACTAAGATTAAAGTGATAGAATAGTAGAGATGGACTTACCCCCACTACCATGTCAACTTAAGTATCATTCCACTATGTTTCATTATCACAGTTACTCTTATAAACACAAACCCTATGTCTTAAATTTGAGCTTTCTTTCACTCTACAAATGAGGAACTGAGCTCATTTCTTTCCCTATGTTCATGAACACTTCACCACTGGGCTACTGACTTCCATGGGTAATAACTCCACACTGTAAAAGAAAGATTCAAGCTGATGAATTCATTGTCTTTTATGTGTACCCTTCCCACATATATTTTCATAGACCTGAATGAGCTTTATTCCCTATCGAATTGTAGAGCTTCCTCTATTTTCCTCATTGACATTTCCATCATGTCCTTTTCTCAGAAACCCAAAGTTTCTCACTATATAAACAAAGGCATGTGAATCCAATCTAGCAATAATCCAAACAATTCATCTTGACAACGTATGAATCGTATTAAAGGATGGATCTATGCAGGGATGTGATAGCTTTGAGCCTTCAGGCTAAGAAGAGAATATAAGTCTTTATGGAATAGGAGTTGTGCATTCTTGCTTTCTAAAAGGAGGAAGGTTTGACATAAATTATCATGGATAAATAACAATGTTTTGCCTTTTTCTTTCCACCACCCCAAAAAAGCTATGTCATCCCTATCGACTTAAGTATCTTAATGACTCCATTCTCAAGTCATTAAGAAAAACTCTCCTCTATTATAACCATCACTTTTTTCTAACAACCCATGCCTCCATTTCATTAAGACTCCACTCTTAATTTGTTATTAGACTTCTCTTAAGCCACGTGCATCTCCATTTTACATGCCTCTAAATCCTCTTATCTCAAGCATGCAACTAGAGGGAAAGATGGTTATTAAATACCATTTCCTCATACGTACAACAACTCTCCAAATAGCATTCAATGCTATTGAATTGGTTAAGGTATGCTTCTTCTATAAAGAAGGTGGTTATCATTCAAAACCACTAGCAACCTTGTACTAACCACTCAAGATATTAACATAATAATAATCTAAAAGAACATAGATATTATTATCAATAGGGTTTATAATAATGTGACATAAACTTATGCACAATACGTGACTGGGTCAGAAAACTCCCCTTCACATATAAAAGAAAAATCACATTGATTTCGTTTAGATGAAATGAAAAATTTGCCGTAAAGACTATTAACAAGAAACATACTATCAAATTTTTCCAACTACGTCATTGCAAACACAAATGTAATCTCATTTATGACACAAAGAACAGTGTTTTTGACATAAAGTCATCTTAGTCGTAAAATGACTAATGTTCAACCTTGATGATGTTGATTTCCCCAAAATGACTAGTTTGACATTAAAAATACCTTATAAAGACTCTAAATGACATCGACAACTTGTCATGTCAAGAAATAAACCTAGATCAAAAGGGTCAAGTACCACTTACCCGACTCAACTAGGTTCACTAATTTGTACCAACACAAGACTTAAGATGGAGACACACTATTCTTTTCCTTATATCTATTCCATTCTCTCCGATGATGCTCTCCCTCCCTTTCTTAGAGGGGCAGAAAGCTTTTTCTGAATACAACTTGCAATCACCAACCCCCATGACTAGTGTATCAATAATCATTTTATAATCCTTATGAAATCATAACATCTTGACAACACATAAACACATGTCAGTTCTCATAATATAAACATAATTTCATGAAATCATTGATTTTTCCTGACATTTTTTGCTAAACGTAAAATCATTAAATCATGTACAATCATCTACTTAATTACTTAAAAGTAAAAAGTAAATGTAATCATAATTAGGGATGTGACATATCTACCCTCTTAATATTCATCATCCTTGATGATTCAATGTATCCAAGATAATGCTAAGATAAATAATTTTGTTTAACTTGTAAAAGCATAAATAATTGAGAGAATCTTTTCTATAAAATCATGGTAAACTTTCCATGTGATATTACCTTCTGCATACTGGTCCCACTATACCTTGCACTGAGTAATATTTTTGTTATGCAAGCAAATCTTGCAAACTTTGAGCATTTTAAGAAGCTTGATCATGACCACTCTTGAGTCTTGTACTTGTAAAACATTCTAAGAATATAATTGTCATTTGTTATATACTTTTCAAATATGAATCATAAAAAGCATTATGCCTCCTAGAAAAAGCTGATAATAGAATGATTCTGTAATCAACCAAGTTGATAACTTTGAGAACTTCAAAGATTCCTTCATATCTAGGAGCTAGCTTGGAAGACTTTCCAAACTTTATGGAACTTTTCTAGGGTTTGAGCCTCAAAAGAACTTTTCCTTCAACCGAGAATTGTCTTAGTTGTTGGTTAATAGATTTGTTACCTAACTCTATATTCTCACACCCATAAATATGACAAATGTAACAACAGCTGAATCTATTGCAATGGTATTTTATAAAGATTCTCTGCTTCTTTTACAAGTCACAACTACCTTCAATTGATATCCAATGAATGGAAAACTAGTATTGCTTTTAACCAGAAAGCAAAATAAAGGTGATGCTTTTAACCAGAAAGAAATAAAGGTAATGTGTATCTAAATCTCAACTAATTTAATAGAAAGTTTAAAGACTTCCACCATATCAACTTCAATGGATCAATAAAGACATACACCATACATCATATAATCACCACCATGAACCATATACCGAAAGATAGATAATTATCAATAGTGAGCAAGAATTAAAGATATCCAACCACTTCAATATAGAAATACCATCAACATTAGCATTAACACATCCAACTTAAGAAGAATGAAAGTTCAAACAACCATAACACAAAGTTTATGATCATCCAAAACTCCACTGTATTGATTTCTATTTCATATATAAAGGAATTGAACAAAAATAAAAATTGATCTATCATGAACACAAAGTTTTCCAAAAGATCCATACATCGACTAGCTAATCAAATTTATAGCCAAGTCCCCAATAACTATCTTTAAAATCCTAACGGCTTCTTGATGACAACCGATTAAAAAACGTTTAAATTAAACATCACTTAAAATAAGGGCCCTCTAGAGCCAATAGTTTTTGAGAAAATATGAAAATAATACTAAAGCATAAGAAAAGAAGATAAATTGATAACTACCACGTCTTCCTCTTCAACATTGCCTTCTTGTGTCATTTCCTTCTCCTTCACCTGTTCACCTTCATTACATGTGTCACCTTAGATCATTTGAACTACCTATGCTCTTAGCTTCACCTTGTAAGCCCTATACTTATTGATGATTGATGACAAGGGTAAACCACTAGGGCTTCTAGTCATGCTGATTCAGAATTTCTTCTTACTTATTACCCTATTATCTTGAGTCAACTTTTTGTGCATGTCATCCAATCCATTTTTAAACATTCTGACGTAGTTGGATACTCTTAAAACTTTTCCAACTGACTATGTTGTGATCACATCATAACTCACCATCTCCTTTGTCACCATTTTCTTGAAATTTTGCTTGATTTCTTTGACATTGAGTAGTTTATCATTGTCATCACCAACAGTTTCTATCTCTAAGATGGTGAAATTAATTTTAGTATCATTTAATTCTATATAATAGATAGTAAGAGCACTTCTCATTTCATCTTCAAGTGCCCCCTAAATAGATAATTTCCATTCAATCACATCAACCCAAGTGGCAGAATTCATTTCCTTAGGATCACTCAATACTTTCTCAGCTACCAAAATATCGACGTCCATTTCAGCCATATCTTGTATTTCTTTTGAGACTAAGGATAAGCTAGTGCAGTCATTTTTGATAGTTCGGAAATCAACAATCAAGGTTTCTCTCTTACTAGAAATGAGGTTAAACAACTTATAGGCTTCTTCAATGAAAATTAAGCCATCTATCACCTTTTCTATCCACTGTTCAACAACACCACTTAGGGCTAGTGATCTTTTTATTTGTTGCAATAAATTAGGGTTAGGGGCATTAACACTCATATCAGACAAGGCATTGATTGAGGGTGTTTTTATCTTTAAAATTGACTAAATGAATAGGGACAGGGAACTTACTTGAGCACACAGCTTAGTGTTCTCTTCTTGTTCCTTTTTGACTCTTTTTGATAAATTGATGATTGAATACTTTGCATGATAGATATCTCCCTCAATGGTTGAGGGTCCCATGTCTACTCTGCTCATATTAAAATCTACCTCAATCACTTCATTATCATTCTTATTTCCCATTAGATCTACAATCTCCTAAAAATGGTTTCCTGTGATAGAATTAGTTACCATCCTTGACATTCTTCTAGCACATTTAGGATTAGGAGTCTCCTATCGTAACATGGCCACATTATCTATACTAGTATCCACTGTTGGAGTATATCTTTTCTTCTTTTCAACTACTTTTCTTAACCAGGTAGGAGATGAGGAGGGGATGTTAGTAGTACTAATCACACTCACTACACCATCCATACACACAGATTGAGGATTGTGCCCTGGAGCTTCACTTAAATTGGGTGAATTTGTGGTACTTAATAAGGATTACAGCACATTATCCTCTACTAATTAAGTGAAAATCAATGAATCACTATCACTTAAGAGATTATTGATAAGGGGCGCATGGTCTACTTTTGATGGAGAAGCAACCAATCTGGTGTTACTCTTCACTGGTTCACCATCTTGTTCACACACTATTTTCAGCTTACTGCTCTCTTCAGGGGGTCGTTCACCATCTCCATTCGATTGTGAGCCAACTCTTTGAAGAGTTGGATCTGAACTAGATGACCTCTTCTAAGAGTGAGTGGTTTGAGATTTGTTTTGACCCTGAGTAGAGGAGTCCTTTGGTGTTGCTGAACCATCTTGTTCTTTTATCTTTCCTTTCAACCACTTCTCTAATCTTCTTATCGCATGAAAAGAGTGGAATTTAATATTAGTGACCTCTTTCTCTGACCACTTCACAGGAGACAAGGGATGCCACAAAACATCATGATAACCTTCGTCCGGAATAATAGAATTATCATCAACCATGCCAGGAACCCGCATAGGCAATTCAAAAGCAATGACCTGGTCAATGGTTAACCTCATCCAATTCCTCCTTTGCACTTCCCTTTCATTTAGACAATCCTCCCAGAAATCTTCAAGCTAGGGCTTGTGTTGATATGTATATCCTCCATGCATGTTTACTTTCACAAAATTCTTGCTATTAAAGGCTACTCAATGACAAACTATGAAGATTGAATTCAGAAAGCAATTTATCTACACTCCTTGCACTGTCATTACTTTTACAGGAATAGAAAGAAATTATAATAGGAAAAGAATAACCTTTCTTTTTCATTATGTGGAACTTAGCATTTACAGTCACCATTTGATGACACACCTCCACAAATACGAGATAATCAAACATGTACCATGGCAATTTCAATGGGGTATTTTCAAAATCCCCAATTCTTAAATAGGAGAAGTGATCAAACTAAACATAGAAACTTCCAATATTCATTACTAAAGCAATGACTTTTGCAAAGAACCTCCACTTTAGTGAACCCTCAATTCTTTTTGTAAGCCACATAGAAAAGGCATCATTAACCTGCCAAAAATATTTCATAGGTCCTCATTCCTCTATAATTATGGGAAAGTTTGATACATAGGTGTGCCAATGGTGGGAGCTCCTTTAGCTCTTAAACTAGACCAGGCAGCGTCTCTATGAGCTAACACATACACCAGATGAGAACACATGTGAAATTTTACACTCTGCGGGAAATTGACTAGATGCTCATGCATACATTCATTGATTATTCTTTCCCAATCAATATTGTGATCTCTGCAGATAAGTAGGATAAAGCTACACATCTAGTAATCAAAGGTATCAGACTCAAGCTCCCAACTACATGATTCAGCAGAGTAATCATATCCAAAATTTCTTCCTTGAAATGACTCCTCTTTAAATTAACAGGGAGTCTTGACTTTCCCTTTTTCTCAGCTTCTAGCCAGGTCTTAGCAATGCAATTCTGGCACCAATCTTTTCTTTCATTATAATACCACCAGGTAAAAGACACATAAACATCTACATTCTCCTCATACTCATCCAAATTCAAAGAAAGAACAATTGATTTCGAGTCAATTTTGGCAACAATAGAGCCATTTGAGGTTCTTATTTCCTAAGATTCTGGGAAATAGTTATTAGCATAAGCAACCACTAAATCAGGACAATGTACTGTAAGTGGAAAGCCCTCGGCTAGGTCTTAACTGCTATTTACAATTTTGTTAGCTAGGGTAGTTTGACCTTTAGGTTGCATTCTCTTCTAGAAATCTTTAAGGTCAATGTGACCCAACTCTGTAGCTCTCACACCATACAACCTATTTTTCACTATAGGAACCATTGGGACCCTTTGAAACTTGAACTTCATTTTCACTAATTTAAGAAACCAACCAGCCAGAAATTTTGAAGCATTCATAGACTTAGTAGGGAAATACCAAACACTCATAGGGGAATTGCTAAACACATACATGAAAATAAATAATTTCCACCACCCAAGAGAAATGTTGTGTTTTTATAGTAGGAGAAGGAAAAGAAACAAAACAAAGAAAGTCAATCATGCTAACTTGTAAGTTCATAATTCCACAGATCCCTCGCACATAGTGGATTAGTTGTTCCTTGCTCTGTAATGTATTTCCTTAGCAAAATTGTGAAAAATTCTAGTGGGATGGTTAATTCATTCAAATTGCGTGTCACTTCTTATAAATCCATGCATAAATATCATTAAATTCTGGTGGCGTATGAAGCTTCAAAAATTGTAAAATTCCCTTTTGGTTTCCCTCTGAGAAATGTGCCAATGTACTTACACGTATTTTGAATTAAATATGAGGTGACAAGTATCATTTCATTGTATTGCATGCCATCTTAGAAAAAGGTGCTGCGGGAATAGTAGGTACTCGAAGTTGGCAAGTCAGACATTTTTGGAACCTTTGAACCACAATTTTAAGAGTTTAGAAGTTCAAAGAACTTCTGACCTCCTAACAACAAAGACTTTACTCAAGGAAAAGTGACCAAGACTGACGCAAGAAGCAACTTTTAGATACTAGACTCAATGATTAGTCGGGAAGTCAGGCGGTTCATGAGCTCTTGAACCTTCCGACTTTGGTTCAAAAACATAAAGAATCTTTGATAACACATGAAAATGGATAAGGAAAACCCAACTCAGAGAAAAATGAAAGCGACAAGTAAAGAATGGAAGTTTTTCTAAGGCATGGGTGCTTTATTAAAATTTCAAACATAGGGTAACAATAGGATCTAATTGGGGACAATGACTAAGGAGGATACAAAGAATCTAGACAAAGTTTGGCAACAAAGCCTTATTCTAGAAGGGCAATAGAGTCACACAAAAAATACAACGACAACAACAGGAAAGACAAGGAAGGAAACTATAGTACAAGGCAAGACTCAAGAGTGTTACTAGTTGTACAGCTTCAAATCTTGCCCATTGTAGGCAAGAGGCAACGACATCCCATCAAGATATGCTAGTTTCTCTCCAATGAATTTTTTGATCTGCAAAGATACTCTCCACAAAGAGTCAAATTTCTTATGAGCCCCCTTTGGCTCTCTTCTCCTATCCTATAAAAGCACATAATCTCCCACAACAAAATTTCTTTGCTTAGCCCTCTTATAAAAAATCTTCTTGACATCCTCTTGGTGTTTGGTGATGTTATCGACAAAAAACTCTCTTTGTTCCTCTAATTGGTTCAAATACATTATCCTCTTCTCCAAAGTTGATTGAAATTGTTCATCTTCAATTGCCTTCTATAGGTTCAGTGCAAATAATTCCAAAGGAATAGTAATTGCACTGTCAATCCCATAGACCAGCTAAAAAGGAGACATATGAATGGCTCTTTTGTAAGTTATCCTGTCAGTCCAAAGAGCGTCATACAAACTCTTATGCCATCCTCTTTGATTTTCATCTACAAGTTTCTTGACAATTGAAATGAGATTTTTATTTCTTGATTTGGCTTGCTTATTTCCTTGTAGATAATAATCAAATGAATGGGCAAGAGCTAATACCATAATCATAATAGAAAAGAGTAAATTTAGAGGAGGAGAAACTAGAGGCATTATCAGCTACAATCTTTTTAGGTACACCAAACTTGACCAAGATGTTCTCTTGGAGGAGATTACAAATTACCTTAGAGGTGGTATGTTTTATAGGAATTGCTTCCACCCACTTAGTAAAGTAATATCTAGATTTCAAGATATGAGTATTCCCAACACTGGAATTAGGGTTAATAGGTCCAATGAAATCAAATCCCCATTGCTTAAACAGTTCATCAGTCATCACTAGTTTCAGAGGCAACACAACTAATTGAGGTCTGCTAGTAAATTTCAAACATTTCTCACACTTAGACACCCAAATATAGGCATCTTTGAACATGCCTAGCTAGTAAAAACAATGCCGCAATATCTTAAAGGATGCCACTGATGCTGACAAGTGTCCCCCACAAGCTTCACTATGAAAAGTTTCTATTAATTTATTTTGCTGCTCTTTATCCATGCATCTAAGAAATGTTCCATCCACTCCTTTCTTCTATAAGTTGCCCTCCCAGAGGACATATTTGCTCACTTTAAGCTTTTGATTTATTTTCTCTTTGGTAGAGAGGTGGGGTGGACAATCACCATATGTTAGAAAATAAGAAATGTCAGAAAACCAATCATCAGTAGTGCTTGTGAAAAGAACCAGAGGCAACTCTTCATCTTCATCAACCTTGTTCTTAGCAATCATTTTACACAATCCTTTGCCTTTGACCAAATTAGTAGGTTTTATTTCAACATCATATTCTTGAACCTTGGGCTATCTTACATCTGATTTCCTATTGTGTAAGGATACTCTTTACAATAGACTCTGGAACATAGACAACTACATGTGAATGTAAAATGTAAAATCTGAATCTTTTTAAAGCTTTCAATACCGCATATGCATTTGTTCTAGTGCAAATTATTTTAATTAATGTTTATTTAATGACACACTCATGAAAGCAATTGGAGCTTCAATCCCTTGTTCATTCTTTTGTAGCAAAATTGCTGACAGGGTGTAGTCTGATGCATAGCAATAGATAATAAAATCCTTTTCAAAATTGGGATGCACTAATGTAGTTGAATTGGCAATGGCTATCTTAACCTCCTCAAATTCCTATTTACCTTCATCACTCCATTTAAAATTAGGATGGTTTTTCATCATCTCAGCAATATGCCTAGTCAACTCAGCAAAAATCAGGAACAAATCTTCTCTAAAAATTTACCTAACCAAAGAAAGATCTGGTATTACTTTTAGTCATGGGCAAACTCAACTGTTGAATTGCTTTGACCATCTCAAGATCAATTTCTATGCCATCCTTGGAGATGATATGGCCAAATAGCTTCCCTTTAGTTACAGTGAAAATTGACTTTTTAGGATTTAAAGAAATACCATGTTCTCTATAGCGTTGCAACACTACCTCCAGATCATGTAAATGGTCAGCCCTTTTCTTAGAGAAAACAATGAGATCATTGAGGTAAATGACAACGATTTTATTTTTTAGATCACCAAATGTTAAATCCATTACCCTTTGGAAAGTGCCCCCTGCATTGATAAGGCCAAATGACATCTTATTGTAATCAAAAATACCAATAGGGGTAGTGAATGTTGTTTTGTGCTGATCCTCTGGGGCTACCTCAATTTAATTATACCCCACAAAACCATCTAGCATGGACATCATCTCTAAACTAGATACTGTCTGTAATATATGATCCATAATAGGTAAGGATAGTTATCTTTCAGAGAAGCTTGATTTAGATGACAAAAATCAACACAAATCATTATTTCCCCATTCTTGTTTCTTACAGGAATGATATTAGCCACCCATGTAGAGTGGTGAATGGGGTAAATAATTTTCACCTTCAGTATCTTGTCTACCTCACTAAAAATAGCCTCGGATATTTATTCAGGTTTGTATAGCACCATGCGAAAACATCTCTGTAGCGAATAAGTAAAGAAATTAAATGCTCTCTCTTTCGAAGAGCAACACTTCCCAATACAAACAATTTTTAGATCTTCCTCTGTGCTAATATTTACTCAATCATAATCAGACGACGATCTGATTGAGACTTCACTTTTTTACTTCAGGTACTGATCATGTCTATTAAAAAGGTCCTCTAATGAGATCAAACCCTTGGGAATTTTGTTTCCTTTTAACTGGATAACTTCTGACTCTTGACCATTGTGATAATTTACTTCACCCTCCAAAACATCATTGCTTTCATCACAACTCCCTTCAAAGAACACATTGGCAAAAGGCTCATCCTTTTCAAGAAAAGAAATTATTTGATGGTTATTATTAAATATCTACCAATGATTGACGTTGTCAGGTACGCTGGACCTATAGACTATCTCAACTCTATAAGGTTTGTCTTTGAAATCTGGGTGAGGTAGCAAGAGAGATGTAGACACAACCAATGAATCAGTTTGAGTGTTCCAATCCCTAGGCACAACTTCTATTGATAAAGCATCAAAATCTTCTATGTAATCCCATACTTTATTTTGGTAATGCCTCAACCTTCCATTTTTCACTATATATAATTTCCTTACTTGTTTAACAATTAACTCAGCATCACCTCTGGCTCTTAATTACTTAATACCTTCTTCCTTAGCCAATGCCAGTCCTAACAACAAAGCCTCATACTCTGTAGTGTTATTGGTATTATCAAACTCTAATTTGTAAGCAAAAGGAAACTTACAATCATTAGGAGATATCAGAACCACTCCAATACTAGAACCAACAGTAGAACAACTACCATCAAATTCCAACGTCCACACCTCATTGGCCAAATCAAGGCTTATCAGATTTTGATCATTTTCCACCACTGATGTGCACATGTATGTACCAGGTCTAGTTTCCACATAAAATATTTGCCCTTGTGTCTTTTGACTTCAATACAGTGAACTTGGCCTTAGGTTCTAAATTTAGGTGGACCTTATTCCCATCTATTGTTATCAAAGAATGAGACCAGTCTATTTGAATCTCCCCACCCAAATCTCTATAGAAAATATAGCTCAAAAGCATCCCATAGCTTGCAGGTATATCTGCCACTAAAATGGTTAACTTCAATCTCTTCTTAGGATAGGTGGCAAGGGTAACTTGGGCATCTTTAATTGTACCAAGAATATGTACTGGAGAGACATCCATCGAAAAGCACCTACCATGAGAAGAGGTATAGGATAAACCTAGGGCTTTACCAACCTAGGTAGGCATTACATTATCAGAGGCTCCAGAGTCAATGACACAGTTTCTTAATTTATAAGCAATAATGTATAATGACACATAGAAAGGTTATGATTTTTCAAAGGGGTTTTGAGGGCCAGATTCTTGGGAATAGGAATTTGAGCAATTTTATTTCTTAGCATGGACTTCATTATCATTTGACACCTGAGCATTACAATGAGAGGGAGATGGTTCTTGTTTGACGTATCTGACTAGTCTATCTAGTTCAGAAGGGTTGAGTCTAAAGTATTCTACTTGAGAAATTTATATCTTTGTACTTTTACATGACTTAACTATATCAAATGCACTAGAAACAAGAACTTCAGAAGAAGTGGAGGGTACCTTAGCAGAAGTAGCTTTAGGTGTAGTGCTCTCTGTCTTCTTGGAACTAGCATTGTCCCATCTTAACAAAATATATTTTGGAGTAGAAGACGAACTACTAGGATAGCCTTGAGGATTTTGTCCTTTCTATGCTTGCTGTCCTCTAGTGAATACTGCACAATTGGGACTATCAAGCTCTGTATATACATCCTTCCTGAATTTAATCTCTAACTCATATTCAAAGAAGTTAACACTTGCATCACCAGATGAAGAGGGTTCTTCTACATAGGGCTCTTCCATATGCTCATTCATTGAGAGCATCTGCATGAATCTTACCATCTCTGGACAAGATGCCCCATCATGATTAGAAGTTAGATGAAAGTTACACATCATATGATTATTTTTGTTGGTAGAGGGACTAGCTTCAATTGTTAACCTCTAGGTTGGACCAGGTAAGGGTAATGTTCTGTTATAGTTCCCTTGAGAATCATGATCTCTTCTCATCATATCCTGGTAAGAGGGTTGATGGGAACCTTTAGGTATCTACCTCTTCAAAGTAATTATGTCATTGGCCAGTCTTTGTATGATCAATAGGATTAGTAGAGTTGACTGCTAAAGGTTTGCCATTTGTAATTCTTTCTTCCATTTTCCAGCAGTTATGAGATTATCTTCTATTGCAATGGCCAGAGTTTGAGCTGCAACTAAGTTAGTAGCACCTTCCCTCTTTATAGCATAACTGACATTGGGAGGGAGGGAATTAATAAAGAAACATTTCAATAACCCATCAGTAGGAATAACATCATTAGGGATCCTATTTGTGAGTTTGTTAAACTTAGCCACAAACTCTCTCATTTGTTCATGGACTTCCTTCTTCATTGAGGAGAGTTGGGCTACTAATGTGTGTTCATTATCAGTAGTCTTGAACCTATCTTCGAACTGGCATCTCATGGAGGCCTAGTCTCTAATAGACACATTAGGTAAGTGATAGAACCACTCGACTGCAACATCAATGAGAGATTCCATAAATAATCTTACAGATATGTCCTCATGCTAAACTCCCAAGATGGAACAAGCAACAAAGAAGATGTTTATGTGTTCCTTTGGAGTGACCTTTCCGTCACCTCTAAACTTAGGTATAATTTTAATAGAGCCCCTTGGTAAGTCATGCAGATTTGCTCCAAGTCTTAGAGGTCCAATAGCAGCTCCCCATGGAATAGGTGGAGGTTGAGCCATATTGAAAGGGATGTGAAGAGGGAAATTAACTTGAAGAGGTAGAATGGTACCGTCAAGGGTTAAAACTTGACAAGAGTAACCAACAGACTCTCTTATAGGTGGAGGAGAGGATGGCCTACTCTAAGACTTGACCTTTCTTGTGGGATGGGAAGGAGCAAAATTAAGAGATTGAAGCAAGTCAAAGTTAATATCAGTAATACCCTTCTGTCTATCACCCTGGGTATATCTTTTCATAGCCAACTTTCACAAATATATGTATATCAAAACAATAGTGTAGAGTCACCAAACCAGTTGCTGGTTATTGTGAGGGAGAGCTGGTTAAGCATGCACTTGATTCCTCTATCTAACAGTAGGGTTTATTTGCCTATTATCAAGGACTGCTTGAATTAGTAGGGGCCTTCCTCTTCTAGGCACAGGAACAACTCCTTCGACAAAAAAATCTCCCGAGCTTCACCAAATCAACATGCATTTTCTCTTATAATATCACCAAGTTCTTCTTCTTCAAGCAACTCATCTACTTGATGATACTATTGGTTCATTCTCCTACTTTACTAGGCAACAAGTCGAAGACAAGTAATAATATCTTCATGATCACCAACTAGCTAATCTACATTAGGTTGTAGAACTGGTGCACATTTCCACAGAGAACCATAAAGTCCAACAATAAGGCAACTTATAGAAAATATATAATAATTTTCATAAGTTTCTCCCCAACAGAGTTGCCAAAAATCTATTGGTTAATAGATTTATCACCTAACTCTATATTCTCACGCCCATCAAGATGAAAATGTAACAACAATTAAATCTATTGCAATGGTATTTTATAAAGATTCTTTGCTTCTTTTACAAGGTGCAACTACCTTCAATTAATATCCAATGAATGAAAAAATAGTATTGCTTTTAACCAGAAAGAAAAATAAAGGTGATGCTTTTAACTAGAAAGAAATAAAGGTAATTTATATCTAAATCTCAACTAAGTTAACAAAAATTTCAAAGACTTCCACCATATTGTTTAGGGTAAAATTTGGATTGTTTAGATGTTTGGAATCCTCCTTTCACCCTATACATTCAAGGATCTAGGGTCAAGTGGCAATTCACTATCATACCCTAGATCACTGTGAGATGTAGGAAAACTTGGATTAGGGAATTTAATTATCAATTTTCCTTCTCTTATGCTTAATTGACCATTAAAACCCTAATTTTGTAAATATGACAATAAACAGATGAATAACAGAAAATGCTCTTGTAGAGGAATATAAAATGACAAATCATAGTATACTTGTTTTCGGGGTTCTGAGGCAGAAAAGTCAAGGGCACTGGAGTGGGTGCCCAAGTCCAAGGCCCTACTTTTTAGCCAGATATGGAAACTTAGTCTGTAACCTATTTCTGTTGTTTCAGAGATTTTCCCGTCATGAAACTTTGGGGACTAGGGAGTAGGCCTCCAAGTCTAGGGGGCATGTTTTCTTCCTATTCTACAATTCCAACCCTTCAAGATGTCTTCCTGCAACTTCACTTTGCCCAGCTCCGCAACCTGTAACCTACAATCATGAAAACTTTGGGAGGGGGTTGTGGTGTTTAGAGGCTTGCCTCAGCCAAGCCCTAGAGGACACTTAAGTCTCTAAACACCATTTTCAGATAGAGAGTGCATGCCCTTGTGAGGTAGAGGCAAAAACCAAAGGAAATAATGATGGAAACACAATATGATGTCACCTTGTAGCGAAGATATAATGGGAGGAAGATGCTCTTCATTCCATGATGAAATAGATTCTCAAATCTACAAACACAAACACATAGACCACACAAATCTTCTCTTGCAACACAATGAAAGTCTTGAATTACCTTGAGAATGCCTAAAGTTCACAATGATCATCTAGTTTCTAAATGAATGCCTAAGCATGCTTTTATATGCAACTACAAACACTCCCACCAAGATTTTTGTAATTTAAATTTACCATGTCGGCATAGGACCTAGATAATGGTCATAAACCAACACCCAAAAATTGGGAGTGCACCAAAATAAGGCAGGACTAGGGTTCGGGCGCCCAAGTCCTCCCCCCTTATTTTGGGTAGGGTCAAGCTCAAGGGGTCCTCCTAGGTCCCATTTGTCATGTTAACTAGGGCTCATTCCATCGAGATGCCAAATTATAAAGTAAGATGTCCTAAATGCATGCAAAAGACCCATGAGCTAAAACTAAAGAGGGAAAAGCCCCCAAGGGGACATTTTCTGATGTTACATTTAGCCCCCACTTTAATGTATGTATAAATGCAAGGCCAATACATGCATTAAAGTAAGGTCAAAAACACAACAAACACACCAAGCACAGAGAAGACACGCCAATCACATAGAAAATAGTAACAGGCATACAAAACATGAAGAAGATAGTTACAGTCATGTAGAACATGGAGAAAGCAGTAAATGCATGGAAGACACATTAATGCATGGAAGACAGGCATGATTTATTTTATTTTCTTTTTATCATATATATGAAATGCAGATGCAAGTATGAGAAAGTAAACAAACCTCCCATAATGCATGATGCACTCATTGCGTAGGTCTTTGTATATATGGGGCAACACACACACAAGACACGTAAGACCTCCCAAAATGCATACTGCATATGGGGAAACAGACACACCAAACAAAACAAGCATGCCAAAACACACACACACTTGAAGACACGGAGAAAACATGGCAGACAAGTGATAGTGTGTTCCCTATTTCTAGGCTCATCACCATCTCAGGCACATTACAGGCACACACTGATGATTGGGCTTCACCACAACAATCACCGAAGACACGCTTAAGGGTTAAAATAGTCATAGATTCGCTCCCTGCCTCCATAGAGGACTTTTGAAAATGATAGGATGATGCACTCTGCTTTGAGAAATACTCCATCCCCACCTCCATAGAGGGCTTAAGATAAAAAAGGATATGCACGATATCCCACCTCTACAGAGGGCTTACATGATTGATTGATTGATTACAAACATACTCAAGATGTAGGATGCACTCATCGCGCAGGTCTTTGCATCTGAGGACAAACACATTGCTAACGTCTACAATAGACAGGTTACCTTATATATGCCCCCACATTAAGGTGGTTGATATCAGTTATCAATATCAAGCACATTAAGGTAGGAATAAAACACACAAGGGAACACTGACTTTCGCAAAGCCCATGCCCCCCAGAGGTGACATGTACTTTACGATTGCCAAATGTTCCCACAAACACATCCCTGCAAGAAACATGTTAGTGTCTACAACATCATGATAAACAACAACAATGCATATGATTAACCACACAAAGAGCCAAGGTTATACAACGAATTTAGAGTTTGAGGATAACCATGGGGCTATATCACGAAGCTCTTCGAATTGAGTACCATCAAGGCCAGATTAAAAGACAAACAAAGGTGCATAGAGCAGTAGTATTGTTAAGGTTTGTAAATGCGATAGAAACATCATCAAATTCACTATGCGGAAAGCACAAGTGCTTCCACTAGCCAAGTGTTTGATAAAATGTACAACCCCATCATCATATTAGGAACTAAGTCCATTTTTTGATTTCTCTCGAAAGGGACACTAGGTTTGCATTAGTATAAATGTTTGTCATCATCCACTCGCTAGATGGAAACGCTAGAGGAAGGGAAACAATAAATAAGGGAGGAGAAACAAGTGTCTTAGGGACAGTCACGTAGGAGGGTGCCCCCAGTGTCACCAACTGTAACACTATGTCCGTAAGACATAACACACAAAAATGAAATCAGAGAGAGAGGCAACATAGAAGAATAATGTACAAATAGAAGAAGGTCACAATAGAGGCGGTCTCCTGGTATCTCAGACCTTACTAGAGAATCAGGGGTCACCCTAGGAGGCCTAAACAACATATAACACAACATAGGGGAAGCACATCATGAGAGAGATAGAGGGTTAGAGATACCTACCTGGTAGAACCATCATTAAGAACATACACATTTAGATATCTCTAATGTTGTTTTAATATTGTATTAACATTAAGTTTAGGATGAAAAGAGGCTTTGGTGGGTTTGAAAGAATGGTATCCTATACCAGTTGTGTAGTTAATTCCATCAACTTGTAAACGTACTCTAATTCCTTGTTGATTTACACCACAACCATTGCCTACATAGTCATTATTTTTGTACAAGATTTGAAATCCACGACCATATAGAGAGTCCATTTCTTTACAAGAAGGTGAAGCCTCATAGGTATCATAATTTGTAGTATAGGTAAGGGTGTTGTCTTTATTTTCAACCAAGGAAACTTTGTTTTTCTGAGATGTTTCAAAAGATTTTTTAGACAAGATCGATGCAGTTTTTGATGTGTCAGGTTTATTAAATTTGTATTCCCCTGTACTACAAAGGTTAAAATCTAATGAACCCCAATCATCATCAACAAGTGCATTCGATGGTTGAGAGTATTGCACAACATTAGTCACTGACGGATCACCTTGTAAATTGCTTAAGCTCATATGATTGTAAACTAGTTTTTGCATTTCAATGTGTAAACAGTTATCAGATTCAGGATCAACATGAACAGTATGAAGTTTACCTTTGAATATAAACTTGAATGATGTAGAGTGGAAGGGACTACCCCCAATGTATGAATCCAAGGTCTACCGAGAATCATGTTCTAAGATAAAGAACTAGGCATGACATGAATTAGAGAAGGCACAATCACAGGTCCCACTTGTATAGGTAAAGTTATAGTACCTATAGATTGTCATCCAACATTGTCAAAACCATAGATACTTAATGGTTCCATCTTGATCGCAGATGTATCAACTTTAATCTTATGTAATAAGTCTATGCCACAAACATTAAGAGTTGATCCATTATCAATCATAACTCTCTTAACCAATGTTTTGTTTATTGTGACAAATTGTATAAGAGGATCATATTGGTTTTGAACTTCAATTGATGGTAATTCCTATGGTTGAAAGAGAATATATGTTTTTGTTGCATGCATACTATCCAATACAGCTACTACATCATTCAGATTAACAACAGGTGGCACAATCACCTTTTGTAAAGCTTCTTGGAGCATTCCATGGTATGTAGGTGATGTTTGTATTAAATTCCAAAGAGAGAGCTTAGCCAGAGTAGTGCAGAGCTATTTGACAAGATCATACTCTTGACCACTTTTATGAGTAAGGCGAGGTGTTGGAGGGAGTATAGGTTGAGAACATGGAAGAGAGACAGGCACATGCGGTGATTGGTTACTTTGGTTGTTATTACGGGTGTTGTATATGTGAGCAATCACATTGTGGTGTGGTTTTTGTAACACATTTTGAACACCTTGACTTGGTTTAGTCATTTGTTGTGCATATTTATAGATGTAATCCTAGGGTTGAACTTGAATAGTAATTATGAGATTTAAACAAGAGGGTGCACTAGGTGCCCCTTAGACAATCATCTTAGGAATATTACTACAAGGTCTATTAATGATGATTGAATTAACATTGTTTCCCTTTTGATTGCACCCAACATCCATCCCTAAAGGATTTAATGTGAGAGACCTTTTCTCATCCACTAATGCTACATCTTGGCTAGGGAGAGCAGTGGGATGAGAGGAAGGTACAATAATGATATGAAGATTAGGTGTTACAACATTGATAGGGCTATCATGTTAGTTTTAGGACAGACAACTAAGAGGGGGGGTGAATCAATTGTCCCAAAACCTTCTATTCTTTAAACACTTAAATCCTTATTGTAATTCAATAGCATAATAATAAATTAATCATGGAAGCACAATGTAATAATTCAAGAGCAGAGATGCATTAACACATATGACACCAAACTTTTAACGTGGAAAACCCGGTTAAGGGAAAAACCATGGGGTGACTAACCTAAGATTGTATTCTTTGTTGAAAGAATAAGAACAAAATGGCACATGCCAATTAGGGCTCACTACTTGAGCACACTGCTCACAAGAGGCCCACTGCCTACACGAGACACATTGTCTATAGAATAATAAATATTACATACTTAAACTGAAGATTAGCATCTTCACCATGCTTGACTCAGTTCCATTTAAGCTCAATACTTCTACTCTGCTTTTTGCTCTTCTCCTTTCTACCACACTCTCATCTTTGTCACACTTCCTTTGAACTAACTTCTCAATTCTCATTTATACAAGACATCAACTTTGGGATAATCATCAAAGTCGGCACAATACATACTTTATTTTATTACAGAGAAAATTCACAAATACAACTTGATTTATTACAAAATGCTTCATGTGAATCACCATACTATTGGCCACACATATCTGGGACTTCAATCTTCTTTGAGGAACACGCCATCCTTTGCAGAACATCTTCAAGATCATCTACAAGATGTGTAAATCATCCGGTCAGCCAAGTTTAAGAAGAACATCATCATCCGGAAGTAATTCTTCAATTATGAGCTTAATCTTCAATGCGGACCACCAAAATGAACTGGACACAATCTAGAGACCCCCACAAGCTTGCCTGAATTACCAAGAACATCCAAACCACTTTTGCTTATTGAAATCATTCTCTTCCTCATCCAGAACCTCAACAACACAGTCTGTCATTACTGTCATATTGGAATAGATGCTTGTGGACCTCTGGACCACAAACCAATTGAGTTGTCAATTCACATTGACTTTCTAAACACTCCGCCAAATCCACAGAACAAGATATTGCATTTCTAGATCTCACCAGACCTATTTGTGTCACTCTGTCACCTCTGAACATCTGCTAGAACCAATTTTACTTATATTGCCATAACTTCTTCAAATCTTCATGTGAACCTCTCAAATCTTTACTAGATCACCTTTAGACACATCTACAAACCCTTTGATGCACATCCTCTGATCTTCACCTTATCTAGGATCTTCACTTCATAGAGCTTCACTGTCATCACTATTCTTCTCTGTTTCTGATAGGACTAATTTTCTCAATATCCTCAGCACACAGCTCATCTAATCCTTGACATCAATGCAGCAGGAGTATGTTGACATCAATGACAACATCGGTTGGGCCCATACTTGCAACAATCTCCCCCTTTGTCATTAATGGTATCATATGATGTGAAAAACTATTTTAACCATCAAGACAAGAACTTCTCCTCACTGACTGACATAGCTCCCTCTATCAAAAGCAACCATTCACATGTCTTCTCTTCCTTTACTGCTCCCCTTTTGATCAGCAACAACTTTTATTTTTCACATGTCTTCTCTCCCCCTTTGACATCAATGGCAAAGGGCACATACTTGCATCAATCTTTTGAATCATATAGACTGCTCCCCCTAAGTAGCATCTTCCTATCATCAATCCGAACCACAAGATATGACTGTGAGATCCACCAGACCGATGCACATTAGTGCACTTTAATATAGAATTGGAGGGGTAATAACCCCTAACTTCTCCCTGAGATACTCAAAAGAGTCCTTAGGTAGAAGTTTAGTAAAAATGTCTACAATCTGATCCTTGGAGGGTACAAACTCCAATTTGACTTCATTCTTGTTCACCTACTTTCTCAAAAAGTGAAACTTGATGGATATATGTTTTGTCTTTGAATGCAACACTGGATTTTTTGATATATTTATTGTACTTGAGTTATCATAGAAGATTGTGATAGGTTCCTCATACTCCACTCTGATGTCTCTTAGCATTTGCTTCATCCACAATACTTGAGTGCAACTACCTGCTGCTGCAATATATTCTGCTTTTGCAGTGGACAGAGATAGTGCCTCTTGTTTCTTGCTTATCCAAGAAACCAATCTTTTCCACAAAAAGAATGCACCACCACGGGTACTCTTCCGGTCATCCACATCTCCTGCCCAATCCGCATCAGTATATGCATGAAGAGAGAAATCATGATCTCTAGGATACCATAAACTATACTCAATTGTTCCTTTTAGATATCTGAGAATCCTCTTGATTGCCATGACATGAGATTCTCTGGGATTAGCTTGGAATCTGGCAACAAGACCAACAACATTCATAATGTCAGGTCTAGTTTGAGTAAGATACAGTAGTCCTCCAATCATTGACCTATACTTTTTCTGATCAGCCTTAGGAGAGTCATCATCTTTGCTCAGTTTACATTCGGTTGCCATGGGAGTATTCATTGGTTTTGAGTCTTCCATCCCAAATTTCTTCAACAATTCTTTCACATATTTGGTCTGTGAAATGAAGATTCCTTTCTTTGTTTGAGTGATTTACAAACCCAAGAAGAAATTCATTCCCCCAAACATGGACATCTAAAATTTACTTTTCATTTGATTTGCAAAAGTTTTGTACATACTATCTCTTCCTCCAAAAATGATATCATCATCAAATACTTCAACAATCAAGATATTTTCATGATCAATTTTGAAGTACAAGTTACTGTTAGCAGTACCTTTGTTGAAACCAATCTTCAAAAGATGTTTATCCAATCTTTCATACTAGGCTCTTGGGGCTTGTTTAAGTCCATATAGTGCTTTCTTCAACTTGCAGACCATAACACCATGATCAGACAATTGAAATCCATCCGATTGCTCAATGTATACTTCTTCTTCCAAGTCACCATTCAAGAAGGCAGACTTGACATCCATCTGATATACTTTGAAATATTTGAAGGCAACAGAGGAAAGAAATAATCTGACTGCTTTAATTCTTGCCACCGAAGAAAATGTTTCTTCAAAATTAACTCCTACTTGAGAATAACCCTTGTAGACCAATCTGGCTTTGTTTCTGACTACTTCACCATCCTCATTCAATTTATTCTGGAAGACCCATTTGGTTCCAATCACATTTTTGTTTCTAGGTCTGGGAACAAGATCCCAATTGTGATTTTTCTCAATCTGCATCAACTCTTCCTTCATTGCTTTAGTCCAGCTTTCATCATTGCATGCTTCACTTACTGTTTTTGGTTCAATTTTTGAAATTAGACAATACTTTTTTGAATCTTGAGCAATCTTTCTTCTTGTTTGAACACCTTTGCTTTTATCACCTATGATTTGATCTTTAGAATGATTCAGTCTTACATACTTGGGAGTTTTGGGAATTTCTTGTACTTCTATTTCTTGGACAGGTTCATTCAAACTTATCTCTTCTTCCTATATTTCAAGATTCTCCGGATCAGTCTGGATCTGAATTTCAGAAGGGGTTTGGACTTCTTGGACCAAAACATCATTCTGATCATCTTCTTCATATTCATAAAGCCTTGAGGGTTTTTCAATGCCTTCATCAACCTTCACATTTGTACTTTCTATAATCTTTCTCAATCTCTTGTTATAACACCGATATGCTTTGCTTTGAGTAGAATAACCCAAGAATATTCCTTCATCACTTCTAGCATCAAATTTTCCAAGGTCTTCATCTCTTTTAATATAACATTTACTACCAAAGACTCTGAAATACTTTACAGTGGGAGTGATGCCAAACCAGAGTTCATAAGGGGTCTTACCAGCATTGCTTCTGATTTGTACTCGATTAAGAGTATAGACAACAGTGCTTATAGCTTCTCTCTAGTAGATCTGAGGAACATTTGCTTCCATCATCATGGTTCTAGATGCTGCCTGGATGGTCCGGTTCTTTCTCTCCACTACTCCATTCTGCTATGGAGTCCTTGGAGCAGATAGCTATCTTTTTATCCCATGTTTCTCACAGAATTCTATGAACTCTCTGGATGTGAATTCTCCACCTCTATCAGACCTAAGATATTTTATCTTTAATCTAGTTTCATTTTCTACCATAGCCTTGAATATTTTGAATTTTTCAAGAGCTTCAAATTTCTCTTTTAGAAAAGTCACCCACATCATCTGGGAATGATCATCAATTAGTAACATGAAATATCTATCACCTTGCAAACTCCTAATTCTTGCCAGTCCACATAGATCAGTATGTATTAAGTCTAACAATTCGGTAGAAGATTGTTCCTTACTTTTGAATGTGACTTTGCTCAGCTTACCTAATTGACATTCTTTGCACAAACTGTTAGTAGGTTTCACCAGTCTTGGAAGATCTCTTATAGCCTGAGTGTTGCTTATCTTGATGATATTATCAAAATTCACATGACACATTCTCCTATGCGACAACCAAATCTAATCAATTTGGACAAATAAACAACTTTTGTCAGTACCAACCAAGTGGAAGATGTTACCTTTTGTTTGAGTATTGGATGTAATCTCTATTCCAAAACTTCCAAAGATCTTACATTTTTCATTTTTGAATCAGAGATCATAGCCTTTGTCCACCAACTACCCAACACTGAGAAGATTGTGCTTCAGACCTTCAACATTTAGTACATCACTAGTTTTGTTCTTTCCATCAAAAGAAATAGTTCCTCTACCTCTAATTCTGCTAGCAGAATTATCACCAAATTTTACAGCTCCTCCATATCTTTCCAAATCTATGAAGTTATTTTTGTCACCAGTCATATGGTGGGAGCATCCACTGTCAATGACCCAATCATCCTTTTCTTCAACTTGGGAAGCCAGATCTCTTTCTATAATTTTATGATTGATAGATTTAGAGGGCATTGGATCTTCTTCCTTGATGGCAATAATCACCTAGTCACTTCCAAATTTGGTTTTTGTCTCTAATTCATCATCTATTACTCCTTCATCATCATCATCTTCATGAACATAGTAACATTTTTTTTGGAATATTGATCTGTTTGGATTTTCCCTTGAAAATCTTTCGAACACTTTGAGGCAAAATGACCAATCTTGTTGCAGTTGAAACATTTGAAGGCCAATTTTCCTTCATACTTACGAGATCCTCTTGGCAGTCTTTTTGCAATAAAGGCTTCAAGTTGAGTAGCTTATGTTTCATCTTCTTCTAGATCTTTTCTTCCCTTTTCATATGATGATAGTTTCTTTGAGGAGTTCTCTCCTGGATCAAACTTTTATTTTTCTTTAACAAAGGCACTAGCTTTGAATACAGATTCAGCCTTGGGGGGTGCATATCCAAAATTGGCCAATACAAATGTAGCTAATTTTCCAACCAATTGATCTCTTGAGATATTTGAAAAAGATTTGAATTCTTCAATAGCAACAACCTTGTGTTTGTAAGCAGGAGGTAGGGATCTGAGAACTTTGGCAACAATCTCATCTTCATCTAAGATTCCACTAGCACACCTAATGCCACAAACAAGCTCATTTACTTTTGGCATAAATGTAGTGATATTCTCATCTTCATTCATCTTTAGGTTTTCAAATTTTCCTTTCAGACTCTGTAGCTTATCACATTTAACATATTTGTTTCCTTCATACAGTAGTTCTAGTTTTTCCCAAATCTCATATGTCGTTTTTAAATCTATAACATTTGTCAGCTCTGAATCAGATAAGGCACTTAATAAAGCTTCTTTAGCCTAAAGATTGTCTTTAGCATCTTTAATTTCATCTATAGTTATCGAACCATTCTTTGGAGGAACATACTTCTTTGAAGTTATGGTCCAATATTGCATTCCCATACATTGCAAGTGACATTCCATGCGGCTTTTCCAAAGAGTGTAATTGGTTCCATCAAACCTCAGACTATCCTTCTTGTAGGAAGACATCCTAGATCTCCTCAAGTGGTTAAGCTCTTTTAGAGGAACTTAGCTCTGATACCAATTATTAGTTTTAGGATAGACAACTGAGAGGGGGGGTGAATCAGTTGTCCCAAAACCTTCTATTCATTAAACACTTAAATCCTTCTTGTAATTTGATTGCATAATAATAAATTAATCATGGAAGCACAATGCAATAATTCAAAAGTAGAGACACATTAACACATATGACACCAAAATTTTAATGTGGAAAACCCGGTTAAGGGAAAAAGCACGGGGTGACTAAACCAATATTATATTCTCTATTAAAAGAATAAGAAGAATAAAATGGCACATGCCATTTAGGGCTCACTACCCGAGCACACTAGTCACAAGAGTCCCACTGCCTACAAGAGACACATCGTCTACAAAATAATAAATATTACATACTTAAACTGAAGATTAGCATCTTCACCATGCTTGAGTTAGTTCCATTTAAGCTCAATACTTTTTTTCTACTTTTCACTCTTCTCCTTTCTACCACACTCTCATCTCTGCCGCACTTCCTTTGAAATGACTTCTCAACTCTCATTTATACAAGACATCGACATTGGGATAATCATCAAAGTCGACACAATACATACTTTATTTTATTACAGAGAAAATTCACAAATACAACTTGATTTATTACAAAATGCTTCATGCGAATCACCATACTATTGGCCACACATATCTAGGACTTCAATCTTCTTTGAGGAACATGCCATCCTTCGTAGAACATCTTCAAGATCATCCGCAAGATGTGTAAATCATCCAATCAACGAAGTTTAGGAAGAACATCATCATGCAGAAGTAATTCTTCAATTACGAGTTCAATCTTCAATGCAGACGACCAACACAAACTCGACACAATATAGAGACCCCCACAAGCTTGCCTGAATTACCAAGAACATCCAAACAACTTTTGCTTATTGAAATCACTCTCTTCTTCATTTGGAACCTCAACAACACAGTCTATCATCACTGTCATATTGGAATTTATGCTTGCGGACCTCTAGACCATAAACCAATTGAGTTGTCAATTCACATTGACTTCCTAAACACTCAACCAGAATAGGATATTACATTTCTGGATCTCACCGGACCTATTTGTGTCACCCTGTCACCTCTGAACATCTGCCAGAACTAGTTTTACTTATATGGCCATAACTTTTTCAAATCTTCATACGGACCTCTCAAATCTTTACTAGATCACCTTTAGACACATATCTACAAACCCTTTGATGTGCATCCTCTAATCTTCACCTTAGCTGGGATCTTCACTTCATAGAGCTTCACTGTCATCATTGTTCTTCTCTATTTCTGATAGGACTAATTTTCTCAATATCCTCAGCACACAGCTCATCCAATCCTTGACATCAATGCAATAGGAGTATGTTGACATCAATGACAACAGCAATTGGGCCCATACTTGCAACGTATCCATGGTCTTCTCATATAATATTATTGGTATTTCAACTATGGAATCATCATCATCATCATCACCATATGTTTTAGCTATTAAATCCAAAGCATTAAGAGAACTTTCACTCTCATCATTCTTAATGTGTTTTATCAAATCTCCTATGACCCAAGGGTATGTATTCATGAGAGAAGTGAAGTTGTCAAAATTAGATACATAGTCAAGGATTTCAAATGAGGAACATTTAAATATATCCTTGTGATACATAGCTTGTAAATAAGTGAGCACATGAGGATTCATATTAAGAAATTTGTCGAAACTCTCAAAGTTTTTGATATATGCATGTAAAGATACCAAAGAGAAATGAGATGAAGATGCCATAATGAAATGTATTGTAACATCAATGCAAAATTAGATTTTAACAGCTATTTTTTTTTAAAGTATGCAAGAGACAAGTGCAAAACTATATGCAAAAATGACCTAAAATGCTTGATTTTTGGTACTTTTTCAATGCAAATGAATAAAACAAAGGGTGTTGTAAGTATTTTGATCAAGGGAAACAAGTTATATGTCTGATATTAGTCTAAACCAGCAACAAGCTCCTTCTCAACACACTCTTGATGCAAATCCAAGATAATGCCAAGTCAAACTATAGTGAAAATATGTCGAAATAGGCACTTTTTCACCAAAATTCAAATGCAAGAGAGCATAACAAAGGGTTTTGTGAGGAAAATGATGATGGAAATCAAATAATATCAGTAATAATAGCAACTTGGTGCCAAAATTCCCAACACAACACGCTTTTAGTGCCACTTAAGGTAAAACCCTAGTGAAAATATAGCAAAAATAAACTATTTTTCACGGTTTTTCAATTCCAAGACCTAGAAAAAGGGGTGTTGTAATAAATTTTAGGATGTGAAGCAAGTAATACTGATGATATCAGTCAACTCAATCCATAAAATTTGTCACAACACACTTGGAGTGCAAACTAGGTCAAACCCTAGGGCAAAAATAGCCAAAATATGTAGTTTTTCACCAAAATTTCAACACAAGAGCCTATTAAAAGGGTGTTGTGATGATTTTTAGGAGGGTCATAAAATTATTACCTTGATAACGACCAATTAATTCAAAAATACTTCTCATAACATGCCTATGGTGCAAGTTTAGAGAGTCGATAAGGCCAAATTTAGTGAAAATCATTATTTTTGAAGCCCTACGTTTGCGATGTTGACACAAAATGCTATGTGAATGTTTTAAAGTCTGATTTATGATGAAAATTAATTACTCTTAGATCTTAAAATGATTTTCAAGCCTTAATATGGAAAATGCCAATGCAAATGTAATGAAAATGCATGAAAATTGCTAGTTTTTTGTTGAAATTTTCTATGCAAAAATGCAAATATTTTAAATCTAAATGCAAATTTACACTAAAATGCAACTATAGACAAATTATAATTTTAATGAGCCTCTAAAATCAGTAGAAAAATCTGAAAGAAGATTTTGCCTACTAACCCTAGATTTTGGAGTTACTAGGTTTAATGAAAATTGTCAAAATTTCTACAAAAGCCTAGCAAATTAATGATGAAAATTCAATGCAAATTATTGGATTTTTGTGTTTTTCTGTAGTTTGTATCAGATCTGATGCAAAAATAATGAATTAGGAAAATTTAGAAAGAATTGATGTAATTTAGTAATCATATGAACATGCAAGCTAGGGTTTTCAAAAATTTCAATTTTTTTTGTAATTTTCTCAATGCAATAAAATGAAAGACTATATGAATGAATGAAATCAATCCAAATATAAAGATACACACTCAGAAAGTTGCAATTTAAATCCAAAAACATGGGTTCACCAAAATTTTTAGGGTAAAATTTGGATTGTTTAGTGTTTTAGATGTTTAGATGTTTGGAATCCTCCTTTCACCCTATACATTCAAGGATCTAGGGTTGAGTGGAAATTCACTATCATACCCTAGATTGCTGTGAGATGTAGGGAAACTTGTATTAGGGAATTTGATTATCAATTTTCATTCTCTTATGCTTGATTGACCATTAAAACCCTAATTTTGCAAATACGACAGTAAGCAGATGAATAACAAAAAATGATCTTGCAGAGGGATATAAAATGACAAATCACAATATACTATTTTCTGGGTTCTAAGGTGGAAAAGTCAGGGACACTGGATCAGGTGCCCAAGTTCAAGGTCCTACTTTTTACCCGGATCTAGAAACTCAATCTGTAACCTATTTCTACTATTTTAGAAATTTTCCTATCACAAAACTTCAGGGACTAGGGAGCAGGCGCCCAAGTCTAGGGGGCAGATTTTATTCATATTCTACAATTCCAACCCTCCAAGATGTCTTCCTCCAACTTCACTTTGCCCAGCTCTGTAACTTGTAACCTGCAATCATGAAAAACTTTGGGAGGGGGTTGTGGTGTTTAGAGGCTTGCCTCAGTCAAACCTTGGAGGACACTTAAGTCTCCGAACACCGTTGTCAGATAGAGAGTGCGTGTCCTTGTGAGGCAAAGGCAAAAACCAAAGGAAATAATTATGGAAACACAATATGATGTCACCTTGTAGTGAAGATATAATGGGAGGAAGATGCTCTTCATTTCATGATGAAATAGATTCTCAAATCTACAAACACAAACACATAGACCTCACAAATCTACTCTTGCAACACAATGAAAGCCTTGAATCACCTTGAGAATGCCTAAAGTTCACAATGATCATCTAGTTTCTAAATGAATGCCTAAGAATACTTTTATATGTAACTACAAACACTCTTGCCAAGATTTTTATATTTCAAACTTACCGTGTCGGCACAGGACCCAAATAACGGTCATAAACCGACACCCAAAATTTGGGACTGCCCCAAAAAAGGGCAAGACTAGGGCGTGGGCACCATGTGCTCCCCCCTATTTTGGGTAGGGTCAAGCTCAAGGTGTCCTCCTAGGTCCCATTTGTGATGTTACCTAGGGCTCATTCCATCGGGATGGTAAATTATGAAGTAAGATGTCCTAAATGCATGCAAAAGACCTAGGAGCTAAACCTAAAGAGGGAAAGGCCCCCAAGGGGACATTTTTTGACGTTACACATATCAACTTCAATGAATCAATAAAGACATACACCATACATCATACAATCGCCATCATGAACAATATACCGAAAGATAGATAATTCTTAGTAGTGAGCAAGAATTAAAGATATCTGATTACTTCAATACAGAAATACCATCAACATCAACAACAACACATCCAACATAAGAAGAATGTGTTGTACACAACCAAATTTTTTGCTTCATTAAGGCATTTTGAAACAAGTCTAGAAAATTTTCTGTCAAAAAGTCAAAATTTCTAAAAATAGACGTCGAGTTCAGTTTTCTAGGTTTCTTGAGATATGGATGTTGGCAAAATTTCTAAAAATAGAAAGTTTCTAAAAATAGAATCTCCAAATCGGGTGTCGCGCTCGATTCTCATTGGTCGATTTTTCTCCACGACCGGCATGGTCCAGACAGAATCTTCAAACAACCAAGTTTTCTCTACTGGGTTATTTTTGCTTTTTCAGAAGGTGAAGCATGAGCTCGAAAGTCATCAACACAGAAAAGTTCAGCCACCAGAACTCATCAACAAGTTTCTGATGCTATTTCAATGACGCAAAACTGACAAACGACCGTTGACTCGATGATGCACGCAAAATGATGCAAGATGGATCCAAGGTGAAGTAAAAAGTTGGAAAATAAAAAAATTGGCTAAGTCTAGTGAAACTGGGCGCCCTTGGAGGCTTGGGGCGCCCATCTTCTCCTGTGTTAGTTTTTTTTCACGTTTTTTTGAGAAACATTGAAAATGCTTCCGTCAGCTCTTTTTCGATTGGTCAAACTTGGTCAAAAGTTAGTCAAAGCTAGGATTTCATCACAGATATGTTTAGACTACTCAGATCACCCTCTGTCCTGCCTCGACAATCATCAAAACGACTAAAATCAAAGATCGAACAGGAGCCATAAGCACAGAAATTGAGAAAAAGGTACAAAATTGAAAATTTTTAGAAATTTTTCTAAGTGTTGAGAAACTAGGTGCCCCAGGAGGCTTGGGGCACCCAAACTCTCTAGAGTTAGATTATTTTTGATGTTTTTCTCAAAAAATGTGAATCTCCTTCCGTTAGCCTGGTCTGGTTCAGTATTGATCAGTTTGGCACATTTTTTGAGGCAAATGGAAGATACAATCAGCTCAGTTTTCATCAGGCTTCCATATTTGCCAGATCATCAGACTCATTTCCATCCCAGTTGATAGAAATTGACAGCCAAACAGGGGTCCTGTGCCTCCGGAACGCACACGCAAACCAAGAAATTGAAAAAGTTGAAAAAACTAGAAAAATGGCTAAGTGTTGGGAAACTGGGCGCCCCAAGAGGCTTGGGCACCCAACTTGAGCAGTGTTAGAAAATTTTTATGTTTTTAGTGTTTTCCATTGTGCTTTGTTACCAATCTTCACCCATTGGCAATTTTTGGGAGGTCAAACTTGGTCAAACGATGTCAGATCGTCGAACGGAGGCAGGGGATGGAATCTCAGTTGATCAATCTCCAAAATGTCAGGATCAGTTAGCTTTTTCAATCCATGACAACATTTTTCCGCCTTTTTGAAGTCAGAGACAAGCCATATTTAAGTCAAAACGAGTGTTGAAGTGTCGAAAATGAAAAAATTTTTGTTAGCACTTCTTTCAACACACATGTTCGATGACATCATCAAAGAAGATATTTTTCGTCATCTTGCACATGAAGCCATAGGCTCCTACAAAATAGGGATTCTTCCTATTTGAAGACATCCACTTGGATTTATGCTTTAAAAGATGCTTTCCTCATGGATGAGGATGAAGTTTTCTTCTCACACAAATAAAGCTGCTTTTTCACCCAAAAGATTTATAAAGACAAGTTTTGGGCTTCTTTATTTCATTATCTTTTACAGGTTGCATCCAGAGGAAAGATTTTATTTTTCTTTCAACGAAGATTCGAAGACCCAAACCAGGTGCTTTTTCAGTGTTCTTCATAGATTCGGGTTGAGGAAGAAGAGAGGCTTGCTTTTTCAGGGTCCTTGTTTCAAGGAGATCATTTTTCAGAAATTCGACCAGAGCTTTTTCAGTTTTCGTTGAGATGGGTCCATCCAGATTATCATCCTCTTGAAGATTGGGAGTTGTGCTTTTTTTCAGGAATCTGCTTTTTTCCTGCTTTTTAAGGAAAATCTCTACTTTTTCAAAATCCGATGATCTGGGTTGCTTCGAAACATAATTGCCTACAAAACCCATGTGCCAACTTTTTCAG
Organism: Cunninghamia lanceolata; assembly: GCA_027924645.1. Classification (NCBI taxonomy): domain Eukaryota; kingdom Viridiplantae; phylum Streptophyta; class Pinopsida; order Cupressales; family Cupressaceae; genus Cunninghamia; species Cunninghamia lanceolata. Next base: position 363,438 of record BSBN01000808.1, read on the forward strand.
TCAAAATCAGCTTTTTACAAGATATTATTTCCAAAAATACTAGTGGATGACATCACCAATAAACCAACAATAAAGATGGGGACACAAAAAGAAATCAGCTTTGAAACATATGCTTTTTGTTTTAAAGCATCTCATCCATTCTTTAGAAAGAAATCACCTTGTGATAGAAGGAATCTTTTTGCTTTAAAGCAGATTGCTTTAAAGCATTTGTTTATTGTATCTTTGTCTTAGAATAGTAATAAAGCTTGCGAGTTAGCAAGTTAGGGTTAATCAAGGAGATTTTAGGGTTCCCTACTCCTTTGATTTTAGTATAAATAAGGGCATCCTTGCCCATTGTTTGTAATGACTTCTGCGATAACAAATTTGCTGTGCCTATTCTAGCCTGCAGATCTTGTTATTCCAAGTGTTTGTTCAATTTGTGTTCATTGTAAGGGAATGACTTTTGCGATAACAAATTTGTTGTGCCTATTCTAGCCTGCAGATCTTGTTATTCCAAGTGTTTGTTCAATCTGTGTTCATTGTAAGGGAATGACTTTTGTGATAGCAAATTTGCTGTGCCTATTCTAGCCTGCAAACATTGTTATTCCAAGTGTTTGTTCACTTTATGTTCATTATTCTCCAGTGTTTGATCGCTTACTGTATGCCTACCTTTTGCTGTAGTATTGTTGTCCTAGATTTGTGCAAACTTTATGATATTGAATAGAAGTCTCATGCCTATTTTGCTATGATATTCTATCTCAATTCATCAAGTTATCATCGTCAGATGTGTAGCTTCTACAACTTTCATTTTCAGCTTTCATCATTAAAGTACTTTTAGTCTTGTGGTGTTAATCTGGAAGAAAATTGCTTAAGTTTTTGTGTTAACAATCATTCCTTGTTCACTTTCAACTTCCTTTGCTCTGAATTTACTCAGGAGGTTGCAAGCGTCTTTAGTCTATGCCAGTTGTAGTAGAAGTTTTATTTAAAAAGGAAAAAAACCTCTTCTGCAGCGTTTAGAGTTTTATAACCTTGTGCTCTGCAGCTGAGAATCAAAAAGAAGATAGGCAAAGTTTCATTCAAGTTATCTTTTCAATGAACATTAGCAAGAAAGGGAACTCCCCCTTCCAATAGGAGAGCAGTTTATCTGTGCATAGCTGTCCATTTCCAAATTGCATACCAGAGGTGCGAATTGACACGCCAACAGAATGAAAGTTCAAACAACCATAACACAAAGTTTATGATCATCCAAAACTCCACTATATTGATTTCTATTTCATATATAAAGCAACTGAACATAAAGCAAAATTGATCTATCACCAATACAAAGTTTGCCAAAAGATCATCAACTGGCTAATCAAATTTATAGCCATGTCCCCAATAATTGTCTTTAAAATCCTAATAGCTTTCTTGATGACAACTGATTAAAAGAAGTTTAAATTAAACATCACTTAAAATAAGGGCCCTCTAGAGCCAATAGCTTTTGAGCAAATATGTAAATAATTCTAAAGAATAAGAAAAGAAGATCAATTGATAACTGCCACATCTTCCTCTTCAGCATTGCCTTCTTGTGTCGTTTCCTTCTCCTTCACTTGTTCACCTTCATTACATGTGTCACCTTGCACTATTTGAACATCCTGTGCTCTTAGCTTCTCCTTGTAGGCCCTGTACTTATTGATGATTAATGACAAGGATAAACCGCTGGGGCTTCCAATCATGTTGACTTGGATTTTCTTCTTACTTATTGCCCTATCAGCCCGAGTCATGTTTTTGTGCATGTCATCCAATCCATTTTCAAACATTCTAACATAGTTGGATACTCTTGCAACTTTTCCAACTGACTCTAATGTGATCACATCATTACTCACCATCTCCTCTATCACCATTTTCTTGAGATTTTGCTTGATTTCTTTGACATTGAGTAATTTATCATTGTCATCACTAACAACTGCTATATCTAAGATGGCAAAATTACTTTTAATATCATTTAATTCTCTATAATAGATAGTAAGAGTGTTTCTCATTTCATCTTCAATTGCCCCCACAATAGATAATTTCCATTCAATCACATCAGCCCAAGTGGTAGAATTCATTTCCTTAGGATCACCCAATACTTCCTCAGCTACCAAAATATTGATGTCCATTTCAGCCATATCTTGTATTTCTTTTGAGACTAAGGATAAGCTATTGCAGTCATTTTGACAATTTGGAAATCAACAATCAAGGTTTATTTGTTACTAGAAATGAGGTTAAATAGCTTATAGGCTTCTTCAATGAAAATTAAGCCATCTAGGGTCACCTTTTCTATCCATTGTACAATAGCATGACTTAGGGCTTGTAATCTTTTTATTTGTTGCAATAAATTAGGGTCAGGAGCACTAACACTCATATCAGGCAAGGCATCAGCTGAGGGTGTTATCTTTAAAATTGACTAAATGAACAGGGACAGGGAACTTACTTGCACACATAGCTTAGTGTTCTCTTGTTCCTTTTTGACTCTTTTTGATAAATTGCTGACTGGATACTTTGCATGATAGATATCTCCCTCAATGGTTGAGGGTCCTATGTCTACTATTCTCATATTGAAATCTACCTCAGTCACTTCATTTTTATTCTTATTTCCCACTGGATCTACAATCTCCAAAAACTTGTTTCCTGTGATAGAATCAGTTACCATCCTTGACATTCTTCTAGCATGTTTAGGCTTAGGAGTCTTCTATAGTAACTTGGCCACCGTATCTATACTGGTATCCATTGTTGGAATATACATTTTATTCTTTTCAATTACTTTTCTTAACTAGGTAGGATACAAGGAGGGGATGTTAGCAGTATCAATCACACTCACTACACCATCCATATGCACAGATTGAAGATTATGCTCTGGAGGTTCACTTAAATTGGATGAATTTGGGGTACTTAACAAGGATTGCAGCAGATTATGCTCTCCTAATTGAGTGAAAATCAAGGAATCACTATCACTTACAAGATTATTAATAAGGGGTACATGGTCTACTTTTGATGGAGAAGCATCCAATCTGGTGTTACTCTTCACTAGTTTACCATCTTGTTCACACACTATTTTCAGCTTACTGTTGTGATGTTTGCCATTGATGTCAAAGTTGGATCATTGATGTTAGAATTCAACTATAGGAGTTTGTGATGATATGAAGTCAACTACAAGATTTTGTGATGATATGAAGATTGATGATTCTTTGATCATGCTTTGTACACATTGCAGGTTGATAGGAGCAGTTTGTTCATTTCTTGATTCACACTCAAGGTGCAGGTTGATGTTTATAATCAGAACTTCATCAAATGTCATGGTGTTTAGGAGATGGAATTATCAGGGCTAGCTTGAGTTTACAAGATCAAGATCACCATGCTTTTACTTCAAGATCAGGATGTTCATATTTGAGTTCTTGTGTACTCACATTGATTGATTAGTTGATTGTTTTAGATTGGTCATGACCAAGTAAAGATAAAAGTGGATTAGTTGTTAGATTTTGTCAATACATTACATGGTGTTGTTCTTTCTTTGCATATTTCAAGGTTATTGCAATGCTTCATCATGTTCAGGATGTTCTTTGGATTGGTATCAAGAACTTGATCATACTTTATGTTTGTCTCAAGATGTTCTTAGGTTATCAGAGGGATCATGTTATACAAGAATCATGGTATACTTGTCAAAGATGCATTGAGTTTCAGGTCATCACATTCAATGTTACAGTCTCAAAGTTGATCAGAATGCTAGTGGAATTAGAGTTCTAACACTCTAAAACCTAGTTGTTACACTAAACCCTAAAGCATACATTATGTTTTAAAACCTAACCTCCTTAATTGTCATATGCAATAGCTACCTTTTATTATGATTTAAGATTGACTTCCTATCATTGGTGGAAGTCACTTAAGGTGACTTCTTGAAGGGTTTTAAAACGTAAGGTTCCCAACCCTTTAACCTAGTAAGACCAGCTTCTCCAGTAATATCCTTTATTTCAGGCGCTTAAAAAGAAATTAAAGGCTATGATCAAAACGTATGAAGGCATGAAGAGAAGATCAAATGACAAAGATTCAAGTGATTTTTGAATTCAAAAGGTTGTCCCATATACATATAATTTGATGGTCAATTCATTTGAGTAAATTCCAACTGCTCTATAATAGATTTATTACAAACCTTAAGGGCCAGGGAATTTTGCAAAGGGTTTATAAGTCATGTTCCATGGAGCAATTCCTACATGATGATGTACGGATGGTGAAGAATTGTGAAGGAAAACACTATTTTCAAGGAAATTGTTTTAAGGGTATTCAAGTAGATGTAAGTGAAATTCTCTTAGCATGTTGTAGATGCTCTTATGATTCAATTTGCAGGAAAGGAATAAAGTGGACTGCAAAGGTTTTTGACATGTTTTACAAGGATTCTTTGAAGTAGTATTTTATTTTATGTAATCATCAAGAAGTCATATTGTATGTGTGTATGTAATGATTGTGATTGATGATGTGTTAATTGAAAGGAGATATAAAGAGTTGAAGTTGTATTGACATGTAATCATTGTCCTTGTATATTTGTTGATGAAGATTAAGCCATTTGGTGTGTTGTAGTGAATCAGGGTAACCCCCTGAATTAATTTTCTCCTCCTTATGTACCTGATTGTCAGTGAGACACCTATTTGCCAGTAAGGCAGTTGTATTTTCTAGTAAGGCATTTTGCCAGTGAGGCTGTGTCAGTGAGACACTAATTGTACCTAGTGAAGGTTATTGGTTTTTCCAGTGAGGCAAATAATTGGAAGAATTCAAGAGTGGTTTTTATCCCTATGAGGGTTTTCCACTCATAAATCATGTGTTATGGTTCTTGTTGATTATCTCTATATTTGTGCAAGGTCTTTGTTATCATACTCATCATTGTACATGTGTATATGTGTTTGATGAATCCTTAAGTTCTCTTTCTTTTCTGTCTAGAGAGTTAAAAGTGCAAAAAGTTTAAAGGATTATAGACCACTGATCACCCCCCCTCAATGGTCCTGTACTCCAACAAGTGGTATCAGAGCATAGGTTCTCTGTAGAAGTCTAATAGGCTTGGGTAGGTCTTGATAGTGGAGTACCATGTGAAAGTGTAAAAGAAATAGAGAAAGCAAAGAAGCCAAGCAAAAGATTGTAAAACAAGCCCTAGTCATGTCAAGCAATGAGTTGTTGCATGAGTCATCCCTGAATATTGATACAAACTATGATAAAAAGAATGGTTTTGTAGTTGAGAGTTTTGATAAGAAGAAAGACTTTATTGTGAGTGTAGGTGGACAAGAAATTGATGAAAGAGAAGATGATTTTGTTGTTGAGATTGATGTTGAAGAAAGAGACCTCTTTGTGGGTGAAGATGACTATGAATAGGAATATGATGAACAAGAGTGTGAGGTTGATTTAGAAGGTGAACTCTTGTGTGCTCTAGATATGATCAAGCAACTCAAAAAAGTGCTTAAGAGACTAAAATACCAAATTCAACAAGAAAAAGATTCCAAAGACAAGGTATGTTCAAATTTTACAAAAGTTTCTTTAGAACTTGAAGAGGCAAGAAATCTGATTGTGGTCTTAAAGAGTCAAGTTGATGAATCTAACAAATTGATTATCAGCCTAAAGATTGAGATAGAAGAATCCAAAAGGGTAGTTGATTTTACAAAATCTAATCTAGAAGTCAAAACTAATGAATGTATAAAACTAGAGTCAAAAATAGTTTCTTTGAGAAAGGAATTTGAAAAGGCATCTTCTAAGTTGCATAAGAATCTACAGTTTTAAAAGAGTACTAAATGCTTAAATCACTTGTTGAGGAAGCAAAAACATCATAAAGACACTACTAGTCTAGATTATGAAGAAGGATAATGTTCAAAAGTTAGGGATACAACAAGGAAAAAGATAGATTTGGGTCATCATGTTGCTGCTCCTGAAGAGAAAATAGAAAATAAAGTTACTGATGTTAGAAGAAGAAGAACAAATAGGATCTCAAGATCTCCACCTATTAGGAAATACCATTCAATAAGGTACATCTACTCTCAGTTTCATAGTTATTGTTATTCATGTCATGTTTATGGTCATAGAGCTAGAGATTGTAGAGCTCACTTAAGAAATGGTCTTGGATGGAATAAGGATAAGAGTTCTTATAGTTTGTCAAACCAAGTCCAATGCTACAATTGTAATCAACTAGGTCATATTGCAAGATTTTGTTACGTTCAAACAAGAAATGATGTTCCTGGATTTTCAAGAGGACATGTTACTTTTAACTCTCTAGTTGGGAGTAATGTCACTCATTTTAAGTGTCATAATTTTGGGTATAAGACACATTTTTGTAAGAGTAAATTGAAGACATCTAGAGAAGACACCTTGAGCAAGAAAAAGAAAGAGCCTATAAGGGTTTGGAGAAGAAAATTAGATCTAGGCAAAACAAGTCCTAATCTTGTGCACACTACACAAGTGACATCTTTTGTTGCATGATATGTAGCATACAGTAAGGGGGAGTTGTCCAATGTCCTATCTCTTTTCCCCAAGGAGTTTCATGAAGTTTGGTGCATTAGATTTCAAAGGATATCAAGTACTTGTTCTCTCACTACCATGGTGTTTGTTGATTGTACTTGTGTTTGGTGTTGACATCATACAAGTCAAGAGCTCATAAGGTTCTTATGGGGATCATGTCTTTGAATTCATGCTTGTTATGTTTACCTTGTTATTCATCATGAGTTCATACTTCTAGTTGTTCATGGTCCTGGTTGGACAGTGATATGGTGATCTTGATTAGAATAATTACAAGGGCTCTAGTTGACATGGATGCAAGATGTAGAAGGATAGATAAGGACAACAAGACAATTATATCTTGACAGTGGATAGGATGACATGATCTTTGATGTTGCTTTGTCCTTTGATGCTAATCATTCAAAGGTATGTTCACCATGGGTAGTATCTTTGTTGCAATACTTTTTGTGACATTAATGAATATGTTGAGACAGTGATTTGATGACAATGGTTTTTCTCTAAGAACTTTCTTATGAGAGTGTCTCATGTGCACAAAATCAATCAGGGGGAGTAGAGTCTTTAACATATCTTTTTCTATTTTTGGCACATCATTGTTGCATTGCTCTGTTGAGTTTTAGTGGTAGCATTAGTTTAATCATGTTACATGAAACAATAACAAGGTGCAAATCTTAGTAGTCAATATGTTCTATGTACAAGCATCACGATCTCAAAATATTGTTCAACATTGTGGGTTATAATTATCAGACAATTATGTGTTCATCTACTCAGTTCAGTTGATATGTATTGGCAATAGGCATTGTTCACAAGGATGTAAGTTTGCTTCATCAATATTTCCTTATAGTGGTACAGTGCATTAACAAAGTATAGCAGTTGTGACATTTGTTAGGTTTTTGTTGAAAGATCGCTACAATGTTTAAAACTCAGCTGTATATGCCAGTTTACTTGGACAAGTGTTGATGTGTGTTGGGACAATTTTTGAGTGGTTCAAGGTATTTAAAAGGCATTGTATCACTCAAGATAATGGCTTAAGGTGCAAGAGGTGTTTATGTTGTTCATATTGGTTGGTTGAATGCTCACAGTCATTCTTTTGAACTCTTGGCTCATGCTTTTCATATTGGTTTGCATGATTACTTGCTTTGATGACAGTATTTGTACTTCTAGACATTTTTGGTTTGTATGAAGCTTGTGTCATTCTTCAAAGATCATGTGAGTACATAAAATTGTGATTATCTTTGTATCAATAACTGTGATGGATGCAAGATCAAAAGGTTGTTTGTATATCAGTACTGCAGTGTGACAAGCGTGACAATGGTGCTTGTCTTGTTTTAGGACTGTCAAGATTATCAAAACATGATTGTCCTTGCAGGTGTTTTGATGTCTTTTTGGAACTTGATTCTAGTATCTGATAGATAGTGCAACTAATTTATAATAGTGATCTCTTGTTCAAAATAAGATTTCTTAAAGCAAGTGATGTTTAACTACAGTGAATGGTAATGAATTTGTGTTCTGCTCTATATTGACTCTGATGACAGTGAATAATAGTGAATTATTTGATGTGCACCTTACTCTATATGATGATGATAGTGGTGCTTGCTTTGACTAATGATAGTGATGCTTGGTGATAATGCAGATGCAGTCTAATCTCATGTTGTTGACAGTAATAATTAATGACAGCTTGAATGATGACAGTGATTGCTTTGACTGATGACAAATTTGTGATGCTTTGGATGCTTTGCTCTGATAGTGAATTTGGGACTGAGTGATAGTAATAATATCAGTTGGCATACTCTGATAGTGAAATAATAATGTAGCGTCTATTAGCAGTGATCATTTCTATTTCAGTGCCTTGACAATATTATTTGATCTACAACAGTGATAGTCTTAGTGACAGTCTTATTTGACTCATGTAGGATTTGTGTGATGCTTTCGTCTTTGATCTCATGCAAGTTTGATCTAGGTTTCATAGTGAACCCTTTGATAGTGCAATATAGTTTCTTACCAGTGAACTTGCGCTTTATTGTTACAGTGAAACCTTTTTGATATCTTTGATATTAAGTAATATAACAATCTATAATGCTTTCTCAAAGGATATACTGGGTGGTGTAACAGTGATGTTAAAACAATGGTAATGATTGTTCCAATAGTGTGGTGTTGGTTGAGTTGAGTTGAGGTGTTCTTGTGAGATGTGTTAGAATATGTTCTTGTCATTGTTGTTGATATACAGTTTGCAATCATGCATATCAATGAAGTGTGATGACATGATTATACAATTGTTGAGATATCATCTTTTTGGTTTGTTATGTTTGATGTTAATTGAAAGGCAATAAAGTTACATGTTTTTTGGACAGTATAATGATGATTACCTTGAGACTCACAAGAAGTTCCTACCAGTGCTAAGTCTGCTATCTTTTGCAAGAACATAGTATAAGTGGCAATGCTATAAATGTTATCAAGACCTAGTTATAGTCAAAAGGATGAGTAACAAGATAGGGGGAACTTCATGCAAATAGACAATATGATGTCATCCCTTTGTTAGTTGATGTCAAAGGGGGGAGAGAGCAAATGGAGTGGTGTGTTTTGCCATCAATGTCAAAGGGGGAGATTGTTGTGATGTTTGTCATTGATGTCAAAGTTGGATCATTGATGTTGGCATTCAACTACAGGAGTTTGTGATGATATGAAGTCAACTACAAGAGTTTGTGATGATATGAAGATTGATGATTGTTTGATCATGCTTTGTACACATTGCAGGTTGATAGGAGTAGTTTGTTCATTTCTTGATTCACACTCAAGGTGTAGGTTGATGTTTATAATCAGAACTTCATAAGATGTCATGGTGTTTAGGAGATAGAATTATTAGGGCTAGATTGAGTTTACAAGATCAAGATCATCATGCTTCTGCTTCAAGATCAGGATGTTCATATTTGAGTTCTTGTGTACTCACATTGATTGATTAGTTGATTGTTTTAGATTGGTCATGATCAAGTAAAGATAAAAGTGGATTGGTTGTTAGATTTTGTCAATACATTACATGGTGTTGTTCATTCTTTGCATATTTCAAGGTTATTGCAATGCTTCATCATGTTCATGATGTTCCTTGGATTGGTATCAGGAACTTGATCATACTTTATTTTTGTCTCAGGATGTTCTTAGATTGTCAGAGGGATCATGTTATATAGGAATCATAGTATACTTGTCAAAGATGCATTGAGTTTTAGGTCATCACATTCAATGTTACAGTCTTAAAGTTGATCAGAATTCTAGTGGAATTAGAGTTCTAACACTCTAAAACCTAGTTGTTACACTAAACCCTAAAGCATGCATTATGTTTTAAAACCTAACCTCCTTAATTGTCATATGCAAAAGTTACCTTTTGTTATGATTTAATCTTGACTTCCTATTGTAGGTGGAAGTCACTTAAGGTGACTGCTTGAAGGGTTTTAAAACATAAGGTTCCCAACCCTTTAACCTAGTAAGACTGGCTTCTCCATTCATGTTGTCTATTTCATGTGCTTAAAAAGAAATTAAAGGCTATGATCAAAACATATGAAGGTACGAAGAGAAGATCAAATGATGGAGATTCAAGGAATTTTTGAATTCAAAAGGTTGTCCCATATACATATAATTTGATGGTTAGTTCGTTTGAGTGAGTTCCAACTGTGCTGTAACATATTTCTTACAAACCTTGAGGGCCAAAAAATTTTGTAAAGGGTTCTGTATGATGATTTGTGAGTGAAGGGTTTATAACTCATGTTCCATGGAGCAATGCCTACATGATGATGTATAGATGGTGAAGAATTGTGAAGGAAAACACTACTTTTAAGGAAATTGTTTTAAGGGTATTCAAGCAAATGTAAGTGAAATTATCAAGTAGCATGTTGTAGATGCTCTTATGATTCAATTTGCAGGAAAAGAATAAAGTGGATTGTAGAGGTTTTTGACATGTTTTGTAGGGATTCTTTGAAGTAGTATTTTATTTTATGTAATCATCAAGAAGTCATATTGTTTGTGTGTATGTAATGATTGAGATTGATGATGTGTTAATTGAAAGGAGATATAAGGAGTTGAAGTTGTATTGATATGAAATCATTGTCCTTGTATATGTGTTGATGAAGATTAAGCCATTTGGTGTGTTGTAGTGAATCAAGGTAACCCCCTGAATTAATTTTCTTCTTCTTATGTACCTGATTGTCAGTGAGACACCTATTTTCCAGTGAGGCAGTTGTATTTGTTAGTGAGGCCCATTTTGCCAGTGAGGCTATGTTAGTGAGACACTAATTGTACCTAGTGAAGGTTATTGGTTTTGCTAGTGAGGCACAATAAAGTGGAAGAATTAAGAGCAGTTTTTTATCCCTATGAGGGTTTTCCACTCATAAATCATGTGTTATGGTTCTTGTTGATTGTCTCTATATTTGTGCAAGGTCTTTGTTATCATACTCATCATTGTACATATGTATATGTGTTTGATGAATCATTAAGTTCTCTTTCTTTTCTATCTAGAGAGTTAAAGTTGTAAAAAGTTTAATGGATTATAGACCATTGATTCACCCCCCCTCTCAGTGGTCCTCTACTCCAACACTTACTTCTCTCTTTAGGGGGTCATTCATCATCTCCATTAGATTGTGAGCCAACTCTTTGAAGAGTTGGATCCAAACTAGATGACCTCTTCTAAGAGTGAGTGGTTTGAGATCTATTTTGACCCTGAGAAGATGAGTCCTTTGGTGCTATGAACTAGCTTGTTCTTTTATCTTTCCTTTCAACCACTTCTCTGTTCTTCTTATCACATGAAAAGAGAAGAATTTAATATTAGCAACCTCTTTCTCTACCACTTCATAGGAGGAAAGGGCTGCAATGAAATATCATGATAACCTTCATCCAGAATACTAGAATTATCATCAACCATGTTAGGAACCCACATAGGCAATTCAAAAGCATGGACCTGGTCAATGGTTAGCCTCATCCAATTCCTCCTTTGCACTTCCCTTTCTTTTAGACAATCCTCCTAGAAATCTTTGAGCTAGGGCTTGTGTTGATATGAACCTCCTCCGTGCATGTTTACTTTCACAAAATTCTTGCTATCAAAGGCTAGTCAAGCTGACAAACTATGAAGATTGAATTCAGAAAGAAATTTATCTACAGTCCTTGCACTGTCATTACTTTACAGGAATAGAAAGAAATTGTAATAGGAAAAGAATAACCTTTCTTTTTCATTGCCTGGTACTTATCATTTACAGTCACCATTTGACGACACACCTCTAGAAATATGAGATAATTCGATGGGTATTGTGGCAATTTCAATGGGCAATTTTCAAAAACCTCAATTCTTAAATAGGAGAAGCGATCAAACTAAAGATAGAAACTTCCAAAATTCATTACTAAAGCAGCAACTTCTGCAAAGAACCTCTGCTCTAGTGAACCCTCAATTCTTTTTGTAAGCCACATAGAAAAGGCATCATTAACCCATCAGAAATCTTTCATACCCTCATTCCTCTGTAATTGTGGGAAAGTTTCATACACATGTGTGACAATGGTTGGAGCTCCTTGAGCTCTTAAATCAGGCTAGGCAACCTCTCTATGAGCTAACACATACACTAGATGAGAACACATGTGAAATTTTACACTCTGCAGGAAATTGACTAGCTGCTCATGTATACATTCACTGCTTATTCTTGCCCAGTCAATATGGTGATCTCTGTAGATAAGCAAGATAAATCTACACATCCAATAATCAAAGGTATTAGACTTAGAGCTCCCAACTACACGATTTAGTAGAGTAATCATATCCAAAATTTCTTCCTTGAAATGACTCCTCTTTAAATTAGCAGGGAGTCTTGACTTTCCCTTTTTCTTAGCTTCCAGCCAGGTCTTAGCAATGCAATTCTGGCATCAATCTTTTCTTTCATTATAATACCCCCCGGCAGAAGAAATAGATACTATAGGAGTTCAGGACAACACTGAGAGGGGGGGTGAATCAGTGTTGTATAAATTTTAACCTTTTGCAAATTTAACTTTCAAGACATGAAGAAAGAAAGATATCATTTGTTACACACATGTGCACATAACTAGGAATGAATGATGAGATTAAAATCTCATGAATAAATCATACACATAAATAGAGAGAAAATCAATATAAATCAAGACACAAGAATTACACGAGTGGAAAACCCTCCTGGGGTAGAAAAACCACTCCAAAACTGTCTCACTAGCTTAACCTTAAAAAATATCTTTACAAGCCTCACTAGCTGATGTGAGTGTCTCACTGACAAATGCTCTCACTGACCTATAAGCCTCACTGGCATACTGTGCCTCACTGGCTTTTCTCAATCAATCAAAACAAAAATCTCATGTGCAAGAAGTGATTGCTGTTCAATCTGATTTGCACCATTTAAATCAACTCATCTTTCTTTTCAAAAAGGTTTTTCTCTACATATCATAACTTCATAACATACATAACATTATTTTCTCATCTCTATTTTCTTCATCAACACACACTCGTCAATGTACCTAAAAAACCATTATATACAAGTTGAATGTCTTTTCATATTCTTGTAATCCCATTATTTCACAGAGCACCTACAATAAAATTACCTCTACATATTCATCTTCTTCGATTGTCTTTCCATTTCCTTTCAACAATATTTTTCAATCCATAAAAATCATCTGCAAAAATATTTTCATATTCATGTGCAAAAATAAAATCAATCTTTGCAAAACAATTTCCGTCCATCATTCCAATATGAAAATCTTCTCTATATTTTGTTAATCTCTCTTGCCATTTTATTATCTTGACCCTTCATAATCTGTAAAAAATCTCTTTGTCTTCTTCAAAAATTCTTCAATCTACATCAAATGAATTTTCAAAAAAATATGTGCCACCTATTCAATTTCATCTTCCCCTGTAACAAAATCAATAAATATTCTTCAAATTCTTTTATTATTTTATTTCAGCTTCAATGATTTTCATCTTCAATAAATTTCAATCAATTTTTGTCCCTGTCAAAAAATAAAAAGTTTCTCTTTAATCTGCCCTTAGAGAGAATAAAATCTCTTTTTAACATGATCTCCATCATTTTTATCTTCATGTGTAAAAATAAAATCAGTTTTCTGCAATAAAAACTCTTCAACCTTGTAACGCCCCGCCATGAATACCTCAGAGAACATCACATTTATGCTATATGCAATAGGAAATTTTTTTTTTTAAAATACAAGAAATAAATAACAAAGTAATATTAACACATCATTTAAACTAATGACTTGTCCTCTAAGATATCATGGTTGCATTACTTGACAAAACAATTAACATAATCTAACACATATCATGAATTAACATCAGTAACTCATTGTAAACCTAATGCACTAAATCAATAAACATTTACATCTACATAACATCATATAAGTATTCATTAAGATCTAGTACATAGTTACAATTTCTCCCGACATATGGATACAACATTACATCATTACATTATCATCTTCTGAATACATATGAATACATACATAATGAATCATCTGATACACAGGCCAGTACATGAGCATAATAACTGTCTCCATAAATAGGTACACGATCTAAATCTGCTACAGGAGTTACAACCTTCTTGCACACGAACAAAGGCAAGGAGAGACCAATGGATAAAAGCTCTTCCACCCAACCATGTGGAACACTGAGGTCCACCCCCCGAGCTAGGAGATAACATAAGGTCCCAAAACATCATACAGTCAGGTAGACAATTGCCTAACAGGAACAAAGACTGAACAAGACTCTATTACAACACATGACAACACCACAAGCAACTCAAAATCACTTCCAGAGGCAACACACGACGAATGGGGAGAGTACAACTAGGGAATACTAGGCTGCAGTAGGGAGAGTGTCATCGCATGGTCCTGACATGGGTTATCCTGACAGCCTCTCACTAGGCGCCAGCCCCCATCTATGGTTATCCTGACAGCCTCTCACTAGGCGCCGGCCCCATAGGGTGACACATGCGGAATCAACCTTCCTTTCGTGAGGACAAGGAAGTTGATCTTGCCAACCAGGCCTTCTCTACCCATCCTTAGTCTAAACGAGCACTACAGGCATGGGAGAGGAAATCCAATTATCTTGTTAATGTGTAATTTACCCTTTTCCCCCTGTTCATTTTTAGGTTTTCACTTAATTAACAACTTTCAATGGGTTATCCTGACAGCCACTTTGGGCGCCGGCCCCACACTGAAAGCCACTCCCCTACCTGCATCTAGAAACCCCAACCATCAAGCAAGATAATCACTATCATACTGATAAGTATATATAAACAATGCAAGGCATTTACCTTCTTGCATACAAAACATAATCACAATGACCAACTTGTACATCATTGTCCCCAAAACTTTCAGTTAATCAATCACAATAACCATTACAACACATATCCAGAGCAAGGTATGGGTCATCTTGCTCACAAATCTCAACCATGAACAAAATAGTTTCTCATTACGATTTCCAAGGTCTCCCCATTACAATACTACACACAATCTCGATATCAACACATACATGAAGGAGATTTAAACCCATCATAATATATTCACAACACAGTATGTACAACATCTCACATTATTGTTTACCAAGACCCACATACGTAGACAAGAGAAATCATGTTCTTACAACATCTTCATCTCAAGACAACTATGAATAGAATACATACAACCAAATCATATTACCTTATGCCTCTGGAACCTAAACTTGACAATTTACACATAGACCAACTCACATGAAAATTTTGCTCGCAATAAGCAATTTCAACTAATCAACTCATTGACAACATAAATTCTTCTTACTAGAGAGATTCTATTTAATCAAATTAGCAACTGGATTCAAGTTATATCTCCACCAAGAATTTCATAAAACCTAGGTCTAGTTTAATTAATATTAATTCTATCTATTATAATAATCAATCATCAAGTACATATAACCGTCAAGCTAAACAATGCATAGATAATATTAATTACAAATACTTATAACTTAAATGCTAATTACAACATTTATAATCCGAACCCATATATCATATTTCTACTAACAAAACTATTATAATTATGTTTAAGAAACCATCATTCAATAACCAATAAATGCATAATTTATAAACATGCCTATCTTAACTGAAAGCCCAATTGATAGTTGTTAGTAAGATATTCCACAATATGCATTTTATCTTTAACACACACACATAAACCCCTTATTGTCACCTTACTAATGCATTAAAACATAAGGCCAACTATCAATCCAATTAAAACACATTTTCCATACAAACGATAGGTTCACTGCTAACCCAAAATCAAGTAAAACATTACCTCGTTTCACTAGTTTTCTTATGTAATAATTTATCTGATGAAGTTCTATTCCATTTACTTACATAAATAGTGAATTAACAACTTAGCTCATTAAAGAGGATACATTATATATAATGCATCCATGTTATTGACAAACGAAAACATAATATATTTAATTCCAATTAAAGCATTTCTTATACTACAACCCTAATATAATATATATATGTTATTATCCACTAAGACACATTCTTTATGTAGTCACAAAGCACATAAAGGTATATAATTAATTATTTAATTTATAAAACTAATTATCAATATATATATATAATAACGTCAAGCTAATAAATTAATATAAAAGTGTAATATAATGTCTATAAGAATTACATATCTATTTGAAATAGTCAAATCACTTTAGTTTAACTAACTACTTATAATAAGGATATAAGATCATAATACATATAAGGGTTTACTACAATTCCCATAAGATGCAAGCCTAAAAGAACAAGTTTCCATCTAAGTTTAACGTAAGCATATTGACATATTTAATATTTTCCTTGCTTATGCAATAAGTAATGATAAATCATCCAATGGTGATCTTTACCATTATGGCATAATATTAATCCACTAATCAAGAGAAAAGTTTTAACCTTGGTTAACTATTCTTAAATAAAATACCTCAAGAAAGTTGTCTTCATAAATCCTAAACATGAATCATACTAGAATTATTATTAAGGACCTAAGAACGTATAGGAGCTCTTTCTTCATAGAGGAAAACATGAAATTCACTTATGCCTTAAAGTTTAAACTACATCTTTCCATCAATAACAAGTGTAAAAATAAGCAGAGATAGGGAGATAACACCTAAGAGATATACTATATTTTGCATTAGATTCAAGACCTAATCTCGTAACTCATCTCCACCTATTAAACGACTTTGTAAGGAATGAACATCTATGAAGCTCTCAAGTTGTTATCATGAAATACAATGATTGTAGGATACACTCAAAATTGGTACATGGAGAGGGCTTTAAGAACTTTCAAGCAAAAGCTTTTGGAAAGTGTATGACTAGACTTTGTAACATTTGCTAGCATCCTATGTACCTATGCACAAATGGAGCTTTGGAACAATGTATCAATGTCCAAAGAGGATAAATGTCAGATGTCTAGCTGCAACTACCCTAGCAGACATGCATGCGAAATTTGGAAGCATAGACAATGCACGTGACTATTTGATAGAATACTGTGAAGATTTGAACAACCAAGGAACAAGACACCCAAAATATAAATTGACTAAATGAAGAGCTAATAAGATGTTTAATACAATCTACTATAAGAATTGGATCCTAAAGAATCTATGCAAAAGTGGGCAGTTTTATATGATCCAAAGTCCATATTTATTTGAGACCTTAATGCACATAAGAAAAACATTTCCATCTAGGTCTAATAGAAGGCAAAAGTAAGGAATACTCTAATGGACAAGGTACTTGAACTGTTTGACAAGGTTCAAAGATACTTACGTACACAAAGAACATCATTAGTTTATCTATTAGAGGATATGAACAAACTAACAGATCCTTAGCAAGATGACTCGTAACCCCTTTTAAAAACAGATAAAAACCATCGTTTCTAAGATCCAACACCAACATTTAGCAATTATAAGATTATATAGAAATCTTAATACTGATATATAGATAACATATGATTATGTGCAAATCTTAATGCCAATATATATGGCGATTACTATCTTATAATTATAGGAAGATCTAATATAAAAATCAAAAATATAATTCATGCTATGATGATCTAGGTTTATGACATGCAAATAAGGCAACAAATATGCTTCTTTCAAGATTTACCTTGAAATGTTTGCTTTTCCAATTTCACAAGCAACAACCCTTAGAAAAACAACCTTTACATTTAATAAATAAAGGATACATATAATATTTAGAACATACAATATTTACATTTAACCAATAAAGAAAAACATCTAATATTTATATTTAATCAATAAAGAAAAATATATAAAATTTACATTTAATCAATAAAGAAAAACATATAATATTTATATTTAATCAATAAAGAAAACATGGTACCTCAATCGCAATATCCCACTAATGGTAGAATCCTTGAATGAGAATCATAAAATGAGCAAGTCACCCCCACTCCATGAAGAGTTTTTAAAGAGAAGGAAAGAGTAACTTCCTTCCCAAAACTAACTCAACTACCCAACTAATTCAACCACCCAACTAATTCAACCAACCACCTTCCCATTTTCGTCACTTTTGTAAGTGGGGCTTAAAGGAGGGTCTAAAAACCTTTTAAAATATTATAAATGACAAAAATAAACTTCTTACTTATGTACCTTGGACATAAGACAATTTTCTAAACATAAAATACAACTTAGACCTCTTAAAAACACTTAAAAATCATTTTAAAAATTACAAGGTTAAATCCCACACAAGAACATAATTATTTTATGACATAAAACTAAAAATAATATTTCTTAACATCATGGCCAATAGACCTTAGGGCCCCATGCCTAGGTCAGACATCACACAGAAAGACATAAAGTGGCTAAATGACCACCATCATCCATTGACATAATAATTCTACATGTACACTCAACAAGAAGTGTTAGTACAATATATAGCCAAAATATATCCATCATAAATAACATATTATCACAAATCCATAAGTAACCATAGTGTAACGCTAAATCAATACACTCTTGATCCAATTGTTAGGCTTCGTCAATTGGATGATAGGACTATCTCCTCTCTACTCTAGGGTTTGGTTAGTGCATTTACTAGTGTTCAGCGACCTTCCCTTAATTAAATCAATTTAATAGTAGTAATAACATAATTCATATTCAAACAACTTAAATAATTATTTGAACTAGGTAATTATCAATTACCAATTTAATCTTATTAAATAATAAGAATATTATATGACCTTATTAAATATTAAAGTATGACTATATAATGAAATATAGGCATACAACATAACCCACTGAGTAGGACAGCCATCAAAACCCAAATCAAACATGTTCTCAAAAAGACCAAATCAAACATATTCTCAAGTCAGGCCAAAATTCACTTATCCAACAAGCTCCATCAAATATAAATCAATTGCAAGACTGACATACTAACAGAACTGACAGGTTGACTAGACATGTCATGCATCCTGATTGAGGATAATGACTTGGGATGTGGGACCTTAAGTTATCTCCAAAACAACGTATCCATTGGGTTCAAGGCACGCTCGGACCTGTTAATTCAGGTGGAGTCGATGCCTGGTACCTGCATCCTGCAACAAATGTCACGGTCAAGCATGTATAGATGCATATAAGCTAGCACTAGGTGGAAAAAGAATTACAACATCGTAGGGCGCTCACAAGTGAGTGATGTGACATCATCCCTTCCATGTCATATCAATCTAGATTAGCTCAACACATAATCATAACCAAATCAAATCTATCTCTTAATCTGAACAGAACCCTACACTTAACATACAAGTGCATGAAATCATAAGTGTCAGAAGTACCATCATAACAAATAAATCTAATAGAATCAGTCACATGAGATACATTCAATATATAACAATTGTAGTAAGATCGACATCTTAAACATTGGAATGCAAAACAATATCAAAGCCTGCATCATCAGTGCCGCAATAGAGGTTATCAATAAAACACATTATCTTTCATATGAAACCACACATGGATGAAGCATCTACCTATATTGTACAACATCAATTGTTTACCTTATCTTGAATATTTCGGTTATTTTACCTTCACATTCATGCACCTCGATCAGTTCACCTATACATACAAGGTGCAAATGGAGGGGCACTACAAACCTCCTCACAAAAGGATTCTTCAAATCTTCAATAATATGACCAATCTACCTTTGAAAATAAAACAAAACTTCAATTTATCTTCTCCAATCTGTAGCTCAAAAGTCTTCTTCATAAAAAATCCTCATAAAAATAATATAAAAAAAAACTTTATACATCTCTTAAACTTTCCAAAAGAAATCAAAGCTTTTATAAAGCAATTTTTGTTTACTTATAAGTCTCCTTTATAATAGCCTTCCAATATGCCACTATATGCCATTGAGAATAGAAATAAATCTCCACAAAAAAAATCCACAAAAATCTCCAAAAAAAATCCACAAAAATCTCCACAAAAAAAATCCTTAAAAATCTCAGCAATTTTGCCTTAAAATCTCCTTAAAACTAGGCTTTTAAAATCCTTAAAACTTCCTTATTTTAAGGCATAAAAAAACTTTTATAAAGCATTTGCTGATAATAAAAAGCCCACTCACTCATAATAAATATTAAATTTTGATATGATATTTATTGCTGCTCACAAATATTAAATATTAAATTTTGATATGATTTTTTTCTTTTTGCTGCTCACAAATTTATAAGAGGTGACCTCTTTGAAAGGTAAAGGGGCAGGTCACAAATGTTATAAACCCCTTTGGCAGGTAACCCATGACCTATACTAGCAGGTCAACTGGAAGTTAAAAGAAAAGTGTATGACTTTTGTGATGGGCAAAGTGGAGTCTAGAGAATTAAGTCTTCTAAACTTAATTCAAAAAACTTTTATCACATTAATACATATGATTTATCAAAGCACCATAATATATCTGCCAAGACTAATATAATTTCTCTGAAATGATAATACACTGTCATTCTGTACATCATACCTTTGATGCATAATATCAAACCATTGATATGCATAAAGAAGATAGACTTCAAATCATCAATATTAATCAAAATGAACAACCTTCAACTGAGATTCGACCATTGTAACATTCTCTGCCACTTTCTACAAGCCTTATCATAACAGCAACATGAGTAAAGTATCTTGACATAACCTGAGCACAAACAATGCTTAAACTTCTTGAAATGATTAAACAAGTTAGCATCAAACATCACTTACCCAACTCCTTCAAACACCACTACATGAGATGACCCAACACAAACAAGTATGATCCAAGTATGATCAAGAAAGAGACAATATGAACACCAAACCATGAATATATCCTGATGACGTCTCTTATCAATCACGGCATGAAAAACTCCTGTCAATACCAACACCTTTTTGACATCAATGACAATCTACTTTCATCAATCTCCCCCTTTGTCATTGATGGCAAAACTACCTGATACATTTTTCTTTCTCCCCCTTTTTGACATCTGATGACAAAGGCTATTATCTCCCCCTTATCATCCTTCATACCAACCAAGAATTGAAATACCATTTAAGGCACTGATTATTTTTCAATTTGCTGTCCAAAACTTTTCCTGAGAGCTCTGAGCTCTTTCCATGTTCATCTGCATATTGAACAACCATAAAAACTTGAGAGCAACAAGACATCAAACAATCATGTAAGTCATATCAAACCAAGCACCAAACCACTATTACAAGCTGCCCATAGACTACACTATGCCACTTCTAATCACAACACAAATTTGTAGATGAAGATGAAACATTGACATCAATGAGATCCTCTAATTACTTCCTTTAACAAACTCCTGAACCAACACTTTTTGACCTGAAATAACAAATCTCCAAGATCTCCCATGTGTTAAAGTTCACAAACAAAACACTACTCATAAATACCATTGGTAAACACTGACAAGACTAATCAACATAACTCAACTCAACTCAGCACTTATCCACTTTTTGAATTAGTCCTGACAAGAAATACCAATATGAGCATGAAGAAAACATATCTCTTTTCAAATCTCCCAAGATAGTGACAACTCAATCCTCTGATTAACTCCCCCTGAGAACAACTCCACTTAAAGATGTTATAGCATGATCATAACCATTATAAGCATATTGAATTATGAACACTTTGAAGGCATAAACTCATGTTAACCTTTGAACAAGAATAATTCATGATGATAAGAATCTGCTATTATTGATTCAAGACATACCTTTAACTTCCTCTGATGACACCCTTTTTGAAAAAAATGAAGACCATCATTATCATCTGCCATAACTAATTCAAGACCTTTACTTGCCTCTGAACAAAGGCACCACCATCAATTTTACAAGAATCTCTAGATGTCATAGCTTGAAGCACATACCTAATACTAGATTATCACATCAAGAACACTTCCATATAAGCATGACTTGACATCCCTGAGCACACTCAAACCAAATTGCATTAATAAGTTCTTCCTGCACCAACACTTTGCACAAATCAAATGTAGAGATAAGTGCTATGAATTGAATTTTTCATTTTCAGCCACCTTAGCCAACACATGCTAATTTCAGATAAGAACTTTTTGAAAACATCTTAATCTCTTTGGCATGACAACAAATATTTCACCATGTCAAGATCCCACTGAACTGCAACAACATACTAACTCAACTAAGTTATTTAATATCATCAAACTCTTTGATACCACTAACCTTTGAAAATTTAAGGCACTGATCATATTTGCAATTTGTTGATATTCTGAAAGCTCTATTCTTGCACATCTGCATACTGTACAACTTTTCAACTTCTGAGTAATAAGAAACCATGAAGCATAGGACCTGAAAGCAAAAAGCATCAAACCACTATTTATAAATTGCCCATTGACTGTACCATATTCTGCATAATAGCACTTCTTGTAACAACACCAATAAGCACAAATCACAATCCAAGATAACATGATAAATAACCAAGAGATGTTCTAGCCGAAAACTTCCATAATAAAGACAACATAAACTTTTAACCTTCAACCAATATATTCTTGCACACCTTTTCTGATATTAAAAAAATGAAGACCATCTGAAATGAATGAAGGCTATGAAGATCACTAGGTTGATCCTGCACATGACACTTTGTGTATTGAACCCCTGAACATATTGTGCATAAAGAACCAAAGAACACCTGAATCACTATCAACATTGTTAGCAATATGATCATCAACTACAAGAAACTTTATTTCATAAGATTGACAAGATCACCATATCAAATGATATCCTTCTGAAACTGATTGGGGATAATTGATATATCAAGAACAACTCCCCCTAACTTCATGCCATGTATTATGCAATTGATGAAGTTACTTGTGCAAGATGCACAAGTTTAGAATCTGTACTCTTTTTCCTTTGTTTCAATCTCCAAACTTTCATGGGTTCTTTCTTCCTCCAAACTTTTTCAGCTTCTGTCCTTTTTGACATCCCTTGATCATTTATTTTATGCTTCCAAGTAGGATCATACCTTCTATGCATTTTACAATTTCTTTGTATGTGACCAAGAGAGTTGCACTTGAAACATACAAGATTAGTATTTCTTATTGAAGCAAATTGACTTCTTCTGCAATTAACTGCTTTGTGCCCAAAATGATTATAGATATAACAATAACCAAAAAATGTGTAATTGTACCTGTACATATATGCTTGCCTTACTGGAGTAGTTCTTCTGAGATTTCTTCTTTGATTGTGCATTTTGACAAACTCTTCTTTGGTTCTCACCTCAATTTCAATCTTCTTTTTGCCTTTAGTCTCAGGAGTAGCAACATGATGACTTAGATCAATTGAATGCGAGCATTGTCCTTCTTCAAATCCTAGACTCTTTTCAAACTGCTTCTTAATATCCTCAAGTTCTTTTCTTAAATAGACTTGTTCTCCTTTAAGCTTATGGCATTCAGCTGCTTTAGTTTCCAACTCAGACTTTGTTACATTGGCTATCCTTTTAGCTTCCTCAACTTCAACCTTCAAATTGATAATTAATTTGTCTGATTCACTAACTTGACTTCTCAAGTTTATAACCAGATTTCTTGCCTCTTCAAGATCTAAAACAACTTTGTCCTTGGATTCTTTCTCTTGTTTAAGCTGGTTTTTTAATCTCCTATTTTCTTTACCAAGTTGCTTGATTATATCCAAGGCACATAAAAGCTCTCCTTCAAAATCAACTTCACAATCAACTTCATCCACAAAGAGGCCTGTTTCTTCATCATTTACAATAATTTCTTCCCTTTTAACAATATTCTCAATTACTGGACCATTCTTTGTATCAATTATCAGGGGTGACATATACAACAAATTATTGCTAGGCTTAACTGAGGCTTGTTTTTGATCATCATCAATCTTTTCTTTATTTGATACCTTAATTCTATTCTTCTTACACATTTTACTCCACTACCAGGACCTACCCGAGCCTATTGGACTTCAAAAAGGGAACCTAGGCTCTGATACCAATTGTAGGAGTTCAGGACAACACTGAGAGGGGGGGTGAATCAGTGTTGTATAAATTTTAACCTTTTGCAAATTTAACTTTCAAGACATGAAGAAAGAAAGATATCATTTGTTACACACATGTGCACATAACTGAGAATGAATGATGAGATTAAAATCTCATGAATAAATCATACACACAAACAGAGAGAAAATCAATATAAATCAAGACACAAGAATTGCACGAGTGGAAAACCCTCCTGGGGTAGAAAAACCACTCCAAAACTATCTCACTGGCTTAACCTTAAAAAATATCTTTACAAGCCTCACTGGCTGATGTGAGTGTCTCACTGACAAATGCTCTCATTGACCTATAAGCCTCACTGGCATATTGTGCCTCACTGGCTTTTCTCAATCAATGAAAACAAAAATCTCATGTGCAAGAAGTGATTGCTGTTCAATCTGATTTGCACCATTTAAATCAACTCATCTTTCTTTTCAAAAAGGTTTTTCTCTACATATCATAACTTCATAACATACATAACATTATTTGCTCATCTCTATTTTCTTCATCAACACACACTCGTCAATGTACCTGAAAAACCATTATATACAAGTTGAATGTCTTTTCATATTCCTGTAATCCCATTATTTCATAGAGCACCTGCAATAAAATTACCTCTACATATTCATCTTCTTCAATTGTCTTTCCATTTCCTTTCAACAATATTTTTCAATCCATAAAAATCATCTGCAAAAATATTTTCATATTCATGTGCAAAAATAAAATCAATCTTTGCAAAACAATTTCCGTCCATCATTCCAATATGAAAATATTTTCTATATTTTGTTAATCTCTCTTGCCATTTTATTATCTTGACCCTTCATAATCTGTAAAAAATCTCTTTGTCTTCTTAAAAAATTCTTCAATCTGCATCAAATGAATTTTCAAAAAAATATGTGCCACCTATTCAATTTCATCTTCCCCTGTAACAAAATCAATAAATATTCTTCAAATTCTTTTATCATTTTATTTCAGCTTCAATGATTTTCATCTTCAATAAATTTCAATCAATTTTTGTCCCTGTCAAAAAATAAAAAGTTTTTCTTTAATCTGCCCTTAGAGAGAATAAAATCTCTTTTTAACATGATCTCCATCATTTTCATCTTCATGTGTAAAAATAAAATCAGTTTTCTGCAATAAAAACTCTTCAACCTCCTCACAAAAGGATTCTTCAAATCTTTAATAATATGACCAATCTACCTTTGAAAATAAAACAAAACTTCAATTTATCTTCTCCAATCTGTAGCTCAAAAGTCTTCTTCATAAAAAATCCTCATAAAAATAATATAAAAAAAAACTTTATACATCTCTTAAACTTTCCAAAAGAAATCAAAGCTTTTATAAAGCAATTTTTGTTTACTTATAAGTCTCCTTTATAATAGCCTTCCAATATGCCACTATATGCAATTGAGAATAGAAATAAATCTCCACAAAAAAAATCCACAAAAATCTCCAAAAAAAATCCACAAAAAAAAATCCTTAAAAATCTCAGCAATTTTGCCTTAAAATCTCCTTAAAAATAGGCTTTTAAATCTCCTTAAAACTTCCTTATTTTAAGGCATAAAAAAACTTTTATAAAGCATTTGCTGATAATAAAAAGCCCACTCACTCATAATAAATATTAAATTTTGATATGATATTTATTGCTGCTCACAAATATTAAATATAAAATTTTGATATGATTTTTTTTCTTTTTGCTGCTCACAAATTTATAAGAGGTGACCTCTTTGAAAGGTAAAGGGGCAGGTCACAAATGTTATAAACCCCTTTGGCAGGTAACCCATGACCTATACTAGCAGGTCAACTGGAAGTTAAAAGAAAAGTGTATGACTTTTGTGATGGGCAAAGTGGAGTCTAGAGAATTAAGTCTTCTAAACTTAATTCAAAAAACTTTTATCACATTAATACATATGATTTATCAAAGCACCATAATATATCTGCCAAGACTAATATAATTTCTCTGAAATGATAATACACTGTCATTCTGTACATCATACCTTTGATGCATAATATCAAACCATTGATATGCTCATTCTGTACATCATACCTTTGATGCATAATATCAAACCATTGATATGCATAAAGAAGATAGACTTCAAATCATCAATATTAATCAAAATGAACAACCTTCAACTAAGATTCGACCATTGTAACATTCTCTACCACTTTCTACAAGCCTTATCATAACAGCAACATGAGTAAAGTATCTTGACATAACCTGAGCACAAACAATGCTTAAACTTCTTGAAATGATTAAACAAGTGAGCATCAAACATCACTTACCCAACTCCTTCAAACACCACTGCATGAGATGACCCAACACAAACAAGTATGATCCAAGTATGATCAAGAAAGAGACAATATGAACACCAAACCATGAATATATCCTGATGAAATCTCTTATCAATCACGGCATGAAAAACTCCTGTCAATACTAACACCTTTTTGACATCAATGACAATCTACTTTCATCAGATACATCAGCGTTCTCCTCATACTCATCCTAATTCAAAGCAATAGAAATTGATTCCAAGTCAATTTTGGCAACAATAGAGCCATCTGAGGCTCTTATTTCTTGAGATTCTGGGAAATAGTTATTAGTGTAAGTAACCACTAAATCAAGACAACGCACTACAAGTGGAAAGCCCCCGTCTCAGTCTAAACCACTGCTCAAAATTTTGTTAGGCAGGGTAGTTCATCCATCAGGTTGCATCCTTTTCCAGAAATCTTCAAGGTCAATGTGACCCAACTCTACATCTCTCATACCAGACAACCCATTTTCCACTACCGGAACCATAGGGGCCCCTTGAAACTTGAACTTCATTTTCACTAATTTAAGAAACCAACTAGCTAGAAACTCTAAAGCATTCACAGACTTAGTAGGGAAATACCAAACTCTCATAGGAGAATTGCTATACAGATACATGAAAATAAAATATTTCCACCACACAAGAGAAACACTGTATTTTTTATAACAGGAGAAGGAAAATAAATGGAATTGTTGTGATGTTCACAACACGCCCCATTTTACTCCTTAGCAAAATGAGGACCCCTATTGTGGCTTTGCTTTTGCTTTTGTGTGTGGGTCTGTTGGGTGGTAAAAGGGCAAAGAGAGTGGAAGTTACAAACCTTGTTGAAAATAAAGAAAAAATTGCATTGAGTACCAAGGCTGAATATGGGTGAATTCCTTGTTTAAAATGAGCAAGGGTTGCTTTTTGAACCATCTTAAAATTCCCTATATTGTTATGAGTGTTTTGGTAAATGTACAAGGGGAAGGTTTGTATGTTGCATATACAAAGTTGTTTGTATATTGGCTTTGCATGTCGCTCATATACAAAGTTCTTTGTATATTGAATTTGCATGTTGTTCATATACAAAGTTTTTTGTATATCGGGTTTGCATTTACAAGTTGCATGTAGAAGTCATCGGGTTTTCTAAGTCATTATACTTGTATGCATTTCGCTTACACTTTATTTTTATATACATGCCGCGGACCTGACAAACTTCAAAGTTTGAATGAATAAACAGTTAAAGTCCACTGGTTGTATATCGGGGTTTGTATGTTTGGAAAAAGAGAAACATACAACGTGATATACAATGGGAATATACATAGCGCGGAACCGAAAAGTTATGAAGTAAAGTTTTATGGTTGTATGTTTTGGGCTTTGTATGTTTTGAGACATACAAAGAAAAATATACAAGGCTTTATGTAAGTCGCGGAATTGAAGAAAGATTAAAGTTTGGTAAAACCAATGCATCCTGACTTAATGTATATCAAATGATGCATTGCACTTTATACAGGTTGTGGAGCCGAAACTTGAGTGAACTATGGTTTATAAAAGTTGAAGTTTGAAAGGTGGGACATACAAAGGATTTTGTATGTATCTTGGGCTTTGTATCTAAGGGATCATAACAAGCCGATAAGGTTGCATTAGATAGATAGATGCCATCAGTGGAAGTTCTTTAGATCATACTGATCGTATGGGTTATGTCGATGATAAAGAGTAACAAGCCGATATGGTTGCATTGGCCAGACATATGCCATTGGTGGAAAGTTTGTGGATCACCCCGACTAAAGTAAGTCCCACCGATGAGAAAGATATACTAGCTGATAAAGTTACATCGGCATGAGTAGTGCGATTGGAGTGTAACTTTTTGATCGACTCAACTTAGGTAAGTTACGCCAATGGCAGAGATATGCAAAATGATGGAAAAGTTACATCGGCTAGAAAGATATGATCAGAGTGTAACTTTTTGATCGACCCGATGGAGTGAGTTACACCGATGAAGGTATACAGAACGCAATATACAAAATAAAACATACAAAAGGGTTTGTATGCACAGTTTAACTAGCAATAAAAGGGAAGTTTTAAAATGCATGAACACTGCAACTGAAGGCCAAACTTTTGGGTGCATTAATTATTGTAATTAATACCCATCTAACATTCTGACGAGGAATAAATTGACAACAACAATATGAATTTTAAATCCATTTTCTATGTCTATTTGCAGGTATGTAGGTAGATATTAAGGTGGAACTTTATAGGCAATCACATCACAAAGAGGCGATGGATCACAGAGGAAGCCAAAGGAGTAAATGCTTCCAACAGAAGATATTTTGAGGTGGTTATGATTTTGAAGGGGCAAAACAACAAAAGATATTTTGAGGTGTTAGGGTTTCCAAAAGGGCATCTTTACACTCAGTATGGAGTATGCTTCTCAGATATTTTTGGTAGGATTTGTTTTCCACCGATTGATGTTGCACTTGAAGTGTGGACCATTGATTAACTAGGGTTTTGGAATTGTATTGGGGATAATCAAATCTATATATTGAGCCCCTTTACTCTGTAATAGGTTATGCAAGGATTTATAGAACAGAGCTAGAAGTTGTAATTAACAGTTTTAGAAGAGCATTTTAGTTTAGAATAGAAGGAGGTCACCTGTATCTGCAATAAGGAATGCGTGGAACATCTAGTTTCCTTATTATATATGTAAAGCATTGTAAGTTTTCTATAAGATTTGTGAGACAGTAAATATTTATGCAAAAGAATGAAGAAAATGTTGATATTTGTGATATTTTGCATAATCTGAGTCCAGTAAGTCATAAAACACCCTAAATCAAGTAAGGCCCCTTGCATATTACAGCTTCACATCAACCTACTGAATTGTCCAACAGGTCAAGACCTTACCATATAGAAACTTGGGATTAAGTAATCTTTATTGATTTCTTCGTATCTTTCAAGACAGTTAGGTTCATTTTGTGAATTTTAACTTTTGTTATGAATGTGTAAAAATAATCATCAACAGGAACAAAGAAAGCCAATTGTGCTTACCTGTATGTTTAGAATTCCACGGATCCCTTGCACATATTGGATTAGTTGTTCCTTGCTCTGCAACATATTTCCTTAGCAAAATTATGAAAACTTCTAGTGGGATGGTTAATTCATTCAAATTGTGAGGCCTACTTTTTACATTACTGTTCACGAGACTATTTGCGGTGCTATTGTTATTATTTTAATGTTGAGAGACTATTGATCCTAGAATCTTGTTTGTTTATCCTAATTGATTTTAAGGAATAATTGTGCAATGATAATTAGATGTTGTTTTTAAGAAGATGATGAATGGTTAATATTAGAAATGGAGCTTTAATGTGATTTTAGGATGTTATATGGTAGAATGTTTATGCATGTATTTAAATTGCTTCGGCTATGATATCTTGATGTGTTATTGACTTCGAGTTTGAGTGTCCAGGTATTACTAACGAAACCACATATACAGGAGATCATCCCATACCTATGGTGTATCCTTTGTGAGCCAATCTAGTTCCATGAGGAACAAAGATCTGTTGGCAAGAGACACTATATGGATTCATGGTTGTTGTCATTGATGGCAACAAAGGTCATCCCACATATCCGCAAGTCATGATGTGTCTCTACCGGAAGTCAGAATAAAGAAAGTTGTGGTCCGGTGAAGAAGAACAGAGCATGTGGCAAGGTCCGACAGATTGGTCCGGACCTCTCAGAGGAAGTGTCTTGGTGCAGTGCGGATTTGGGGAAGTCAAGAGGACTACCTTGAGTGGTATATTCCAAGGATTTAGCCTCCGGTGATGGACAAGGAAAAAGATATGAATGGTTGAGTACCGGATTCCTGAGAGACAGTGAAAACAGAGGAAGAACTGACTGGCAGAGTATCAGACTACTTTCCGGATGGGTTACTGTTGATGACAGAGGTTGTGAAGGCATGAATCATGTTTGGCCGACATGATTAATGATATCTACAAGTATATGCTTGATCCGCATTGCTTGGTGAGGAAGGATTCAGCCGACAGAATGAGAGTTTGTAAGAAACTAAGACTGTTCTGGATGCCGACTAGAAAGGTGATGAAACTACTTGTGCGGATATATATAGAGGATGGATTTAGTTGTGAAGTGTTGTGTAAGTGTGGAGTGATATGCGAATAAGTCCAGAGAAAGAGCAGAGGTAGCAAAAAGGATCCGATATGTGGAAGATAGCAGAATAAAGAACAGAGGAAAGATGAAGTGCAGCAGATCAGTGTACTGAGCCTAACCGGAACTGAACTCCAGCATATACAGATGCTTCCAATCAGTTCAAGACTGTGATTCTCATCACTTTGTAGACAGTGTGTCTTCTTGTAGGCAGTGGGCCTCTTGTGAGCAGTGTGCTCGGGCAGTGAGCCCTAATTGGCAAGTGCCATCTTTGTAATTTCCTATTCTTCCAACAGAGAATAATTTTGGGTTAATCACCCCGTGGTTTTCTCCCTTAACAGGGTTTCCACGTCAAAAATACTGTGTCATGTGTTTCTTGTTTTATGGTTAATGTTTTATGTTTGATTTTATGCTGCTTCAATTAAAAGGAAAGTTCAATAAAGAAAATAATTAGGACAACTGATTCACCCCCCCCCTCTCAGTTGTCAACAATTGGTATCAGAGCCAAGTTCCTCCAAATAGAGCCTAACAGCTTGAGGAAGATCTGGGATTTCAAATGGATGCATATGGTTTAAGGGAGCAACTCAAGACTGCTCTTGAGGATCTTGAACAGTCGAATTCTGAAGTCAGTGAATTAAAGGAAAGACTCAAACAGGCTGATGAATTCATGAGAGAATTAAAAGACAAATTAAGTCTCTCTATGAAAAAGAGAAAGGAGCTGCTTCAACAGTTGGCAAGACAAAGTGAAGAAAGCAATACAAATGAAGAATTGACTGAGCAAACCAAGTTATGTGAAAAGTTATCAAAAGAAGTCATTATGTTAAGACATGAAATGGAATCAGGAACTATAAAGTTTACTCAAGAGATTGAAGAAAAAAGAAAGGCTGAAGACAATCTAAGACAATCTCTTAAAGAAAAATCAGAAGAATGCCACCAGATGGACAGGATTATCAGACATCTTGAATCTGATCTTGAAGATGCCAAAGTTAATGAAGGAAAACTTGAAGATCAAATTGCCTCTCTCAAAAGAGACCTTCAAACAGCAAATGAATATAAAGAGAAATTCAAGATAAGTTCTGCTCAACTTGAAGTTCTTCTTGGAAGTCAAAAGAGGACAGATGACAAGTATGGCTTGGGATATGAGAAAGGAGAAAGCTCCGGATCCGGTCAGAAGAATCTTGGATCAGAAAATCCAAGGAGCAGGCCTAGAAGACCTCCGGTAAGACAGCCAAATGCTCAAAGATATCCATCCTTCAATGGATACTGCCACAGCTGCAACCACTTTGGTCACAAAGCTAATCAGTGCAGAATGAGAATGAATCAGATTAATTCATCCTTCTCCGGACAATGCTTCAACTGCAAAAGGTATGGACACAAATCCCATGAATGCAGAAGTATGCAAGTAAACAAATCATTCAAAGGTAGATGCTTCACATGCAATAGAGTAGGTCATATGGCTAATCAATGCAGATCAAGAGGATATCAGTCAAATATGCAAAGAAATGTTATTTGCCAAATCTGCAATAGGTCCGGTCATAATGCTAAAGTTTGCAGAAACAAGAATCAGGACAAAAGAGGTCCGGTGTATAATCAGAATCAAGACAAGGGTAAACAAAAGATGAATGCGGAAGAGGTTAGGAATCAGATGAGCAAGATATGGGTGAAGAAAAGTTCAGAGAATATAGAGGTTGGATCCGCACCAGACTCTGGTGCTGATATTTCTTCCGGAAATTAAAAGGTGAGCTCAGGCTCAGGGGGAGACTCAAAGAAAATCTTGTTCCCCCAGCCAAACAAGTGGTACCGGATGTGGCACAAGATGCGGATCAAAGGGTTTGTAGATATGAATCTTGAGATACTTCAGTCAAGTTTTCAGAGGTCCGCATGAAGTTATGAAGAAGCTGTGATCGATCAAATAAGACCTATTCAGGGAGATGCTCCGGTATGATAAAGGATTACAAAAAGGTCCGGAAAGATCCGGAAATGCACTATCTTGTTCTGCGGATTGGACAGAATGTTTGAGATGATCTTGTAATATGCTACCTTGATTTATTCATGATTGAAAGATCCGGATGATATCCACAGATCAGGACTAATCCGGATACTCCAAGCTATCCAGACAAGGCAAACCGGAATGATGTAGGTGAAGCATTTATTGCAGACAGGTATTAGGGTTCGCGGAGCAATTTAAGGGATTTCTCAAAGGTCATTTGCTCATTCTGCACTCGAGAAGAAGCGAAAAGTGGAGCTCTGCAACAAGGTTCTTCAAGCACACCAAGGATCTCCTGCCGAAGCTATTGGATAAAGAAATCAATCCAACCACTCCGTGCAAACCGAAGGCGCATAAGGTATTCTCCATTTTTCATTACCTCACTGCAAATCTTTGAAGAATGGCTACTCCAAACATAGTTAAGATCTCCGATAGACCTCGCCCCTCATTCAAGAAACATCCCTACAAATCATTGGAGGTTGACCCACTAGGAGCCTTCTCTAGTGTTCCTCACGGAGTTTTACACACCGAAGACATTAGGGTTTACATACATGCAAACATTGAGGAATTTGGGGAATTCAAATTAAGAGACCTCTATCACAAGCAGCTGATTGACAATGCTTTTGAGCTCAAACCAGAGTATAAGGATATTCAGAAGAAATAATTTGAGCAATTTATTCATTTCCCCTGTTTTGAAGAGGATGAATGGGTCCGGTATGTACTGAGCAGGATGCATGACAACTTTCTATGGCTAGATAGACCCTGCAAGATCACAAAAGAGGCAATTAGAGCAGTAACTGGCCTATACTCCTCCGGAGGAGTACCTATCCTTAAATCTGTCAAGAACAACATTGTAACTGAGGCCACCGGATCAAAATTTGACAAGAGGGCAATGACCATTGAAGATATTTTGGATCCGGATATCAAATATGCATCAATGATAATAGGATACAAGATCTATCACTCCAGCAGGGAGAATTCTGTATCCGGAACTGCAGTATACACTGCTTTTGAAATGCTAAGGAAAAATGCAGAATATGACCTCTGCGAACTACTGCTAAGCCAATTAATGGAAAATATACAGAAAATCAAGAAGGATAAGAAGAATTCCTTCAAGTATGGTACTCTTATTGTATGTTTATTCTTCTACTTCATGAATGAGCTACCCGGAACAAGTGGATGGGTATGGCAGAATGACAAACCTGTTGCAGTCCAGATAAGAGACTACTTGCATGGACTTGGGGATGCAAAAGCGAGAAATTCAGCTCTATGGGGATACTTCAAAAACTTTCAGAGCATGATGCAAGCAAGAGAGAGAATTCCCCAGTCTCTCATTGAGAAATACAAGGACTCAGTGTGCTTTATGGTTGACACTGATCAGTGCCTGATGGAGGCAGTGGAGCCAAGGACTGTCTGGATCATGCCCATGGGGTACGAAGTTGATGAACAGATAGTGGAGCTGCATGTTCAACACATGCTAAGTCAACCCAAAGATCTTAAGGCAGAAAGGTTTGGAACCTTTGAGGAGCTGAGTATAAAGTTACATGTAGAACTCAGGGAACCTAAGATCAAAAGAAAAGTGAGAAAAGAAGTAGAGCACATTGCTCAAGGTCTTGGAATCTCAAAGGAGGCACTTGATACCAGCCGGGAAAAGAGGAGGAAGGCCGAGGAAGAAGAGAAAAGCAAAGAAAGTGCTCCGGTTGGAGCTCCCACCCAGACCAGATCAACAAAGAGATCTGCACCTCCCTCAACCAAAAGTTCAAAACCGGAAGTCCAGGCATCCGGTAGGAGATCAAAGGCAAAAGCCACAAGGGCTTATGGAAGCCAAAAGGATGAAGAGGAGACAGAATCAGATGAAGGAGTAAGAGAAGTAAAGAAACAGAAAAAGAAAGGATCCGGTAAGCCCTCCACAGGCCAAGAAAAGGAGGAAATGGCAGAGGTAACTGTTGAAAAGCCCACTCTGTCATTAGAGAGCATAATCAAGTCGGTCACGGTGGATGGAAACCTTCAACCAATGACAGAATCATATGATGACTTCAGTGAGGCCGACCAAAAGACTCTGTAGGAGGCCACAGTGAAATATCTTAACATATATAATAAGGCTTTCATTGAAATAATATCTCTTATTCCTAAAAGCCTAGAAAAGGAAATGGAAGTGAGAAAAAATAATGCTCATGCTAAAGATCTTGAGATCCGGGAGCAGATAGCTATTCAGCTATATCCTCAAATTGATCCCAAGACAATGAACATTATCTTCAAGGACTGTAAAGATGAGTTCAGAAGCAAAGCCAGGATGAATCAACTCATGCTTGGTGAGACTGACAAAGTGGCCCAAGAAACAGAAGAGATCCTCCGGAAGGCCTTCAAAAGGTTCAATCTTCCTGTTGTAGAGGACTTAGGTGCAGAAACAGCTGCTGATTTGGAATCTTCTGTTCCGGAAGAAGTGAGCCCTGAACAGACAAGTGAGGACTTGGGACCCTCTACTCAAGAAGAAGTGGCCCATGAACAAGTTAGCATCTCTCCTCCGGTTTCCCCTACAGTCTCCGGATCCAAAGAAGAAGAGCAACTACAGGAGAAGGAAGCAGTGGTGAAAGACAAAGAGGTTGACAGTTCTAAGACTGCAGAAGAAAAGAAACATCTGTCTCCGGTAAGAGACACTGCACAAACTGTTCAACAATTTTTGAGTAAAGAAACTCTAGAGATTGATGAACCGGAGCTTCTCAAAGGTCCATTTGATTTTGACTCTCTCTCTCCGGTACAAACAATGAAGATTGCTTCATTTGCAAATGCCAAGGCAAATGAAAAGCTCCTGAAGTCTCATATGGAAGACTGTGAGTTGATAGAGGCTGCTTCCGGAGTACTTGTGAAGATCATGCCATCAATCCAGATAGATCCGACAGCCTCCACTTCCGGTAATCTAAAAACCTTAGTCAGCAGTGTTGATACACATTTTGATTCTTTAGAAAAATCAGCTGAAGAAAAGGTCCGGAAGGAATTTTTGGATAAGAGATTTTCAGAGATATTAGAATTAATCTCTAAAGACAAAAAGATTGTAAGCATTGGAATAAAGAGCTTAGAGAATGCTCTTAAGGATGGCGGTGATATCTATAAATTTTGTATATCCTGGTCAAAGGCAACAGCTGCATTTGACAAGAAAATAAAAGAGGAACAGGATAAGCTACAAAGCTTATCTCAAAGTTTTGATCCTCTCTCTTCCTCCATAATAAATCAAGAATGTCAGACTATTGCAGTCTTGAACGAAATAAAGAATCTTGAGAAGGAAAGGAAGAACATCACCAACCGGATGGGAGAACTTAGAAGGATTATAATCCCTAAGTTGGAAACCATGCATGAGGCCATCAGTGATGCTAGGACCACCGCCCAAACAAAAGATCCGACAGATCTCAAGCGGGCAGAAGCGTTTGCATTTTTGTTAAGTGGTCACATTTCAATTTTGGACAGAATGAAGCAAAGTTGGGCTACCGAAATGATTCAATTACAGACATCCTTTGCAGACATTCTTCAATATATGTGAGTATGTAAATATGCGGCTAAGTATAAGAAATTTTTGAAAATTTTGATATGCGGACCCTACCCTTTGCCATTGATGTCAAAGGGGGAGTGAGGAGCAGTGAAAAATGAGGAATCCAACTAAGGGGGAGTTCCGGAAATTGTATATAAAGACAGAGCATCAGCAAAGGGGGAGCATAGTGAAAACACTTAGTCATTTTTCACTAAGTGTTGCCATCAATGCCAAAGGGGGAGATTGTTGGCAAGAGACACTATATGGATTCATGGTTGTTGTCATTGATGGCAACAAAGGTCATCCCACATATCCGCAAGTCATGATGTGTCTCTACCGGAAGTCAGAATAAAGAAAGTTGTGGTCCGGTGAAGAAGAACAGAGCATGTGGCAAGGTCCGACAGATTGGTCCGGACCTCTCAGAGGAAGTGTCTTGGTGCAGTGCGGATTTGGGGAAGTCAAGAGGACTACCTTGAGTGGTATATTCCAAGGATTTAGCCTCCGGTGATGGACAAGGAAAAAGATATGAATGGTTGAGTACCGGATTCCTGAGAGACAGTGAAAACAGAGGAAGAACTGACTGGCAGAGTATCAGACTACTTTCTGGATGGGTTACTGTTGATGACAGAGGTTGTGAAGGCATGAATCATGTTTGGCCGACATGATTAATGATATCTACAAGTATATGCTTGATCCGCATTGCTTGGTGAGGAAGGATTCAGCCGACAGAATGAGAGTTTGTAAGAAACTAAGACTGTTCCGGATGCCGACTAGAAAGGTGATGAAACTACTTGTGCGGATATATATAGAGGATGGATTTAGTTGTGAAGTGTTGTGTAAGTGTGGAGTGATATGCGAATAAGTCCAGAGAAAGAGCAGAGGTAGCAAAAAGGATCCGGTATGTGGAAGATAGCAGAATAAAGAACAGAGGAAAGATGAAGTGCAGCAGATCAGTGTACTGAGCCTAACCGGAACTGAACTCCAGCATATACAGATGCTTCCAATCAGTTCAAGACTGTGATTCTCATCACTTTGTAGACAGTGTGTCTTCTTGTAGGCAGTGGGCCTCTTGTGAGCAGTGTGCTCGGGCAGTGAGCCCTAATTGGCAAGTGCCATCTTTGTAATTTCCTATTCTTCTAACAGAGAATAATTTTGGGTTAATCACCCCGTGGTTTTCTCCCTTAACAGGGTTTCCACGTCAAAAATACTGTGTCATGTGTTTCTTGTTTTATGGTTAATGTTTTATGTTTGATTTTATGCTGCTTCAATTAAAAGGAAAGTTCAATAAAGAAAATAATTAGGACAACTGATTCACCCCCCCCCCTCTCAGTTGTCAACAAGATCAACCTCATGTTTTGTGAATTGTTGTAATGTTGTATTGTTGTAATGATGCATGAGGTTAAGGGAAAGAGTTCTGTCTTCTGAATTAATTTTATTGTGATATTGTTGTAAGAGATGATGTTTTGAATCTTGTTTTAAACTTTATTTCTTTGTGATCCTCTTCTTGTGTTTTTACTTGACTCTGGAAAGCTAGGTTTAAATCAACCCTAGGTTATACCCTATGGGTCTAGGGACCTTTTTGACTGGGATAACCTTGGGTTAACTTCTATATGGTCACTTCAACCTCAGGGTGAAGTAAAGTGACGAATTTGGAAGCATGGGGACAATGGGATGAGTGGAATCCACACTCAGGCCCACTTCCAAGTCATGGAGCAACTCCATGATCCCCTAATAATAGAGTGCTTGTCTCCATGTGCCTCCTTTTTGGTGGGTTCCCCTTAATGAGGGTGTTGTGTCACCCACTCTCTATTTATTTTAGTTTACTTAGTGTATTTTAATTCTACATGTGGGTTTTAATGGGGGATCTTTTGAGTGGGGGTAAATTGTTTAAAAGACCACTAAAGTAATGGATGAGTGGTGGTTGAGTTGTTTAATGCCACTTGGGAAATTAGGAAAATAGAAGGAATTAGTTTTAAAAATGGGAGGATGAGGAGAGGAGAGGGGTTGGATGATTGAGGAAAGAAGGAGATTTTGGAGAAGGCTTGAGAGGAGCTCTTCATCAACTTTCATTCCATAATTGGGCTTTGGAAGGTTGGTAAATCAAGTCTACTCTTTTGTGTATCTGTTGTTTTATATGTATGTTTGTTTCATGTTTGTTGAATGAGTTTGCAAATGTCTTCTATGAGTATTCTGTTAATGTTTTTGGGGTTTAGTGTTAGGTGTAGAAAGAGCTCCTTCCAGTTGGAAGGCAATGCTCATCTCGTATAGGGAAGGGGAGGTGTGACCCTCCTCAGGTGTCATCTTGTGTCTTGATAATTGAAATGCCTTGAGGGAAAGTAGTATTGTTTTTAGCCTTGAGGGCTTTATGGCTTTGAGAGCCATTTGGGATATCCATGGTAATTTTGATTCATTGGAAGGCTTGAGGCCTTGTGGAAGAATAACTTGTTGGCTTGAGGCCTTGTGATAAATTGTGATAAAATTGTGTAAAGGATGACACTTAGAGGTAGAGATGTCTACTTCCCTACCCTCCATGAACTCACCTAAGCTGGTTCATTGTATTGTGAGTATACCTTGGGTTTGTATGTGTGTTATTTGACTTGTTGTTGTTCAATGTTGTGATGTGTATGGTCTATTTACCCTGTGTATGAGGATGGTCTCCCTAGCTCGGGGGTGACCCTCTTACAGGTCAAAGGTAGGGAGGAGAGCTAGATGGTTGTTGTTGTCACCCTTGTTGTCTTGCAGATTACTGATGGAGCATGTAAAAAAATTGGAGAAGTTTTCCCTTGTTGAAGAAAATGTTCTATCCTATTATTTGTAATGAGAGCTTGATCATCATAGTTTCATTATGTAAGAGTTGTAGAGAGAACTTCTCTCTTGAAATTGTTGTAAAAATTGTTACCTTGGGAGTGGGGAGATAATTCTCCCTTATGTTGTTTAAAGTTGTGATTTCATTTGGTTGTTACATGTCATCATTTGTGTAGTTGGGAGAAGAGAGTCATTTACTCCTTTGAGTGTATGTAAGCTGTGGAATTCTTACATGTAATTGTTCCTTGTTATCAAGTGTTAAGTTGTGAGACTTGTTTGTTGATTTGAATCAATTGACATATTATCTCTTGTATTATCTAGTGAGAAAGTTACTTTTACAGTTTATGAACGATGCATTTTGCCTTGAATACAAAGTTAAAACTTGAAGTTAAGTTGCATTGGAAAATAAATCTAAATTGAATTTTTATTGTATTATGTGTGTCCTTGAAATAAAAAGGTTCATTAGTTACATGTATTTACTTTTGATTTTTAAATGTAATTGAAAAGGAAAAATTTATTTGATAGAATTTACAAATAGAAAATACAGATTTTAAATGATTAATGTTCTTTTTCATTGACTAATTGTTACATTTGATTTGTAAAATAGATAGCTAGTAAAAAGAATTTTACCATGTACTTTGTTGTATAAATATAAATATAAATTTTAGTTGTGAAAGTTGACCTATCTGTTTTTACATTGTTTATCACTAATTGAAATTGAGAAAATGATATATATATATATATTTATTTTATTGTTCATTTAAAATAAAATTGTGAAAATAGAAATATTGTTACACTTATGAATGTATATATATACAAATATATATATATTTAAAATAGATTTTAAATAAATGTAATTGTGAAAATGATGTATACACACACACATATATATAAATATATTTATCATTAAATAATATTAATTAAAGATCCAAAATTGAAAAGAATTACAGTAGAGGGTATTCACTGTGTTTAACATAGTCAAAACAAAATAAAATGCATGTTTTATGGTGGGGGTTTAAACCCCCACCGAATCATATAACAACGGGTGTGGGGAGGGGTGGAGCCCCACCCACACCCCATGATGTGGGATGTGGGTGGGGCTCTGCCCCTCCCCACATCCCCCGCCAAATGTTAAACCACGCCCACCTCCTTAGAACCACGGCCGCTCTCTCCCCTCGCAGCTCTGCCCCCGCTGCCTACTCCACATCTCCCTCCGTCACTGCAACCTCCGCCCACATACATGCCCTCCACTCCACCCTATGCTTAGTCTCTGCCCACCTCTGTGGCTTCGGCCTTTCCTCCGACTCAAATCCGCCACCGCTCCATTCCTTTACCCTGCAACAACATTCAACAAACACTCAAAAAAATAAAAGAAGTTTAGGGTTAAATCTCCATTCCATGTGATGGGATTTAATATTAAATATTGGTAATAGTTTTAGTGGATTTTCCACTACTCATAATAAATAAACAATATTGTATATATAAATATATATATAAATATATATATAAATATATATATATATATATAAATATATATATATATAATGATTGTAAATGACATTTGGTAGTATGCACTAAAGAGATTTTTAATATATATATATATATATATGGCTTGAGTGGAGATCCCACAACAAGATATATATATAAACATATATATGTAGTTGGGCAAATTTTAATGGCTAATTTAAATTGCCCTATTAAGAAATTACAATAAGTTCGTTTATAAGAAAATTGTATTTATTTTTAGATTAGTAAATCTTTGTTACTAGTGAATTACCAAGGTATAGGAGATGGTTTTTAATGTGAATATAACTTAAATGCAAAATCAAAGAGAAAGTTAAGAAATACATTAAAACGGGCGAAATAATCAACGTTTTAAAATGAATTCATAGAGAAATCAACATGGAATGTGAGGAAGTATTTTACGGATTGAGATAACCTTTTAAAGATCCTCTACCTACCTAGAGAACCTTATACGAAACAAAATTAACCGACTCAAGTATAGTAAACAATATCGACATGCACATGTGAGTGGAATATTTCGTATCAACAATCAATTAGACAACTTAAACAGACGCACCGAGCACACTTGTGCGTGTGAGGGAGGCTTTCGGAGTAGTTAGGGAAAAAATTTATATTTCGTATCATGACCACATGATGTATGTGGACATGACACGTGGTTTAGCGTGTTGTGAACGCATGTGAAATGTGGGCATGACACAAATTTTGTGTCACTTCTTATAAATCCTTGCATAACTATCATTAAATTTTGGCAGCATATCAAGCTTAAAAAATCATAAAAATCCCTTTGGGTTTCCCTTTGAGAAATGTGTGAATGTACTTACATGCATTTTGAATTAAATGCAAGGTGACAAGTGTCATTTCATCGTACTACATGCTAGCTTAAAAAAAGGTGCCACAAGAATAGTAGGTACTCGAAGTCAGCAAGTTGGACATTTTTGGTACCTTTGAACCACAATTTTGAGAGTTTAGAAGTTCATAGAGCTTTTGACCTCCCGACAAAAAAGACTTTACTCAAGACAAAGTGATCAAGACTGACGCAAGAAGGAACTTTTAGATACTAGACTCAATGACTAGTCAGGAAGTCAGGCGGTTCATGAACTCTTGAACCTGCCGACTTTGGTTCAAAAATGTAAAGAATCTCTGACAACACATGAAAACAGCTAAGTAAAACCCAACTCGGGGAAAAGGGAATGAAAGTGGCAAGTAGAGAATGAAAAATTTTCTAAGGCATGGGTGCTTTAGTAAATTTCAAACATGGGCCAACATTAGTACATACACTCGGCATCTGTGTAACTTTTCTGCCTATCATTAACTTCCGCTAATCTTTTATGATTAGCTTGATCCATTCATCCATTTCTGACAACATTTTTGGACTAATGTTAATCCTATCTTCTAGCTTATCTTAGCTTATAGAAATTTGGCATCTTCTTCCGTCCAATGCTTCTAATGGAGTCATCTTGATAGCAAAATTGTATAAGTTGTTATAAGTAAACTCCACAAGAGGTGGATACTCTTTCCACTTGAATTGTTGTTTCCTCGCAATACATTCACAAGAAATCTTCTAAAACTTGAGTTACCCTCTTTGTCTGACCATCTGTCTCAGAGTGATAAGCTGAGTTATATTAAGTTGAGTTCCTAGTGCTGAAGACAAAGCTTGCTGAAATCTTGGTGTCATACGTGCATCTCTATCAAAAATAATCTTCTCAAGAACTCTCTGCAATCTAAACACTTATTGCATAAACTTACAAACTAAATTTGGTACTCCATCCTTTATGTTCCTAGGTATAAAGTGAGTTGCCTTGGTTAGTTTATTCATCACCAAAAAATATCATCTTGCCTAATCTAAGACATAGGAAGAGCTTACACAAATTCCATGCTAATGATCTGCCACTTCCACTCTTGGAATATCATACAGATACAAAATTCCTATAGGATGCTTATGTTCAGCCTTGACTCTTTGGT
Organism: Cunninghamia lanceolata; assembly: GCA_027924645.1. Classification (NCBI taxonomy): domain Eukaryota; kingdom Viridiplantae; phylum Streptophyta; class Pinopsida; order Cupressales; family Cupressaceae; genus Cunninghamia; species Cunninghamia lanceolata. The sequence goes on from BSBN01000808.1 coordinate 405,723, forward strand.
ATTCTAGGCAACTTGCTACAAATCTTGTAGCATCACTCTTCATTCCTTTCTAGTAATAAAGATAATTCACATTGACTAGGAGTTTAGTTACTCTTGAGTGACCTGATTATGGTTTGGAATGAATTTCCTTCCACACAAGGTTTCTTAATTCTATACAGTTAGGGACATACCAAGTGCATTCTTCTGCAATTTACTCTCCTACATAATCCATCAGAGGTCCATCTAGAACATGATAGAGATGGACATTGCATATAACATAGTGATCATCCAAAATGTTCTAGTATAGCCACCATAATAATTTAAATCAATATCAAATTATAAGAAATTTCCTTTTCAACAACAAGTCAAAAGAATGAGCTCAATTTCGACAATAAATCAAATTTTGACCAACTGGTCATAAAATAAATAATCTTCAAAATTTGATAGCTAGACTATTCAAAAATAAGGAAATAAAATAATGATAATCCTTGCAAATATTAAAAGGATTTTACCAAAAATCCAAATAAGTGTTGAGATCCAAAGGAACACTTATTATGCAACACGTTACTAATTGAGTCACTAACAAGGGAGTAGATTGCTACATTGCACTTGGATTTTCCAAAAACTCACAATGGGTTAGAAATCATGCTACAATCACATCAAACAATTAAACCCCTAAAGACTTTCATCATGCTAAAAAAATTTACAAATCAAAGGCTATATCACATTCACTCCTACTTCTTGGAGTATCTATCATTCATCACTCAGATAATATTATAAGATGGTGTTATATCAACACAAAGGGATTATAGTTGGAACACAAGCTTCTTCACTTTGTTCCACTTTACAAACCTCTATTCCTTACCTCACTGAATAGGTTACTTGTTCAAAACTTGAACAACTTGACTAAATACCTTGGTGATAATCACATTCACCATTGCAGTTGTACTTTCTAGCTCAACCAAGAGGCAAAGTGCATAGTTCCCAACCATTTGGCCAAAATGCCATGAGAATGACTTATATCTTCTCCTTACAACTATTATGAATCATCTTGCTAACTTCATGCAGATTCTTAGCAAAGTTTTCAAATAATAATACAAATCCCAATCTTTATTCATCAAAATATTACCTGAGAGGATCCTCTTTATTTACGTCCTCTACTACACATTGACACCTTTTCCAAAAGGCTTCATGAGGTATTAAGGAACTCTTATTCACCTCTACTTATGCATGATTCTTTGTATATGACAATTGGTTTTCTCATGAATCTTGGAAAACAAAAGCATTTCCAAGTCCTGTACCATTTTTCTCAGCATTCTATGCCAATATATCATTACTTGTCTTTTAATGATCCTCTTATTCCACTTGGCTCATTCCAAGCCATCTAGGAGTTAAACAAGAACCCATCTTATCTACGTATCTTTGATACGATTCTAGGATCTTCATTACTCAGTTGCTTCTGCACCTGGTTGATTACTTTTGGATGTTCCCATCCCTAATTTCTTGAGAAATAAGAGTGATCTTGACTTCATATAGACACTACTCTACCCGAGCTCTTAGTTTGATTAGCAATTGACCAAGGTTTTACCTTTCCAAATCTTCTTGCTACATCCTCAACAGAGCTAATTTTCTCTTGGAGTTATAATTCCTTAGTTGGTTCTTACTTAACCACTGACTTGGGTAAGTGTCAAAAAGTAGTAACCCTTACAGTTTTCCCACTTTTTCTCTACACCATTTTGGCATCAAACTAGTTTCAAACATTAGCCAATCTACTAAATGTATTGAACCCAGTTATCTTTGATACCATATGTAACATACCTCCACAAAGTACTCAAGATTACACATACAATTTATTAAGAAAGTAAATAAAACATGCTAAACATGGTTGACATTTTTTTTGAATACCATTTGCATAATCACAAAGAAATAAGCATATCTTTTCTGAATATTTTCAACCATGAAGATTACAACATATTCAAAGATAGTTCTATCATAGTGAAATCATTTCACTTTACATTTATAATACATAAATTGCACTTGGAATAAATAATAGTTTTACCTCATCAATTTGATTGTCATAAGTCATAACATGGAATACACTACATCTAGAATATTGATATCTATCTTCATAACTCTCAGCAAGTCATCTGCTACAGAGGGAGAGCATCATCTGAGTGCTTCACCTCCAACCACAGACCAACGGTCCCTTGCACACCTTCCTTCCTGGAAGTGGCCCTACCCTTCACAAAGAGTATAGATAAAAGGAACCAATAGGTTTCTGCCATTTGAGTCTTTAGTGTTGTGTCCTACATAACCAACCTGGTCATACAACTATAAACTCCTTCTAACTGAGTATGACGCTACTGGATGGTTATGCAAATCTGGAGCATAGTGAACTAACTAATGCATGCAAAGACGGATGCATTACTTTGGCCAAAGATTCAATATAATTAGACATTTGAAATGAACGTAGTCATGAGTTCACACACCTCTGACTTGACTTGGAGCCTATCTCATCCTATAGTTTTAATTTCTTCATTTAGTTACTCTAGACACAAACTTGCCTGTATTGTAGATCCATTCTAGTCAATCTGACTTAGAACTAATCCTTAATCTAAGATATACATGAAATAAATATATGTTTAGGTAATTCTAACCTTTCAGAGATTCCGTCTTTGCATACTTGCAATTTCTAGGGTCTATGATCTTCTATCACTTTGTACTCTCTAACTCAAATATCAAACATCTTTGTTGCAATATAACAAGTTTCGAAAATGTATTTCAAATATTTTTTGTTTTCTTCTTTTGATATGCTTTCTATGGCTTTCTAGGGTTTTTTAGGGTTTTTGCCTTCTTTATCCTTTGAAGATGGAGGTTACTTCCTTGGGTAGTACCTCTGGGACCCACCCTTTGGTGGGTGAGGATTGTTCCAAGGGATGGAAAGGAGTTTTGACAGGAAGGGAGAATCTTTCTCCTAAAGGTACTTCTGGGGTTCCAGTTCAAAAGGAATCAACAGAAGGTATGGCGCTGGACATACCTAATGATCTGGTTGAGGAAATTGTGGCAGCCATGGACCTGGCTCTGGTTGGTAAGTTTTTTCTCTTTTCCCTAATATTGGAATGGTGTGGAAGTGGGTGTCTAATCGGTGGAAGGTCAAAGGTAGTGTATCTGTCATAGCTATGGCGAGGGTATTGTTTCTCTTTAAATTTACTAGTAGAGAGGATATGTTAGCCATTTTGGTGGGAGGGTCGTGGCTATATGGTACTCATTCTCTTGCTCTGTGTACTTGGAGACTTGGGTTTAATCCTAGTACTGATTTGAACCAAACTACCACAGTTTGGGTGAGGTTTCTTGGGTTTCCTTTGGAATATTAGGATGAAAAAATCTTTTCTACTATTGGTAATACTTTTGTCCAGCATGTGACTTTGGATAACACCACTCGGGCTAAATCCCATTGTGTGTATGCTAGATTCTATGTTAAGGTGGAGGTTTACAAAACCCTCCCCATGACCATAGATCTGAACTCTAAATATGGGATCTGGACACAGCAAATCCTTTATGAAAACGCTACTACATTTTGTTAGCTCTGTAAGAAGAAGGGTCATTTAATGACCCATTGTAAGCTTAAGAAAGTGGGAGAAACTTCTGATCTGAATAAAGAGAAAGATGATAATTCATCAAAATAAGACATTCCTGACAATTAGGGAATGGGGGGTAATGAGGACAATGATACCTATCTTGCAGGAGAGAATATTGAGAGGAACATGGAGTTAGTTGTTCAGAAGACTGATCATGTGGATTGCCAAACCCTCGATCAATAGGTTACAAAGGATCCCCCGATGCTTGAAGATGGTGAGATTCAATCCCAGTCGGCTGAGGTTGTTGATGATGTTGATGGGTCCCCTTCAACACCTATGTTGAATTTCTAAATCCCAGAATCTATTTGCAATAATAGTGTTGAGACTGTTCAACCATCTTCTAAATAGAGGCCTTCTCCTACCATTGATAGGGCCATTGTTGGGTTCCTGAAGGAGGGGTTTTCTAAGAATCAGTCTGCTATTCCTTCTCTGATCACTGGAATCAGACCTAGTAGTAACTGTAATCACCAAGATGAGTGGATTACCCCTAGAAAAATAATCACAGGACTAAGAAATCTACTGATGTTGGAACAGATTCTAGGCAAGGAAGACTGACCCTTAGGGAAACAAGGCAACGAGAGATTGCTAGGGAGATTGCCAATGGTAAACAAAAAACATTGGAGATTCAATCTCAAAAACTTCCCAAATGAGAATTCTTTCTTGGAATATGAGGGGTTTCAATAGCCCCACCAAACAGTTCAAAGTCAAAAATTGTATTTTGGATCATAAAATTGATGTTCTTTTACTTCAGGAAGTTAAAATGTCCAAGGAGAACTTTAAGATGATAGCTGACAGAATTTGGCCTAATGCTACTTTTTGTATCATCCTTGCTATGGGTGCTTTTGGAGGGATTGTTACTATGTGGAATAATGCCAAAATTTGTGGTACTCTTACTATTTCCAGTAAGTATTTTCTGATTATTAATTTCTCTATGCCTTCTTTTAATTGGTCCTTAATCAATATATATGCCCCAAACACAAGGGCCCTGCGAAAAACTTTGTGGATGGACTTGTCTACTCTCCTTTCCACTTCCCCTCATTCTCTTTGGCTATTGGCTAGAGATTTTAATACTCCTTTATACCCTTTAGAGAAAATTGGTGGTATTCTTGACTATTCTCATAGTATGTTTGATTTTGCTGAGTTTATCAATAGCTTTGGGTTGTTGGATGTGGAGCTTCAGAATCAAAATTTTACTTGGTCCAATAGAAGAAGAGGGGATCAAATGATACAAGTTAAATTGGACATATTCCTTATCTCCAATAACTGGGATAATCATTCTAATATGAGTTTGGCGGCTTTACCAATAACTATTTCTGATCATAATCCTATTCTCCTCAATTGGATGGTCCAGCATAGGTGTGGTCCCTTCCCTTTTAGATTTGAAGCTATGTGGATTAAACATAAAGATTTTAGGAGTCTTCTGACTAATTGGTGGCAACTTCCAGTTCAGGGTACTCCTATGTTTAGGCTAGTCAAGAAGCTCTTACATATTAAACAAGAGGTTCGTGGCTCAAACAAATATAGTTTTGGTAATGTCTTTGTTCAGAAGAAAACTATCTCTGGTAAATTAGTTGACCTTCAAAATTTAATGGCTTAAGGAGTTGTTACAGAGGACATTGCCCAGGGGGAAAGTAATCTGATTTCTGACTGGAAGAACCTTATGAATAAAGAAGAAATTTTCTAGAAACAGAAGTCCTGAGTTCAGTGGCTCAAAGAAGGGGATCATAATACCGCCTTTTTTCATCTTTCAACTATGAAGCATAGGAAAGCTAATTCTATTTTTAAATTATGTTTGGAGGATGGCAATACTATCACGGATGACAATGAGATTGGTAATCAAGTTGCTTTGTTTTTTTAGAATTTGTTATCGAAACAAGCTGATAATGTTGTCAATGGGTAGATTATGGATTAGTTCCTTGATAAAATCCCATCATTGATTACGGAGGAGGACAACATCGAAATGTTGAAATCAATTTTTGAGGAAGAGGGTCATACTATTTTATTCTCCATGGGTCCTTTCAAAGCCCTAGGCCCTGATGGCTTTCCTCCAATATTTTTTCAGGAATATTGGGATATTGTGGGCTTTGATGTAACTGCTGCTATTAGGGATTTCTTCAGAACTAGTAAACTTCTAAAGTAGATCAACAATACATTTGTTGTTCTTGTTCCTAAGAAGCCAAATCCTATGTTGCTTACTGATTTCAGACCTATTAGCTTGTGCAATACCATTTATAAGCTATGTACCAAATTTCTTGTTTTGAGATTCCAACCTTTCCTAGATAAAATTATTTCCCCTTCTCAGAAAGGCTTTGTCCCTGGTCGATAGATTTTAGATGCTGTTATATCCACTCATGAAACCATTCATTCTATGGAAAAGAGCCAGATCCCTGGTATGGTTCTAAAGTTAGACATTTCTAAGGCCTATGATAGAGTTTCATGGAAGTTTCTTTTTAAGGTTATCCAAAAGTTTAGTTTTAATGATAAACTCTCCCTTCTCATTCAGGAAGTTGTCTCCACTGCTAAATTCTTAGTCTTGGTTAATGGGGTCCCTAGAGGCTTTTTCTCTTCCACAAGGGGGATTAGATAGGGAGATCCTCTTTCCCCAAATTTATTTATCATGATGGCTAAGGCCCTTGGGAGATATGTTCACTCTAAGGTTCTCTCCAAGGAAATTGTGGGCATTAAACCTGCTTCTTCTATACCTCCTATGTTTGTGCAGTAGTTTGTGGATGATACCATCCTGTTTGGTATCTCGTCTGTGGTTGAAGCTCAAAGTTGGAAGAATATTTTCAATGACTATGCCAAAGCTTCTGGTTAACACATAAATTTTTAGAAAAGTAATGTTTATTTTTTCAACACTCAGGGTGATCTTCGGAGAAAAATTATTAACATTATCGACTGTGCTGAGGCTAATCTTCCTGCTGTCTATCTTGGCCTTTCTTTAACTATTAAAGAGGTCTCTCCAAGATTTTGGAATGAACTCAAAAGAAGCTGATTGGCTGGAAGGGGAAGCTCCTGAGTAGTGCTAGTAAATTACAGCTCTTACAAGCTTCTCTTCAAGGTATTCCTACTTATTTTCTATCTCTTTTTAAAATGCCTAGGTTTATTGCTGACAAATTGGAGCAGATCCAAAGAAATTTTCTATGGACAGGTGTGGAAGATAAAAAGAGAATGTCTCTGGTTAGTTAGGAGAAGGTCTGCCTTCCCAAATTTCATGGGGGTCTTAATATTAGATCTATAAGAAATATGATAAAGCCCTCCTTGCCAAAATTAACTGGAATTTGGTCCACAACCATAAAGAATGGGGAGCCATTATGCAAGCTATGTATTTACATGGTGTTGACAATCTTAGTTTCCTTTATCAAAAGGGGCTTCGTCAGGGCTTTGTTATTTGGAACAAAATACTGAAGTCTAGAAGCTTACTCAAACAGGGGCTTAGGTGGAAATTGGGGAATGGTAATACTATAAATTTCTGGGAGGACACTTGGGTTGTTGACAAGGCCCTTGCTGCTCAAGGGGATTATGGGATTGTTGCTGATTTTGTCAAACAATTTTTTGGGTCAAAAGTCTGCCATTATATTCATATTGAGAATGGTATCATACTTTAGAAAAATCTTCTTGATTGTTGTGCTCATCGCCTTGAGTTTATTCCTAGGATGAGTTCTATTCAACAAATGCTTCTAGGTGCCAGAATCCCTCTCTTTCCTAGGGAAGATGAGTTGTATTGGTGGCCTGATAAGAGAGGTCATTTCTCAGTTAACTTTGCTTACCATCTGTTGATCCCTAATGTGCATAAAAATGAGCTTTGGAGGAGAGTTTCGAATCATAATCTTATTCCTAAAGTTAATATGTTTTGGTGGGCTATTGTTCATAATAAGATTTTAACCCAAGATAATTTGTAGTGGAGGGGATTCACCCTGGTGAATAGGTGTTTCCTGTACCTTCAGGAGGAAATTGTTTCTCACTTAATTCTTCATTGTGACTTTGCCATGGAAATTTGGAGTATAATTTTGTAGAACTTTGGCATTTAATGGGTCTGTAATCTAGATATTAGGGAAGTCATTACTAATTGGTATCCTACTTTTTCACATCCTTGGCTTGTGGAACTTTGGAACGAAACTCTTCCCTTCCTTGCTTGGACTTTGTGGAAGGAACGAAATAACATAATATTTAGGGAAGATATTAGGGACTCCTCTCAAGTCTTTCAATCTCTCTCTAAGCTCCTGATTGAAAATGTTGTTAGCTCTCACATCAAAACTGCTGATAAACCACTTACTCAAGAGGAAGAACAAATTGCAGTCAATTGGAGAATTCTTAACCAAATTCTAACATATGATAACTCTAAACAGATTTAGAGATTAAATACTAGATGGACCTCTCCAAGGCCCCATTGGTTCAAACTTAACTTTGATGGGGCTTCTAAGTCCAATGGTAAGGCTAGTGGTGGTGGGATTATTAGGGATGACAAAAGGGGGCTAGTTGCTACCCATGCTAATGGGATAGGTATTCAAATTAATAATTATGTTGAAGCCTCTACTCTCTTATGGGGGGTTAAATTGGCTATTTCTCTTGACATTCCTCATCTGCATATTCAGGGGGATTCAAAACTGATCATTGATGCAGTTACTAATGCTTTAGTCTGTGGGCGAAGACTCAAGGACATTATTGTGGATATCCAAATTCTAGTCCAGAGGATCTCTAGAGTGGAACTCTCTCATATTTATAGAGAGGGGAAGAGGGTTGCTGATGCTCTTGCTAATGATGGTCAACAATTTACAAATTGGCGATGTTGGCACCAATTTAAAAATATTCCTGCTAACATAAGGGAATTGATTCAAAAAGAGATGACTTGTCAAGGATGACTCATCATAGTGAGGGTGCTAGCCTATTTAGTCAGCTTTTTTGGGCATTGATGATGTGTATTTTGAAGTACGGGATTTTTACAAACTATTGTACTTCTTTGTATAATGTCATTTTGGCATTATTTATTACTCGCGTTAAGGCGAGTTGGTTATATGGTAATCATAGGAAATTTATGATTATCATTTTTGAGCATGGGAAGGGTTGGCATCGTTTGGAGTTTGGGAAGGCACTCCAGGATAATGATGACTCATGCATGTTAATTTATTGCCTCATTTACTATTTCATTATTCTTTCCCAAGCTGTTAGAATTACCTTCTGAAAACACTGTGAATTCTCAGCTCTGTGTTTTATGTGTCTTTAAGAGAAAGGAGATAATGGGGGGAGACAGGATTCGCACGGAGCCAATATCTTGCTGTGAATTCAAGGATAATGCTGTGGTTTGGCATTATGGCAAGGAAGGTGGCATTAGTCCTTTTCTAGAATGCCTGAATGGTTTTGATGAAAATTTGTCTGTGTAATTTGCCCATTCCTGGCATAATCGCAGAGTTACTGTGGGAAGAATTAGTTTTGAAATTTCTGAACAAGTCATAGCCATGGTGACTGGTCTTTCTACTAAGGGTACTAAGTTGCAAAGGAAGGCGAAGGTGGATGATCATTTGAACCAGAAGCTTTTTCTGGGGGAAGGAGAGGAATTAGTTCCCTACCAGGGAGGGTTTGAACAGGCCAAACTGCCAGAGCCATGGGATGAGATGTGCTTTCTTCTCATGAAATACTTCACATTGGAGGGTCAGTTCACTAGGTTTTATAATTATCACCCCCCTCTGCTTAATCATTTTAGGCATAATGCTCTTATTAGTTTCCCTTTTTACTTAATGTCATCCCTTGAACACTCTATTTTTAGGGTTCAAGCTAAGATGGATAAGAAACCCTCTAAAAGGCATGTCCCTCTGCATCAAGGTCTTATCCTTTGTTTATATAATTTTCATCTTGCTTTGGAGCCACCTATGCCAATTCAGACTCCTAGTTGTGAGGTTCATGCCAATCCTAACCCCCTTGATGTTGTCGTTTATGAGGAACCTTGCCCTACCTCTGTTTCCCAAAAAATGAAAGGGGTTTCTTTCTCTATGACCACTGAGGAGACCACCATGGTGAAGGATATTCATACTTCAGCTTCTAAAGGGAGTGTGAAAAGTAAGAAAAGAAAACTCAGGGAGTTGGATGATGATATTGTGGGGGACTTTGTGGGGACCCATGAGAATCTGAGCAGTGACCTTGTGGGACCTGGCAACAAACATAAAGCTAATTTGTCTACTAAAGATAAGGAGGGCTTCTCTTCTAGGGTAAGGAGGTTAGGAAAGATTGTTGGTAAGCCTACCCCACAAGCTAAACTGATTGACTACTCTGAAAGTGCTTCTAAAGCCTCCACTTAGGGGGACGATCAGCTAAATTCTAGTGACATTGATGTTCAAGAGATCTCTAAAGATGATGTGGGTAAGGATGAAGGGAAATAGGTTGATGATTTGGGAGGTGCTGATGGTGATCCTGTGGACAATGCTGGTGAAGGGGAGAGGATGATCATGGAGGAGGTTGGAGAGGAGACTAATGAGGAAGGGGATGACCACAGGCATGATCTTGTTGTCCTTAGCGGTCATGTGGATGATCTGGAGCAGAAGGTTTCTTCTATGGGAGAGCTCATAAGAAGTGTGCTCAGTCATACGGTGATGCTTAACCTGTCTCTGTTACAGGAACTCGGGACTCATGCTAATGAAGAGGAGGAGAATTTCAAAAAACTTGATGAATTTGTTGAATTTCTGGCTAAAGGCTGGGAGAATGTATCTCCTTAGTTCTGTTACTTTTATGCTGTCTATCTACTGCTACTCACTATTTGTTGGTTATAGGCTGTATATGTTGTTTACACTTTTTATGTTGTAGTTGGTCTGGTGGCTCTTTTTGTGCTGGAGCCTCTGCGGTCTCTTTTTGTCTTGATGTAAGGGTTCGGCCCCTAGTTTTTACCGACTTATATAATCAAAAACAAGTTTCGACTCCAACATAGAATAACTTAAATTTTTTAAAGTACTAATAAGACTCTTCCTGTCTTACTCTTAAGGTTTTCTTGACCTTTTATTATCGACCAATATGGTTTTCTCGACCTTTCACTGTCGACCAATATATTTTTTAAATAAACAATGTCATATCCGACATAAGAGTTATATGTTTCCTAAATCATTCTAGTTTTAATATTAGGGTTTAACTTCTCTAACCAAATACATGGAAATATCAAACATCCTTGTTTTTCAAAGATAATAACATAAATATAAAAAAACATGAGATCAAATTCCCCTAATCTTCCCTAGACCACTTGGCATTGTTTGAATTCACAATTCACATAACATGAATAAGCATAGTATACAAGGTATATCCCCATTCATATATATCTCAAGGAGTACTATAATTTCTCAAACTTGTCTATTGACTAAGTTAAATCCTTCAACCCTAATAGGTTATAAACATAAATGATAATAAAATACTTTTGAACTCCTAGCCTACTTAAGTCTACTGACTTTCCGTTAAGGATAGGTTATGGACTCATATGCATTTCATCCTTTGAAAACATGTCACATAAACCTTTATCAATAATCTTAAGTTCAACAATCATGTGGGGTTGAGTTTCAATTCTCCTGACATACCTCAACTTGGATTAAATCATTTTAGTGATACCCAACATTAGGTTAACTTTGTCTTCTATCACTTAGCACTAAATAAATTCCATTTATGAGAACTAAAACTACCCATCTCCTAGTTTACTCTCTCTCTCTCTCTCTCCCGATAACATAACATAAGCAATAGATGTTATCAAATACTAACTAGGTTTCCTTATTCTTGGATCATCTATTCCCCTGGATTAGTAATACAATATAACAAGAAGAAATGTATTTCTCATAATAAAATCTATATCTTTGTCGTCATATAGCCATTTCGATATCGTAATAATCTCATCAAAATCTCCATTCAGAAGGTAGAAAATATATGCTTCCTAAAGTATAGATATATCAATGGATCTATCATAATCCTTGACATAGATGTCCACTTAAGTCTTAATCCATCCTTGATAAGTTTAAGTTTATAATATAATTATCAACCATCTTGGTTTTGCCAAACCACTGAGGTAGTAAAAGAAATCAACTTCTAAATAAAGTGTTTGAGAGCTCCTCAAACCTTCAGGGATCATTCGATATATGAAATATAGTTACTAGACATACCATCTAGTATCCATAGACTTAACTAAAATTCTACAAAAGTCTACACAAAAGCATTTTCTTAAGTCTGTTGACTCTATGTTGGTTTGATAGTATTATAAGAAATCTCTGTGTTCTGTGATTTACACAGTATAATACTGTTATATAATTTTGGTAGCATTTGTTTGTTTTAAATTTCTCTGGATGAGTTTCAGAGACTTATATCCTTGCAAAAATGACATTATAGTCTCAAATCTTTGACCATCAATCTGTTTCTACACAGGATTTATGTTGATAACAGCAACACTACAAAGTTTACATAGGATATGGTTCAAATAAACCAACGTTCTCTTCTTCCTATGTAGCTATAAACACATAGAATCTACATTCAAAAGAACTTCATTCTATTCAATATGAAATACTTACATGTAAATATATACATAGGGTTCTATCAAATTCAAATACTATGATTAAAGTGATATAATAGTAGAGATGGACTTACCCCCACTACTGCGCCAACTTAAGTATCATTGCATTGTCTTTCATTATCACAGTTACTCTTATAAACACAAACTCTCTATCTTAAATCTTAGCTTTCTTTCACTTTACAAATGAGGAATCGATCTCATTTCTTTCCCTGTGTTCAGAAACACTTCACCACTGTGCTACTAACTTCCATGGGTAATAACTCCACACTCTGAAAGAAAGCTTCAAGCTAATGAATTCACTGTCTTTTCTATGTACCCTTCCCGCATTTATTTTCACAGACTTGAATGAGCTTCATTCCTTATTGAATTGTAGATTTTCCTCTGTTTTACTCATTACCATTTCTATCATGGCCTTTTCTTAGAAACCCAAAGTTTCTCACTATATAAACAAAGCCATGTGAATCCAATCTAGCAATCATCCAAGCAATCCATCTTAACAATGTGTGAATCATATTAAATGATGGATCTACGCAAGGATGATATAGCTTTGAGCCTTTAGGCCAAGAAGAGAATATAAGTCTTTATGGAATAGGAGTTGTGCATTCTTGCTTTCTAAAAGGAGGAAGATTTGACATAAAGTGTCATGAATAAATAACAATGTTTTGCCTTTTTCTTTCTACCACCCCAAAAAAGATGTGTCATCTCTATCGACTTAAGCCTTAAGTATCTTAATGACTCCACTCTCAAGTCGTTAATAAAGACTCTCCTCTGTTATAATAGCCACTTGTTTTTTCTAAGGGACCATGCCTCCATTACATTAAGACTCCACGCTTAATTTGTTATTAGGCTTCTCTTAAGCTGTGGGTATCTCCATTTTACATGACTCTAAATGCTCTTATCTCGAGCATGTAACTAGAGGGAAATGTGGTTATTAAATACCACTTCCTCATATGTACAACGATTTTCCAAATAACATTCAATGTTGTCAAATTGGTTAAGAAGGTATGCTTCTTCTATAAATAAGGTGATTATTGTTTAAAACCACTAGCAACCTTGTACTAACCACTCAAGATATTAATGTAATAATAATCTAAAAGAACATGGATATCAATATCAATAGGGTTTATAATAATGTGATGTAAACTTACATGCAATATGTGACTAGGTCGAGAAAACTCCCCTTCACGTATAAAATAAAAATCATGTCAATTTCATTTAGATGAAATATGAAATTTACATTAAAACTATTAACAAGAAACATACTATCAATTTCTTCTAACTACATCATTGCAGACACAAACATAATCTCGTTTATGATGCAAAGAATGATATTTTTGACAGAAAGTCATTTTAGTCACAAATTGACTAACGTTCAACCTTGACGACGTCGATTTCCCCAAAACAACTAGGTTGACGTTAAAGAGACCTTATAAATATTCTAAATGACATCGACAACTTGTCGAGTCAGGAAATAAACTTAGACCAAAAGGATCAAGTACCACTTACCTGACTCAAGTAGGTTCACTAATTTGTACCAACACAAGACTTAAGATGGCAACAAACTGTTCTTTTCCTTATATCTATTCCCTTCCCTTTGATGATGCTCTCCCTCCCTTTCTCGGTGGGGCATAAACCTATTTCCTGAACATAACTTGCAATCACCAACTCATGATTAGTGTATCAATAATCATTTCATAATCCTTATGAAATCATAACATCTTGACAACATATAAACACGTGTCAATTCTCATAATATAAACATAATTTCATGAAATCGTTGATTTTTCCTGACATTTTTCGGTAAACTTCAAATTATTAAATCATGTATAATCATCTACTTAATTACTTAAAAGTAAAATGTAAAATGTAATCAGAATTAGGGACGTGACAATGGACCTACTAGGACAAAGAGTCTTTAAGGTGAGAGGTATTTTATGTTGCTTATTGACAATTACTCTAGGATGACATGGGTTACATTCTTAAAAGAAAAATTGGAAGCCTTTAATAGGTTTAATATTTTCATGTCCATGGTTGAAAATGAAATGAATGCTACAAGTGTTTAAGGTGAGATAGAGGTGGTGTGTTCACATCAAGTGATTTTAAGGAATATTGTGAAGACCATGGAATAAAGAGGCACTTTTTTGCTGCAAGAAATCCTTAGCAAGATGGAGTAGTGGAAAGTAAGAATAGAACTATCTAGGAGATGGCTAGAACTATGTTGAATGAAGCCAAGTTGGCTGATGTATATTGGAAAGAAGTAGTCCATACTGTTATTTATATTCTTAATAGAGGACAAATAAGAGTGAACAACACCAAGACTCCTTATGAGTTATAGCATGGAAGACCAACATCTATCAAGTTCTTCAGTGTTTTTGGAAGAAAATGCTACATCAAAAGAGATGAAGAAGGTTTGGGAAACTTTGACTCAAGTTTTGATGAAGTAATCTTTCTTAGATACTCAACTAGGAGCAAAGCTTACAAGTGCTATAATAAAATATTGAGGAAGATAGTTGAGAGTGCAAATGTTAGGGTTGATGAAGAGTCACATAAAATAACATATGAGCAAGAAGACCATTGGTCAGATGAACCTTCTTGCATAGAAAAAGAAGAAGAGAGGTATGATATACTAAAATTTTAGATGTTACAATGTACCACAAAGATTCTCTAAAGTCAGTAGAGTAAAGGAAAATCATGTTGCTCATTAGGGTTTTCAGAGGGAGAAAGTAAAAGCCACCACATTGGATTGTATTATAATATCTGGCTTTGCTATTTGGAAGATATGTTCATATTGTCTGTATGTTTCTCATTTCAAGTTTCAGGTGTTGAGGAGTACCACAAGACTAGTTTTCAATGTTCTATTTCAAGACTGTGTAATCAGAGTTTACAAAGGATAACAACATCAATGTTTGATAGTTTGTGCCAGCATGAAGTAGCATGAAATTGTGAAAGGAGTGTATGAGAATGTTTGTGCAAGTCACATAATGTTTGTAAAGCGATCCACATGATGTTATCTAGTCACTCCGGTACTGCTTTAGGTCTGTAGCCAATGCATGAGAGGTTAAATGTTTGCCGGGTTGATTGGTATGCTTAGGTGATTGTACCATGTGTTTGGAAGTGTGTTCCAGCATGGAGATGTGTGCTAAGGAAAAATAGGTCCTAGTTATCACTTTGTTTGAACCACATTGGATTTCTACATTATCGCTGATGACTTTGGGAGCCAACTTGTTGTGGCCATTGCACATTTCATGTTACACATTTCATCTTGGCCGACAAAGGAGAAAGTTTTGAAGAGTTGCAGTGCATACAAATGAAAGATCAAGCTTGTTGCAAAGGGCATGAGAGTGAGAGCGTGTGCGAGAATGTGTGTGGAAGTGTGAAGAGTAAGTAATGTGTGTGTGAAGGAGATAAGTGATCTAGAAGTAGATTAGGAGACTGTAACGCATAATTTATGATAGAGATTGTGTTGTGTTGTGTTGCAGAGATGTGATGAAGATTGCAGAGTTATGTGAGTAGAGGTATTTAATTCATATGTCAATGTGAAAGGAGTTGATGATGCCACGGTGATTGAACCAACAAAACAGTTGAGTGTTTTGGTGTAGAGGTTGGAGCCTCTTCTTGTAAGTGTTGTAGCACTTTAGGGAGTTGTAGCTTCCTTTGGGTTGGAGCCCATAAAACTGTATATTAGCGAGTTGAAGCTTCCTTTGGGTTGGAGCCCATAAAACAATGTATTAGGGAGTTGTAGCTTCCTTTGGGTTGTAGCCCATAAAACTTGTTGTAAACCTATTTTTATTTGTGAGGCTAGATTTGTATAGTATATCCAAGCAACTTGCTCATCGTGGTTTTTTACTTCTAGGGTTTTCCACATAAATCTGGTGTTATGGTTGTGTGGTTGTGTGATAGTATTTTGAATTGCTTCATTATCTGTTTATCTATCTAAGGCAGTAGAAAGTTTTTGAAGATAAAGTTGAATTGGATTAATTTATGGCATATACTGATTCACCCCCTATTAGTATATTAGAGTGTTCTAACATGTAAATGCTTTTGGAGGCTGGGTATTTATGTCTTGAGGGTTTTCCTAGGGTATATCTTGTGTAATATTATGGTATGTCTTTGATGTTTGTATTATAGTTATTCTATAAGATTGCATGCATCATTTTCTTTCATAGGGTTATGTAGGAAATGGTTTGATAAACCTGTAATTCCTAACAAGTGGTATTAGAGCTATGGTTATGATGGAGGGAGTGTGAGCTCCTTGGTTTTGTTTAACCCTTCTTTGAGTAGATTTGATGTAAAGTTGAAGCCATGACAATGCTGGAAATATTTGAGACATTTCAAGGTACAATGGTTTGTGCAGCTTGTGAAAATGTAGATTTGGGGTTTGCAATTTATGGTTATTGTTGTAGATTTGAGGTTTAAAAAGGATTTGATAAAAAAAGGTTTTCTAGGTGTTCACCATATGAGGGTTTTGTGGAGGAAGTTGTAGAAATGACCTCTTGGAACAAAATAGACCTCACCATTGGAACTAGGAGGCTTGAGAGTTGAAAAATGATATAAAAATTGAAGCATTTTGGCCACCAAGTCCTGAAGAAAAAACATCTCCCCTCTCCTTGGTTTGGCTATATGGTCATATAGTCAACTATTACAAAAAAAAATTCCTATCGTAATGTTTTGTAGTTGAAAGAAAAATTATTTGTAAAAACATTGATTTAAAAATCATGTTAAAAACTATAGAAGAAATTTGAAAAACTTTTATGGGCATGGGTACAGGGTTTGTAGACCCCTACACCCCCTCACACTTCTTGATAGCTAGCAATAGTTTGTTGATGACCAACCAATGGAAGGACTGACCAATAGGCCTTTGGCCCTTAGGTTTAGTTGGCTTAACCTACAACACCCAAAGGCATTTACAATTTAAAACATTAAACCATTTTGAAATTTGTTTTTAGGTTCACCACTTGCTTAGTCTGCACATTGTCTCTGCAAGCCATCACCACCCAACTACTACCTATGCACCACTAATGATGTAGTGCCAATGCCATCCTATATGGATGCCCCGTTTTTGGCCCCCTTTTAGCCCTCAGAGTGTAGTTTTCTTCCACATAGCATAACTTTCACCTATAGTATCAAATTCTTGACTTCTTATAGGCATCAGAAAGCTCTTTGAGCATTACACAGTGGTACAAGTTTGGTCATCAGATTTTGCTATTTGTGTTATAACTTGGTTCTTGAAGCCAATCATTTCTCCAAAATGGTTAATTGGTCATAACTTGAACATACATAATTGGATTTTGGATTTCAAATAGGCAATGTACAGAATTTGTAGCATACTACATAGTGGATCAGGTGGGTTTTCAATTGGATGAGAAAATAGAGGATTGTACTTGTTTGAGTACTTGTATGAACCTGAGATTTGGGGTGTGAATATGTGAGCATCCATATAAATTGGTGGAACACCTTGTGGTAGTGCATGTTTTTATGAGACTAATATCATGGTACAAAAGGTTATCAAATTTGGTGCTTCTTGATATAGGTTTATAGGTGTTCTTAGAGTATGGACTTTGATGGAGATAGGTACGCATGTTATCTTCTAGTTTGAGGACATGGTTGATATGTGTGTGAGACTAGGAGTGTTGGTTTAGTGGGAATTGAGTTCTTGTATAATGATGGTGATGATTATGGTGGCATACTAGATAAGATAATGATGGTGGTGTATAGAATTTGTAGCATACTACATAGTGGATCACCTAGACACTAATCTTGTGACACTTTCATCCTAGGCCCCTTTCATTCATCTTTCATTAGCTAATTAATTAAATAAATTATCTTTATTTATTTATTTAATTTTAGTCCATTTTATCTATTTCCTAAATTAATTAGATAAATTGTATTTATTTAATTAATTTGGTCCATGCTTCCCTTTATCCACATTAATTAAATAAATTTTATTTATTTAATTAATTTTTTTCACCTATCCTAATCCTTATACACTTTTACCTATTAGTCTTAGCTGACATCGTGAAAATAGGTCCTATCCTTTTTGTTAGGACCTACATTTTTCATGCATTTCTTGCCCAAGGTTGTGTTTGTTTAGGCTTGTTAAAACCCTTCTAAAATCTTAAAAGCCTAAAATCCTTCAAGGTCTTTACATTTTCTAATATCCAGACTTTTCTTAATGTCCAGATCTTTCAATGTGTGCATCCTGATGATGTCATCTAGATCCTTTCCAAAGAAGCACTCAGTGGTGATGATATCACAGGACATTTCGACATATGATATTTCACAAATCTTAATGTCCAGACATTATCCTAATGTCTGAATATTCCTAATATGCTGATGACATCACATGGATATTTGTGCATATGGATATTTTGCATCTCCACATGGGTATTTTGACCTATTCTAAATGGAATTGAGAGGATAACATTCTTTTAGTCAATGATGGTTGACCTGACCCTCATGTTGATGTCATATGGACATATCCACATGGATATCCATATGGACATTTTGCATATCGTAATATCTAGATATCTGGGGCCTGATATTCACAACCAAATATTTTTTAATATCCATATCCCTGTTCGTTTTGAACTAGATTGGTGGTTTCCCTTGGACCAATCAAACATCATCCACATGGTGGCCTTCACATGGATTCCTTCCCTTCACAGAAGTCATTTGGAGCCTTCAGTGGGACCATGACAAGATGAAATGCAGAGGCAGTTAGCTGAATCTCGACCCCGACAGTTGCCTGGACTTCCATGATTGATCAAGTATGATGAAATCTTCTCCGAAGGCCATTGCATCTACAAAGGTGGTATTTATCGTGCCTATGGGATTTTAGGAATGTTGTTAATGAAAAGATAACTATATTTGCAAATATGTTTTGGAAGCTAGTGCCAGGTAGTTGCACCCTCATCATGTCATGATTGCAGTTATCAATTACATGGGGCTTGCACCTACTTGATGTTGTGATGAAAATTGTCAAATGAAAACATGACAAGTGTCTTGGTTGGAAGCTTGTTGCTCCTTTGTTCCTATAAAAAGGAATTTAGGACCATCGATAATAGGTTGGTTCCAAGCATCTTTTTAGACCAGGTCTGAAGGATGGGAGTCAATTTGGGGTTTATATTTTTCTATAATAGTTAGGGTGTCTGATGTATGTAATGACATGTCTACTTGTGAGTAAGTCTCTATAATGGATATGAAGATCTTTTCAATAAATCAATGTAAGACCATACTTCTACTGTCAATGTTATACTTTGTCTCCATTAATGTCTGAGTGTTTTAGGGAATCCAAGGGGTTTTTGGGTGTACATTTGCTACTCTCTTCATTTGATCTTTATTAGTTTGTATTTCAAGGAAATGCATTAATGATGTTTTTCTTAAATATTTTAGAAATATCTAGATAAACATGCTTTCAGGACAAGTATTTGGGACATTTCAGTATATTGTGGATAATTAAGAATGGATGCAATTTTGAGAGTAGGAGGGCATTTGCGAGTTTAATGTTTCTATAAGGCAGAAACCAAGCCAATTAAACTCATTTGAAAGTTATGTTTTCCTTTTCATTATGGGTTTTGGTCCAGGTGTGAATTTGTTGCCATGGGATTGGGCACTGGTCTATGGTAGTCAAGTATAACCCTACCCCCTTTAAAATTGAAAATCATTTTGGTTATGTCCATAAATTATTTCTAAGTTAATTCTGTCCTACCTTTATGCATAGGGTCTAGTATTCCAAATCTTGTTAAAATCTCATGTGAAACTTGTAATTGATGCAAATCTCCAAAGGAGTTGTGCGTATTGTATGTTCTCAATCATGGTCTAAGCTGTATTGCCAAAGGATTAAGCTAATCTAGATGAAATCAGTCATTTCCTTGTAAAATGTTATTGAGAACCTTCTATTTTAATGCAACATCCAGCATTAGTCAAGATATACCCCTTGGATGTTGTATAGGTACACCCACCTTGGTCTTGCAGAACTAAAAGTGTAGAGAATTTTTCAACTTATTGTTGTAATCCTGTTTGTTGGCCATTGACCTAGAGCCCTTAAGCATAAGAAATTGACTAGATCTTTAGTAGACTCTGACAATCAGTTGGAAGCACCAACACTTTCCACATCCAAGATCATATGAATATGACTATCAATCAAGTCATTTTCTCCTAGAGCATCTACCTGGATATAGAACTAGAACACCTAGCTATCACATGAGTAATCAACTACTGTTATGCTGGTAGTGTGAGTAATCAACATTATCAATGTAACATGCTATCTCATATTACTCAGAATTACACAACAATTTACTAAGAAAGTAAAAGAATATGGTAAACATGAAATTTTTTTTTAAAACATTTACAAAATCACATAAAATTAAATGCATATATTTTTTGAATATCTTTCAACCTTGAAAATCACAATATATTCAAAGATAAATCATAGTGAAATCATTTCACTTTACATTTACAAATATTTTGCACTTAGCAATATGAACAAGTTTACATAAGTTTGACAATCATAAGTCAATCATGAAGTATACTGCATCTGGAATCTTGATATCTATCACTCAAATCTCTATGAGTCCTCTTCTATAGAGGGAGAGCATCATCCAAGTGCTTTACCTCCAACCACAGACCGACAGTCCCTACACACCTTCCTTCTTGGAAGTGGACCTACCCTTCACAAAGAGTATAGACATAAAGAACCAACAGGTTGCCATCTGATTTCTAGTGTTGTGTCCTACGTAACTCAATTGACCATATGAATCTAGACATCCTTCTAGCTAAGTATGATCATACTGACAGGTTATGCCATCTAAACATGGTGAGCCGACTAATGCATGTAGAGACAAATGCATCAGTTTGGCCAAAGTTTCTATATAAATAGATGTTTGCAATAAATGTAGTCATGTGTTCACACACCTCTAACTTGACTTGGAAACTATCTCATCTTACAATTTGATTTGTTTGACTAAGGACTCTAGACATGAATTGTCTTGGCTAAGCTTAATTCCAAGTTAGTATGGATTTAGAATTTAATCCTGAATCTAGGATATATACTTGTATAGGTTTAGAAGAGTTAACCTTTTAGAAAGTCCATCATTGCATTTTTGCAAATATTAGAGCCTATGACTTCCTATCATTCTACTCATTGGCTCAAGATTATGCATTCTTGTATTATATGTCATGTTTCAACTCTAACAAGAAATCATTAAACTTTATCAAAAGATTCTTTGACTCTATATAATTTATACTATCTTAATCTATGGTTTCTTGACTCTTTTATTGTAGACCATAAACTACAATAGACTAAAATAATGTCAAAATCTGACTAGAGATTTTTAAGTTATCTAAACCCTTTTGGGTAGAGACTAGGGTTTAACTTCTTTATCCCAATCTCATTGGTGTATCATAACACTCCAAAGTAAAAATTCGTACTATAGAAACTAAAAACTCTTGTCTTCTATAGACCATTTAAACATTGTTCGAATTTACATCTCTCATATTATGTATAAACATAGATCATGAGGCATATCCTCATTAATATAAAATATGAATGAATACTATCACTATTATATCTAATCTTTGAACTAAGTCAATCCTTGAGTCTACAATAATAACAATTCAATATCTTTGACCTCTAGGTCTTCGCAAGTCCATTGACCTTTCGATATTGAAAACATTATAAACTCTTGTGTTTCATCCTAGAGTATAACAACAATACTTATCATGTTGTGGTTTGCATATGTAATATAATGTCACCACTCTTGGTGTTTTATCAATACCCATATCATATCTTCATATTCTAAAATAAGTGATTAGTTATCACAAAATCTTTGATAGAACACAATAACACTTATACATATAAGTCTTGGAAACTAAAGACCTATCTCAATCTAACCTTCTAACTTACTTCTAAGTTAATATTAAAGTTCTCAAAAATTTAATCTCGGCTTCTAATAAATTGTTATGGAGTAAAAAGTGGACACATGTCTTTTTCCTCCTTGTTTCGCTCCTTGATCCCTATGAAAAATTTCTTGAAACCAATTTAAATTGGGAACAAGGGTGCCCAAGTATTCCTTGATTGGTTGGGGCAAATTTAAATGTATATCAGCATAACACCTCTTTAGAGGTTTCTCTTTTTCAGTTCTTTTGGTTTAATTTCATGAATGTTAGTGGGAAAGCATATATAAGTGTGTTTTTGAATTCATTATGAACCTAGATAGAGATAGCCAACTTGAAGCATTGGAGTAAAGAACATTAAAGTATTCATTGTGATTCTAGAGAAGATTTGTATTGTCATTGTGTGTGTTGTTGCAGGTTTGAAGTTATCATCTATCTCTCCTTATGAGTTGAAGGCCATTCATCCTCCTAAGGGTTTCATCACATAGGTGATATCATTGTTGATTTATCATCATTTGATTCATCATATTGATTTTGTGTTTAGACTTTACCCTGCAAGGGCATGCACTTTTTATCTATCAACAGTCTTGGGAAGCTTGGATGCTATCCCAGGATTTGACTGAGGCATGTCCCTAAACATCATAACCCCTAAACCCCTTCTCTTCTTCTTGTGTGTAGGTTACATGTGGGAGATCAAGGAAATATGAAGACATAGGAAGACAGAGCAAGGATTAGGGTTTCAAAATTTGACAACATTTCAGGAATATTCCCCCATACAGGACTTGGGTGTTGGTACCCTAGTCTTTTTGTCCCAACAAACTTCAGATCTGGTATCAGGGTAGTCTCTACAACATTTTTCTAGTTTATAGTTTTTGAAGATTCAACCTTTTAGGACTTGGGTGCTCTTGAAATAGTCCTCTAACATCTCCACATCTAGGACACAGGTTCTTTCATCTTCTTGATCCTCCTTGTATAATTAGTTTCTAGAGAATTGTTGTACATCATCTATTATAATCATATCATCATAGAACTAGGGTTTGTTTCATTATTGATCTAGGGTTTGATAAAAAAGGCTTGATTAAACCAGATATTTCCATAGCACTCCTAAGTACAAGATTTGTAGCTAAGTCCACCTCAATTTGGTAGTGATTTGGCTTGGTCTTGTCTTTGAATGTTATTGTGAAAGAGGGTTTGATCTAGTGTACATGCTAGTCTCATCATTCCTCCTTTTTATCTATAACATTTTGGTGAACTCGTAGCTTCAAGTATTTGCATCTTTCTAATTGTTCAAATCAGATCTTGCATTGATTTATAGCATATTTTTCATTATTCATTTGAAAATCTTCCACGATCTTGAGAAAAGTGCATATTTAGGCCTTAAAAAGCTTGCATTTTGGTAAAATATTGCATTAGGGTTTCAAAAATTTCTCTTTCATAATCATATTGGTCACTTTAACTATTCATGAAATCTGATTTGGCATATTAATCTTGCATCATTTAACATCATAAAGTTCAAAATTCTTATATTTGTAATTACACATTATATATTTTGACATAAAAAGATACCCTCTCTTTTACATTTTGCAATAAATCTTAAAGAGATCTATATTTACGTTTGTGTACAACACTTTAACATTGGGATCACATGGTTTGTAGTAACACTTGTGTGTTTTTGATCTTTACAAAAAGCTTCAAAAATTCGATTTCCTCAAACTAGTGTCTAGTTGTACAAAAGTCTCATATTCATGGCATCTAATCAAAACAAGGGTGGTGTGGCTCCTCCTTGATATAACAAGAAAAGGAAGGATCTCGAGCCTATCATATCCTTCACACCACATGAGGTCACTATTAGAGATATTGATGGTCCTCTTTACATTAGAGAAAGAATAAGTGGGAATCCTACAAGAGCAGTTCTTATTGATCCTAATTGTATGACAAATGTAATTACAAAAGAATATTTACGCATGAATGATCTAGCACAAGATACTTTTGATCCTATGGATATACTGATAAAAGCACATAATTGTTACTTTCTTCCAGCAATTGGAAATATAACACTTTTAATTAAGGTGGTTGAAAAAGCCCTAGAACAACCATTTGTCATCATTCCCACCTTAGATCTCTTTCATGTGAAATTAGGACACCCTTGGCTAAAATCCATGAAAGTAGTTCCTTTTACTATTCACAAATGCTTAAAGTTCCCTCATAAAGGATGGGTGCATGTTATTCATCACAGTGGATGGAAACCATTATCCACTCATGGAAATTTCAATTTAGATTATTTTTGGCCACAACCACTTGAAGAAAATCAACCATGATAAGATCAATTCTTTTTAGCATAAAAAAAGTACAAAGCAAAGAAAATAGCTAAATTATCACATGGCAAGAACACTCCTGGACCCTCTCAGTCCTCTGAGGCTACAATTGCTTCTATCTAACAAATAGAGAGTGAAAAGGAGCTCAAGTTGAAGGATTCACCTTGACCGAAAGGAAAAGGAATTTTTGTCGAGGTTCCTCCTCCACCATCTTTACAAGGATAGGGAGATAACCTTAAAGAGCAAAGTTACCCATCACAAAATCAGAAAATCATTTTTTTACTAGATTCCTCTTCAAAAATGTCAAAGAATGTGGAAAATAATGAACCCTTAGTGGTAGACAAAGAAATTCTCTTGGGAAATATCACAAACAAGACAAGAAGTAACATGAATGCAAGGGAAAAAAGAAGAAAGCGACAAGCATTAGCCTGAACAATGTCTCCACAAGAAGAGAACATCCTCCCGAATGAAATGGAAACAAAAGAAGAGCTAAAGGAAGAAATTTCAAGTTGGGCTATAGTGCCCTATGTACCACGTATCGAAGATCAAGATTGGGAAGAAGATGACTTCATTAAAGACAATCTCTAGCATGGTTGCGTGGTACCATAGGTATGTATGTCTCATCTATTCATCCACCTGTGATGTAGAACCTCTTTGAGTTGATCTCACAGGTGGCCTCCTTTTATGTGTTGTGTTGTGTTACCCTGTATTATGTTAAATGTTTGTTTAGGTCTCCTTGGATGACCCTTGATACTCTTGTAAGGTCAAGGATATGAGGAGACCGCCTCCATTGTGATACTTCTTTTATTTGTTTCTCTATTCTTCTATTCTCCTCCCTCTTATTGCAATTGTTGTTTGTGGTGCCTTAGGGGCATAACATTGTGTCCAAGATGTCATGGGGGCATCTTCCCATGTTGTAAACCTAAGTAACTTTTATCTCCTCTCTCATTTTTCATGATTTCATTCTTCCATGGATCTACTAGTTGGCAGATGATGATAACAAATATACACTGATAAGGACCGTGCATCCCTACAACAAGAATAAAAATGGACTTAATCCATATATGAAGATGGGGTTAATATTTTACTGATGCTTGACTAGTAGAATCACTTTGTGTTGTGTTGTGAAATTCTTGTAACAAACCTTTGCAATACTCTAAATCTGCTTCTATGCACTTTAAAATGCTTTTATCTCACCTTGTAGCTACACTCAGTTATGAGATACCTAAAGTATAACCTAATGGCTATACTCAGTTCCAAACTCTCAAGTGTAGCTTGGTTTATTAAGTGATATGTTAAACAATTTCTATATAAGTTTCATGAAATGATTTAGTTGATATCTTAAATAAGATTTTCTAACTGAAGTTTGTTGATTGCTAGCATATATTACTAATGTGTTTCTATTATGATTATTGGGAACAATCGGTGATCATAAGTACATGTCACTTTGGGGCATGGGCTTTGCGAAAGTTCTTGTTCCCTTTTGTGTTTTCAGCCTTACCTTAAATGTGATTTCTACTGGCAAGCGAGATTAACCACTTTAAGGTGGGGGCATATATTGTGGTAAATGCTTGGATATCTTAGATATTGTATTAAAGTGCATTTGTGTATTCTTCCTTTTCACTAGAAGGCATCTCTGTGATGTAGGTGGGGTTATATACTTTGTTTGTGTGTTGCGTATGCTTCCTTATCACTGTAAGGCATCTCTGTGATGCAGATGGGGTTGTATACTTTGTGCACATGCTTCCTTTTCATTGTAAGGCATCTCTGTGATGCATGTGGGGTTGTATGTTTTTGAAATCCCTTCTACAGAATGAGGGATTATGTATTCCCTTGAGTGGTTGTACATCCTTTTAAAAAGTCCTCTATGAGGGTAGAGTTGGATCTTGAGTTATTCACCGTTAAGAGTGTCTTTCATGGTTGTGGTAGCGCAGCTCAACTATCAGGTCTGTTTGGCGTGTCTTAGATGGTGGCATGTAGCGATGAGCTCCACCCCATTGCCTGTGTTTGATGTTTTTTAAACATATAGTGTTTTGACAACATACTCTACGACGCTCGTGTATTGTGTGTGGCTTCTGTGCATGTCTTGCATATTTTAGTGGCAGTACATAGTGATGAGATCCCCCCACACCATATGTTTTAAATGTTTTGTGGTGGTGCGTAGCGATGAGCTCCCCCCATGCTGTGTGTTTTGTGTGCTTTTGATGGTGGCACGTAGTGATGAGCTCCCCCCATCGGTAGTATAATTGTTTAATCATGTCTTCTCTCTATGTATATTTTGTGCATTGCATGACTACATTCATGCCTTCTCCATGTATTATGTGCCTATTTACTATCTTCCTCATATATTGTGTGCTTGTTTACTCTATTCTCTATGTTTCGCGTGATTGTCAAGTGTTTTCTTATGTTTACCTAAGCTTGGGGGCTAGAAATGGTTCTTCAAACTTAGGGTGTGTCTTCGCTCTAGTGTTTGATGTGCTTTGACCATATTTTAATGCATGTAATGATTGTAATATCATACACACATTAAAGTGGGGGCTAAATGTTATGGAGTAAAAAGTGGACACATGTCTTTTTACCTCCTTGTTTAGCTCCTAGGTCCCTGTGATTACATTATACATTCTAAATATTCATTCCAATGAAAAATTGCCTGAAATCAATGTAAATTGGGAACAAGGGGCCCATATTTTATCTTACCCCAAACCAAAAAGGAGCCTCAAGACTTGGTTACCCATGCCCAAGTCTTCCCTAATTGGTCGGGGTAAATTTAAATGTATGTTGGCATAACACCTCTCTAGAGGTTTCTCCTTCTTGACTCTTTTGGTTTAATTTCACAGATGTTAGTGGGAAAGCATAAATAAGTGTGATTTTGAATTCATTATGAACCTAGATAGAGATAGACAACTTGAAGCATTTGAGTAAAGAGCATTCAAAGCATTCATTGTGATTCTAAAGAAGATTTGTATTGTCATTGTGTGTGTTGTTGGAGGTTTGAAGTTATCATCTATCTCTCCTTATGAATTGAAGGCCATTCATCCTCCTAAGGGTTTTATCACATAGGCGATATCATTGTTGATTAATCATCATTTGATTCATCATATTCATTTTGTGTTTAGCCTCTACCCTGCAAGGTCACACTCTCTTTATCTATCAATGGTGTTGGGAAGCTTGAATGCTATCCTGAGATTTGACTGAGGCAAGTCCCTAAACACCATATCCTCCAAACCCCTTCTCTTCTTCTTATGTGTAGGTTACAAGTACAAGATCTGGGAAATATGAAGACACATGAAGACTATGCAAGGATCATAGTTTTGGGATCTAACAATATTTTAGGAATATTCCCCAAGTGCAGGACTTAGGTGTTGACACCCTAGTCTTTCTGCTCCAACAGACTTCAGATCTGGCATCAGGGCAGTCTCTATAACATTTTTCCAGTTTACAATTTCTCAAGATTCAACCTTTGAAGACTTGGGCACTCTCTAAATAGTACTCTAACATATCTACATCCTAGACACAGGTTCTGTCATCTTCTTGATCCTCCTTGTACAATTAGTTTCCAGAGATTTGTGTACATCATCTATTATAATCAAATCATCATAGAACTAGGTTTTGTTGCATTATTGATCTAGGGTTTGATAAAAAGGCTTGATTAAATCAAATCTTTCCATAGCACTCCTGAGTACAAGAACTATAGCTAAGTCCACCTCCATTTGGTAGTGATTTGGCTTGGTCTTGTCCTTGAATAATATTGTGAAAGAGGGTTTAATCTAGTGTGCATGCTAGTCTCATCATTCATATTTTTTATCTATAACATAAATAACTTGTCTTGTGATACTACTAGTAAAAGATAAGACAACTACATATAGAGCTCAAAACTCATTCTAAGCATCTTGATCATTCAGTATAGGTGATGCACAGTCAACTATCAAGCAGAGACAATCACAAACAAAACTAAGGTGACTGTAGAGATAAAGTGTATTCATAATATATGTACATATTAGATAGAGTTGATGAGTAAAATACATTCGGACTACTACAGTTAACTACCACATTGCTCTTCGGCCCACCAAAGTCTACAATGTTGTGAACTTTAAACCAAAACCTCGTAGCCTATCGGCATACACAATTTACTATCCTAAGATAATATAATAAGATTTGCTACCCTTTTAGCCTTCGAATGTTTTCTAAACTATAGATAGGAATATATACATATTGAACCTATAAGTTTGAAGTCTAAGCAATAGTATGAAAATGCTAACATCTACAGATATTACTAAAGAAACTAAATCCTATATTAATAATCTTTGTGGTTTTCACTCTACTATGTATGGGACATATCACTATTCCCTTCGAACTACATTCTCTTCTAAGAAAATTCTAAGAGAACATATTCATGTTTGTATACAAATGATAACAAACTGCTACAATTTAAAAATGAAATGATAATGTTTTTCTAAGGCATTCATACCTCTAAAAGCCATCGGTTTCAATGCCTGAGCAAGCTCTATTAATCATCTAGCTATCCAGGCTCAACTCCACCTATCATTCTATGTATCTATGTCTTTATCCCCACAGATTTCTTGATATAACAAGCTCTTTGAGTTATTCACCTTCTCTGTCTTGTTCAACTTTTGCTTCTTACATGAAGCTTTCTCTCTCTTTACTATGTTTTACTATGTACTAACCCTTATCATTGCACTCACAAATGCCTATTATCCATTCATAGATATCACTATGTGCCTTTGATATTCTTTCCTTCTAATGATATAGTCTTAATAAAGACTTAACCTCTCCACATTCCTGTGGAGGTCTTGGAAAAAACTTTGCCTATTCTCATGCTACGTTAGCATGTAGACGTAGTGGAGTAGCTGGTCTTTAAAGACCACTCTCAAAATCCTCCTTAACTCCTTAATGGATGTGGAAATAGGAGTTGAGTGCTCTCTTAAATACATGAAGAGGTTTGCAATAATTGCTACCATACCATGATACTTATGAAGCTCTTTGACATCATATTATAAGTATAAAATTATAGATAATAATTAAATAGATATAAAACATCATAATGTAGGTATATACAACATATTCTTACGTTGTTCCTTTCACTTGACAAGATATTAGAATGGGGTAGAGATATTCTCCCCCTCACTATCTTGCGTAAACACCAACATAGATAGGTTATCAAAACAGAAACTTATTAGAAATCACGATAATGAAAGAGTTTAACCACTAATATTTAATATTCTATAATAATATAAACTCAATTCATATCATATAAGGAAAATGACGAATATCAACCATATTTTATCGATGCTCATACTATCTCGACTTAGTTTTCAACCAAAACCTAAGCTTAATGGAACCTGTCGACAAATTGACGACTGTTGAGTCGAAACCAAACTTAGATTAGTTGGGTCAAACAAAACTTACCAAATTTGACAAGGGTTCACTAAACTATGAAAACACAAGACTTAGATGGAAACCAATCCATTCTATCCATATATCTATTCTCTTCTCTCTAATGATTCTCTACCTTTCTTTCTCGGAGGGCGGGAACCTGTTTCCTGGTTACAACTTGCAATCAACCAAACTAGGATTGTGCATTATTAGTCACTTCATATACCTTATGGATAAATAATCATGACAAAATATAATCACATGTCCAAATTCTAAACATATAAACATAAATTCATGATATCATTGATTTATCCTAACACTTTCACATAATGTCAAATCATTAAATCATACATAATCAAATACTAATTACGTGTAAGTGAAAAGTAAAACATAGTCAAAATTTGAGGTGTGACAATCAATTCAAAGATCATTATCAAATATCAAGGGCAACAAGGACTACTTTGCTAATATTGTTTCATTTCCTTTTGTTAGTTACTTGCTCTTTATATGATTCTAAATATGGAGTAGGTTCCTTGGTGCATTTGTTCCTTATTTAATTTCCATTTTCTGCATACACATTTTGGCATGCCTAATGGGACCCACATCCCTTGATCTAGCTTGTTTTTTCCAGGATTTGTGAGCTTTTTGTTGTAGGTTTGTAATCTTTTTTGGAAAAATCCAAGGGTGATCTATCATAGGAAGCATCTTATGCTGAAAGGACCTCACCGTTGTGTCTAGGAGGCCCAAAAACCCTAGGATCCATATAAAGTTTGATATATTTTGAAGGAAGAAAAATTTTGACTTTTTTTGAAAATCTTTTAGGTATAGATCCGTATTGTATGGATCCATACGGTTCGTACAATATAGACTTGTTGTACGAGTTGACAATTTTTGCCCAATTGGGCTCAAATAATCACCAAAGGGTTCTTGGATGTGTTATAAGGTTTTAAGTCTAATTTTTATAGATCCTTATGTCTATTTTTGCATCATGAAGGTTAGGTCTTTTGCTGATAATTTATAGGTACATTAGATTTTTTGAGATTTTGTCAAAGTTTTAATCAAGGTTTATAGTGCATGTATGTATTAAAATGTTAAAAATGTTACGATGACACATTGAAAAGTCAAAAAGGGCATTTGCAAACCTTAAAATCTCCAAGAATATCCCTTATCATGCATGGAGGGAGTTGCATTCAAAATCTAGTCAAGTAGTTTTGGAATCTAACTTCAGGTTTCTCAAGTTAGGTCTTTTGGTATAGGTTTAGGGTTAAGTTTTCTCATGTTTTTGGTCTTATCCTTTAGGGTTCTCATGTTATCTACTAGTTTTAGCTATGGAAGAGGTGCTTTCGAACATGGGTGATCTCAAGTGTACTTTTTTTCAATACCAAAGAAGACAATCTGAATGTTAAGTTTCATTGGTTTGAGACCAATATCAAGGTTTGGTGTGATCATATAGGGGCATAATGATGCTTTGTTTTGTACATTGTGAATGTAGAGGTGAGTAAGGTTTTGAGTTTTTCATAACACTGTTACAGTGGTCTACCTTGGACCAATTTATCATTCAAAAGAAGATAGCTTGCACAAGAATAAGAGAAATAATTTAAAAATAGTTTTTGTCTCTGTAAATAATGTCATTATCTAACTAGTTTCGATATCACCTCTTTGAAGGTTTGACCTATTCACACATAGGCTTAAGTTTAATTAGTCTTTTAGGAGTTTGTCTCACTTCAACATGTGTCCTTAGCTATGTGAGACACCTCTTTCATATTTGTTTTGCACTTGCCCTCACACATGTCATATGAGTTAGACAAGTGTTGTATGCTTGTAGAGGTAGTCAATAGTTTTGTCCTACCTTCCTACCTCCTCCTCCTTGCCTATTTGTGCAAGGCTTCTCATTGTATTTTACACACTCTCATTGTATATGATAGATATGCTCTTGTACTCCATTTTTCACTTATGAAAGGTTATTCTCTTTGTGCTTGCTGATCTTGGCTGCTCTAACATGGTATCAGAGCCATGCTTGCACATTCCTTCTCGAATCAATGAATCCAACACTTAGCTCTATCATCAGAGCATCGTGGAGCCAAACAGACCAGTTCGTTGAGTTTAAAAGGCTTGAGACAATCAAGGTGACCCTTTGAATTATGTTTTTTGGTCAAATCAAAATTTTCAAATTTTTTTTACCCCCTAGGGTTTATAAGGCCTCTAAATCCGTACCTTATGGATTTTTTTATATCAAAAACATAAATTTTTTGAGCAAAGGGCACATTTTCCCTTGCCATTGGTCATCATTGTCATTTTTGGGTGTTGCAGATTTTTTGGCCATTTTTATGGCCTATTTGGCCTCCTGGTGTAGGAGCACCAAGGGGCTTGGAGTGAGCCCATGTGTATATAACGCATTTTGGTGTAATGCTTTTGTTTTTAAATTAGGAAGGCATGGGAAGTAATTTATGCATATACAAAGTGGATCCATCAGAGTGAGAGAGCTCATCAGCGAAGCCTTTTGAAGTTATACCGATAGCCAGTGTCCCATCGATAAAATAGTATATCGGCAATGTGTATCGGCGTGAGATGCACATCGAGGAAGACGTTGGAAGTCCCAACGAACAGTAGGGTCATGCCAATAGAAGGCATATCGGCGTGAGTGTCAGTATCAGAGGAGAGGAGTGAAGTCCGGCCGACGATGAAAGTCTAGCCGACGATGAACAAGCAATTAGTTGATCGGCATGAGGATGTTGAAAGTCACACCGACAAGTGTGAAGGGAAGACTCATCAGGGAGAAGATGGATATCGGCTAGAAATAAGAAGGCACCACCGATAGCAAATGTCCTGCCAAAGGTAAAGCAAATGTGTATGTCGATAAGACAATAGATTATCTTGCCGATGAAAAAGTTCAGGCATATTTTAGCATATGCGAAGGAACAATACTAATGCAAGAAACCCTAACCATCTGATAACAGACACGGGTAGAAACTATAAGAGGCTAGATTCATTTTGTGAAGGGGTCGGAAGTTAGAAGCCTGAGATGCTGCGAATGTAATAAGCACTTCCATAGCAATAAAGAAAACTTGGATTGTCTGATTCATTTGTGAAATTCTGTAGAGTGTGTGCATATCTCGGTCTAAAACAAAGCAGTCAGTTTTCTTTCCTATTATTTTTGTTTCTGTTTGTATATAATGGCTCTGGTTTGATGTCTTCGTATATCCCCTGTACAGTCATGGGAGGGCATCAAGCAGTGTCTCCTTTTTTTGGTTTTCTTTCTGTTATAGTGAATGGAATGCTAGAGAGAGGCCATGTGAACTTGTGCTAGGCGAGCTGTGCTATAGCCCGGCTAGTAAGCAAGTTGCAGTCTAAAAGACAGGGGTGAAAAATAGAGTAGAAAGAATTGAGCACCAAGCAATCAGAACCCTGGACCCGAAGAGGAGGGCTGATAACGGGCTTAAGAAGGCTAGAAGCCCTAGAGATTGGGAATCTTGGAAGCAATGAGGATAAAGTAGAATACCTCACACCAAGAAGGCAGTGTCTGTATTGGAAACAACAGACAAATAGGTCTTTCACCTCTGTAATAGATTGCTTAGGTTGTTTTAGACATTTTGGGGTAGAAAATGTCTATGAGCACTTGAATTGGTAGGGAAACCTGGGAATGGCATAGGTCTTGAAGTGTTGTGTCAAGATAGGTTTTCGAAACCCTCAGGTCTCCCTATCAAATTGGTATCAGAGCAGGTGAAAGATTTGGGCTATTCCTAGGTTGGAATAGAAGTTGTATGTCATCACCAAGTTTGAGTGAGTCTATAGGCTCAACCAAAGAGATGGTGACTAATGCGGAATTGGCAAAGAAGGTTGATGATCAAGAAGAGGAGAATAGGCTCCCACAAGAAAGATTGGCAGAAATGGAAAGTAAACTGGGTGTAATGATGGAGAAGACTGAAGAAGTCAAGCAGAAAGTAAACAAGGAAAAAGGTGTGTCTATAGAAGATGAAGAGCCCACACCTGATCCTAAGATGGAAGAAGAACCTTTCTTGAAGGCCTTGAAAGCCATGAGTGGTAAAACATTGGAAGGAGTTCCTTTTTTTAGTCGAAAGATGGAACCTGATTTGGTTATAGAATTGATAGAAGGTATAGAGAATCACTTTGAATGTGATGGAGTGACTGAAGCACAAAAGGTGAAGGTGGCCAAATCAAGACTCAGACGAGCTGCCTTGACATGGTGGAAATTCATTCAAACTGAAAGAGAAAAAGAAGGCAAGAAACCTATAGCTACTTGGAAGGGTATGGTGGCTAAAATCAAAGAAGTATACATGCCTGGAGATTATGAAGTCCAGTTGTACAAGAAACAACAAAATTTGAGACAAAGAGAATTAGATGTCAGTGTATACACTGAGGAGTTTCAAAAACTATGCCTGAGGTCTAAGGTGATGGAAGATGAAAGTGTAAAAGTGGCAAGATATCTCAATGGTTTGAGGTGGAGTATTCAAGAGGAAATCAGCTTATTCAGCCCTACAATACTACATCAAAGCTATCAGCTAGCACTCAAGGGAGAGGAGAAGAGTAAGAAGAAGCAAGAGACAAATAGCAGATCAAGAGGAAGAGGTAGAGACAACAGAGGAAGAGGAAATTATGGTGGTAGGAATACTGATCAAAGACCCCAAGGAGAATCCAAACTCACATAGCAAAGTGGGGAGACTAGTAGTAGAGGAAACTATAGAGGAAGGGGATCTAACAGAGGAAGATCAGGAGGATCAGGCAGAGGATCCTACTTTGCCACTATGAAATGCTACAATTGTGGTCAATTAGGCCATCCAGCATATAGGTGTCATGATAAGGGCACACCTTCTTCTCAAGGAGTTGATAAAAGAAATCATTATGTACAAGATGAAGCTTCAAGCAACAAATCACTTGAAGTCAGTCTAGCCTCAGAAGTGGGAGAGAACATCATGGTAAGGAGAACCTTGATCAAAGAACCAGTGAAAGTTGAACCAAGCCAAAGGAGAGCTTTATTCAGAATCAGATGCAAGATTATGAATAAGGTATGTCAAGTAATCATAGACTCAGGGTCTATTGATAACATAGTGTCAGATGAAGCAGTTAGAAATCTAAATTTGCAAAGAATACCTCATTCTAGTCCATATAGAGTCACATGGTTAAATAAAGGTCAGCATGTGATAGTCAATGAGCAAACTTGGGTAGAGTTTGGTATAGGTGGATATAAAGACAAGGTACTCTGTGATATCCTACCTATGGATGCATGTCATCTCTTGTTGGGTAGACCGTGGCAGTATGACCGAAAGGCCATACATGATGATGAGAAGAATGTATATTCTTTTCAAAAAGATGGAGTCACCTATACAATTCAATCATTGGAAGATGAAGAAGCAAATAAGACAAAAAGTTCTAATGTCTTACTTGTGAGTGGAAAAGAGTTTTTGAACACTCTTAAGGAGGATGGTATTGGTTATGCTATCATACTAAAACCTAAGGAGGAGCACAAAGACAAAAAGGTAGTGGTCCCAAAAGAGGTATAGACTATACTGGAATAGTATAAGGACATCATTATTGATGGAACACCAGCAACACTACCCCCACAAAGAACTATTAGCCATCAGATAGATCTAATTCCAGGGGCATCTTTGCCTAACAAAGCTCCTTACAAGATGACTCCAGAACAACATAAGGAAATAGCTAGACAAGTGCAAGAGTTACTTGACCAAGGATTGATTAGGAAAAGCATAAGTCCTTGTGCAGTGCCTACAGTGTTGGCACTAAAGAAAGGAGGGACATGGAGACTATGCATAGACTCCAGAGCTATCAATAAGATCACCATAAGGTATAGATTTCCAATTCCCAGAATTGAAGATCTTATGGACTATTTAGGAGGGGCTAAATATTTCACCAAGATAGATCTGAAAAGGGGTTATCACCAGATCAGAATCAAGGAAGGTGATGAATGGAAAACAACCTTCAAGACCACAGAAGGACTGTATGAATGGCTTGTTATGCCATTTGGTTTATCAAATGCTCCCAGCACATTCATGAGGCTCATGAATGAAGTCCTCAAGGACTATACGGGTAATTTTGTAGCTGTTTATCTAGATGACATCTTGATTTTTAGTCAAACTAAAGAAGAGCATCTTGAACATGTAAATACTATTTTGAAAAAGTTACATGATGAACAACTAACCATAAATTTGGAGAAGTGTGAATTCATGAAGCAGGAATTTGTATACCTTGGTTTTGTGTTGTCCAAAGGAAAATTGAAGATGGACAAGTCAAAGGTAGAAGCCATATTGAACTGGCCTACTCCCAGAGCAGCAACTAAGGTGAGAAGTTTTCATGGCTTAGCTCAGTTTTATATAAAGTTCATACGGAATTTCAGTGCTATTTGTGCACCCATGCTTGATACAATCAAAGGTGGGATGAAAACAAAGTTTCAGTGGACACAAGCAGCTAATAACAATTTTGAACTGTTGAAGAAAGAAGTAGCCACACAGCCAGTGTTAGTGCTGCCTAGTTTTGACAAGTTGTTTACTTTAGAATGTGATGCTAGCAATATTGCAGTAGGTGCAGTAATCAGCCAAGAGAATAGACTAGTATCCTTTTTCAGTGAGAGGCTAAATGAAGCAAAGAGTAGATACTCTTCATATGACTTAGAGCTCTATGCTCTAGTCCAAGCACTTAGAAAATGGAGGCATTATCTCCTACCTAAGGAATTTGTTGTGTATACAGATAATCAAACTTTGAGTTTTCTGAACTCGCAAGATAAGTTGAGCCATAGGCATATCAAGTGGATGGAGTACTTGTAGTCTTACACATTCACAATTAAGCATAAGAAGGGACAGCTCAACAAGGTAGCAGATGCTTTAAGCAGGAGACTGCTGATAGTACAAGAAGTGCAATTAAGAAGTATAGGGATGGAGGAGTTTAGAATCTTTTATAAAGAGGACGAAGATTTTGCTGAAGCATACAAAGTCTATCAAGACTTTGAAAATCACTTTCATAATGAATTTGTAGATTACACATTGCAACAGGGATTGCTGTTCAAAGGTGGACAATTATGTGTACCAAAAGGATTCATGAGAGAAAATCTCATACAGGAGAAGCATAATGGTAGTTTGAGTGGGCATTTTGGTCTAAATAAAATATTGGAGTTAGTCCAGAGGTTCTACTATTGGCCGAAGATGAACAAAGATGTCAGAAAGTATGTGGAGCAGTGTATCATTTGTCAGAAGGCCAAGGGAACTTCTTCAAATGCTGGACTGTATCAACCATTACCCATTCCTTCCAGACCATGGGATTGTGTAAGTATAGATTTTGTAGTTGGTCTACCAAAGACTAAGATTGGTTTTGATAGTATTTTTGTAGTTGTTGATAGATTCAACAAGATGAGTCATTTCATTCCCTATAAGGTGACTCATGATGCCAGTCATATAGCTCATTTGTTTTTCAAAGAGGTCATAAGGATTCATGGACTACCAACAAGCATCCTGTCTGATAGAGATGCTAAGTTCATGGGACATTTCTGGAAAACTTTATGGTAGAGGTTAGGAATAAATCTGTCTTTTGGATCAGCATATCATCCACAGATAGATGGCCAAACAGAAGTGGTGAACAGAATGTTGGGCAACTTGTTAAGGTGTCTGACAAAAGAATATGGATAGAGTTGGGATCAAGTCATTCACCAGGCAGAATTTGCCTATAATGACAGTGTGAATAGAACTACTGGCAAAAGTCCATTTGAGATAGTGTATGGAATGCACCCTCGAGGTATATGTGAACTCTGACATCTTGGAGACATGGAGTATAGAAGTGGTCATGTAGAGGATTTTGCACAGTCTATGAAAGAGATACATGAACAGGTACAAAAGACATTGATGGAGAATACTCAAAAAATCAAAGATAGAGTAGATGCACACAGGAAGGATGTTCAGTTTGAAGTTGGTGATTTAGTCATGGTTTATTTGAACAAAGCCAGGTTGCAGAAAGGGATACCAACTAAACTGCAGATGAGACGGATTGGTCCTTGCAGAATTCTGAACAAGTATGGTAACAATGCCTATAGGATAGATTTGCCAGTAGACTTGGCAATTTCACCAGTGTTCAATGTTCAGGACCTGGTACATTATAAAGGTCCTCATTCAGCAGCAGGGGAATCTAGTTCAGCAGCTGCACAGATAGTGAGTGATGTGACCTTGCCACCTCAACTCAAACCACAAGCTGAGAAAATTCTGGATTCTCGTGTGTAGAAACAGACCAAACATGGTGTGTATATGGAGCATCTGATCAAGTGGAAACAGTTGCCTGAAGCAGAGGCTACCTGGGTTGCAGAGTTAGAGTTCAAGAAATGGGGCATTGATTTTGCCTTACTGTCACTGGAGGTGACTTGACTTCTTTCGCGCAAGGGGAGTATGGTGCAAGAGCACCAAGGGGCTTGGAGTGAGCCCATGTGTATATAACGCATTTTGGTGTAATGCTTTTGTTTTTAAATTAGGAAGGCATGGGAAGTAATTTATGCATATACAAAGTGGATCCATCGGAGTGAGAGAGCTCATTGGCGAAGCCTTTTGAAGTTATACCGATAGCTGGTGTCCCACCGATAAAACAATATATCGGCAATGTGTATCGGCGTGAGATGCACATCAGGGAAGACGTTGGAAGTCACAGTGAACAGTAGGGTCATGCCGATAGAAGGCATATTGGCGTGAGTGTCAGTATCGGAGGAGAGGAGTGAAGTCCAACTGACCATGAAAGTCTGGCCGACGATGAACAACGGATTAGTTGATCGGCATGAGGATGTTGAAAGTCACACCGACAAGTGTGAAGGGAAGACTCATCGGGGAGAAGATGGATATCGGCCAGAAATAAGAAGGCACCACCGATAGCAAATGTCCTGCCAAAGGTAAAGCAAATGTGTATGTTGATAAGACAATAGATTATCTTGCCGATGAAAAAGTGCAGGCATATTTCAGTATATGCGAAGGAACAATACTAATGCAAGAAACCCTAACCGTCTGATAACGGACACAGGTAGAAACTATAAGAGGCCAGATTCATTTTGTGAAGGGGTTGGAAGTTGGAAGCCTGAGATGCTGCGAATGTAATAAGCACTTCCATAGCAATAAAGAAAACTTGGATTGTCTGATTCATTTGTGAAATTCTATAGAGTGTGTGCATATCTCGGTCTAAAACAAAGCAGTCAGTTTTCTTTCTTGTTATTTTTGTTTCTATTTGTATATAATGGCTCTGGTTTGATGTCTTCGCATATCCCCTGTATAGTCATGGGAGGGCATCAAGCAGAGTCTCCTTTTTTTGTTTTTCTTTCTGTTATAGTGAATGGAATGCTAGAGAGAGGCCATGTGAACTTGTGCTAGGTGAGCTGTGCTAAAGCCCGGCTAGTAAGCAAGTTGCAGTCTAAAAGATAGGGGTGAAAAACAGAGTAGAAAGAATTGAGCACCAAGCAATCAGAACCCTGGACCCAAAGAGGAGGGCTGATAACGGGCTCAAGAAGGCTAGAAGCCCTAGAGATTGGGAATCTTGGAAGCAGTGAGGATAAAGTAGAATACCTCACACTAAGAAGGAAGTGTCTGCATTGGAAACAACAGACAAATAGGTCTTTCACCTCTGTAATAGATTGCTTAGGTTGTTTTAGACATTTTGGGGTAGAAAATGTCTATGAGCACTTGAATTGGTCAGGAAACCCGGGAATGGCATAGGTCTTGAAGTGTTGTGTCAAGATAGGTTTTTGAAACCCTCAGGTCTCCCTATCACCTCCACTCTACTTAAATATCATCCACTTCAATGGTCAAACACTCTAGCAATTTTACACCTCATTCACAATAAAAAGTGGTAAATAGTTGTCCTATTTTTATTGGCCCAAATTAACTTTTGACTGTTGAAATGGATGATATTTAAAAATAGCCTTCAGCCTCAATCCGTCCTCTCAGCCATTTGGTCACTTCAACTCCTCTTATCAGGGCCCTGGTCATCCAGTCTCCAATCTCTACTCACATCCATGGATGTGGTTTACATGCCAGGTCGCGTTTCTGGTATTTCATAGTTTGAAGGTCGTCGTTCTGTGGTGTCCACATTCCTCTTGGTTGAGGTCGTTTTCTGGCACCACGCGGTCTCATTTTCACCAGTTTGTTGTTGTCGTCTTCATTCAATAGTTTTTGGTTGCATATTTCAACTTGTGGTCGAGGTTTCATTTCGCTAAGTCACATTTTTCTGAGATCAACATTCTTCCAATCTCCAAGCACAACTGTTCATTCATTTTGTTTCTAGTTTGTGAAAATTACATTGGTCCTCAGCATTTTTTACTAGATTTGGGTGAAGTTCTGCAGTTTGTCAGGCCATATTTGACCACGGCTTCTCACAACAAGTTGAAGGCTCCTCCACC
Organism: Cunninghamia lanceolata; assembly: GCA_027924645.1. Classification (NCBI taxonomy): domain Eukaryota; kingdom Viridiplantae; phylum Streptophyta; class Pinopsida; order Cupressales; family Cupressaceae; genus Cunninghamia; species Cunninghamia lanceolata. The sequence goes on from BSBN01000808.1 coordinate 445,857, forward strand.
AGTTTTCACAAAGCGTCTGCCAGATTGTGGTTACCACTGTTTTGATCGTTGTTCTGATTCTTTGCAGCCTCTGTCTACCTCACCAGTTGTAGATCTCAAGCTTCTCTCAGGTTGAGGGTTTTGTGTTTGAATCTAATTGCTCGTCATTGGATGGTTATAAGCCATCATCTAAAATCTTTGGTTGAAGTTTTGTTAAGATTGTAATCTTAACGAATGCCATTCTCAAAGCCATGGGCTTCACTTCATTGTTGTTTGTCATTGCCTGGTTGAAGGGTTTTAGTTTGCTCCCTTTTGAGTGGCAAGACTCTCAAGGTTGCTATTCAATCAGTCGGTCTTCTCCAACCACCACACAACATCAACATTTATCTCTCTGAATTTGTAGTTTGAAGTTGACGCTTCAAACTCTTCTCCATCACAATTTGTAGGTCGATTTTCATTGCCTGCAATTATAAACCACTAGCATCACATTCTGTGTTTCTTGGTTCTTCAACAATCATCGTTAGAAGCACACAGTCAAGGTAACAGCTTGCTGTTGAATTATTTGATCACTGTTTATGTAGCAAGTTTGGTAGCAGATTTCAATGCATCCATGGTCTCAGTGGCAACTTTCAAGCTAACGCCTTCATTCACCAGGGCATTCTTTGGTTGTTTGTTGCTTTTCCTCCCTTAATAGCCAGTCTCACAAACTGGTCAGAGAGTTTGTTTCATAGTTTGATTCATTTGGCATTTATTCCATGGACGTGGTGTTTCGGCCGGTCAACTTTCAATTACAACTAACAATAGTTGTTAACTCTTTTTAAGCATTTTTTGTTGATTGTAACAACTTTTTAAAGGCGACATTTAATGTTTAGTGTTAGCATAACAATAGCATTTAATGTGTCTCTTATTGCTAATGGTTTATGTTAGCATTTGTTGTAACTATCAAGGTTAGTTAAACTGCCTGAGATAGCCATTTTATGTCAGAGGAATGCCTTCCGAAAGTGCCTCAAGTAGGCATTTTTTCATTTTGCTCTTTCTCCTACGGAGTCAGTTTTTTGCAAAATTATAGTCTACGGAAATCTCTTTCCATGTACTTCACTTTGGAGAAGTCAAACTAAAAAACATTTGGCTTTTTGATGGGTTTTTAATCTCCAAACTCCATTGTACTTGCAATTTTTGATAGGGCATAACTTTCACCCACGACCTTGAAAATTAGCGATTTTTTTTTAAATTGCTCAAAAATTCGCAAGAAATTCATTAATGTAGGTAACATTCAGTTTTAGATAATTTTTTTAAAAAAATTGTAAAAATCTTCATGTGTTATAAACGGATGATTTGGCTTCCAAACTTGCACAAGTTGTACTTTTTCTCTTGCATATCTTTCTAGGGGGCTTCAAAACCAGTCATAATCCTTTTTTGGGGGGCAAATGTTTATTTCTTCTTTGATAGTGCTTAAACTTTGATCATATATATTGCTTTGGATGACACACATACTTCCTTCCATTCGAGTATTCTTAATAAACCTTGTAATAAATGGAAGATCAAATATGGATATTGTGGGCTAAAATGACATACAGTAGAAGAATGTCATCATCATAAAATCAATGAACTAAGACAATAAATTCTTCATGCATATCAACTTTCTATTGATCTTAATAAAGTACTTATAGAAAAATCTCATCTCACTAAGCCAACTTGTGAGGCACCATCATCAGTTGGGTATGTACATTGTAGTTAGATGACTTACATTGAGATCCCATCTACACCATCATCCCTTATTGTTGCATCTGAATCCAGAGTTGATATCTCCATGACTTCTAGTGATTCTTTGCACTAGGATATGGTTATCATCTTTCCTGATCTGCCGCATTGGGATGCATATCTACTTGACATTTTGTTTCTTTTCATAGAATCCCATATTGTAGATTTGGGAGACACCATTGAGGACATTCATCTTCTTTTCGATGACAACTTCTATGAAGTTGCATCACCATTATCTTCTTCAGATATGATTTCTCTTACCTTGTCTACATCAACTTCTATAGTGACAGATTCTACAGATATTTATGAGTCCACATATTTGACTCCACCATCATGTATTTTGACATCCTCTATAGTAGTATCAGATTCTTCTGGGTCCAGTTATCAACATACATCTATGGTCCCTATACCTAAATCTTAACATTTGTCACATGTCAGCATTGGCTTGGAGATCCTTGAGCATCCTTCAAAGACATCATGGGCATCATCTATGTCTTTGGATCATGTGTAGATTTCAAAGACCTTCATTCTTCCTGTATGTTCCTACTTGGAATGGGAAGATCACTTGCACACTTCTATGGTTCAATTTATTCCTAAGGGGAGAAATGTTATTCAATGTTTGTGGATCATCTTTGGCATCTAGTCTCACGTATCTACTAGCACTACAGGAGGTATTTTGAGGGGAGGCTACATGGTTAGTCTTCTCATATTAGTTTTGGGAGGATCCATCTCTTCGCATGTAATTCTTTCCTTCACATTTTCTAGGGGGGTCGCAATGACCTCATTCTTTACCTCCTATGGGGAGAACATCATATTGTACATTTGTGTTAGAAGTATTCCTTGGGGATAATGTATAGTCCTCCTTTCTTCTTCACTTGTACAATTCTATTTGTATCATTTCTCTTTTGGAGGAAAGTTTTTTCCCACAAGGTTTTCTTTCTTTCTCCACTTTATGAGAAATTTATTTGTACATGGGTACCTAACATGACCTAGTAGCAGGGACCCATCATCATATTTATATTCTCCCTAAGTTGCACTTAAGGGGGGTGTTAGTGTAAATAGTGTCATTATCTAACTAGTTTAGATATTGCCTCTTTGAAGGTTTGACCTATTCACACATAGGCTTAAGTTTACTTAGTCTTTTAGGAGTTTGTCACACTTTGACATGTCTCCTTAGCTATGTGAGACACCTCTTTCATATTTTTTTGCCACTTGACCTCACACATGTCATGTGAGTTAGAAAAGTGTTGTATGCTTGTAGGGGTAGTCAGTAGTTTAGTCCTACCTTCCTACCTCCTCCTTGCATATTTATGTAAGGCTTCTCATTGTATTTTACACACTCTCATTGTATATGATAGATATGATTTTGTGCTCCATTTTTCACTTGTGGAAGGTTATTTTCTTTGTTCTTGTTGATCTTGGTTGCTCCAAAAGTTTTAAGGTGTCACAACCCTTATTTTCAATAATTAATTATGAGTTCAAAAATCATTATTTAAATGTAGACCTGTCGACTAATTTCGACTTGTGTGTGCGACAGGAAAACCCTCTTACTCTCTCGATAGAGAGAGTATCATCAAGGCAGAGGGCATCTAGCTAAATGACGGTGACTTGTGTTGAAGTAACCTACACACACACCACTTAGCCAAATGTGTCTTTTCATAAAAATATATTGCATTTTAGAATAAATATTTGAATGATAGCCATGAGTAAATATTAGTTGTAAATAAATTTATTTGAGCAAATTACAAAATTAGAAATAGATGTATTTTCAATTAATATCTTTTGAAAATATTCTTTTATACTTCTTCATTACTGTTTAAGTAGGTGATTTCTATTTTAAGCCACATGCAAGAAGTGGCAGTTATTCATCTTTTTGAGTGAATCTCTAGGCTTTATTGTCTTTTCTATTTTGAGACTAGGGAGTTACGAAGAATTAAATTGCTTTTGCTATTTTTAATTTTGAGGGGGGATATGTTAGAGGAGGCTCAATAGGAAAGAAGGGGAATTATTCAGTCTCGGGAAGACAAATATGGTGGGTTTGGAGATTCAAAAAATTCATGAGTTTTGCGGGATACTATGATGGGAAGCCATGAACCATAATGAGGTTAGAAAGGAAATTTTCAATGCATAGTTAGATATGGACATCAAAATATCCATAGGAGATAGTCACTTGTTTATTATGAGGAATAAATTTCTTGAATGTGTGTGGAATTTCTGATAATATGGTATCAAGTTTTATTCCTACCAATTCTTTTGTTAAATGCCTCTTAGCTGACCCCATTTTCTTTCTACATGTGAACCTGATACCTTTCCTTCACTCAGGTATTTCTGTAGACGTGGCTAGTCATGGGTGTAGTGTAATTTTAGTTTCATGATGATGTAGAATAGGAGGAAATATAATTTATTTTCTCTGCTGGTGAATGGAATAGGGGAGCCTTTTTTTCTATAAGTTTGAGCCAATTATGTAGCTAAGGTTCTCAAGAGATTTTCCAACTAAACGTTTGTCGAACCATATCTTGTTTCAAGCTTACATTGTGGCACATGTTGGGGATGCTAGCAAAGGTTTTGGAATTTATTTTTACGCTTGCCAATTCCATTTTATTGAAAGTTTCTAAGCTTGTTCAGTAGATCCATTTTGTGCGAACATGTAATCATTGCATTCCATCATATGACATCTCTTTGAAGCATTCTGTTAAATAGTTCATGCACCTTGTCTATGCTTCCTCATTTCTTTTTGTCTTTGTTGTAAGTTTCTAAAACATTTTTGGAAAAAAATCTATTTGAGCATATCCTTCACTCATGGCTATCAACGGAAAGATTTCTCTCTTGAGGCATTTTGTTGGGTATATCAGCCTTTTCTCTATGATTGCATTATGTTTTCCTTGCACCCTATTACCTAAGGCCGTGGATTATGGCTTTACACCTGCCCTTGCATTTGCTGAAGGTTTTTGAGCCCATCATCGATTCATTTTGTGTGTTCATTGCTGACCTTATACTTGTCTAGGAATTTGACATACAATATATATGTGCATGTCTATTATACCAAAATTTGATGCCTACAACTATTCATTCTGATAATAATTAAGTTTTGTAACTTATGACTTCTTGATTCCTGTATATCACATATGTTTTAGGAATGGGAGTTTGTACAACGACATTACCTTTGATTTGGATCTTGTTACCCCAAAATTTGAACTTGAAAATTTCAAATTTTTGGTGCGTCCTCCTATGTGCCCCTGAGCCTTCCGGATCACCAAAATAATTAGAACTAAAAATCCTTAAGAGCTGGTATGAAATCCTTTCATGGGCATGTTCCTAACCTCATCATACTCAATTCGGCCAATCTCCATGCCAAAACACCTCACCGATTGCAAAATTTTTAGCTTTACTTTTTCCCATCGCCGATTTGCAAAAAAAAAACAAATCTTGCTTTTTGTATTGCAGCTAGAGATGAAATAGTTATTGGGTTTTTCTCAAGGCAGTCAAATCATCATTCTGTCCAAATTTTGTACAAATTCAAGCTATTAAGTGGGAGTTATGGAATTTTTTTTATCTAGGGGCCTCAAGTTTATCCATGGGTAAATTTTAGGTGAAGTAATTCATAATTTCCCAAAATTTGTAGAAGGTGAAGGTAATGTGTTATCATGGTCCCATGGGTTAACAAGTGATTAATTTTTCATATAGTTATATTATCCTAATATGAAGCCTTAAGGTGGGTCCCATCAGTTTTTAAAATTTTTAAGTAAGCCCTCCCTTTATAAATGTCGAGTGTTTTGTTACTTTTAAGACTCCATAAATTACCAATTGCAAGTGAGTTCTAAAGTTCTTAAGAGCCCCGACTCTTTGTTGTTGTGTGTCCTCAAAGTTCTAAAACTTCTTATACTCCTGACTTCATGGTTTTTAAGTTCACGAAGTACGCAACTTGGAGATCTTATGAGTTCGAAACCATCATCTCTAGTGATACTCCCGTCAACATTCCTCTTTGTCGATGCTATAGAAATTGGGGTCTTTATAGTACAAAATACTCAGATGGATCACCAAATTTCTTGACAAAACATTAGATGCTTTAAAACAAGTGCGAAATAAAATCATGCTTTAAAACCACTGCCAACTAAAATCTTTTGAAAGAGTTATGGACATTCACCAAAGCATAGGAATAGTAGTTGCAGTACTAGTTATGATGGTCAACAGAGACTATGACTGAATGATGACAATGAGAATTTGCTATATGATTTGAAAATGAAGCTTTAGCAGTCCATGGAATCACAGCATGACAACTCTCGAGCATGATAGGAACATCCATCGAAACATAATGGAGATTTTTGTTAGATGTTATGCTCTGCCAGTACCCAAATGGAGTGGCTAGAACCCAAACAGACAAAGGGCCGCGGCATTTCCAAATCTGAAACTTATCTCAAGTAATACACATGAAGGGAGCTTATAGAAAGAGCAAGATCTCTTATACAACCCGACGCAACGAGAAGTCCTCCAAAGAACACATGAACTATTGCAAAACACCTTGAATGGAAATGCAGTTGGTAGATGTAACGCTAGTTTCCTTAACCTTCATAGTTCTTTCTCTACCAGTGCCAAGTTTAGAAAGTGTCCAAGTAGGCAGGATATCTGTAAGGTAGGTGTTATATTTAGAAATTCTAAGGTGAATAGATATTGAAGAATTGGAAAGGGATATGCATTAAATGGAGAAGGTTTATTTTTGGAAACTCCCATGCAGATGTAACGTCAGAAATTCTGCAACCTTTGCCAATTTCCTTTCTCTCTGATCATGTCAAATATGAGGCATCTAATGTAGATCGTTGTCATACATTATAAATGAAATACTCTGGTATCGTGCATATAATACATTGCAAAATGTGCTAAGAGTATAATGGGATTAATAGAGGACCTATTGGAGGCACTCACAAATTTTATGGCACCACGATTAACTTGGAGGTTCAGACTGAACATTTGTCAATGGTTCTACTATCACAATGGTTGGCAGCTTCTTCTCAGCTCATATTTAAGTGGAAAGATCTATCAAGTATCAACACTCATCAAAGCATAATAAAAAAATGTGGAGCGCTTGCTATTATAGTTGAACATGCTTTAGTGTATATAACGCCTAAGTGTCTGATCTCATGCCTTGAGGAGTTTGTAATGATTTCCAGGTAAATGTAATGCAGCTAGAGCAACATCGATCTTTACAACTCTTTGCTAGTATTCCCCAAGCCTACGCCAGAATGAGAATCATTGAGCAGTATATGGATATCTCTCAAAGCATAATGAAGTGGGATTTTTGTTATTTGTAACAGTGTAGTGGCACACCCTAATATACATGTGTGCAATAATGCATGATGTGGAACCGATTGATGAAGGTGCAGAAGGTGCTTAATTGCCAGTCTCAAATAAAGTTTAGGCACAAAATGGGTTTTGAAGGTACTGATCCATGAGGCAACTCTCTCTGTTACCATGAGGATTTGCATTAGATGCATGCTTGAGGCTCATCCTTGAAAAGACACATCGCCATTTCAAGAAGATCCATGTGATCCAGAGGCTTGGGCTTACTAGCGGAAAAGATCTGCATACACTACCAATAAGATGAAGGAGGTCTCCATAGAAATTTTGGTGAATGCCATAAGATCTGGTCTTGAATATAAGTCTTACTTTCATAGATATTTCTTTATGTCATGCATATGCAAATGACTCTCGGTCAAATAGTCTTCAGGTTTTAGAAAGAAAAAGGCCTTCAGCATCAAGAAGTTATTTACCTTGTAATGTCCATAGAATGGAGTAGAGTTTTATCTTATTGAAAAACTTGCGAGAATAAAAGGAAGGTTGTAGATATATAGGTGATATTATTACAAAGCCTTTATGGAATTGATTAAGGATGTGATACATGAAAGCAGAACGCTTGCACAGGCACTCCAGAGGAAAATAGAAGTTGAGGGCTGATATGAGAATTTATACATTGAATGTAGCAATATATAATGACACATGATTCTATTGATATTGGGCAAGGTGAGTCACATCCACCAATGTGGTAAAACTAGACTTAGTAATGCTACCTGGAGTTTTTGAAAAAGTGAATTTGTTAATTGAGTTAAGTGGTGAAATTTTCCTAAGAGTCAGTTATAAACGAAAAAGAAGAAACTTTATGTTTCAAGAAGTGGTTATAGAAAATGAAGAGTCCCATGAGAAATCTTATAAATATGTAATTTATAAATGAGGGAAAAGGGATTTTTTGGTTGTTCTATGAAACAGGGGAAGGAGAACCAATTTAATTTTCTGTTGTTCTTTTTCAATTGTATTTCCTGAAGTCAATCTATGTGCAAGGAATATTACAGGGACTTTGTGCTTTGTTTGATTGAAGAAATGAAAATTATTTTTAGAACTTTGTGTCTGCAAATGTTTTTGTTGATTGCAATTATCTTATGTTAATTTGTGATCTATCTGCAATCTATTTCTATTGTATATAGCTAAATCTAAAGGAAGGTATGGCTGGCTTTTTCTAGTTAGATATCAATTGTGGGTGGGATAAGTAAACTGTGTTATTTGTCTATACTCACTACATTTTAAAATCAATTGTTCACATCTATCTCATGGTTATGAATAGGTGTTAGTATACCTTTCTTGCTTTCTAGTTAAAAGCATACCCTGTGTTTTCATTCATTGCATATATTAAGAGGGAGTTGTACCTCTAAAATTCAGAGAAAAGTTGTTAATCCAATGGCAACTTCTCCAACTATTGGTGTTATTAGTCCTTCTTCTTGGGTGTTTTGAGTCATTTTTTTTGTAGTTATCTCTGAAGGACAAATCTGTTAGCCAACAGATTTTTGGTGACTCTACTGGGGATTCGAGATTGAAAGATCAGTGCTCTTGTTTTCCCAAAAATCTAAGGGTGCCTCCCCGAGGACAGAGGTTGGTGGCTCTGTGAGATGAATGTACTTAGAAACATTCTGTTCCAATGAAGACCTATGCTAATTTAATTTTTAGAATTGCATGATGGCATTGGCTTCTCCTCAACCATGGGGAAATCATTTTGGGCCTCTCTTTTTGTCTCAATTTTCACCTCTGCCTAAAGGATCAAGAAAGCACTTCCCAAAATTCAGTGAAGATAATCATCAAGATGTTGAAAATCATATTCTGGCTTTCACCATTGCATGTGGAGTTTTGGGGTTAAGTGAAGAAGATGTTTTTGTCCGATTATTTATCAAATCTCTTGTTGGACCTACAGAAGATTGGTTTCATTATTTGGAGGATAAGTGCATTACTAGTTGGGATTCATTAAAAACTAAGTTCCAAGTGGGAAGATATAAAGGCCCTATTGATGAAGCTGCCCTGTTGTATCAATTCTTCCACATTCACAAGCAAGAAGGAGAATCTATTAGAGATTTTGTGGATAGATTTAACCGACTGTTCAAAAAGATTCCAGGTTTTATTCAACCAGGTAAGCAACTTGAGCTTTGCATTTTCATTTTCTCTCTGCATCCGGATGTTCAATTTGAGTTAAAAAAAAAGTAAAGTTAATGATATTAAAATTGCTCAACAAGAGGCTGTGAAAATTGAAGATGTCTTGATTACAAGTGGGTTATGGAAAGCAAATCAGGTTGTAGATTATTTGAAATATGAATCTATGAGGAAGCCTATCATGCAAACATCAGTTTCCAAGCCTACGAACTATCAATGCATGCAACTTCCTTCTACTGAATATCTTAATCTCTCTATTTTTGTTCCAAAAAATTTTGGTAAAGATGAGGTAAGTGCTGCAGAAATTAAACCTCATATAAATAGAAAAATTGAGGCATAGTATTTGCATTATGAAGGAGATAAAAATGAATCTGAAAGTTCCTTAAGTGGTGAAGAAAATGGACCATCCTCCCATGTTGCAAATTATAAAGAAGACAATACAAATATTGTTGTTTTGTCACCCTTATCTACTGCAAAAATAGAGGTATTTACTTTTACCAACAATGAAGATGAACTTGAGGGTACATAACATGAAGATGAAATTATGAATGTCTTTTCTTCTGATTGTATGCAAGCTAAATATGAAACTTTTAGATTTTCTGAGCAAGATGATACAAAAGTTAGGCTGCAAGAGGAAGTTAGAAATGATTTTACATTTGAGTCTTTTCATTTTGAAAATTTGGATGCCAAAATTTTTAAACAAAATTTGGAAGATGATAGCTGTGATGAAAGTGAGCCCCATGTTGTTTACATTCCGAACTGGTGTTTAAATGCATGTGAGGATGAATTTTTATGTGGAGAAGAAATTGCAACGTCTAATCTGTAGAACATGGATGGAAATGATGAAATGTGTAATGAAGTCATTAAATTAAATTTTGTAGAGAAGGATGAGGTTATTCCAGTCGGAGGTGATTTTTAGGCACATAAAGAATTTGTTTATAACTCAGATTCTCAGTCTAACTCTCTTCCAGTTATAGAGATGGTTGATGATTGGTCTTCCAATGATTCAAATGGTTATTTCCAGGCATGGAATATCAATTTACCTACTACAGAGAGAGGTGATTATGTGCAGAAAAATGTTGGGGTAGACAAAGAAGGTTCCTTATCTTATGATGTTTGTGTGCATTGTACAATCCAAGGGTTGGTTTCTATGTGCTTGCAAAATTAGATGCACTATGATATTATACATGAGGTCATTTAGGCTGAGGTTGGTAATCATATGCTAGGTAGTGTTGATATGAATCATCCATTTATAGGAGCATATAGTGAAAAATGGCTTTTTGGGCATCAAGACACATCTAGAAAGTTTTTATGTGAAGTCATTTTTATCAGTTTGATCATGGTGGTCCCCAGTTGGCAGCTAGTTGCTTGTGGGCTACTCATTCATCTGACATTATTTCACATAGGTAGCTATTTCTCCTAGGTGATTAATGGATTTGCATGATCATTCTGAGCCATCATGAGGTAGGGTCTGAAAGGAAGCTAGGTGTGCGGAAATCACTTCCTACACTTATCTAATAAGGGGAGAAATATACAAATTCAAATTCATCCTTACAATAACAACAACATGAGACATGTAAATGAGATATTTCAGCAATACACATGAACCAGAAAGAAGACAGAAGAAGAGAGACAAAGATATAATGTGGGGAAAACCCTTATCGGGTGAAAAACCCCACACTCAGAAACCTGCACAATGTATTATCAAAACTAAATATGGTTTACAATACACTTGCAATGCAAGCTTCAATAGTCTTCGACACTCATGTCTGGAATCAATCTAGTAGCATAACAGTACTTGTCAATCACATAAATCATCTCCTCCTCCAAGAACCTATTTATATAGAATATACAAGGTAGAATTGGTCCTATCTTGAGATGGGCGGCCAACTTGGCCTCATAGCCCAAAACCCATGCCCAAGGATACTTGGTCAACATTATAGAATGTATCTGACACTTTTTAATAGCTCCCATCCCAAAGAGGTCACCTATTTCTAAAATGGGCTATGACAGATGCTCTTACGACTCTTACGACCATCATAGAATCTGTCATAGCAATTACAATTTACAGCCGTAAGAGAATCTGTCATACACAGGCTATAAATAGCATATTCTCTTACAACATGTCATAGTCCACCTTGGGGCACCCAAATATACCTTTTTCAAATATGCTTCATGACACATGTCTTCACCTGTCTTACAAGCTTCTATTTCTGACTCTTACATGTCATAACTTCGTCATAGGAATCCGTCATAACCATTTTGGTCAACATTCCCTTACACAACATCCAAGATGCTGACACATGGCAAAATTCTTCTACCATTAAGTGGGACGCCTATCTCCTCATGTGAGGACAAAATTACAAGTTGTCATCTTCCATGTAGGATGACACATCACCGTGTCACATCCCACAACATGACAGTATGTAATTTATAATTAATTTACAACATAGGCAATGAATTAATAAATACAATCATAAATAATGCAAGGAATCACCAAGGTTGAGACACCTTAATTCCAAACATTCTCCCACTTGTCAAACACCTTGTAAGAGCCAATAGAATAACATGATTTAACTGCTATAGGCCGAGAGGCCCATAGACTCCAAACACCATCCAAACTTGTCTGTGCTCACTAGTTTTGTCAATGCATCTGTAACATTCTTCAAAGTATCTACCTTCTCCAAATTTACCTTCCCATCCTCTACCATGTCTCTCATGAAATGAAACTGTACATCAATATGCTTTGTTCTGGCATGGAAAGTTGGATTCTTCGCAAGGCAAATCACACTTTGACTGTCACAACAAATCGTAATCTGTCGTGCATCAACATCAATATCTGAACACAATCTCTTAAGCCAAATGGCTTCCTTACAAGCATGCGTTGCTGCCATGTACTCAGCTTCTGTTGTGGACAAAGCAACCACGGGTTGTCACTTATTCATCCAACTAACAGCACCACCAAACAGTGTAAATGCATAAGCACTAGTGGATCTCCTACTGTCAATGTCACCTGCCCAATCAGAATCCACAAATCCACGAATATCAATGGAATGCAGAGGTCCTGTAACATTACCATGATAGCATATGGAATACTTGGAAGTACCCCTCAAATATCTAAACATTCGCTTAACTGCATCCCAATGAACCCATCCAGGATTATCCATAAATCAACTAAGGACTCCCACTACTTGGGCAGTGTTTGGCCTTATGCAAACCATAGCATACATCAAACTGCCAACAGCACTAGCATAAGGTACTCTACTCATGTCCTCCACCTCACTAGGAAATTTTGGACAATCCTCAATAGACAACTTTGTCCCCAAAGAAATAGGAACACACAATGGTCTACAGTCTTCCATGTTGAACCTATCCAACACGGTCTTCACATAATTACTCTGGCTTAACCAAAGTTTTCTATTGGCTCTGTCTCTTTTGATTTCCATTCCTAGAATGTACCTGGCTGCCCCTAAATCCTTCATTTCAGACTATGCTGACAATTGAGATTTGAAATCAGAAATCATATTCTTACCCTTCCCAATGAGCAACATATCATCAACATACAATGCAACAATGAGAATACGATCACCATCAAACTTAAAATACACACAGTGATCCGATTTTGATCCCACAAATCCAATTGACAACACAAAGGCATCAAACTTCAAGTACCACCTCCTAGGAGACTGCTTCAAACCATACAAAGACTTCTTTAACTTGCAAACCAAATTTTCTTTACCTTTCACCATGTAATGCTCTGGCTGTGACATGTAGATTTCTTCCTCCAAATCACCATGAAAGAAAGTTGTCTTCACATCCATCTGCTCTACGTCTAAGTCATAAGCTGCTGCAAGAGATAACAGGAATCAAATGGATGTCATCTTTGCAATGAGAGAGAAGATCTCACCATAATCTATACCCTCCACTTGTGAATACCCCTTTGCAACCAATCTAGCCTTATACTTCTCAACACTACCATCTGCACCAAATTTCTTCTTGAACACCCATTTGCATCCAATAGGTTTCTGTCTAGGAGGCAAAGGCACCAAGTCCCAAGTTTGATTCTTTTCCAAAGAAGCCATCTCATCCTCCATGGCCTCCTTCCAGGAACTTGCATCTTTCATATCCAAAGCCTCTAACACAGTTCTAGGTTCATCACTGTTAGTAATCAAAGCATAAGCACAACAAGAATCAAGAAATGTAAAACCAAACCTTTCAGGTTGCTTTCTTTTTCATGTAGACCTCCTCAAGAGCTGAGGTTGAGGTTCAGCTTCCTCATCTGAGCTTTCAGAGCTGCAAGAGTTCTCATAATCAGGTCCAACATTGTCTTTATGTTCAGTCTTCTCACTGGTACCAGGAAACTGAACAACATCCTCTTTCTTTTCTTTTTCTTCTGGCTATAAAATAGTGGAAGAAGATGTAAGCTCTCTGAAGATGACACTTCTGCTATACAACACTTTTTTATCCATAGCGTCCCAAAGCTTGTATCCTTTCACACCGACACCATAGCCAATGAAGATACACTTAACAGCCTTGTTCTCCAATTTTGACCACTTCTCCCTAGGCACATGTGCATATGCCTCACAACCAAAAAAACACAAAGATGCCTTATTGAAGGCTTTCTACCAAACCACACCTCCATGGGTGTCTTACCAACAAGAGCTAATGTAGGAGATCTGTTTACTAGATAGCAAGCAGTAGTAATAGCTTCAGCCCAAAACTTTTGTTCTAGGCTAGGTCCACTAAGCATACTCCTAGGCTTTTCCATCAGTGTCCTATTCATCCTCTCTACAACTCCATTTTGTTGTAGGGTGTATGGAGTTGTCTTATGTCTTTCAATCCCAAGTTCCTTCCAATATTTATCGAATTCTGTAGAATAGAACTCACCATCGTTGTCAGTTCTCAAACACTTAATCTTTTTACCATTCTGATTTTTAGCAAAGGCCTTAAACTCCTTAAACTTACTATAGACTTCAGATTTGCTTCTGAGAAAATAAATCCATGTCCTTCTATTGTATTCATCTATGAAAGATACAAAATATACAGATTTTGATAATGAAGGAACATTAACAAGACCAAACACATCAGAATGAATAAGGTCCAACACACCAGAAGACTTATGAGAACTCGAATAAAACTAAACATGGTTTTGTTTTCCATATATGAAATGTTCACAAAAGTCAATCTCAAGATTGCAATCATCTAACCCCTCAACGATGTTCTTATTTTTCAGGGTACACAGACCCTTCTCACCAATGTGGCCAAATCTCTTATTCCATAACATTGTCTTTTCAGCAGGAAGTTTAACTTCCAATGCATGATTACAACTATCAAGACTAGATACAACAGATTTCTTCACTGCTCATTCAGATGGTGGGGATGAAGTGACTGCTGTCCTCTTTCTTGAGTTAGAAGAACTATTGCATTGTGAAATGCATGCCTCTATCTGAAACAAAGTATCTCTCCTAGTACCCTTAGCAAGCAGCATAGCTCCTCTAGTCATCTTGCATCCTTATTTCAAAAAGACAACCTACACACCTACATCATTCAACATACTTACAGAAAGTAGGTTCCATGCTAAGCATGGGATGTGCATAGCCCTAGAGATCCCCTTCACTCGTCCATCAAGGAATCGGATAGAAACTCTTCCACGACCAACAATCTTCAGATGAGAGTCGTCACCCACGTACACCTTTCCACCATCGAACTCCTCATACTTAGTGAACTAGTCTTGATGCGAGGTCATGTGGAGTGATGCACCAGAATCAATTAGCCACACATCATCAGATGCATGGGTTGCTAGGGTTGTGATGAAGGCATCACCATCATCTTGTGACTGGTCAGAATGTAAATCTGGGTTCTTCTTCTTTTTCTTTTCCTCTTTGCATTCCTTTCAGAAATGCCCATATTTACCACAGTTCCAATAGAGATCCTTGGACTTTCCAGGAGATTTAGATCTCCCACGGGATTTGGATCTACCCTTCTTAGCTTTCTTGTCCTTCTTTTTCCCTTTCTCGTTAGGTCTTCGACAAACCACAAGAGCCTCTTTGGCTGCCTTAGAAGACTTTCTCCACATCTCTTTAGACAACAATGAAGAAACCACTTCATCGATTTTGAATGTGGATGTGGTGCTTCCAATAGCCATGACAAGGTGATCCCACGAGTCTGGCAAAGAACAAAGCAAGGTCATACATCGATCCTCCTCCTCCATCTTTACACCAACAGATGTTAATTGTGCAACCAGCATGTTGAAAGCATTCATATGTTTGGAAATGGATCCTCCATCCTCCATTCTAAGAGAATACAACTTCTTTCTAAGAAAAAGTTTGTTAACCATGGATTTGGCTTGATACACATTTCCCAACTTCTTCCAAAGCAAGTCTGCAGTAGCCTCCTCATGGGCATTTAACATAATAGAATTAGCAAGACTAAGTCTTATGAGACCCTTAGCCTTCTGATCCTTAAGATCCCAATCATCTTATGACATTGCAGCTGGTTTAGTTCCACTAATAGTTTCCCAAAGGTCTTGATCAACAAGCGTGTCTTCCATCTTGAGCTTCCATAGCTTGAAATTAGTGCCATTGAATTTCTCCACCTCTATCCTTCCGGATGTGCTTGCCATCTCCTTGTTGCAATAAGATTCAGTATACTCTATACGGTACTCCCACTCAAACTAAGATCAGCTCAAAAAACCCCTACCCAACAACTAGGACCAAAGGTGATCAAGCTCTGATACCAATTGAAAGGAAGCTAGGTGTACAGAAATCGCTTCCTACACTAATCTAATGAGGGGAGAACTATTCAAATTCAAATTAATCCTTATAATAATAGCAACATGAAACATGTAAATGAGATATTTCAACAATACACATGAACCAGAAAGAAGACAGAAGAAGAGAGACAAAGATATAACATGGGGAAAACCCTTATCGGGTGAAAAACCCCACACTCAGAAACCTGCATAATGTATTATCAAAACTGAATATGGTTTGCAATACACTTGCAATGCAAGCTTCAATAGTCTTCGACACTCATGTCTGGAGTCAATTCGGTAGCATAATAGTACCTGTCAATCACATAAATCATCTCCTCCAAGCACCTATTTATATAGAATATGCAAGGTAGAATTGGTCCTATCTTGAGATGGGCGTCCAACTTGGCCTCATGGCCCAAAACCCATGCCTAAAGACACTTGGTAAACATTGTAGAATATATCTGACACTTATCCACAGCTCCCATCCCAAAGAGGTCACCTATTTCCAAAATGGGCTATGACAGATGCTCTTATAGAATCTGTCATAGCAGTTACAACTTACAGCTGTAAGAGAATTTGTCATACACAAGCTATAAATAGCATATTCTCTTACATGTCATAGTCCACCTTGGGGCTCCCAAATATGCCTTTTTCAAATATGCTTCATGACACATGTATTCACCTGTCTTATAAGCTTCTATTTCCGACTCTTACATGTCATAACTTCGTCATAGGAATCCATCATAACTATTTTGGTCAACATTCCCTTACACAACATCCAAGATGCTGACACATGGCCGCATTCTCCTACCACTAAGTGGGATGCATATCTCCTTATGTGAAGACAAAATTACAAGTTGCCATCTTCCATGTAGGATGACACTTCACCGTGCCACATCCCACAACATGACAATATGTAATTTACAATTAATTTACAACATAGGCAATGAATTAATAAATACAATCATAAATAATGCAAGGAATTACCAAGGTTGAGACACCTTAATTCCCAATAGGGTCTTCATGACCATGTACATACTAGGTGTTTTTGGTGTGCTTATAGTGTAGTTTCCTTTCTTGTTGCATCTTATTTTTGGCTTGCTCTGGCTCCTTGTCCTCTGTGATGTCTGACTATGTTGCCCAATGGATTTATGCATTGGTCCACGCTTGAGGTTTTGGGTCCCTTGCTTCGTCCTTCACAGTCCTCATCACTAATCAGAGCCTATTGTTACCCCAAAATTTAAACTTGAAAATTTCAAATTTTTGGTGCGTCCTCCTATGTGCCCCTGAGCCTTTCAGATCACCAACACAATTAAATCTGAAAATCATTAAGAGATGGTATGAAATCCTTTGATGGGCATGTTCCTAACCTCATCATACTCAATCCGGCCAGTCTCCATGCCAAAACACCTCACCGATTGCAAAATTTTTAGCTTTACTTTTTCCCATCGCCAATTTGCAAAAAAAAAGCTAAATCTTGCTTTCCATATTACTGTAGATGAAATAGTTACTGGGTTTTGCTCAAGGCAGTCAAATCATCATTCTATCCAAATTTCATGCAAATTCAAGTTGTTAAGTGGGAGTTATGGAATTTGTTTTATCTAGGGGCCTCAAGTTTATCCACGGGTAAATTTTAGGTGAAGTAATTCGTAATTTCCCAAAATTTGTAGAAGGTGAAGTTAATGTGTTATCATGGTCCCGTGGCTTAACAAGTGATTAATTTTTCATATAGTTATATTATCCTAATATGAAGCCTTAAGGTGGGTCCCATCGATTTTTGAAATTTTTAAGTAAGCCCTCCCTTTATAAATGTCAGGTGTTTTGTTAGTTTTAAGACTCCATCAATTACCAATTGTAAGTGAGTTCTAAAGTTCTTAAGAGCCCTGACTCTTTGTTGTCGTGTGTCCTCAAAGTTCTAAAAATTCTTATACTCCTGACTTCATGGTTTTTAAGTTCATGAAGTATGCGACTTGGTGATCTCATGAGTTTCGAAACCATGATCTCCAGCAATACTCCCGTCAACATTCCTCTCTGTCCACGCCGTAGAAACTAGGGTCTTTACAATACAAAATACTCAGATGGATCACCAAATTTGTTGAGAAAGCATTAGATGCTTTAAAACAAGTGGGAAGGCAAAATCATGCTTTAAAACCACTACCAGCTGAAAGCTTTCGAAAGAGTTATGGGCATTCACCAAAGCACAGGAATAGTAGCTACAGTATTGGTTATGATGGTCAGCAGAGACTATGATTGAATGATGACAATGAGAATTTTCTATATGATTTGTAAACAAGGCTTTAGCAGTCCATGGAATCACAACATGAGAACTCTCAAGCATGATACGAACATCCATCAAAACATAATGGAGATTTTTGTCAGATGTTATGCTCTGCCAACCCAAATGGAGCGGCCAGAACCCAAACAGACAAAGGGCCGCGACATTTCCAAATTAGAAAGTTATCTCAAGTAATGCACATGAAGGGAGCTTACAGAAAGAGCAAGATCTCTTATACAACCCGACGCAACATGAAGTCCTCCAATGAACACATGAACTATTGCAAAACACCTTGAATAGAAATGGAGAAGGTTTGTTTTTGGAAACTCCCATGCAGATGTAACGTCAGAAATTCCTCAACCTTTGTCAATTTCATTCCTCTCTGATCATGTCAAATATGAGGCATCTAATGCAGATTGTTGTCATACATTATAGATGAAATACTCTGGTATCGTGCATATAATACATTGCAGAATGTGTTAAGAGTATAATGGGATTAATAGACCTATTAGAGGCACTCACAAATTTTATGGCACTGTGATTTACTTGGAGGTTCAGACTAAAAGTTTATCAATGGTTCTACTATCATGATGGTTGGTGGCTTCTTCTCAGCTCATATTTAAGTGGAAAGATCTGTCAAGTATCAACACTCATCAAAGCATAATAAAAAAATGTAGAATGCCTACTATTATAGTTGAACATGCTTTAGTGTATATAATGCCTAAGTGTTGATCTCACGCCTTGAGGAGTTTGTAATGATTTATAGGTAAATGTAATGCGGCTGGAGCAACGTCGATCTTTACAATTGTTTGCCAATATTCCCCAAGCCTATGCCAGAATGAGAATCATTGAGTAGTATATGGATATCTCTCAAAGCATAATGAAGTGCGATTTTTGTTATTTGTAATAGCATAGTGGCACACCCTAATATACATGTGTGCAATAATGCATGATGTGGAACCAATTGATGAAGGTGCAGAAGGTGCTTAATTGCCAGTCTCAAATAAAGTTTAGGCACAAAATGGGTTTTGAAGGTACTGATCCATGAGGTGGCTCTCTCTCTTACCGTGAGGATTTGCATTAGATGCATTCTTGAGTCTCATCATTGAAAAGACACATCGCCCCTTCAGGAAGATCCATGTGATCCAGAGGCTTGGGCTTACTAACAGAAAATATGTGCATACACTGCCAATAAGATGAAGGAGGTCTCCATAGTAATTTCAGTGAATGCCATAAGATCTGGTCTTGAATACAAGTCTTACTTTAGTAGATATTTCTTTATGTCATGCATATACAAATGACTCTTGGTCAAATAGTCTTCAGGATTTACAAAGAAAAAGGCCTTCAGCATCAAGAAGTTATTTACCTTGTAATGTCCATAGAATGGAGTAGAGTTTTATCTTATTGAAAAACTTGCGGGAATAAAAGAAAGGTTGCAGATATATAGATGATATTATTACAAAGCCTTTGTGGAATTGATTGAAGATGTGATACATGAAAGTAGAACGCTTGCACAGGCACTCCAGAGGAAAACAGAAGTTGAGGGCTGATATGAGAATTTATACACTGAATGAAGCAATATT
This sequence comes from Cunninghamia lanceolata, assembly GCA_027924645.1. Classification (NCBI taxonomy): domain Eukaryota; kingdom Viridiplantae; phylum Streptophyta; class Pinopsida; order Cupressales; family Cupressaceae; genus Cunninghamia; species Cunninghamia lanceolata. The sequence goes on from BSBN01000808.1 coordinate 465,673, forward strand.
GTTGATAACTGAGAGGGGGGGGTGAATCAGTTATCCTAATTATTTCTTCTTTTGAACTTTCTTATTAAACAATGCAGCATTGAATCAAACAAACAAACATTACCATGAAATGAAAAACACATGACACAGTATTTTTGACGTGGAAACCCTGTTAAGGGAGAAAACCACGGGGTGATTAACCCAAAGATTATTCTCTGTTAGAAGAATAAGGAATTACAAAATGGCACTTGCCAATTAGGGCTCACTGCCCGAGCACACTGCTCACAAAGAGGCCCACTGCCTACAAGGAGACACACTGTCTACAAAGTGATAAGAATCACAGTCTTGAACTGATTGGAAGCATCTACATATGCTGGAGTTCAGTTCCGGTTAGGCTCAGTACACTGATCTGCTGCACTTCATCTTTCCTCTATTTTTTATTCTGCTATCCTTTCACATACCGGATCTTTCTTACTACTTCTGCTCTGTTCTGCACTTATTCGCATATACCTTCACACCATTCTTTTCTTCACAACTAAATCCATCCTCTATATATATCCGCACAAGTAGTTTCATCACCTTTCTAGTCGGCATCCGGAACAGTCTAGTTTCTTACAAACTCTATTCTGTCGGCTGAATCCTTGCTCACCAAGCAATGCGGATCAAGCATATACTTGTAGATATCATTAATCATGTTGGCCAAACATGATTCATGCCTTCACAGCCTTTACCATCAACAGTAACACATTCGGAAAATAGTCTGATACTCTGTCAGTCAGTTCTTCCTCTGTTCTCACTGTCTCTCAGGAATCCGGTACTCAACTATTCATATCTTTTTCTTTGTTCATCACTGGAGGCTAAATCCTTGGAATATACTACTCAAGGTAGTCCTCTTGACTTCCCCAAATCCGCACTGCACCAAGACACTTCCTCTGAGAGATCCGGACCAATCTGTCGGACCTTGCCACATGCTCTGTTCTTGTTCACCTGACCACAACAATCTTGATTCTGACTTCCGGTAGAGACACACCATGACTTGCGGATATGTGGGATGACCTTTGTTGCCATCAATGACAACAACCATGAATCCATATAGTGTCTCTTGCCAACAAATATATAATGACACATGATTCTATTGATATTGGGCAAGGTGGGCCACATCCACCAATGTGGTAAAACTAGACTAAGTCATGCTACCTAGAGTTTTTGAAAAGGTGAATTTGTAAATTGAATCAAGTGGTGAAATTTTCTGGAGAGTTAGTTATAAACGAAAAAGAAGAAACTTTATGTTTCAAGAAGCGGTTATAGAAACTGAAAAGTCCCATTAGAAATCTTATAAATATGTAATTCATAAATGAGGGAAAAGGGATTTTTAGATGTTTTGTTGTTCTTTTTCAGTTGTATTTCCTGAAGTCAGTCTATTTGTAGGGAATATTACAGGGACTTTGTGCTTTGTTTGATTGAGGAAATGAAAATTATTTTCAAAACTTTGTGTCTGCAAATGTTTTTGTTGATTGCAATTATCTTATGTTAATCTGTGATCTATCTTCAATCTATTTCTATTGTATATAGTTGAATCTAAAGGAAGGTATGGCTGGCTTTTTCTAGTTAGATATCAATTGTGGGTGGGATAAGTAAATTGTGTGTTATTTGTCTATACTCACTGCATTTTAAAATCAATTGTTTGCATCTATCTCATGATTATGAATAGGTGTTAGTATACCTTTCCTACTTTCTAGTTAAAAGCATACCCCATGTTTTCATTCATTGCATATATTAAGAGGGAACTGTACCTCTAAAATTCAGAGGAAAGTTGTCAATCCAATGGCAACTTCTCCAATTGTTAGTGCTATTAGTCCTTCTTCCTGGGTGTTTTGAGTCATTTTTTTTGTAGTTATCTTTGAAGGAAAAATCTGTTAACCAACATATCCAAAAGTTTTGCACGACATTATCCATCTCTCAAAAAAAATATCAATAGAACGCTAAAAGAAATTAGATTTACACCTCCATTTTGAGCAAGGATACCTTAATACTTTTCAAGCAAATTGATTTTTAGCAGATCATGTAGTCACTTGAGTTTATTTTGGTGCCTTTTATATATTATCCTTCATGCCATGTCTATGCCTCCATTTTGAGCATGTTGACTTGAATTTTAAATATCTTTCCTTCATTCAAGCTTTGTCCATAACCAAGCTCCATTATTGGTTCTGACCAATTGGCTATGTTACTAGTGGAAGATGATGAGACCAAATGAACTTAAAGAGTTTTGCAAGAGTTATGATTTCATGTTTTCTTGTTACATTAAAGAATACATGTTTCCTATAGGATTTTCTTATATTCGTACTCGGGTAAGAGTATCCCAGGAGGTAAGTGTTGTTCCTTGCACACACACCCCATTTTGCCAAATGGAGACCCCCTCTTTTGCTTTGGCTTAGAGTCTCAGTCTTTCCTCTTTATGATGATGGGAAAGTGAATTTGTGCTTAGAGTGCATGATTTGTTATATATTTGAGTATTTTGCATGTTTGGAGTGATTTCATGTCATTTGGAGGTGTCTTGGGTGGTCTTGTGCTTTAAAAATAGCCATTTGTTGCCTTCTACACTGAAATTGGATGTTACTGTACTTTACTCTAAAATCCCATGTCATTGGATATTTCCCTTGAAATTGCTTCTATAAGATGTGTCATGTTGAAATTCCTAGTTTCCAGGTCTTAGAGTTGCAAAATCATGTCAAATTCCATAATATTTCACTAAGTGGTTCATATATTTTCATCCTGTCACATGATCCTGAAGCCCTGATTTGGCTAAGTCAGAAACCCTGAAAATCCTAAAAAATGGCTAAGTCTGAAATCTGGTGGAACCTCAAAACTCTAGAATCTGCATATGAAATCCTATGGATATGGAACCTATCTCAAACATCCTGAAAGTATATTTAAAAATATTTAAAGTATAAGAAATTTTTAAAAATATACTTTCACCTTGGGAAGTTCAAAATCTGGTGCCAAAAATAGCCTCTACTGCACTTTGCGCTAAACTGCCTCCTACCGACCTTAGCACTAAAATCCTTCCCCACTGACTAGTGCTAAAAAACATGCTCACTACACATCTGCAACAAGACCAAAAACCCATGCAATCCACTTGAGCCAAAAAGCCGCGCATCACGTGCTTAGTGCTAAAATGTTTACCTTCCGACTTGCACTAAAATGGACCCTTACTAACTTTGTGTAGTAGAAAGCCAAAATGCATGCTGGTCAGAACAACCCAAAATCCCTGCCAGAAGATTTAGCGCTAAAAATTAAGGGTACTGACTTGCGCAAAAAATGCAATGCACTACCTTTTGTCGGCAAACCCCAAAACCAACGCAAAGTCAGTCGGACCCCAAATCAGTGCTAGCGCTGAAAACTACTCTCTCTGACCTACGCTAAGATCCATCCTCACCACTTTAGTCAGTAGACCCCATATCTAGCACTAGGTCAGTTGGAGTCAAAATTAGCGCTTTTAGTAAGTGACCCCAGAAATCAGCGCTTTTTGGTTTTTTGGCCTAAAAAATTTAGTTTTTCAAGGTGCAAATTGAATTTTCTTTATGGATTTGGATAGCACAACTAGTTTTCACATCATGATGAACATTCTTTGCATGTTTGTGTGGATTTTAGGCATATTTTACAACAATTAATGCTACTGCACATGAAAAGTCCATACCCCTCAAAAAATCCCACTTTTTATAGAAAAGGCTATAAAATGCAAAATAAATGTCCCCAAATGGATTCAAATGACCAAAAAAACCTCCTAGATCAACATATAGGCCAAATGGGTACTTGAAAATGGTAAAAAATGTAGAAAATCATGTGAAAATCACTGGATTTAAGAGGTTGTTCATAGAAAAGTGGCATTGACAATAAGTTGTCCTAGACTAATCCATGACTGCAAATGGACATGTTTTGATCCAAATTGATGGAAAATGATTGTTTATGATGAAATTGATGCTTGTCCTTGTTTCTTATGGGTCTAAGAGGACAAAGGAGCCAACTGGAGCCGTCTTGGAAGGATGAACACACAGAGATACCCTGCTGACCCAGAGTTGTAGAATCGACATTCTATCCATCAAATTGCTATTGCACCTGTAAGAGAAGATCGGTATAATATCCAAGATGATAAAGATGATCCACAAGAGCTAAAAGACATAGAAGATCATGCCAAATCACTATTGTACCTATCTAGTTCATTGCACAAGACATGCATGCAACTGTCCCAATAGTCCAGTCATGCAATAATGACCCATCAAGCATCCAATTGGATACACTTTCACTTAAAATGTGCCATGTACTCCTCTTGATCCAGTCAGCACTTGGAATACTGTGAATCCACATTAGCTCAAATTTTCAAGTGTTATGTGACTCTATTTTGGCTTTATTAGGCCTTGAAAATTAACTTTTCATCATATACAACCAAATGGGTATCCATTCTGTCCAGATTCAATGTATTTGCAAGTTGTATTTTGTCTTTTTCCTAAAGGACAAATGCAAATCCAAAAATGCAACAAACTGATGTATCTCATTAAAATTCCATGTAATCTAGACTGTTGGTGTTGAGTTAATCTCCACCGTCCATTGAAAAACTTGGTATGGTGCCTTGTTTATAAAAAGGCCATCATTTTCTTCTCATTGTAAGTAAGATTTGATAATGAATTGCTGAGACTCTACCAAAATTTAGTCAATACAAAGCAAGTTTTGCAAGTTGCTGGGAATTTATGTTTCTGTGTTGTCCCATTTTGGATTTCATGGTTCATGTCAATCTAAAATTAGTTGTTATTCAATTGCATTTGTGATTAGTGATTCAGATATTTGAAGGATTTCCTATCCATACCATTAATGGCTTGCTGATTGTATGTCATTGTGCATGGTTAGTCTGGGCATAGTTTATGAGATAAGTTCGATTGTATGATTTCATTGAGTTGTGCCAAGGATTGGGTGATTGATGAACCCTCTACAATTTGAAAATCATTATGTTTGTATAATCTCCGTGGCATTGTGGGTTGCTTGGTTAAATAGAGATTCATTTGTTGTTGGGAATCTATCTATTTATTTGTTGATCATTCTTGTAATTGTCTATAGGATCTCTATCCCTTTCCCTTTTTCCCTTTTCCTTTTGCATTTTATTTAGTCGAGTTTTGTTAGGTTAGGTTATAAGCAGCATCTACATTACAAATCTACTGAAAGAATCATAGGGTTTCCACATACTTACTGCTTTCATATCTTATAAACCCTGTATTTCATCTAAGACCCCTTGTTGGCACAACTAGACATTCCACTGAAGTTATTCCAAGCAAGCTAAGACCTAGCTGTATTATCCTTGGGGTAGTCCTATCTAGGATAGGATACCTTTTTCAAGAGAGGTGTGATCCCAGCAATCATACCTGTGTTGTGTGCTAAAACCGCCATCAACAGAATTGGTGCTAGAAGGAGGGCAGACTAAAGCCATTGGAGAAACAAGCCATTGCAGAACAAAAACATTACTGAAAAAGGATAGGATGAACAAAGACATTGTTGAATCAAGACATTGCTCCATTCAGTTCTCACCCTTCTCCTTCTAACACAATCAACCGAATTAGCCCTAGAAGGAGGGCATGAACCAAGATTTTATGTAGACTTTCAGTTTTGTTGGTTCATTGCACATGCTGAAATGAAGTGAATGTATGTGAAATTCTGATCTAATGGATACAAAGAAGGGTTTTAGTCATGGGATCCCTTCCTTCTCTAGAGGACTATCACGAAAGTCATATCATGAAGAGAATTTCAAAGTTGACATCCCACTTTTCAAAGAAGTATTAGATAAGCAAATCAGGGTGAAGTATCCTCCATTAACCTTTCTTGATTTTAGTTCACCTCAAGTCTGTACTGTGCATCCTAGAGAGTCACATGACAAGATTGACTATTTAACTTTTCTCCAAAGATTGGATCTGCACTTAAAAGGATTGCTTCCTATTTTCAAGATATATAAGCCTGAGGTTGTATATGTGCATAGCAGCCATATTCAGAGCAAGACCTTGCAAGGAGCTACAGTATAGATGAATACACATTACTATAATCATGTCCCAATTGAGAGAATATAAAGAGGTAAGGTTGTAGGAGCTGTAAATCCACCATTTAGAATTGATCATAGCCAAAAGGATAGTTTGCACACTGAAAAAAATGAAGTCCCTCAAGTTGCTCATCAAAATGCATGTCCAGATGATGAGAGTAGGAAATACATATGGTCTGCAAGTCACCCAACCAATGAGTATGAGATCCACGACTGGTTAAAATCTCTTTGTCAGTTGGATAATTCAAAAGAGTATGTTGTTCCAACTTGGTTAAAACTAAGTTTGTAATCACAAGACAACAAACAGAGCAGGTGGAAGATTGGATTTCTACTATTGAGGGTGTTGATAAGATTGATGATGAATCAGCCCTCATGAACAGTCATGTTGAAGATGCAGATCAACAATCAAATGTTTCACAGACATCAAGTCCTAAGACTAAATTTGCTGCTACAGAGGTGCAGAACAGTAGTTCCTTGTAGGTGGCTGATAATTCTAAGTTTGAATATCAGTTAGATCAGATCAGATGTGTGCAAGAACAAGAATAAATCAGTCCTCCAAATGAAGAATAGTCATGGACAGCAATGCAGAAAATTGTTCTAGTTGACACACTTGATCCACAATCAGATTGTTTGATGAAAAATGATCAATCTTTTGAGTATATCAACACGGTGAACTACAAAGATCAGTCCTATCTAATCACTGTAGTTACTCCCACAGAGTTTTCAGCTAAGTCAAATAGAGAAAATTAGGAAAATGCATCACTTCAAGGTATCATTGACATCAAGAATCAAGTTATGCAGGAAGAAGGAGATCTTGTTGCTGCTGTAGACAATGGATATGCAGTCCAAATAGAAGGGTTGTTGGGTGATATAGAGGAAGAAAAAGGCTTTGTTCTTACTGTAGATAATGAATTGCCAACCCTTAATCAAAACACAAAGGTTATCCATCAATGCAGAGGAAGTTTTTTAGAACATATGACTGATCTAGATGAAGTAGATTCAAGTATATCATGTACTCATCAAGCTGGTCTAGTTCATTCTTGCATGAAAGAAGAGCTCCATAGGATTGATGCTAACCCAATAATGTCTAAAGAAAGTAAAAATCTGCAATCTAAGAATAAAAATCAAACTGTCCTGCAAAGTGATGGCTTGGAAGCATTTTTATGTCAATCACTTGATCACATTATTGAGTTGATATCAAGAATGAGCAAGGATATGCTGTTGCATGGGAATCCACTACATATGATAAACTTTGCCTCGACTGATTCATGCATAATTCATCCAGATGATCCACATTCTAAAGTCAGTTGTTCAGACTTTCTATTCGCTTGGGAAGTTACTGCAGCATTTAGTGATCCAGAGGTATCTAATGCACAAGATATGATCCACCATGAAATGAGACCTCCTAAAGATGAAAAAGTCAGTGGTACAATGCAGCAAGGTGATGTTGAATTTACATCTCTAACCAATGGTATTGCAAATCAGGTTGTATCTTCCCTCTCTCCACTTAGTTTTAGTAGTTTCAATTATCAATTCAATTATGGTGATTTAGGTAAGACAACTTATATTTGGATTGACCATGGCCCTAATGAGCTGGCCCAATTGTTGATTTTACATGATTGGTGTCTTGAACGTGAGCCCAACATGCCTACACCCTACTATTCAGAGTATAAAGATGAATTTGCCAAACTTAGGACATTGACCTACACCCTGTTACTCTTGCATGTTCTGAGAAATAAATCACGAGGAAGTGTAAATACTTGTTGTCCAAAGCTTTTGTACATAGTTTTTCTTCTTTCTAGTTAGGTTTTAGTTAGTTGTTTGTTGTTTCAGTTTAGTTTCTTCTTTCTATTTTTTATTTTCCTTGGTTGTTAGTTATTAGTTGTTGCTTTATGTTTGCTTTGGTTAGAGTAGTTTGCTTTGTTTAGGTTAGTTTCCTTTTCTTTCTGCACTTGCTTTTCTAGGGTTCTCCATTTCTTCAATGTGGTGGCAGTTGTACAGTCCTCCAAGAGGCCCTCTTTGGGTAAATAATCTAGAGGACTTCTTTGAGAAGCTTTGGTTTTCTATTCTGGTCTTCATGTGGGTTCTATTGTTACTCTTGGACAGTATGATGCTTGTTCATGGGAAAGGAGTCATTAGTTTGGTCCACTTGAAGTATTTTCTAGCCATATATCTTTCACACCTTAAATAATCCTGAAGTACCTAAGTGAGTCTTGATGATCTTACATTAAGTGAAAAATCTAAGGTCCACCTTTGCTGCCATCAGGAGTCCACATCTAACTAGTTGAGTTATCAACGTAAATAGTGCTGTTAAAAGCATGTGTTGCAAGGGTAGCCGAACTGCATTGTACTCTACCAAATCTAAGCTTAAGGGAATATCAAGAAATTATGAAAGGAAAAGAAAATCAGCAAATCACAATCACACACTATAACTCAATTAGATGGACAATCAAGTAACCTCTACCAAGGCTATGGACGCCTAACCAGCAGTAGGGCTCTTCTTGAGTGGAATTTTGAGACAAACCCATTGGGGCTATAGATGCTCGCTGGCAGTGGGGCAATGTCCAAGTAGTTCATGAGGTGTGTACTAATCACATAGCTTAATGTGAAGGAGCTTAGACGATCTTAGTTGCCAATGGATGGGAATGAATACAACTGCACACACTCAGACTTTTAGGATATGGATAGTTGTGCTAGTTAGTGGTCTATGCTTCTTTGATATTGTATCATGCAGTCTAGTCTAATATGTGGGAAACACAAAAATTCTAGGTTTGAAACTGAAGTTTATCTTGAAATGCTCTAGAGCATTTCCCTAGTAGAGTCTCCATTTGTTGTGCCTTTCACACACGCCCCATTTTTTCAAATGGAGACCCCATCTTTTGCTTTGGCTTAAAGTCTTAGTCTTTCCTCTTTATGATGATGGGAAAGTGATTTGTGCTGAGAGGGCATGATTTGTTACAGATTTGAGTATTTTGCATGTTTGGAGTGATTTCATGTCATTTGGAGGTGTCTTGGGTGGTCTTGTGCTTAAAAAATAGCCATTTGTTGCCTTCTGCATTGAAATTGGGTGTTACTATACTTTGCTCTAAAATCCCATATCATTGGATAGTGCCCTTGAAATTGCTTCTACAGGATGTATCATGTTGAAATTCCTAGTTTCCAGGTCTTAGAGTTGCAAAATCATGTCAAATTCCACAAGATTTCACTAAGGGGTTCATATACTTTCATCATATCACATGTTCCTGAAGCCTTGATTTGGCTAATCTGAAACCCTGAAAATCCTAAAAAATGGCTAAGTCTGAAATCTGGTGGAACCTCAAAATTCTAGAATCTGCATATGAAATCCTATGGATCTGGAGTTCCTATCTCAAACATCCTAAAAGTATATTTAAAAATATTTAAAGTATAAGATTTTTTTTAAATATACTTTCACCCTGGGAAGTTCAAAATCTGGCACCAAAAATAGCCTCTACTGTACTTTACGCTAAAACTGCCTCCTACCAACCTTAGTGTTAAAATCCTTCCCCACTGACTAGCGCTAAAAAATGAGCTCACTGCACATGTACAACAACACCAAAACCTGCGTAATCCACTTGAGCCAAAAAGTTACGCATTACGTGCTTAGGGCTAAACTGTTTACCTTCTGACTTGCACTAAAATGGACCCTTACCGGCTTTGTGCAGTAGAAGCTAAAACCTGCACTGGTCAAAACGAGCCGAAATCCCTGCCAGAAGATTTAGCACTAAAAATTAAGGGTACCAACTTGCGTGAAAAATGCAATGCACTACCTTTTATCGGTAGACCCCAAAACCAGCGCAAAGTCAGACGGACCCCAAATCAATGCTAGCGCTGCAAACTAATCTCTCTAACCTATGCTAAAAATCATCCTCACCACTTTAGTTAGTAGACCCCAAATCTAGCGCTAGGTCAGTTGGAGTCAAAATTAACACTTTTAGTCAGTGACCCCAGAAATCAACGTTTTTTGGTTTTTTGCCCTAAAAATTAAGTTTTTCAAGGTGCAAATTAAAATTTCTTTATTGATTTGGATTGCACAACTAGTTGTCACATCATGATAAACATTCTTAGCATGTTTGTGTGGATTTTGGGCACATTTTACAACAAATAATGCTACTGCACATGAAAAGTCCGTACCCCCCAAAAAATCCACTTTTGGTAGAAAAGGCTATAAAAATGCAAAATAAATGTCCCCAAATGGATTCAAATGACCACAAAAACCTCTTAGATCAACATATAGGCTAAATGGGTACTTGAAAATGGTAAAAAATGCAGAAAATCATGTGAAAATCACTGGATTTAAGAGGTTATTCATAAAAAAGTGACATTGACAATAAGTTGTCCTAGACTAATCTGTGACTGCAAATGGACATGTTTTGATCCAAATTGATGGAAAATGATTGTTTATGATGAAATTGATGCTTGGACTTGTTTCTTACAGGTCTAAGAGGATAAAGGAGCCAACTAGAGCTATCTTGGAAGGATGAACACATAAAGATACCTTGCTGACCCAAAGTTACAGAATCGACATTCTATCCATCAAATTGCTATTGCACTTGTAAGAGAAGTTCATCATAATGTCCAAGATGATAAAGATGATCCACAGGAGCTAAAATACATAGAAGATCATGCCAAATCACTGTTGTACCTATCTAGTTCATTAAACAAGACATGCATACAGCTGTCCCAATAGTCCAGTCATGCAATCATGACCCAACATGCATCCAGTTGGATACACTTTCACTTAAAATGTTCCATGTACATCTCTTGATCTAATCAGCACTTGAAATCCCATGAATCCACATTAGCTCAAATTTTCAAGTGTCATGTGACTCTATTTTGGCTTTATTAGGCCTTGAAAATTGACTTTTCATCATATACAACCAAATAGGTATCCATTCTGTCTAGATTCAATGTATTTGCAAGTTGTATTGTCTTTTTCCTAAAGGACAAATGTAAATCCAAAAATGTAAAAAACTGATGTATCTCATTAAAATGCCATATAATCTAGACCGTTGGTGTTGAGTTAATCTCCACCGTCCATTGAAAAACTTGGTATGGTGCCTTGTCTATAAAAAGGCCATCATTTTCTTCTCATTGTAAGTAAGATTTGATAATGAATTGTTGAGACTCTACCAAAATTTAGTCAATACAAAGTAAGTTTTGCAGGTTGCCAGGAATTTGTGTTTCTGTGTTGTCCCATTTTGGATTTCATGGTTCATGTCAATCTAAAATTAGTTGTTCAATTGCATTAGTGATTAGTGATTCAAATATTTGATGGATTTCTTGTCCATACCATTAATGGCTTGTTGATTGTATGTCATTGTGCATGGTTAGTCTGGGCATAGTTTATGAGATAAGTTCGATTGTATGATTTCATTGAGCTGCGCCAAGGATTGGGTGATTGATGAACCCTCTACAATTTGAAAATCATTATGTTTGTACAATCTCTATGGCATTGTGGGTTGCCTAGTTAAACAGAGATTCGTTTGTTGTTGGGAATCTGTCTATCTATTTGTTGATCATTCTTGTAATTGTCTATATGATCTCTATCTCTTTCCGTTTCACCCTTTTCCTTTTGCATTTTATTTAGTCAATCTTTGTTAGGTTAGGTTATAAGCAACATCTACATTACAAATCTGCTGAAAGAATCATAGGGTTTCTATATACTTACTACTTTCATATCTTATAAACCCTGCATTTCATGTAAGACCCCTTTTTGGCATAGCTAGACATTCCACTGAAGTTATTCCAAGCAAGCTAAGACCTAGTTGTATTATCCTTGGGGCAGTCCTATCTAAGATAGGATGCCTTTTTCAAGAGAGGTGTGATCCTAGGATTCATACATGTGTTATTGTGTGCTAAAACCACCATCAATAGTAAGACCTATAGATTAAGAGTTCATAGTTTTGTTCTATGTCTAATGGGGTTATTTTTGTAAATGTAAGTAGCATGACATGAACAAATGAAACCTTAACTTTCCTTATCAATCAACCACGAAATTCATCTTTTCTTGCTATGGAATTAGACATGTAATAATGATAAGGGCATTAAAGATGAGAAAAGATTTGAAAGAATAAAAACATACAAAATAACTCAAAATGAAGCTTTATACCTTTTGCAAATGCCATGAAGTCGCCTCACTCCTTGATAAGGTAGAGAGTGTGCACCCAAACACTCTAGCTTCACCCAAATGCAATGGAGGTATGTGGATATGCTCTCTAATGTCAACATAATTTTAGCATTATGATGGTATGATGGAGAGATTTGGAGGCTATTTTGGCATTAGAAGATTTCTTGAAAATGGATGATGAAAATGGCTTGGAGAGGGTTATATTTATAGGCAAATTTAGAAGGGTTTTGATCCAACGGTTGAGATTGAAAGTTGAGATCAATGGTGGAGATGAGATGAGAGGATGAAGGGTTGAGATTTGATCAAAAAGATTGGATGGATGAGAATATTTTGCAATCTTTTATTCATTTTTGGGGAAGGCTTTGCATTAAATGTGATTAAGACTCATGAGGAAATTAAAAATTAATTTCCTTGGGATGAGATGAAATTTAAAATTCCATTTTATGGGTGAGTGTGTGTGTCACATATGACACTTGTGCTTTTTTGTACTCATATGTGTGAGGTTATTTCATGGAGAAGAGCTTAGCATGAAAATAGAAAGGTGAGGTGGAAGGGTCATGTGACCCTTTGGATTAAAAGATAATTTTTTATTTGTGGGGTGTGGGAGAAGGTGTTGATGATGATTTGACCAAGTTAATTTGGGTATTAACTTAATTAATATGGCTGGAGAGAATTAGTGGATGGGTTAATGGAGGGTTAAAATTAATTAAATAAGGGTTTATTTAATAAATTTTGGTCTAGGGATCATGTAGGCTAGGCTAGCTAATTAAATAATTAATATTTAATCAACTAGGCTAGGTTTAGGTGGTAGAGTAGGGTAGATTAATTAAATAAGTATGATTTACTTAATTAATTAGGATTAGGAAAGTGAACAAATTAACCAAATAAATATTTAACATATTTATTTAATTAATTGAGAGGATGTTATAAGGTATAGTGCTGAATTAATTAAATTAATTTAGGGCTAAGGGTGGATGGTTAGGAATGATGTAAGGTGAATTAATTAAATAATTTTGAATTTATTTAATCAATTGGTGAAATGGTTATGTTAGTTATGCGAGGATGTAGAAAATTGGTTAAAGGGTCAAGACATTTTTAATTGTCTATAGGCATATCTTGAGATTTGAGAACAATGGTTAACCCATGTGGTTGAATTTTGATTGTAATCTAAGTTTTCTAGTTATTAATTATTTTTGAGATTTAGTATAGGCTCAAGCATATATATGTTTATGGTAGTAAAACATTCCAAATCAACACACATAAATAGACTAATGTCTAAGGGGAAAGATGTAGATGTTTGAATCATATTAGTTGCCATATATTCTCTAGGGTAAATATTATATCATGTTTGGTGGTTCAGGACACCAATTCAAATTATACAACCATCCATACTTGGATTAACCCGTCAAAATCCTTCTAATGAATTCTTTGTGATTAATTAGCTTTGGGAGTGGTTAGATTACATTTACATTTTGATAGTGTGGTATAGATCCATGACGGTTGATATGACTTACCTTTCATTTATGCATGAGCAAGGGAATTAGTGAATTATGGCAACGTTCTTACTTTGATTAGTTGTAATAAATTCATGTATGGAAAATGTGTAAAAGACTAGAATTGGTGATTGGTGTCTTAGAAGTAAACATAGGATCTATATTTTTTTGCTTAATTGGAGAATAAGTTCTATATGATATATAAAATGTTTTAGCTATTGACTCATATGCTTCCTAAAGCTTCATGATTTGGCTAAATGTTGTTCTATTATAAACTCTTTTTCATGTTCCTTTTAAGGTACTTTTGTAATTGAAATTTATGATGTCTAAGTTCTTACTAAAGGGACTTTTAAATGGTTTGTAGAGTCTTGTTAATGAATGTTTCTTATGGGAATGAATGTGTGTATGCAATTGCATGTAGTAGGATTGCTTTGCATCATAGAATGTTGTATGTTGTTGTGTTGAATATGTAATTTCTTTTCTTGCATTTCTGTATGATGATTTGAGAAAGAGCATGGACGGGTACCGAATATGGAACAATAGAGAAGGGTAGGTTTGTTTGTATAACCTATCTACCCATCAGTGGCTTAAAAGATGCTTTGGCCAAAGCTTATCAGTCAAATTAGTAATAGTTACTATTTGATGTTTTATTTCTCTCTGCCATATCATGATATTAGATCAGTATATGCATTTGACACATGTTATAGAGATGATAGATATATCATGCTACACCAAATTCCTTCACATAAGATGTCTTTAGTTACCCTCATGAAGGGTCAGGCTTCTGCAATCAAGAGGAAGACCAAGGAGGAGTGAACCTCATGGATGGGTGGTTAATCGCCTTGATGATGATGTCTTTATGCCAGATTCAGCGTTGAAGATAAGGTATCGTATCAAAGACATTATATGGGCAATGTTTTTATGTATGATCCTATATGACCAGATATTGTAAAGGCATACTCCTTTTTATTAAGCTATTCGATTAGCTGATGTATTGTAACATATTTGGCTATACTATTGAAAGTTATTTTCATGAGATGTAATTTATTTGGAAATTTAATTTTCTGCATTAATTTATGAGAATAATATTATTTTATTCTAGCTGATTGGAGTGGTTCTTACATGTGGTATTAGAGCATTCTAGGTTCAACACTCAGGCCTCAAGTCTTATATGCTTTAGGTTACATTGTAGTAATGTGAACCTATTTGATGACCTAAAGTCATAGGTGCATTGAGTGTTTTGAGGACCCTAGTTTTGGGTCAAAGTTTCCTTGGATAGGTTGGAAGCTTGTTGTTTCTTAGATGGTTCAGTTAGGAACCAAGAATAAGAACATACATTGTTGACTGATTAGTCATGAGTCCTCATCGCTTTAATTGCATTTTTCATAGGACTCTCTAGCAAGAGTGATCTCATGGTTAAAACAAGGGTAGGTGGCCATTTTGAATTAAGAAGTGAATGATGGGGTAGATCAGATGAATATACTTGAGCTAAGATAGCTAAGATATGGTGACAACCCATGAGTAATGATGTAGAAATTAGAATGAATCAATGGAGAAATGTTTTGAGAAGAGAGATTTCTCTGATGACGTAAAGGTTGGATGAGTTGAATATAAAAGGGATAAGTTAAAAGGAAGGAAGATTTGCAAGAGACAAAATGATAAAATTTTGACAAGAGGAAAAATAATAATTACCTGTGAAATAAATAAAGTTGATAATGATGGTTTAAACTTTGGAAGAGCCTCTCGAAAAGAAGGAAACCTAAGATGGATGTTTTAAGGACAAGCTGTTTGCAATGTTAATTCTATTAGACTATGGACAAGCTGACTTTCAGGCAACACCTTATTCTTTTCAGGATGTGAGTTTGGATCTGGTAGAATCCACGAGATCTTTGGAGAATGCAATTTAAGATGCCTTAAGGACCTTCATTGATGACTTAGGATAGGAGTTGATCAGATAATTTATCTTGATCTTCCTTATAGACAAGGCAAGAATTATTGATGTTGTGTTTAAAAGGATCTTAAGAGTCTTGTATGCTTGATTGCTATTAGTGATACTACTCATAAATTTGCACTATATAAGAATGATATCTTTTCTTGTGCAAGTAATGCACATATGCAATGATGCACTTTTCATATTTTGTGTGAGTGATGCACTTGTGTAATGATTATAATGTGCATGAGATGCATTTATTATATATATTATATTAAACTAATGCAAGTGATGCATATTTCATGTTTTGTGCAAATGATGCACTACAAGTAAAGAATTTCAGTATGAGTGATATACTATTTGTGAATGATGCATGTGATGCACTATGAGAATTTTATGTAATCTTACCCTATGTGAGATATGCACTTAGGGTTCATGTATTCATGATTGTTAATTATTCATGCTATGTGCACTATGTGACTGTGTGTTCATACACTTTGAATCTTGTTTCCATACTTTGAACAAGTGATGTTCTTTGTTTGTAGAATTGTGGAAAAGATATAGTTACATCTTATGAGAGTGATGCATAGAGTGTGTAAAGAATGAAAAATGCATGTAATAACATGTTTATTTCATAATTTGAGTATGCAAGTGATGCATTAGGATTAAATAATGCTCATGAAATAGATATGAGTGGAAACCTTCCTGTTTAATTGAAAAATATTTTGATGAGTTGTTGTACTTATTAAAGTATTATTTGAAATGTATTAACCATTTAATGCTATGCAGTGTGCTTTTGTGAAAATAAAACCGAGTTTACTTTATGAATATTTGAAAATACCTCTCTAGCAATTTAATTATTTATCATGATGATTTGAATTATCTATGATTTAGAGTGAGAACCAAAATGATATACTCAACCTTATGAATCATTTGGAACCATGATAATCTCCCTATGTTATTCATGATCTTTTCTTTGATGTTGATGAATTCTTTTGACAAACCCTTCTTGAAGATTTTAGTTGGGTGAGTATTCATTCTTGTTGACCATTCTATTTGGTTTGGTGATGAAACTTGATAAGCTTTGGTGATCAAGTGATCTTTTATTGAACGTTCATGATATAATGTTGAAATCAAAGTTTGGTTTTAGTTTTGATAAACTCTTTATGTTGACTGAATTGGGCTATTGATAAACTTTGCCAACTTAGTGTTGATTTCCATTCTTGATTTTGAATCTTGAAGACTAGTGTTGTATTATTTTCTACTGATTTGATTGATGGTGAAATTCTATGTTGAGTTAATAGTTTAATCTTGAGGTCTATCTTTTGTTTGACCATTTTCAATCAAGTAACTTCATCTACTTTTGAGATTTGACTCTCATTGAATTAAGAGTCTTGTTGCTTATGCTGATTAAAAAGTATATTATTCCTTTTGACTTAGTGTCAAGACCCACTTGATGATCTTATTATAATATTTAGTGTTGATATTGAGTTTAATGTTGAAACTCTTTCTTTTGTTTAGTTTTGTTGATCTGCCAATGATGATAACAAGTAGTATAGGCTGCTTGTTTTTCATCATAGAATGACATTGTTCAGATGTCCCATGAGGGTAGCCATGTTTGACAACATGAACATATTGTTTGATTTATTTTTAAGTATGTTGGATAGAAATCACTTGTATGTAAATACCTTAGGTTACGAAGTGACTTGTTTGAATCTTGTATGTAGTTATGATAGGAAACATTAATGTCTAACATCTTGAACCATGCTTAATAGAAATAGAAGAACAGAGATCCTAAGAACTAGAATGTCTAAGGTGGATATCCTTTCTTAGTTTATTTGTGTATTTGAATGACTCTGGACTTCAAACCCTTATTTCCTTTATTGCTTGTTTTTGGAATTGAACTCATACTTTGTGTACATTATGCACATAACACAATTTGTGTGAAGGAGATTAATAATTATCTCTTTCTACTTGATCTTTTTGTAATGTTTGATGGAATCTTGTTGAACTGATGAAATAGCTTCAAAAGGTTATGATCTAACAACTTGTGTAAGTAATGATTGTTAGACATAGAGATTTTGTAGATATGAACAAATAGGTACATTGAAGTAATCAACATCATGGTCAGGTGGTTGATTGTAACTTTGAGTTAAAGCTAGTTGGAAACAAGTATGAAATTTTATTATGAGTTTAGTTAATTTGATCATCGGGATGATGATTCTTTTAAGGGGGAAAAGATGTCACAACCCTTATTTTCAATAAATAATTTTGAGTTTAAAAATCATTATTTAAATGATTGTCAAATAATTTTGACTTGTGTGTGCGACGGGAACACCCTCTCACTCTCTCGACATCCATCGAGTAGAGAGTATCATCGAGATAGAGGGTGTCTAGTCGACTGACAATTACTTGCATTGAAGGAACATGTGCACACACCACTTAGTCAAATGTGTCTTTTCATAAAAATATATTGCATTTTAGAATAAATATTTAAATGATAGACATGAGTAAATATTAGTCGTAAATAAATTTATTTGAGAAAATTACAAAATTAGAAATAGATGCATTTTCAATTAATATATGTTGAAAAAATTCTTCTATGCTTCTTCATTATTGTTTAAGTAAGTGATTTCTATTTTAAGCCACATGCAAGAAGTGGCGGTTATTTTGAGGGAATCTCTAGGTTTTATTGTCTTTTCTATTTTGAGACCAAGGAGTTATGGAGAATTAAATTTCTTTTGCTATTTTTACTTTTGAGGGGGGATATTTTAGAGGAGGCTCAATAGGAAAGAAGGGGAATTATCAAGAAAATTCAGATGAGTTTTGTGGGATACTATGATGGGCAGCCATGAACTATAATGAGGTTAGAAAGGAAAATTTCAATGCATACTCAGGTACGAACATCAAAATATCCATAGTAGATAGTCTCTTGTTTATTATGAGGAATAAATTTCTTGAATGTGTGTGGAATTTATGATAATATGGTATCAAGTTTTATTCAGGCCAATTCTTTTGTTAAATGCCTCTTAACCGACCCCATTTTCTTCTTGCATGTGAACCTGATACCTTCCCTTCACTCAGATATTTTTGCAGACATGGCTAGACATGGGTGTAGTGTAATTTTAGTTTCATGATGATGTAGAGTAGGAGGAAATATAATTTATTTTCTCTACTAGTGAATAAAATAGGGAGCCTTTGTTTTTCTATAAGTTCGAGCCAATCCTGTAGCTAAGGTTCTCAGGAGATTTTCCAACTAAACATTTGTTGAACCATATCCTGTTTCAAGCTTACATTGTGGTGCATGCAGGGGATGCTTGCAAAGGTTTTAGAATTTATATTTACGCTTGCCAATTACATTTGCTTGAAAGTTTCCTATTTGGTAGATCTATTTTGTGCAAACCTGCAATCATTGTGCTTCATCATATGACATCTCTTTGACGCATTCTGTCAAACAGTTCATGCGCCTCGTCTGTGCTTCCTCATTTCTTTTTGTCTTTGTTGTAAGTTTCTAAAACCTTTTTGGAAAAAATTATATTTGAGCATATCATTCACTCACGGCTATCCATGACATGATTTCTCTCTTGAGGCATTTTGGTGGGTATATTAGCCTTTACTTGCCGATTGCATTATGTTTTCCTTATGCCCTGTTACCTAAGGCCATGGATTATGGCTTTACACCTGCCCTTACATTTGCTGAAGGCTTTCGAGCCCATCATCGATTAATTTTGTGTGTTCATTGATGACCTTATACTTGTCTAGGAATTTGACATACAATATATATGTGCATGTCTATTATACCAAAATTTGATGCCTGCAACTATTCTTTCTAATAATAATTAAGTTTTGTAATTTATGACTTCTTGATTCCTGTATATTACATATGTTTTAGGAATAGGAGTTTTTACAATGACATTACCTTTGATTTAGATACAAAAGTGTTGCACAACCTTGTCCATCTCTCAAAGAAATTATAAATAGAATGCTAGGAAGAATTGGGTTTGTACCTCCATTTTGAGCAAGGATACCTTAATTCTTTTCAAGAAAATTGATTTTGAGCAGATCATGGAGTCACTTAAGTTTATTTTGGCACCTTTTATTAATTATCCTTCATGCCATGTTTGTGGCTCCATTTTGATCATGTTGACTAGAATTTTAAATATCTTTCCTTCATTCATGCTTTGCTCATAACCGTCCAAGCTCCATTATTGGCTTTGACCAATTGGCTGCGTTACTAGTGGAAGATGATGAGACCTAATGAACTTAAAGAGTCCTGCAAGAGTTATGATGTCATGTTTCCTTGTTACATTAAAGAATACATGTTTCCTATAGGATTTTCTTATATTCATACTCTGGTAAGAGTACCCAGGAGGTAAAACCTATAGATTAAGAGTTTAGAGTTTTGTTCTGTGTCTAATATGGTTATTTTTGTAAATGTAAGTAGCATGACATGAACGAATGAAACCTTAACTTTCCTTATCAATCAACCAGGAAATGGATCTTTTCTTCCTATGGAATTAGACATGTAAGTAAGGGTACATCCTGAGATTTGAGAATGATTGTAAACCCATGTAGTTGAATTTTGATTGTAATGTAAGTCTTAGTTATTAACTATTTTTGAGATTTAGTATAGGCTCAAGCATAGATATGTTTATGGTAGTAAAACATTCCAAATCAACACACATAAATAGACTAATGTCTAAGGGGAAAGATGTAGATGTTTGAATCATGTTAGTTGCCCTATATTCTCTAGGGTAAATATTATCTCATGTTTGGTGGTTCGGGACACCAATTCAAATTATACAGCCATCCTTACTTGGATTAACCCATTAAAATCCTTCTAATGAATTCTTTGTGATTAATTAACTTTGGGAGTGGTTAGATTACGTTTGCATTCTGATAGTATGGCATAGATCCATGATGGTTGATATGAGTTACCTTTCATTTATGCATGAGGAAGGGAATTAGCGAATTATGGCAACATGCTTACTTTGATTAGTTGTAATAAATTCATGTATGGAAAATGTGTAAAAGACTAGAATTGGTGATTGGAGTCTTAGAAGAAAACATAGGATCTATATTTCTTAGCTTACTTGGAGAATAGGTTCGATATGATATAAAATATTTTAGCTATTGACTCATATGATTCCTAAAGCTTCATGATTGGGCTAAATGTTGTTATATTATAAACTCTTTTTCATGTTCCTTTTAAGGTACTTTTGCAACTGAAATTATGATGTCTAAGTTCTTGCTAAAGGGCCTTTTAAATGGTTTGTAGAATCTTGTTAATGAATGTTTATTATGGGAATGAATGTGTGTATACAATTGTATGTAGTAGGATTGCTTTGCATCATAGAATGTTGTATGTTGTTGGTGTTGAGTATATACTTTCTTTTCTTGCATTTATGTATGATGAGTTGAGAAAGACCATGGACGTGTGCCGAATATGGAACAACAAAGAAGGGTAGGTTTCTTTTTATAACCTATCTACCCATTAGTAGCTTAAAAGATGCTTTGGCCAAAGCTTGTTAGTCAAATTACTAATAGTTACTATTTGATATTTTATTTCACTCTCTTCCATATCATGATTAGATCAGTATATGCAGTTGACACATGTTATAGAGATGATAGATATATCATGCTGCACCAAATTCCTTCACATAGGCCGAATTCAGTTTTCTAGACCCCTCACAAAGGTTTGGGCTTCTCCATTCAAGAGGAAGATAAGGGAGGCATGAGCCTTATGGCCGGGCGGTTAATTGCCTTGATTATGCTCTCTCTGCCAGATTCAATGTCGAAGATAAGTTATCATATCAAAGACATTGTATGGGTGATGTTTTTATGTATGAGCCTATACGACCAAATATTGTAAAGGCATAGTCCTTTTTATTAAGATATTCAATTAGCTTATGTATTGTAACCTATGTGGTTATATTTTTTAAAGTTATTTTCATGAGATGAAATTTATTTGGAAAAAATATATATTTTACAGTAATTTATGAGAATAAAATTATTTTATTCTAGCTGATTGGAGTGGTTCTAACATAAGGTTTGTTTAGAAATACCAGGTATGTGTTTTCATTTTTGAGGCGATATCAAATATTAAAGGAGTCTATCTGAACTATATAAATCCTGCTAAGACTTGTTTTGGTGGTTTAGGTTTGTGAACTCTGATGCAATATTTTGTAATCCTTCTAAAACCCTATACTCACATTTAGGAGGATTGTGAGAATGTTTTAGAGATTTGGAACAGTATTTCAAACAAGAGAGATAATGTATAGATTTATGAAATTAAGACATCAATATCAAGTAGTGTGGATCCTATCTGCAGTCTGTAAAGGGTTTTTTTGTGTATTGAAGTCATGATAACAATATATAAGCAGTTAAGATGTTCTAAAGGTTGTCTCTAATGTTGTAAAATGTCTTTAGGATCAATTTAGGGTTGATAGGAAACTGTCAAGGAGTAAAATATGTTTCTAAGAACATGCAAAGGTCCCCATAGGGCATGGGGACCATGAGAGGGTTTAGAAGACTAAGATTGAGAAGTCCTTACACTATAATGGAATTGAACATATCACACCTCAAGTTATAGGGTTTTATTCTCTCTTAGGGTTTGTGGAAAGTCATGAGAGATCAGTTGTCAAGAGCTTTAGGTCCTCAAGATTTATCCAAGTTAAAAGAGACCTTGACAGAGACCACTAGTGAAACAAACCATGCATAAGATAGAGTCCAATGAAATATTCAATAAACCCTATTGAACCCCTACAAAGCATGTTTGATCACCTACAGGTTTAGTGTTTTGAGTTTTGATGAAAGGATTTTAAGGCCTGTCACAGTTTAAGGAGTTTTGTATGAGAATTGAAGAAAACATTTATCAATACTTGTAAAGGCCTAAGAAGCCTATGAAATGTTGAAAAAAGGACCTTGCACATGCTTTATCAACCCTATCAAACAATGAGTAGAGACCTTCTGAACAAGAAGATATAGAGACATCAATGTATAAAGTATCAGAGGACAGTGATGAATAATACCAGAGTGAAGGAGCATCCACTTCAAATGGAGTTTGTAGTCATTTAGAGATTAGGTGTTTTGAGACCTAATAGTAAATGAGACTCCACTGTTATCTCAGAACTCTTTGTCTGAACTCTTCACAATATGTTTCTAGAGTCTCCCAAGATCTGACAGAGGTTTATATCTGCAAATAGAAGTAAAAAACAAGTATTCACAGTGTTTAAAGTAGTGAGAATGGGACAATGTTTAAAACATATGCAAGAGGACAATGGTTAACATAAGATAGACACCTTTGATAGAGACATGTTATGATATAAGACATAGTATACACATGAGAAAAGGCAGATATCTCCAAGTTTAAAGGGTGCAGAGATTTAAAACCATGAAACAATCATGAAGAGACCTATGAAACATGTTAAATGTCTACAGAAGATCAACGTAAGACTTGAAGAGATATGCAGTTTGTTAGGAGCTTTGATCTTTGTCAATAACATTAAACCCAACAAAGAACATGGACATTGTCTCAGATGTCTACAACATTATCTCAAAAAATGTATCAATGAAAATAATATATGGGTCTGTTAATAAGGTGGAACATGGTTTTAGGAGCAAGGAGGAGCTGGATAAAGTTTGGGAGGTTGAAAGTAACAAGCTTATGTTGTTAGTCACATATTTTTCAAACTACTGTTAAACTTTGTGAAGTTGTTGAAACATTATGGGTCTATATTAGCTTAATAGAAGCTTGTCAAGTGTTTAGAGTGACGTATCAAATGATGAAAGAGCCTATATATTCTGACCCCTACATGTTAACCCAAAAAGTATATAAAGGAATTTAAGGACATAAAAAGAGGGATAGAGGTTCTCATTATTCAAAGGTAAAGATGAAGACAGTGAAACAATACAAGTGTATATGATAAGTGTAGGTGTGAAAAATTGTCTAGGAGTAATGTTTCCTTAATAGTGTGAGGACAATCACATGACAATGAACAATGTTTGCTTAACAGTGATCTCACATGTAAGGGGTTTTGGTAAAGATACACAGTCTATAATACATTATCTAGTGTATGCACAAGTTGAGAAAAGGTATTTGAATCTATACAATGGACAATGAGGGCACAATGTAGTAAGAGCATGTAAAATGATTGCAAAGAGAATAGTGGAAGGAAAATGTCATTGTCAAGAATAGTGATGAAAGTCTTAGCAGTTCACAATGAACAAAAAAATCTTATGGATATAAGATGAGAATTACTTGACCATTGACACTACTACCAACCTATTTTCATCAAGGTATAATGAACTTATTGTATACCTTGAATTCTCTTTCCTTCCTAGGGTTTGAGTATAGATCTTCAAGGGAGTTAGGTGAACATATTGAAAACTATGATAATGGTGTGAGTTTTAAAGAGAGTAATAAGACATAGACAAAGGAGCCCTTGGTAATGAATAAAGTGAAGAGGATAGTGTAAAGAAAAATAAGACAGAGTACTGTAAGTAGTCTATGGAACTCAATGATGAGTCTTTATAACATTAGATATTATATAGAAAAGGGGGGATGAGGTTGAAATGTAGTTAAGGTAAATTCAATCAAACCCTCCTTTCACTAATAATATTTAAAAGACAACAATCGAGCTGAGTCACTACAGATGGAGAGGACTCAGCTATAGGTTGATGTCACTTAGGAATGATATGGAAAGATAGATTAGATTGCTATATAAGTCAAATCCTAATTTAATTAAACCTTAAACCCTAATTATATGATTCTAGGTACAGACGAACAAGATACAACAAATAATCACACAGGAAGGCACTAAATACATATTAGAAACATACTAGGATTCAGATTTCTAAAAGAAGAAACTTCAAGGACACTAGGGCAGGCACCCTAGTCCAACATGTCACTCTTTTTGTAGATCTAGAACAGTGAGGTGATGAAGACTGCAACCTGCTTGGCATTGACAATTGGGAGGACTATGAAAGGAAGCTAGGTGTGCGGAAATCGCTTCCTACACTAATCTAATGAGGGGAGAGCTATACAAACTCAATTTAATCCTTACAATTACAGCAACATGAAACATGTAATAGAGATATTGCAGCAATACACATGAAACAAAAAGAAGACAAGAAGAGAGAAAGATATAATGTGGGGAAAACCCTTATCCAGTGAAAAACACCACACTTAGAAACCTGCACAATGTATTATCAAAACTGAAAGTTGTTTACAATACACTTGAAAATCAAGCTTCAATTGTCTTCGACGCTCGTGTCTGGAGTCAATCTGGTAGCATAACAGTACCTATCAATCACATAATACATCTCCTCCTCCAAGTACTTGTTTATATAGAATATACAACGCAAAATTGGTCCTATCTTGGAACGGGCGTCCAACTTGGCCTCATGGCCCAAAACCCACACCTAAGGACACTTGGTCAACATTGTAGAATGTTCCTGACACTTGTCCATAGCTCCCATCCCAAAGAGGTTGCCTATTCCCAAAATGGGCTATGACAGATGCTCTTACGACTCTCACGACCGTCATAGAATCTATCATAGCAGTTACAACTTACAACTATAAGAGAATCTGTCAAACATAGGCTATAAATAGCATATTCTCTTACAACATGTCATAGTCCACCTTGGGGTGCCCAAATATGCCTTTTTCAAAGATGCTTCATGACACATGTCTTCACTTGTCTTACAAGCTTCTATTTCTGACTTACATGTCATAACTTAGTCATAGGAATCCGTCATAACCGTTTCGGTCAACATTCCCTTACACAACATCTAAGATCCTGACACATGGAAAAATTCTCCTACTGTAAAGTGGGATGCCTATCTCCTCATGTGAGGACAAAATTATAAGTTGTCATCTTCCATGTAGGATGAAACATTACCGTGCCACATCCCACAAAATGACAATATGGAATTTACAATTAATTTATAACATAGGCAATGAATTAATAAATACAATCATAAATAATGCAAGGAATTACCAAGGTTGAGACACCTTAATTCCCAACATTCTCCCACTTGTCGAACACCTTGTAAGAGCCAATAGAATAATAGGATTTAACTACTATAGGCCGAGAGGCCCATAGACTCTAAACACCATCTGAACTTCTATGTGCTCACTGGCTTCATCAATGCATCTACAACATTCTTCAAAGTATCTACCTTCTCCAAATTTATGTTCCCATCCTCTACCATGTCTCGCACGAAGTGAAACTGTACATCAATATGCTTTGTTCTGGCATGGAAAGTTTGGTTCTTCACAAGGCAAATTGCACTCTGACTATCACAACAAATCGTAATCTGTCCTACATCAGCACCAATATCTGAACACAATCTCTTAAGACAAATGGCTTCCTTACAAGCATGAGTTGCTACCATATACTCAGCTTTTGTCGTGGATAAAGCAACCACAGGTTGTCACTTACTCATCCAACTAATAGCACCACCAAACAGTGTATAAGCACTGGTGGATCTCCTGCTATCAATGTCACCTACCCAATCTGAATCCACAAATCCATGAATATCAATAGAATACAGAGGTCCTATAACATTACCATGATAGCATATGGAATACTCGGAAGTACCCCTCAAAAATCTAAACACTCACTTAATTGCATCCCAATGAACCCATCTAGGATTAGCCATAAATCGACTAAGGATTGCCACTGCTTGGGCAATGCCTGTTCTTGTACAGACCATAGCATACATCAAACTACCAACAACACTAGCATAAGGTACTCTTCTCATGTCCTCCACCTCACTAGGAGATTTTGGACAATCCTCAACAAACAACTTTGTCCCCAAAGAAACAAGAACACACAATGGTCTACAATCTGCCATGCTGAACCTATCCAACACGGTCTTCACATACTTACTCTAGCTTAACCAAAGTTTTTTGTTAGCTCTATCTCTTCTGATTTCCATTCCTAGAATGTACCTGGCTGCCCCTAAATCTTTCATTTCAAACTATGCTAACAACTGAGACTTAAAATCATAAATCATATTCTTACCCTTCCCAATGGGCAACATATCATCAACATACAGTGCAACAATGAGAATACGATCACCATTAAACTTATAATACACACAGTGATCTGATTTTGATCTCACAAATCTAATTGACAACACAAAAGCATCAAACTTCAAGTACCACATCCTAGGAGATTGCTTCAAACCATACAAAGACTTCTTTAACTTACAAACCAAATTTTCTTTACCTTTCACCATGTAATGCTCTAGCTGTGACATGTAGATTTCTTCCTCCAAATCACCATGAAGGAAAGTTGTCTTCACATCCATCTGCTCCACCTCTAAGCCATAAGTTGTTGCAAGAGATAATAGGAATCAAATGGATGTCAGCTTTGCAATGGGAGAGAAGATTTGACCATAATCTATACACTCCACTTGTGAATACCCCTTTGCCATCAATCTAGCCTTATACTTCTCAATACTGCCATCTGCACCAAATTTCTTCTTGAACACCCATTTGTATCCAACAGGTTTCTGTCCAGGAGGCAAAGGCACCAAGTCCCAAGTTTGATTCTTTTCCAAAGAAGCCATCTCATCCTCCATGGCCTCCTTCCAGGAATCTGCATCTTTCATTTCCATAGCCTCTGATACAGTTCTAGGTTTATCATTGTTAGTAATCAAAGCATAAGCACAACTAGAATCAAGCAATGTAAAACCAAACCTTTCAGGTTGCTTTCTTATCTGTGTAGACCTCCTCAAGGGCTGAGGTTGAGGTTCAGCTTCTTCATCTGAGCTTTTAGAGCTTCTAGAGCTCTCTTCGTCATTAGGTCCAACCTTGTCTTTATGTTCAGTCTTCTCAGGGGTAGCAAGAAACTGAACAACATCCTCTTTCTTTTCTTTTTCTTCTGGTTGTAAAATAGTGGAAGAAGGTGTAAGCTCTCTAAAGATGACACTTTTGCTATACAATACTTTTTCAGCCACAGGATCCCAAATCTTGTATCCTTTCACACCAACACCATAGCCAATGAAGATACACTTAACAGCCTTGTTCTCCAACTTTGACCGCTTCTCCCTAGGCACATGTGCATATGCCTCACAACCAAAACACGAAGATGCCTTACTGAATGCTTTCTACCAAACCACACCTCCATGGGTGTCTTACCAACAAGAGCTGATGTAGGAGATCTGTTTACCAGATAGCAAGTAGTGCCAATAGCTTCAGCGCAAAACTTTTGTTCTAGGCCAGCTCCACTAAGCATACTCCTAGCCTTCTCCATCAGTGTCATGTTCATCCTCTCTACAACTCTATTTTGCTGCGAGGTGTATGGAGTTGTCTTATGTCTTTCAATCCCAAGTTCCTTGCAATATTTATTGAATTCTGTAGAACAGAACTCACCACCATTGTCATTTCTCAAACATTTAATCCTTTTACCAGTCTAATTTTCAGCAAAGGCCTTAAACTCCTTAAACTTACTATAGACTTCAGATTTGCTTCTGAGAAACTAAATTCATGTCCTTCTACTATAGTCATCTATGAAAGATAAAAAATATATAGATTTTGATAATGAAGGAACATTAACAGGACCAAATACATCAGAATGAACAAGGTCCAACACACTAGAAGACTTATGAGAACTCGAGTAAAACTGAACACGGTTTTGTTTTCTATTTATGCAATGTTTGCTAAAGTCAAACTCAAGATTACAATCATCTAACCCCTCAATGAAGTTCTTATTTTTCAGCGTACGTAGACCCTTCTCACCAATGTGGCCAAATCTCTTATGCCATAACATTGTCTTTTCAGCAGGAAGCTTAACTTCCAAGGCATGATTACAACCATCAGGACTAGATACAACAGATTTCTTCACTACTCATTCAGATGGTGGGGATGAAGTGACAGTTGCCCTCTTTCTCAAGTTAAAAGAACTATTACATTGTGAAATGCATGCCTCTAGCTGAAATAGAGTACCTCTCCTATTACCCTTAGCAAGCACCATAGCTCCTCTAGTCATCTTGCATCCTTCTTTCAAAAAGACAACCTGCACACCTGCATCATTCAACATACTTACAGAAAGTAGGTTCCATACTAAGCCTGGGATGTGCATAACCCCAGAGATCCCCTTCACTCATCCATCAGGGAATCGGATAGAGACTCTACCATGACCAACAATCCTCAAATGAAAGTCATCACCCAAGTACACCTTTCCACCATCGAACTCCTCATACTTAGTGAACCAGTCTCGATACGAGGTCATTTGGAATGATGCAACAAAATCAATTAGCCACACATCATCAAATGCATGGGTTGCTAGGGCTGCGATGAAGGCATCACCATCATCTTGTGATTTGTCAAAATCTGAATCTAGGTTCTTCTTCTTTTTCTTTTCCTCTTTGCATTCCTTTCAGAAATGCCCAGATTCAGGCCTTGGACTTTCCAGGAGATTTGGATCTCCCACGGGATTTAGATCTACCCTTCTCAGCTTTCTTGTCTTTCTTTTTCCCTTTCTCCTTGGGTCTTCCACGAACTGCAAGAGCCTCTTTGGCTACCTTAGAAGACTTTCTCTGCATCTCTTCAGACAACAATGAAGAAACCACTTTATCCATTTTGAATGTGGATGTGGTGCTTCCAATAGCTATGACAAGGTGATCCCACAAGTCCGGCAAAGAATAAAGCAAGGTCATACAGTGATCCTCCTCCTCCATCTTTACACCAATGGATGTTAATTGTGCAACTAGCATGTTGAAATCATTCACATGTTTGGCAACAGATCCTCCATCCTCCATTCGAAGAGAATACAACTTCTTTCTTAGAAAAAGTTTGTTAACCAGGGATTTGGCTTGATACACATCTCCCAACTTCTTCCAAAGGGAGTTTGTAGTAGCCTCCTCATGGACATTTAACAGAATAGAATTAGCGAGACTAAGTCTTATGAGACCCTTAGCCTTCTGATCCTTGAGATCCCAATAAACTTGTGACATTGTAGTTGGTTTTGTTCCACTAATAGTTTCCCAGAGGTCTCGATCAACAAGCATGTCTTCCATCTTGACCTTCCACAGCTCGAAATTAGTGCCATTGAATTTCTCCACCTCTATCCTTTTGGATGTGCTTGCCATCTCCTTGCTGCAATAAGATTCAGAATACTCTACATAGACTCCCACTCAACTTAAGATCAACTCAAAAAACTCCTACCCAACAACTAGGACTAAAGGTGATTAAGCTCTTATACCAACTGAAAGGAAGCTAGGTGTGCAGAAATTGCTTCCTAAACTAATCTAATGAGGGGAGAGCTATACAAATTCAATTTAATCCTTACAATTACAATAACATGAAACATGTAACAGAGATATTGCAGCAATACACATGAAACAGAAAGAAGACAGAAGAAGAGAGATAAAGACATAACGTAGGGAAAACCCTTATCGGGTGAAAAACCCCACACTCAGAAACCTACACAATGTATTTGTTGACCTATTTTCCTCTGTCTAGAGTTAAGTAGTTCACCTTGTATATTCCTTGAATATTCTTTAGAAAATGACCCTAAAAGCTTAAATTCTTCAATTACCCATGCTCTGCCTTGCCAAAAATCCCAGAATCCCACCTTGAGAATCCTTGAAAAAAACCCTGAAAAACTCAAATCTTTTGTCTTCAAGTGCCTTCCATTGCAAATAATTCTTAATTTCATACTTAATCATTTTTGTATGTATGTTATATTGCATATACAATGCAAGATACAATTGCATATAAAATGCAAGATACAATTGCATATACATTGCAATATACAATTGTACATACAAAGAGCAACATACAAAGAGCAACATACAAAGGCAGCATACAAAGGCGACATACAAAGGTGACATACAAAGGAAATATACAAAGGAAAGATGCAAAAGGACATACATACAATCTGGATGCGAATAAAGAATCAAATGTGGCAGATAAAGTGGTGGGGTCCGTAGTTGTATGCATGTACAAGGTCAAAAGGTGCAACATACAAAAGGGCAACATACAAAGGCCAGACCCAATGTTAATTTCAATTTGCTTTATAAAAATGTTGGGGTCCGCCTTTGCATGTACATGCTATTGTATGCATATACAAAGGCATTATACAAAAGTTAGATACAATAGGGATATACAATGTGGACCCGACTGGGAATCTAAATTTGGCAAACATTAGTTTGGGATCCGCCAATTGTATGTACATGTGATTGTATCTCATATACAATTGTGATATACAAAGGCACATGCATGGGTTTTCGGCAACACTTTACATATCGGAGACTCAACTCATAGTCTCCCCGATAGCCCGATATATGCAATTGAAGAGCAGAGGATGCAGCGGTGGGTCCCAGTATCTCAGCAGCCAATTAGATAGTGCCGCGTGTTAGGGAGATTCAAAGGTGATTCAAGGGCTGATTCAAATGGTGATACAAAATCGGCCACACTAGAGCTTCGGCAGACTTTGTTCTGCTACACTGATGGTAGTGAGATATTGGGTAGACTTTCTGTATCGGCAGGAGTGAGGAGTCTTTGGGCGATCTGCAAGGTTTCACTGACGAAGGGTTAGCTATCAGGATGACATGCTCTATCAATTTGGATTGGTGTTTCTTCTCCGATCGATGTGTCATACCGATGTGATATGTCTATCAGCATGAGGTTGGTCATCGGCTGAGCCTGTGGTAGGTACTCCGATGGTCTTCTATTACTCCAATGAAGGAGGAAGGCTTGGGTATCAACGGGACAAGGAACCATTGGTGTGGATGGTGGAGTGGTCTCTGATGGCTTGGGTTATTCCGATGAGGCTTAGATTGGTATCATTGGCAACAAAATTACCGACTATAATCTTACTGAGTGTTCGTGTATGTAAACTAGTATATCAAACTCGAACTGGTGAATGTGGGACTAAAGGTCTCACATGAATGCGAACAGTTATGCGATGGTTAGAAGATAGCGATGCTGGGTCAGTTGAAATGAACAATTAGGGCAGAAGTTCAAAAATGGTTTTGCTATTGAAGACTGTGATAATATATACAGATTTGGTGAGGTCCTCTGTAGTTGATGTTGAGTTTTTGATCAAATTATTCATTCTATAGATCATAGAGGAAGTGAACTGTGTGTATGATTTAAGAATCGATACCTGAGGGAGAAGGCTGGGATCTTTATTGTAACCTTTCTAAGCTTGTTGTAAAGAAACCTTTATTGTAAAAATACCAGTTTTCTGCATATGTTTGTATAAATTTGGATTGTAAAACATTAACTAAGGTGATGAAATTATAAATCACTTAGTCCAATGTTAATTAAATGTAGAAAATGTGTATTTATGTCATTTATTGGGAAAATATCAGATATTTATGATGCTACAGGGTGGAGTTGACGAAATGGGACAGGAGTTATTACACAGATTTGATTTATTTTCATGGCCTTAAAGATCATTTAAAGGCATTCAAAGATATTTTCAGGTGCCTCTATGATAGTTGATGGCATGCCTTGACCATTTCTACTTTGGAGCCCCCTTTTGGAGGACTTTTAGCAGATATTTTGGGCACATTTATGAGATACACAAAAATGGAGATGAGTCATCTTTATCTTGTTACAAGCTGTTTGGGAAGTATATAGTCTTCTTCCTTGTTCATTATTTGGGGTTCTTGCTATTCACTACTCTGTATATTGTAATTTTTTGAGTTCTTTTGTAGAGGTGAACAGTCTTGTAACCCAGAGATATACAACATTGTACCACCCTTTTTAGCGGTAATAAGCAATTTATACCTTCCCATTTCTTCTGATATTGTGTGTCCTTAGTGTTAGTATATAGATCTTTGTGATGTTTCTTAATCCTTGGAGTTGTATTTCATGTTGGTGCCTTTATGCAGGGATACATATGTTTTTTGTAGGTTGTGAGATGTGCAAGGAATAACAATCATTTTTGAGCTGTGAGAAAGCATCTTTTCTCCTTTACAGAACTGTTGTTATTTAGCCTCCTTACAAAGTAATGATGCAAGGATTATGATTTGTTGGGTTGTGTAAGAAAGCCTTATTATTATTGGTCCTATAGTGTGTCAGTTCTGTGTAGCCTCAGATGATCTTTTGGTGCATCACCTTAGACAGGAGGTTTCATTTTAATGCAATCCTTCTTACCCTTTTCTCTGCAAAGACTTTAGTACAAGCAATATAGGTGTGGTATCAATAGGAATCCAGCCTTCTCTGGAGGTTCTTTCCATCACAGGTGACCTACAGACCTGGAAAGATCCCATGTTTCTCCAGATTGCTAAGTTTTACAACTCAGCAAGGGTACAAATCTGAGAGACACTAGTTTTTGGCACACCCGGTGGGACAATTTGAGTTTGAATAGTGCTTATTGTTTAAATCATATTGCCAGTTTTGATATGCTACCAGCATTATCAGGCCTTTAAGAGGCAGTTTTCTGCATATCTGGCAACTCATACTGAAAAAGGGACAAATAGATCAGTGTTGTTACATTTTTATGAGAAAGATATAGACTCAGAGTTTGAGTTCATTTGATTATTTGTAGCTGTCTCTAGCTAGAAGACAAAGTAGAACTGTGGTAAGAACTCTGGTTTTCAAAATAATACAATCAACCCCACCAAGTTTCAGGCCAGTAGTGTTGGCAAGAGACACTATATGGATTCATGGTTGTTGTCATTGATGGCAACAAAGGTCATCCCACATATCCGCAAGTCATGATGTGTCTCTACCGGAAGTCAGAATAAAGAATGTTGTGGTTTGGTGAACAAGAACAGAGCATGTGGCAAGGTCTGACAGATTGGTCCGGATCTCTCAGAGGAAGTGTCTTGGTGTAGTGCAGATTTGGGGAAGTCAAGAGGACTACCTTGAGTGGTATATTCCAAGGATTTAGCCTCCGGTGATGAACAAGGAAAAAGATATGAATAGTTGAGTACCAGATTCCTGAGAGACAGTGAAAACAGAGGAAGAACTGACTGACAGAGTATCAGACTACTTTCCGGATGTGTTACTGTTGATGATAGAGGTTGTGAAGGCATGAATCATGTTTGGCCGACATGATTAATGATATCTACAAGTATATGCTTGATCCGCATTGCTTGGTGAGGAAGGATTCAGCCGACAGAACAAGAGTTTGTAAGAAACTAGACTGTTCCGGATGCCGACTAGAAAGGTGATGAAATTACTTGTGCAGATATATATATAGAGGATGGATTTAGTTGTGAAGTGTGTGTTGGTATGAAGATATATGCGAATAAGTCCAGAACAGAGCAGAAGTAGCAAAAAGGATCCGGTATGTGAAAGATAGCAGAATAAAGAACAGAGGAAAGATGAAGTGCAGCAGATCAGTGTACTGAGCCTAACCGGAACTGAACTCCAGCATATGCAGATGCTTCCAATCAGTTCAAGACTGTGATTCTTATCACTTTGTAGACAGTGTGTCTTCTTGTAGGCAGTGGGCCTCTTGTGAGCAGTGTGCTCGGGCAGTGAGCCCTAATTGGCAAGTGCCATTTTTTTGTAATCTCCTATTCTTCTAACAGAGAATAATTTTGGGTTAATCACCCCGTGGTTTTCTCCCTTAACAGGGTTTCCATGTCAAAATACTGTGTTATGTGTTTCTTATTTCATGTTAATGTTTTAGTGTTTGATTCAATGCTGCATCAATTAATAAGAAAGTTCAATAAGGGAAATAATTAGGATAACTGATTCACCCCCCCCCTCTCAGTTATCAACAATTGGTATCAGAGCCTGGTTCCTCCTAATAGAGCCTAACAGCTTGAGGAAGATCTGGGAGTTCAAATGGATGCATATGGTTTAAGGGAGCAACTCAAGACTGCTCTTGAGGATCTTGAACAGTCAAATTCTGAAGTCAGTGAATTAAAGGAAAGACTCAAACAGGCTGATGAATTCATGAGAGAATTAAAAGACAAATTAAGTCTCTCTATGAAAAAGAGAAAGGAGCTGCTCCAACAGTTGGCAAGACAAAGTGAAGAAAGCAATACAAATGAAGAATTGACTGAGCAAACCAAGTTATGTGAAAAGTTATCAAAAGAAGTCATTATGTTAAGACATGAAATGGAATCAGGAACTATAAAGTTTACTCAAGAGATTGAAGAAAAAAGAAAGGCTGAAGACAATCTAAGACAATCTCTTAAAGAAAAATCAGAAGAATGCCACCAGATGGACAGGATTATCAGACATCTTGAATCTGATCTTGAAGATGCCAAAGATAATGAAGAAAAACTTGAGGATCAAATTGCCTCTCTCAAAAGAGACCTTCAAACAGCAAATGAATATAAAGAGAAATTCAAGATAAGTTCTGCTCAACTTGAAGTTCTTCTTGGAAGTCAAAAGAGGACAGATGACAAGTATGGTTTGGGATATGAGAAAGGAGAAAGCTCCGGAT
Organism: Cunninghamia lanceolata; assembly: GCA_027924645.1. NCBI lineage: Eukaryota > Viridiplantae > Streptophyta > Pinopsida > Cupressales > Cupressaceae > Cunninghamia > Cunninghamia lanceolata. The sequence goes on from BSBN01000808.1 coordinate 500,672, forward strand.
CCGGTCAGAAGAATCTTGGATCAGAAAATCCAAGGAGCAGGCCTAGAAGACCTCCGGTAAGACAGCCAAATGCTCAAAGATATCCATCCTTCAATGGATACTGCCACAGCTGCAACCACTTTGGTCACAAAGCTAATCAGTGCAGAATGAGAATGAATCAGATTAATTCATCCTTTTCCAGACAGTGCTTCAACTGCAAAAGGTATGGACACAAATCCCATGAATGCAGAATTATGCAAGTAAACAAATCATTCAAAGGTAGATGCTTTACATGCAATAGAGTAGGTCATATGGCTAATCAATGCAGATCAAGAGGATATCAGTCAAATATGCAAAGAAATGTTATTTTCCAAATCTGCAATAGGTCCGGTCATAATGCTAAAGTTTGCAGAAACAAGTATCAGGACAAAAGAGGTCCGGTGTATAATCAGAATCAAGACAAGGGTAAACAAAAGATGAATGCGGATGAAGTTAGGAATCAGATGAGCAAGATTTGGGTGAAGAAAAGTTCAGAGAATGTAGAGGTTGGATCCGCACCAGACTCTGGTGCTGATATTTCCTCCGGAAATTAAAAAGTGAGCTCAGGCTCAGGGGGAGACTCAAAGAAAATCCTGTTCCCCCAGCCAAACAAGTGGTGCCGAATGTGGCACAAGATGCGGATTAAAGGGTTTGCAGATATGAGTCTTGAGATGCTTCAGTCAAGTTTTCAGAGGTCCGCATGGAGTCATGAAGAAGCTGTGATCGATCAAATAAGACATGTTCAGGGAGATGCTCCGGTATGACAAAGGATTACAAAAAGGTTCGAAGAGATCCGGAAGTGCACTATCTTGTTCTGCGGATTGGACAGAGTGTTTGGGATGTTCTTGTAATATGTTACCTCGATTTATTCATGATTGAAAGATCCGGATGATATTCGCAGATCAGGACTAATCCGGGATACTCCAAGCTATCCAGACAAGGCAAACCGGAATAATGTAGGTGAAGCATTTATTGCAGACAGATATTAGGGTTCGCAGAGCAATATAAGGGATTTCTCAAAAGTCATTTGCTCATTCTGCACTCAAGAAGAAGTGAATAGTGGAGCTCTACAACAAGATTCATCAAGCACACCAAGGATCTCTTGCCGAAGTCATTGCATAAAGAAATCAATCCAATCACTCCGTGCAAGTCGAAGGCGCATAAGGTATTCTCCGTTTTTCATTACCTCACTGCAAATCTTTGAAGAATGGCTACTCCAAACATAGTTAAGATCTCTGATAGACCTCGCCCCTCATTCAAGAAACATCCTTACAAATCATTGGAGGTAGATCCACTAGGAGCCTTCTCTAGTGTTCCTCATGGTGTATTGCATACGGAAGATATTAGGGTTTACATCCATGCGAATCTTGAAGACTTTGGAGAATCAAAACTAATGGACATCTATCACAAACAATTGATAGATGACTCCTTTGAGATCAAACCTCAGTATAAAGCCATCCAGGACAAACACTTTGCACAGTGCATTCATTTCCCCTGTTTTGAAGAAGATGAATGGGTCCGGTATGTACTAAGTAGAGTACATGACAACTTCCTATGGTTGAACAAGCCCTTCAAGATCACCAAGGACGCAATTAGGGCTGTAACCGGTCTGCACTCATCCGGTGGATTACCTGTTCTCAAATCTGTCAAAAATCAGACAGTCAGTGATGCAACCGGATCCAAGTTTGACAAGAGAGCTATGACAGTTGATGATATCATTGAACCGGATGTCAAATTTGCAGCTATAATAATTGGTTACAAAATCTATCACTCCAGTAGGGAAAACTCAGTACCGGGAACTGCAATCTACACAGCCTATCGATGTTAAAGGAGAATGCAGACTATGACTTGTGCGAGCTTCTAGTAAACCAACTCTTTGAAAATCTGCAGAAGATTAAGAAGGACAAGAAAAACTCCTTCAAATATGGCAATCTGATCCTGTGTCTCTTCTTTTACTACATGAATGAGCTTCCCGGATCCAGTGGATGGATATGGCAGAATGACAGACCGGTTGCCATTCAAATCAGAGACTATTTGCATGAACTTGGGGATGCAAAAGCAAGAAATACAGCTCTATGGGGTTACTTCAAGAACTTCCAAAGCATGATGCATGCAAGAGAAAGAATACCCCAATCCCTTGTTGAAAAATACAAAGACACAGTATGCTTCATGGTAGAAACAGATCAGTGTCTGATGGAGGCAGTGGAGCCTAGGACTGTCTGGATCATGCCTATGGGGTATGAAGTGGATGAACAGATAGTAGAGCTGCATGTTCAACACATGCTAAGCCAGCCCAAAGATCCTAAGGCAGAAAGGTTTGGAACCTTTGAGGAACTGAGTGTAAAGTTACATGTAGAACTCAGGGAACCGGAGATAAAGAGGAAGGTAAGAAAAGAAGTTGAGCATATTGCTCAAGGCCTAGGCATCTCAAAAGAGGCACTTGATGCCAGCCGGGAAAAGAGGAGGAAGGCTGAGGAAGAAGAGAAAAGTAAAGAAAGTGTTCCGGTTGAAACTCCCACCCGGACCAGATCATCAAAAAGATCTGCACCTCCCTCAACCAAAAGTTCAAAACCGGAAGTCCAGGCATCCGGTAAAAGATCCAAGACAAAAGCCACAAGGGCTTATAAAAGCCAAAAGGATGAAGAGGAAACAGAGTCAGATGAGGGAGTAAAAGAAATAAAGAAGCAGAAGAAGAAAGGATCCGATAAACTCTCCTCAGGACAAGACAAGGATGAAATGGCAGAGGTATCTGTTGAAAAGCCCACTCTGTCTCTAGAGAGCGTAATCAAGTCGGTCACGGTGGATGGAAACCTTCAACCAATGACTGAATCTTATGATGACTTCAGTGAGGCCGACCAAAAGACTCTGCAGGAAGCCACAGTCAAATATCTTAACATATATAATAAGGCTTTCATTGAGATCATATCTCTTATTCCTAAAAGCCTAGAAAAGGAATTGGAAGTAAGAAAGAACAATGCTCATGCAAAAGATCTTGAGATCCGGGAGCAGATAGCTATTCAGCTATATCCTCAAATTGATCCCAAGACAATGAACATAATCTTCAAGGACTGCAAAGATGAGTTCAGAAGTAAAGCCAGGATGAATCAACTCATGCTTGGTGAGACTGACAAAGTGGCCCAAGAGACAGAAGAGATCCTCCGGAAGGCCTTCAAAAGGTTCAATCTTCCTGTTGTAGAGGACTTAGGTGTAGAAACAGCTGCGGATTTGGAATCATCTGTTCCGGAAGAAGTGGGCCCTGAACATACAAGCATCTCTCCTCCGGTTTCCCCTACAGTCTCCGGATCCAAAGAAGAAGAGCAATTACTGGAGAAGGAAGCAGTGGTGAAAGACAAAGAGGTTGACAGTTCCGAGACTGCAGAAGAAAAGAAACATCTGTCTCCGGCAAGAGACACTGCACAAGCTGTTCAACAATTTTTGAGCAAAGAAACTTTAGAGATTGATGAACCGGAGCTTCTAAAAGGCCCATTCGACTTTGACTCTCTCTCTCCGGTACAAACAATGAAGATAGCTTCATTTGCAAATGCCAAGGCAAATGAAAAACCCCTGAAGTCTCATATGGAAGACTGTGAGTTGATAGAGGCTGCTTCCGGAGTACTTGTAAAGATTATGCCATCAATCCAGATAGATCCGACAGCCTCCTCTTCCGGTACTTTAAAAACCTTAGTCAGCAGTGTTGATACACATTTTGATTCTCTAGAAAAATCAGCTGAAGAAAAGGTCCGGAAGGAATTTTTGGATAAGAGATTTTCAGAAATATTAGAATTAATCTCTAAAGATAGGAAGATTGTGAGCATTGGAATAAAGAGCTTAGAGAATGCTCTTAAGGATGGCGGTGACATCTACAAATTTTGTATATCCTGGTCAAAGGCAACAGCAGCAATTGATAAGAAAATAAAAGAGGAACAGGACAAGCTACAAAGCTTATCCCAAAGTTTTGATCCTATCTCTTCCTCCATAATAAATCAAGAATGTCAGACTATTGCAGTCTTGAATGAAATAAAGAATCTTGAGAAGGAAAGGAAGAACATCACTAACCGGATGGGAGAACTTAGAAGGATTATAATCCCTAAGTTGGAAACTATGCATGAGGCCATCAGTGATGCTCAGACCACCGCCCAAACAAAAGATCCGACAGATCTCAAGCGGGCAGAAGCTTTTGCATTTTTGTTGAGTGGTCACATTTCAATTTTGGACAGAATGAAGCAAAGTTGGGCTACAGAAATGATCCAATTGCAGACATCCTTTGCAGACATTCTTCAGTATATGTGAGTATGTAAATATGCGGCTATGTATAGAAAATTTTTGAAAATTTTGGTGTGCGGACCCCACCCTTTGCCATTGATGTCAAAGGGGGAGTGAGGAGCAGTGAAAAATGAGGAATCCAACTAAGGGGGAGTTCCGGAAATTGTATATAAAGACAGAGCATCAGCAAAGGGGGAGCATAGTGAAAACACTTAGTCATTTTTCACTAAGTGTTGCCATCAATGCCAAAGGGGGAGATTGTTGGCAAGAGACACTATATGGATTCATGGTTGTTGTCATTGATGGCAACAAAGGTCATCCCACATATCCGCAAGTCATGATGTGTCTCTACCGGAAGTCAGAATAAAGAATGTTGTGGTCCGGTGAACAAGAACAGAGCATGTGGCAAGGTCCGACAGATTGGTCCGGATCTCTCAGAGGAAGTGTCTTGGTGTAGTGCGGATTTGGGGAAGTCAAGAGGACTACCTTGAGTGGTATATTCCAAGGATTTAGCCTCCGGTGATGAACAAGGAAAAAGATATGAATAGTTGAGTACCGGATTCCTGAGAGACAGTGAAAACAGAGGAAGAACTGACTAACAGAGTATCAGACTACTTTCCGGATGTGTTACTGTTGATGATAGAGGTTGTGAAGGCATGAATCATGTTTGGCCGACATGATTAATGATATCTACAAGTATATGCTTGATCCGCATTGCTTGGTGAGGAAGGATTCAGCCGACAGAACAAGAGTTTGTAAGAAACTAGACTGTTCCGAATGCCGACTAGAAAGGTGATGAAATTACTTGTGCGGATATATATATAGAGGATGGATTTAGTTGTGAAGTGTGTGTTGGTATGAAGATATATGCGAATAAGTCCAGAACAGAGCAGAAGTAGCAAAAAGGATCCGGTATGTGAAAGATAGCAGAATAAAGAACAGAGGAAAGATGAAGTGCAGCAGATCAGTGTACTGAGCCTAACCGGAACTGAACTCCAGCATATGCAGATGCTTCCAATCAGTTCAAGACTGTGATTCTTATCACTTTGTAGACAGTGTGTCTTCTTGTAGGCAGTGGGCCTCTTGTGAGCAGTGTGCTCGGGCAGTGAGCCCTAATTGGCAAGTGCCATTTTTTTGTAATCTCCTATTCTTCTAACAGAGAATAATTTTGGGTTAATCACCCCGTGGTTTTCTCCCTTAACAGGGTTTCCACGTCAAAATACTATGTTATGTGTTTCTTATTTCATGTTAATGTTTTAGTGTTTGATTCAATGCTGCATCAATTAATAAGAAAGTTCAATAAGGGAAATAATTAGGATAACTGATTCACCCCCCCTCTCAGTTATCAACAAGTAGTACCTGTAGTTCCTGTACCAGTTCAAGCAAACCTATCTCCAGTTGTTCCAATGGCAAGGAATCAGCCCTTTGTGACTTTTGATGGGGGCAGCCCTTTGAACTTGACAGTGCATGATAACATACCCATGGCAGCTTTGAAGAGCCTACCTTATTTCACTAGGGAGGATCAAACTACCCCAATTGAACACATTAGAGACGTAGCTTCTCTATGTGGTGTTCATCATGTAACTCAAGAAAATGTGGCCATCAGGCTATTGGCTGCCTCATTTAAAGGAAAAGCATTACAGTGGTTTAGGAGTTTACTAGTGCAAACCATTGCAACTTGGGATGATTTGGGTGATAATTTGAACAAGCAATTTCAAGATAAGTCTGATAACTTATCGCTGGTTGAACAGTTGACCACAATAAAGAGAGCTCCCCAAGAGCAAATGATGGATTTCAATTTCTAGTTTCAGAAGACATGGAATAGAATTCCTGCCATGGTAAGGCCTTCATCAGAATATGCATTTCTATATTTTTTGAAAGCTCTTAATAGTGACGTTTCAGTAATGATACAATCAATGGGAGGTACAAATTTACCTGATGCATATGAAATAGCTATTAGAGCAGAAAAGAACCTGATTCAGGCTGGGAAAATAGCACCTAGACCACCAGTAGCCATTTTTTTTTGAAATTCAGCTTCAATGCCTTTGCCGATCCCATTTTTTGCCCCTTTACCTGTTGCAACAGCATTGACAAGTACTGCCAATCCTGAGACTGTTGTTTCTAGCTCATCACAAGAGTTAAGAGAGATCAAAAACAACTAAAAAAAATAGAGAATATCTTGCAAACTTTTGGGAATGAGCTGGTGAACATCAAAAAATAGTAGTCCCAGAACAGACAACCTTATTAGCCACACAGTCAAGGGAAAAATCAGCCTTATCAAGGGCAAAACCAGCCATAACAAGCCAACAGGCCTCCATATCAAAGCAATTACCAGGGTGCTAGGCAGAATGTGAACCAGAGGCCTTTCCAGCCTTACAATCCTGCACCCATTAATGTAGTTAGAGACCTTGTCCCTGTTTAGAACAACCTTGCATCTGAGTATGAATGGTGTTTTCCATGCAATCAGCCACACAATCAGGCAACCTATTCAAATGGAGTGATAAATCAGGCTCTAATGGTGCAAAATATTGCAGTTTCATAGCCAAACACACTTAATGATGGGGTTGCACATCAACAAGAATAGCCTCAGAATGATATTGCCTTCTTAAACTGGTAGGGAGATGAGTTCTGTAGCGTAAACAGAGATGATACTTTAATTGCAGCAAATACGAGAGCTAAAAAGAGGGGTTATGAGATAGATCAAGCAACAAACAAAGGAAAAGAACCTGTTGATCCTTTTACATCCCAAATTCCCTATATTTCGCAAAGAAACACTCAAGCAATTACCAAAGAACAACCTCATTTGCAGGCTAATATTGCTGCTGCAAAGTCACATCAGAAGGTAAACGCTACTTCACCTTTTAATATCATTGAAAATATGAAGAAAGTGAATGTGACAATATCTATGTGGGATTCCTTAGCCATCCCAGGTCAAAAAGACATGTTACAAACTTCCTTGTCTGAGTTAAAAGTGTCAAATGATGCAACTGTTGATCTAGCTAGGTCTGTTCTTACCAATTCATCTCAAGACAACAGTAAACAACCAAATAAGAGTGCTAAACCACTGCCATTTTATGTATCATTAATAATAGGATACAAGTTAGTACATAACTGCATGGTGGATAGTGGTACAAGTAGTTCTGTAATGCCAAAACATATTGCCGACCAATTAGGATTGAAATACCAGCCCCTTACAAAGGGTGTACTCTAGCTAGATGGCACAGCTGTTAACACTGTAGGTGTGATAAAAGATCTAAGTCTCACTTTGCATACCTGCCCAAATGTTTCCATTTACCAAGGGGTGTTCATCATAGATCTACCTCATTATTTTGCCATGTGTTTGTCAAGAGAGTTCACAGCCAAGATAGGAGGATATTTATCCTCGGACTAGTCCCACATGTTTTTTAGGACCCGATATGGCACAAAAGTGACCATAAAATTCGATTGATGTTTTGAAATGTTATAAACATAGGGTATGGGATATGATTGAGGAGTTTGATGCTTTCAATCTAATCTCTATTCCAAGAAATCAGAACCATCATGGAGATAGGTTAGCTAAAATTGGGGGTCAAATTGATATCCGCAGTGATATTCAACGAGAAAAGGTACAGCCTCATGTGAAGATAGTGGATAGGCCCTCTATTCTTGACAATAACATTCATTGGCAAATTTTTGAGAGTGATGAGCAGGTTCTGCGTTTCCTGTTAGAAGAGGATGAGTTTTCTGTAATGAATCAGAACAAACTCAAACAACAATATGATGATGATCAAGTTGTTCAGTTAAGGAGTAATAAGCTACCTAGAAGATTAGTAACCTTGGAATCCATTTTTGGTACCGATGATCAACTGAAATAGAGCAAAATCAGCATGCAAGTCAAAGAGGAACATTATGAGGAGTTGGAAATTTTCAAAGGTAAGCTTCCCAAAATTGGTAAAATCTATTCACTTGAGGATAGGAAAGCTTTTATTGCTCTTTGTCAAGAATTTGAGGCTGTGTTTGCTTGGGAATACTCAGACTTAAAAGGGTTTGACCCTCATATTGCCTAGCATAATATAGAGTTAGAGCCAAGTGCGAAACCTGTGAGACAGAAACAAAGACCTTTAAATCCAAAACTTGAGCCTTTGATGATTAAGGAATTAACTAAGCTGATCGAGGGAAATATCATTTTTTTGATCAAGCATACTTCTTGGGTCTCGAATCTTGTTCCTGTAAGGAAAAAGAATGGAGAGATTAGGTTGTGCGTTGATTTTAGGGACCTTAATAGAGCCTCCCTGAAGGACCACTACCCGTTGCCCTCAATGGACCAAATTCTACAAGTAGTAGCTAGTTCAAAAATATTCTCCTTACTTGATGGATTTTTAGGTTATAATCAGGTATTAGTCAAGGAGGAAGATCAGTTTAAAATTGCTTTTACCACAAAATGGGGCACCATGGCCTACAAAAAGATGCCTTTTGGTCTGTCAAATGCTGGCTCTACTTTTCAGAGAGTTATGGATATGGCTTTTAAAGGTTTGCTTTATAAATTGGTACTTGTGTACCTTGATGACATCACAGTTTTCTCTAAAGATGTAGCTGAACATTTATCCCACCTGAAACAAGTATTTGAGAGATGTAAAGAGTTTGGGATATCTCTCAATCCCAAGAAATGCATTTTTTTTGTGCATGAAGGAAAGCTTTTAAGACACATTGTGTCAAAAGAGGGAGTTACCATTGATAAAGAAAGAGTAACAGCTATTTTGGAGCTGCCTTTACCCAGTCACAAGAAAGGACTGCAAAGTTTTATTGGCAGAATTAATTTTCTGTGAAGATTTATACCTGACATTGCAAATTTATTGAAGCCTTTGACCTCTATGTTGAAGAAAAATGTAGTTTTCAGCTGGACAAAGGAGTGCAAACTCAGTTTTGAGTCCATAAAAGAAGCATTATCAGCTACACCAACTCTGGTAAATCCTGATTTCTCAAAAGATTTCATTTTGTATGCTTATGGCAGTATAGATACAATTTTTGCAATTCTGGTACAACAACAAAGGGAAGGCTTTGAGCAGCCAATTACTTTCTTTAGTCAAGGACTAGAGGAGTATGAACAGAGGTATAGTTTCATTGAAAAACATGTCCTTGCAGTGGTCAAGAGTCTCAAGAAGTTTAGGCATTTTATTTCTAACAATAAGGTACATTTGATGGTTGCTCACCCTAGTGTGAAAGCGTTCTTGTTAGGTAAAGATGTTAATGAGAAAAGGGCTGGTTGGATTACCAAAGTCATGGAATATGACATAGATATCAAGATAACCAAGCTTATCAGAGGTAGAGGACTCAGTGAGCAGCTTGCTACTAGGTCTGAAAATGAAACAGAAAAGGAAGAAGTGCTTCTGATAATTGAAGATGAACATCGGGATGATACAACAGCAGTTGGAATAGGTTGGGTTAATGACATGACTCATTTTTTACAAATTGGTGAATGTCTAGCAGGTTTAGATAGAACCAGGAGAAGAAATTTAGACTGTAGTCTATTCCATATGTTTTAATTAATGATATCCTTTTTAGAAAAGATTTTAATGGTGTGTTGTTAAGATGCTTTGATAATGATCAAACTAACAAGGTGCTACATGAGTTTCATGATGGAATAGCAGGGGGTCATTTTGCCCCAAGAACTACTGCTTGGAAAATAATGAGAGCTGGCTATTACTGGCCTAGCTTATTGAAGGATGTCCATGCATGGGCTAGAAAGTGTGTAAAATGCACCATTTTTGTAGGCAAAGAAAGGTTGCTAGCTTTACCTCTGCAGCCAATTCAAGTAGAACAACCCTATATGAGATGGGGCATTGATTTTATAGGTTTCATTAACCCATCGTCAAGTGTAGGCCACAGGTGGATACTTACAGCAACAGACTATTTCACAAGGTGGATTGAAGCAGTGGCTCTGAAGGAAGCCAATGAGAATGTTGTTTTGGACTTTTATTGTGATTTGGTATCTATATTTGGAGTACCTGAGTCAGTCATCTCAGACAATGCTTTAGCCTTCTTTGGGTTGAAGGTAACTGACTAGGCTGTGAAAAGTGGAATCTATTTGAGCACTTCATCAAATTATTACCCACAGGGTAATGGTTTGACTGAATCCACAAATAAGAATCTCATAAGGATTATCAAAAGATCAATGGAGGATAACCAGAGAACCTGGCACACCAATATGAAATCTACTTTATGGACGGATAGAATAACTCCCAAGAGGTCTATTGGAAACTCCCCATATATGTTAGTTTATGGAAAAGAGGCAAGACTACTTATATCTATAGAGCTGCCAGCTCTTGATATCATGAATCAGCTAGAGATGTTTGAAGAAGAAGATCCCATGGCTGTCAGATATGCTCAACTTATGGAGCTTGAAGAGATCAGAGATAAAGCTATGAAAGCTATGGAGTGTCATCAGCTTCAGACAAAAAGAGTTTTTGATAAGAAGGCCACTCCTAGAAGTTTTAGGGAGGGTGATATGGTACTCAAATGGGATGAGTTGAAAAGCAGGCCAGGGAAGCACTCCAAGTTTGATAGCATGTGGAGTGGCCCATTTATCATTACTGAATGCAAGGAGCACAATGCATTTCAGTTATCAAACATGGATGGAGAAAATTTTCCTATCCTAATCAATGGGATACACTTGAAGAGGTGCTTTGAGGTATGAATTTACCTTGTAAAACAGTGGATTAGGTTTCTTGCTTTCAATAAGTGATGTTGCACAATAGTTTAGATACCTTTTTGTTTTCCCTAAGTGTTGTCTAGCATAGTTAGATGAGTTGCTTTCAGCATTTTGTTTTGGTTTTGGCCTTCCAAGTGTTCTTCATTGCTGACATGCTGAGTTACTGAGGTCAAGATTGATTGTCAAAGGTATTTTTAAGTCTCTATATGACTCCATGCCCAATGGATCCTTAAGGCCACTAGTCTAATTGTTTAGCAGGAAAACATCCCTAAGAAGTCACCAAAATGTTGACCTATTTTCCTATGTCCAGAGTTAAATAGTTCACCTTGTATATTCCTTGAATATTCTTTAGAAAATGACCCTAAAAACTTAAATTATTCAATTACACATGCTCTGCCTTGCCAAAAATCCTAAAATCTGACCTTGAGAATCCTTGACGAAAACCCAGAAAAACCCATAAATCTTTTGTCTTCAAGTTTCTTCCATTGTAGATAATTCTTAATTTTATACTTAATCATTTTTGTATGTACCTTTGTATCTATCGTTGTATGTATGTATGTTATATTGCATATACAATGTAAGATACAATTGCATATAAAATGCAAGATACAATTGCATATAAAATGCAAGATACAATTGCATATACAATGCAATATACAATTGTACATACAAAGGAAAAATGCGATATACAATTGTACATACAAAGAGCAAGATACAAAGGCGACATACAAAGGTGACATACAAAGGCAATATACAAAGGAAAGATGCAAAAGGAGATACATAAAATCTAGACGCAAATGAAGAATCAAATGTGGCAAATAAAGTGGTGGGGTCCACAGTTGTATGCATGTACAAGGTCAAAAGGTGCAACATACTAAAGGGCAACATACAAAGGCCGGACCCGATGTTAATTTCAATTTTCTTTATAAAAATGTTGGGGTCCACCTTTGCATGTACATGTTATTGTATGCATATACAAAGGCAATATACAAAAGTTAGATACAACAAGGATATACAATGCGGACTAGACTGGGAATTTAAATTTGGCAAACATCAATTTGGGATCCGCCAATTATATGTACATGTGATTGTATCTCATATACAATTGCGATGTACAAAGGCACATGTATGGGTTTTCGGTGACACTTTACATATCGGAGACTCAACTCATAGTCTCCCCAATAGCCTGATATATGCAATTGAAGAGCAGAGGATGCAGCGGTGGGTCCCAATAGCTCAATAGCCAATCAGATAGTGTCACGTGTCAGGGAGATTCAAAGGTGATTCAAGGGCCGATTCAAATGGCGATACAAAATCGGCCACACTGGAGCTTCAGCAAACTTTGTTCTGCTACACCGATGGTAGTGAGCTATTGGGTGGACTTTCTGTATCGGCGAGAGTGAGGAGTCTTTGGGTGATCTGCAAGGTTTCTCCAACGAATGGTTAGTTATTGAGATGACATGCTCTATCGGTTTGGATTGGTGTTGCTTCTCCGATCAATATGTGTCATACCAATGTGATATGTCTATCAGCATGAGGTTGGTCATCGGCTGAGCCTGTGGTAGGTACTCTGATGGTCTTCTGTTACTCCAATGAAGGAGGAAGGCTTGGGTATCAGTGGGACAAGGAACCATCGGTGTGGATGGTGGAGTGGTCTCCGATGGCTTGTGTTATTCTGATGAGGCTTAGATTGGTATCGTCAGCAACAAAATTGCCGACAATAGTCTTACTGAGTGTTCATGTATGTAAACCAGTATATCAAACTCGAACTGGTGAATGTGGGACTAAAGGTCTCGCATGAATGTGAATAGTTATGCGATGGTTGGAAGATAGCGATGCTGGGTCAGTTGAAATGAACAATTAGGGAAGAAGTTCAAAAATAGTTTTGCTCTTGAAGACTATGATAATATATACAGATTTGGTGAGGTCATCTGTAGTTGATGTTGAGTTTTCGATCAAATTATTCATTCTGTAGATCATAGAGGAAGTGAACTGTGTGTATGATTTGAGAATCAATACCTAAGCGAGAAGGCTGGGATCTTTATTGTAACCTTTCTAAGCTTGTTGTAAAGAAACCTTTATTGTACAAATACCAGTTTTCTGCATAGGTTTGTATAAATTTGGATTGTAAAACATTAACTAAGGTGATGAAATTATAAATCACTTAGTCAAATGTTAATTAAATGTAGAAAATGTGTATTTATGTCATTTATTGGGAAAATATCAGATATTTATGATGCTGTAGGGTGGAGTTGACGAACAAGGACAGGAGTTATTGCACAGATTTGATTTATTTTCATGGCCTTAAAGATCATTTAAAGGCATTCAATGACATTTTCAGGTGCCTTTATGATAGTTGATGGCATGCCTTGACCATTTCTACTTTGGAGCCCCCTTTTGGCGGACTTTTAGCAGATATTTTGGGCACATTTATGAGATACACAAAAATGGGGATGACTCATCTTTATCTTGTTACAAGCTATTTGGGAAGTATATAGTCTTCTTCCTTGTTCATTATTCAGGGTTCTTGCTATTCACTACTCTGTATATTGTAATTTTCTGAGTTCTTTTGCAGAGGTGACCAATCTTGTAACCCATTTTTAGAGATATACAACATTCTAACACCCTTTTATCAGTAATAAGCAGTTTATACCTTCCCATTCCTTCTGATATTGTGTGTCCTTAGTGTTAGTATAGATCTTTGTGATGTTTCTTAATCCTTGGAGTTGTATTTCATGTTGGTGCCTTTATGTAGGGATACATATGTTTTTTGTAGGTTGTGAGATGTGCAAGGAATAACAATCATTTTTGAGTGGTGAGAAAGCATCTTTTCTCTTTTACAGAATTGTTGTTATTTAGCCTCCTTACAAAGTAATGATGCAAGGATTATGATTTGTTGGGTTGTGTAAGAAAGCCTTATTATTACTGGTCTTGTAGTGTGTCAGTTCTGTGTAGCCTCAGATGATCTTTTGGTGCATCACCTTAGATAGTAGGTTTCATTTTAATGCAATCGATTCTTCTTACCCTTCTCTCTGCAAAGACTTTAGTACAAGCAGTATAGGTGTGGTATCAATAGGAAGCCAACCTTCTCTGGAGGTTCTTTCCATCACAGGTGACCCACAGACCTGGAAAGATCCCATGTTTCTCCAGATTGCTAAGTTTTACAACTCAACAAGGGTGCAAATCTAAGAGACAACAGTATTATCAAAACTGACAGTTGTTTACAATACACTTCCAATGCAAGCTTCAATGGTCTTCGACACTTGTGTCTAGAGTCAATCCGATAGCATAATAGTATCTTTCAATCACATAATACATCTCCTCCTCCAAGCACCTGTTTATATAGCATATACAAGGCAAAATTGGTCCTATCTTGGAATGGGCGTCCAACTTGGCCTCATGGCCCAAAACCCACGCCTAAGGACACTTGGTCAACATTGTAGAATTTTCCTGACACTTGTCCATAGCTCCCATCCCAAAGAGTTCACCTATTCCCAAAATGGGCTATGACAGATGCTCTTATGACTCTTACGACTATCATAGTATCTGTCATAGTAGTTACAACTTACAACTATAAGAGAATCTATCATACACATGCTATAAATAGCATATTCTCTTACAACATGTCATAGTCCACCTTGGGGCACCCAAATATGCCTTTTTCAAAGATGCTTCATGACACATGTCTTCACCTGTCTTACAAGATTCTATTTCTGACTCTTACATGTCATAACTTCATCATAGGAATCCGTAATAACCGTTTCGGTCAACATCCATTACACAACATCCAAGATGCCGACACATGGTAAAATTCTCCTACCATAAAGTGGGACGCCTATCTCCTGATGTGAGGACAAAATTACAAGTTGTCATCTTCCATGTAGGATGACACATTACCGTGCCACATCCCACAAAATGACGATATGGAATTTACAATTAATTTACAACATAGACAATGAATTAATAAAAACAATCATAAATAATGCAAGGAATTACCAAGGTTGAGACACCTTAATTCCCAATAGACTATGGGGTGGGCACCCTCGTCCAGTAGGTTAGGTTTTCTACACTTTCTTCTCAAATCCCTAATCTTTATCCTCTGCTCTACTTCTCTGCAACTCCACTTCACAAGATCCTGCACCTATAACCTGCAATCACAAGAGAGGGGTTTAGAGTTGTGGTGTTTAGGAGCTTGCCTCAGTCAAGCCTTGGAATGGCATTCAAGGCTTCCAACACCATTGCTAGATAGAGTGTGTGTCCTTGGTGGACAAAGGCAAAATGAAATGATAAGATAGATTGATTGAAACACAAATAGATATCACCTTGGAGGAGAAACCCTCATGGGAGAATGAATATCTTTCACACCATGAGGAGATGGATTGATGAAGCTAAATCTGCAACAAACAAACACAATAACATCACAAGTCTGCTCTGCAACATAATGAATGCCTTGAAATCCCTTAGCTCAATATCACAAGTTTGCATTATCCATCTAGGTTTAAAATGAAGTCTTAAACATGTTTATATATGTATTCCTGCTAAAGAAAACAATTTTAACGGTCATAAGCTGACATCCAAAATTTAGGTCCCAACAAAATAAGCCTGGACTAGGGTGTGGGTGCCCAAGTCCAGGGGTGTTTTCTGAGTCTTGATTAAGCATTAAAGTGGACCCCTAAGCCCCATTTGACATGGGTTTCAGGGAAATTTGCTCCAGGATAAGTTTTAAACATGCATAATGAAATTAAGGGGACCTATGAGCTAAACTAGGAGGTAGAAAGTCTTAGGGGGACATTTTACAACATAACATTTAGCCCCCACTTTAATGTATGTATGATCTTATGACTCATACATGCATTAAAGTATGGTCAAAAGCACATCAAACATGCCAAGCACATGAAGCTAAGGCATACACAAATATTGAGGAACTATTTCTAACCCCCATTCTCAGGTAAGCACTAGAAGACACGTTGAAGATACGTAAGACATAATGAAGATAGTAAGAAGCATGCAAAACACAGAGAATATAGTAGGAAGTACGTAATACATGATGAAGACATGAGAGCATTCATGTAAAACATGATGAATACATTGATATAAAATTTTCATATATGAAATAAAATCCTAACTAAGGGGCAGGGAGAGCTCATCGCTATGCACTTGAAACTGCCAAAAACACGTAATACAAAACCCAAAATGTAGGGGGAGCTCATTGCTATGCCCTTGATACTACATGAGGGGGAAAAAATGCCAAACAAAACTTGAGTGTGGGAGGAGATCATCACTACGCCATTGAAACCACACAAGGGGGAAGACACGCCAAACAAAACCCGAGTGTGGGGGGAGTTCATCACTATGCCCTTGAAACCACACAAGGGGGAAGACACGAAATACACGAGCACCGAATAGCATGCCATAGACATACTATACATCTTATATATGGCAAACACGAGTGATGGGAGGAGCTTATTGCTAAGTCCCACCATCTAAAACACACTACAAACACACCTGATGGTTGAGCTTATGCTACAACAACTACCAAAGACACACATAAGGGAGGATATCTCAAGATCTAACCTTGCCTCCTGATGAGGACTTTATGATGAGTCAAATATATGACTCATCTATTTCATGCTATTTCCTTTTCTGAAATACTTTAACAAAACATTATGGCATATATTTACATATTATTATAATTATGTTTGTCTTTTGGATAGATTATGCACATATTTGGTTTTCATTTCCTTTAATGAAATCTCTTAACTTATTTACTTTAATTACATTTTCAAAATTCATATCTTATGAATTATGGTGCAAGTGGTTTGTGTTTGCATAAGGATTACACCAATAAGACTTCTAATGGTCTCTGGATCCCTCTGGAACCCCCCTCTTTTTGCGAAGAACCTGAACTCCAGACGGCTCCATATGTTGTTACCCTCCAATAGAGTCATCCTCCCCTTGAGTCAATGACTGTTTCTAGCCGATCCCAAGGCTACCCAAAAGGTCTAGCAATGTAAACATGACCCATGCCCCAATTAAAATAGCTATTATATCTAAATCTCCATGTCACTCCATTTCAATGACTAACCAAAGTAGTTGCTAAATTGACATTAGTTCTAACTAAAGTCATTGCCCACCAAACGCCATGCCATTTCAGGAAATCACTCAAGTTCACCAAATAGCCAAGTCGATGCAAATCCTTGATCTTTAGTAAAATGTAGAGGAATCATCAATGTAATAAATTAGCAACTGGTTTCAAGTCTAGTTCACTGTAGCTAGAATCGTTGTTAGTTATTTCCTTTCAATAAAGCTTGAATCTATAAATAGGAGCATAGGATCTCTCTAAGTTAGTCCAAGTTTTTCTTAGATAGTTGTTCGCCAGATTGTGTTTTCAGCAAGAGGAAAACTCCTTATTTTTAGATGTGTACTTTCATCCATCATTTGGACTATGATTGAATACAAATGAAGGGCGAATTCTTCTGAAAGATTTAGTTGAGCAAAGAGGATCATCTCCAGCTGGGAAAGTAGGGCCCACTTCCCCATTTGGGAGGAGATCTCTTGATATTTTCATGTTTGTTTAGTTCTATTATATCTTCTATTTAGTTAGCTTTGTACTTGTGTTCATGTGATGTGTGTTTTTCTTCTATGTAATTGTGAGCTAAGTTGTTCCCTGCAGGATTGTTTTATAAGTTCTAAAATAGATTTGTTATTCTGTAGCACTGTCATATTCAGAGTGTTTCATTGTTGTAGCTTAACAAGTAAAGGCAATCTATTTTCATTTACTTTTCCAGCAAGTGTGGTTACTTTCCAGAAAGATCGAATAGTTTCTTTTGTTGCAAGTGTGTTTATTTTCCAACAAGCTAGAATAGTTTCTTTTACTGCAAGTGTGTTTATTTCTAGCAAAGTGTGTTTATCTTCCAGCAAGCTAAAATAGTTTCTTTCATTGCATGTGTGTTTAATTTTGAAGCAAATAGATAGATTTTCATTTCTGTATAACCTTTCATTTCAGTAAGATCGACAAACCAAGTTCCATCCATGAACCATTTAATCTTGAATCCCCCCCATACCAAAGAGTCTTATCGCAGATCGCTCTAGACACCTCCAGATTGATAAAATTAAATGATGATGCATTAACAAACACTACTTTGACCCTCATCATTTTTGGCGTTGTTGTCGGGGAAAAGATCTACAAATCATTGTAGGTTTAAAGTGTTGATAAGACTTTCGATCCATTAGTTTATGAGAAGACCTAGGGATGCCTTAGGTCAATTCATCAATCAAACCATAGCTAATACATCTCTGGAAGCTAATTTAGAAGAACTTCCAGATCATCTGATCAATCAAGGATCACCTATATTATCAGAGTCTCCCAATTCATCTGATACATCTTCAATAATGGGTGACAATGGTTGTAACCATGAGGAACCAACTAATAATAGAACATTCTCTTATTCAATCTCCATCATTCCTAAGAGAAATGAAACACCTATGAAAAATATATCTCCTACATTTCTACCCACCTTTAGGGGAAAAGCTTTTGGAAGATCCAGACCAATTCTTATTTGAATTCAAGGTCCTCTACCAAACTTATGATTACACCACAAATAATCAGAAATTAAAACTGTTGCCTTCCACTCTTAAGGATTCAACATTACGATTGTTCATGGGTTTGACTGTAGACTCTATCACTACCTGGGATGAAATGGAAACTATTTTTATTGACAAATATCAGGATTACTGTAGAGCCAGGGATCGAAAAAATGAACTCTTCCACATGAAACAAATGGAAGATGAAAATTTGGAGGATTATGTGGATATATTTTTATTTGTCCATAGGAGGTGTGGAAACAATCTAGATGAGGAATTAAGTAAGACTATCTTTCTAAGAGGAATTGATGATGAGATCAGAGAAGCTTTAAATCTGATGGGTAAGGGAGACATTAATAAACAAACTTTTGTAGAAATTGTAGAAGTTTGTAGGAACTATTCTCGCACCAGAGCAGGTAAAAGAATACTAAAAAGGGGTAGTACTAATGATGTTACACAAGTAATGGAAGAACTAGCAAACCTCAAAACTGACATCCTACTTCATTTGAATACCACTTTGGATGGCATGCAAGCAAGTAAAAAGAACATTGAACCCTTAGCTATTTACTGCCCTCGTTGTAGAGAAAAACATCCACTTAGGGAATGTCCCTTAAATCAAACTGAGTTGTGCAAGATATGTGAGAAAAATCACACTACAAATGAGTGTGTCCTACTTCCTGAAATTAAAAATAGATTGAAAAAGGTTTTGACAGATGAGGAAGAGCTAAACTTTATCAGCTAGAAACAACCTAATTATGGATTTAATCAGTTTTAGAACCAATATGCTCCAAGAGGACCATTGAGTTGGGGTACGAACTCTTATAATGGACCTTGGGGAGGCCCAATGCAAATGCCAATACAAATGCTGATGCAAATGCCAATGCAAATGTCGATGCAATGGGGACCAACATGAGCTCAGTCAGATTGGACAAATCAATTGTGGACCAACCCTTAATGGTCAAATTAGAAATAATATCAACAATAATATCAACAATAGTGGGCACCCCAATATAACCAAAGGAGATTTGGAAACCAACCCCAAGCTTTACTCCCTGGACCCTCACAACCTGCAAATTCAAACTCCAATGAATAGGTGAACCAACCATCGATGCCTGGTCAGCCAGTCCCAAATCCCAAGAATAATAGGCCACAACAATAGGTGTACAACGCTGACCCAAATACAACCACTCTGATTGTAGTTGAGATTAATGACATCCAACTTCGATTGAGAAACATTCCTGTAGCCATTCCTATTGAGGAAGTCACCGAAGAAGAACTAATCCCCAAAGTTGATATACCATGACCAAACAAGAAATCTGAAGCAAGGGATTCAGAAGAAATTTTGAAGGAGACCTCTATTCCATTCCTAGAATGATTAAAATAGGCCCCTTCAAAATCTGGAGAAAACTAGCTCTCACAAAATGACTCCCAATTAATTAAGGAACTTAGAAAAATACACATCAAAGTCCCTTTGTTACAGGCAATAAAAGATATCCCCAAGATAAACTAGGCCATTAAGAGTTTGTGTCTGAAACTCCCAAGTAGAAAACAAAAATTGCCCAATACCATTCAAGTAGATGGAAAACTCGCCGATGACTTATCAAGCAAGTTAATTCCTCAAAAATATGGGGATCTTGGAAGTCCTATCATCACAGTAGACATAAAAGGGGTTTTGGTTTCAAATATTCTGACTGACCTGGGAGCTGCCATTAATGTAATGACATTAGATATTGTGGAAGCATTGGCGCTAACACATGTTCAACCAACATCAACTGTGTTACAATTGGCTGATCTATCCATCACAAAACTAGAATGAATTATGGAAGATATCATTGTAACTATCGATACCTGGGATTACTCAGGTTATTTCCTCAACCTTCAGACTAGAAAGAAATGCTCAAGGTACCCAATAATACTAGGTAGACCTTGGATGGCTACTGCAGCAGCCCTTATTGACTGTCGATCAGGAAATATGACTATTTCAAATGGGAAAAAGCTGAAGGAACTCTCCATCTATCCCCCTGCCAAACCATTCCTACAATATGAAAATAAGCCATGGATAGATGACCTAATAGATTTTGATGAAGAAGATGCCTCCTCACTGGCAATGGTAACAATCGCAGAACATTTTGAAGAGTGTAATGAGGAATACAAAGAGTTGGAATCAAACAATGAAACCTCTTTATATAGTGGCACCCAACAAGAGGTCTCCGGATGGCTCCAGAGAGATCTGAGAGGATCTTTCAAGGCATTCCATTGTCCCTACTCTAAACAAATTACCTCCCACTTAAGTTATCAACAAGCAAAAATGTTACACCAGATTGTGCCTCACTCTTGTCCATTAAATACTCTGCTAAGTCCATACAAAGACCTTCTTTCTATTCATAATGTCATAAAGTAAATCATTGTCCAAACCAACAAACAACTCTCCATCAATAGTTAGTTAATAGAGGCAAAAGAAATTCGGTTGACAAAACTTTTGCAAAATCATACCCAGGCTTTTACATGGGAATATGAGGACATAAAAGGGATTCACCCAAGTGTATGTACACACCATATTTACATGGAAGATGTCTGTCCTGTTAGGCAACCACAACGGAGAATCAATCCAGCCTTGAGAGATATAGTGAAGGAAGAGATAGAAAAACTATTGCAGGTAGGATTCATCTACCCCATTTCTGACAACCAGTGGGTATTGCCATTGGTTATTGTACCAAAGAAA
This sequence comes from Cunninghamia lanceolata, assembly GCA_027924645.1. NCBI lineage: Eukaryota > Viridiplantae > Streptophyta > Pinopsida > Cupressales > Cupressaceae > Cunninghamia > Cunninghamia lanceolata. The sequence continues at coordinate 521,947 of BSBN01000808.1, forward strand.
AATGGCAAGTGGCAAGTATGCATTGACTATAGAGAATTGAACAAGGCCACTAAGAAAGACTACTTCCCACTTCCCTTCATTGACCAGGTGTTGGATAGCCTGGTTGGTAGTCGCTATTTTTCCTTCCTGGATGGATTCAACGGCTACAATCAAATCCAAGTCACTCTGGAAGATCAGGATAAGACTACCTTCACGTGTCCATGGGGTACAGTTGCTTATAGAGTTTTGCCATTTGGATTATGCAATGCACCAGCCACATTTCAACGCTCTGTGTTGGCAATTTTTGCAGACCTAGCAAATACATGCGTGGAGGTTTATATGGATGATTTTATAGTACATGAAAAAACTTTTGATGAAGCCTTGACTAGCCTGAACAAAGTACTTGAAAGATGCAAAGAACATCAATTGCCCCTAAACCATGAGAAATGCTTTCTTATGATGACCGAAGGAATTGTACTTGGTCACCATATCTCTCAGGAGGGAATGAAAGTAGATCCAAAAAAGGTTGAAATTATTATTCAAATCCCCCCTCAAACTCAAATAGAGGTAAGAAGCTCTTTGGGACATGCTGGATATTATCGAAGGTTCATTGAAAACTTTGGTCAAAAAGCTGACCCTTTGTTCACCTTGCTTAAAAAAGATTCTGAATTCAAATGGACACCAGAATGCCAATAGTCATTTGAAGCCATCAAAAGTGCCCTCATGACAGCCCCAATGATTCAAGGACCAAATTGGAATGAGCCATTCTACATTCACATGGATGTGTCCAATTAGGCTATTGGAGCAATGTTAGGACAATTGAATGAATCTGGAGCTATGCATGCAATATATTACATTAGCAAAAACTTAAACCCTGCAGAGAAAAATTATACCACAACTGAACAAGAATTTCTGGCAATAGTTTATGCTATCAGTAAATTCTGCCACTATATCACAGGCTATAAAATTTTCATACATACTGATCATGCAGCTATAAGATATTTGATGAATAAAATAGTGGTAGGAGGTAGAATTATTAGATGGTTATTACTATAAGAATTCAATATAACCATTCTTGATAAACTAGGGAAAGATAATTTTGTAGCTAACTTTTTATCCAGATTGACTGTGCAGGGAAAGAATGAACTAGTGGATGATGCATTCCCACGTGAACATATGTTTGCCATATCCATACAATCTCTGTGGTTTGCAGACCTAGCAAACAATTTGGTTTTAGGCAGATGCCCACAACATTTCAATTCAAAAGAAACCAAACGACTGGTTCAAGAGAGCTCCAAATACAAGTGGTTAAATGGACTCTTATTTAAAAATTGCCCTGACCATGTATTTTGTCGCTGTGTGTAGGAAATAGAAGTGTATGATATAATCCAAGCATGCCATGATGAACCTTCTGGTGGACACTTTTCAACCCTCCGGACGAGACATAAAATTCTAGGAGTAGGATATTTTTGGCCAACAATGACCAAAGATATTCAACATTATGTCAAGCACTGTGATCAATGTCAACGGATAGGACATCCAACTCTTACAACAGAAATGTCACTCCATCCTCAAGTGGTTCTTGAACCATTTGAAAAATGGGGAATAGATTTTGTGGGGCCGATAGATCCACCTTCCAAAGGAAATCACTACATTTTGGTTTGCACCGACTATGCAACTAAGTGGGTCGAAGAAAAAGTACTACCAGCAGGAAAGAAGAAGAAGGTTGCAGATTTTCTGTATAAACACATTTTGCAAAGGTTTGGAGCACCCCGAGTTCTTGTTTCTAATCAAAGACCATAGTTCATGTCTACTATGATCAAATCCATCTTGCAAAGATATCAAATCTGTTACATGAAGTCCTCTCCATATCATCCTCAAAGCAATGGTCAAGTACAGGTAACAAACAGAGAATTGGAGAACATCCTTACAAAAACTATTTCAGGTAAAAGAATAGATTGGGCTGAAAGAATGACAAAAGTTGTTTGGGCTTATAACACCACATGGAGAACCACCACTAATTTCACACTATATGAATTAGTCATGGAAAACACTCAGTTTTGCCCATAGAATATGAGGTGGAAACATTGAGAACAACACTTGAAGTGGGTATAGATTTAACTGAAGCACAACAAAATAGAATGATGTAGCTCAACACATTGGAAGAGATGTGGATGGAAGCACTACAACACACAAAGTTGATCCAACAATAGAGAAAAGAATGGCATGACAAGCGCATTATCAGTAAGCAGTTTAGGCAAGGAGATTGGGCCCTATTATACAACTCCAAATATCAAGAATTGAAAGGGAAACTACACACCAAATGGTTAGGACCCTATGAAATCAAAGAAACCTTCAGTAATGGGGTTGTTCATCTAGTTCCCATTGATGGATATCACAAAATTCTTTTGGTAAATGGATATATATTGAAGTTGTACCACAAACCAGCTTCCAAAGAGGAATTTTCTGCAGAAATCCAGTCTCAGATAGAGCATTTCGCTCTGGAAGATCTCTCTTCCATGGGACTCATATTCTAAGTGATGACTCTATGATAAATAAAGCAGTAAAGGTTGAAAACTAGATATGGCGGCCTTTCCTGTAAAAAAAATGGGGCAAAAGTTGAAAACTAGCAATGGCGGCTTTGCCTAGAGGGAAGATTGAAAACCAGCAATGGTGATCTTTCCTTTGAATTCCCTATTTCCTTCAATAAAATTCCTTTTTGCAGATCTGCAAGTTTTTGTGTTGAACTTTTTTTAAGAGCTCCATCTATAGATACTAATAGATCCAGATAGCTATGGATTGCTCTAGATGAACATTGGTGGATGTTTGCTTTCCCAAGCACCATCGGGCGTTAAGTGATGCTACATCGTGAAAAGTGATTCGGTAAAAAAGTTAAGGTAAAATAATCAAGGGGATGGATACTTTACAAGGTATATTCTTTCCTTAAAACTTATATAATTATTTTAATATGTTTATATATGCCACGTGTTTCCCCAAAAAGTTACCTGCATGCAGCCGTCGTCCTTCACACGCCACAACAAGTGCATAAATGATTACAATCCGATAGGTGGTAGCCACATATTTTTCCATAGATCTTGCATGCTTCACAATGAGATACAAGTACTTAGTCATCATGGCATGGCATTTCAAATAAATACCATAAACAAAAATAAAAGCTAGATTAAGAAATAATGATGATCAGTATTTATGGCCATTTAAAGGAAGTACACTTGAAAAGACATATGCGCTAGGATTGTTGGCGTCAGCTCTGGAGAAGAATGGAAGAGCAGTTAAGGTGGCGGCTAAGAAATTACACTTCATACACGGCCACTCTAGTTCAAAACCCTGAAGTTCATGCCATGATTGATGAAAAGATAGGCAGAGTAATTTCCATTATGTTCATATTGCATGTAATTATTCCATTGCACAAATTTGCAATTGACAACACAGAGTCCAAAGTTCCTTCTTGTTTAAAACCAGAGATTGAAAGTAGAGAAAACACAAAGCTCCATTATAACATTTTGCTACAAACTCATTCTACTGATCACAATGGGTAACAAAAGGAAGGCTGAACCTAAAAACACAATTTTTTATGACGCCAGCATGCAGATTTTCCAGCAGGCCGGATTGGCATTTTTGTAGAAATTTGAAGGCTTTGAAGCTGACTTGGTCAAGGAGTTTGTTACAAGATTCCACAGGACCTTCACTACTGTGAAAGGGGTAAGAATACCAATCAACTCTACAGTAATTAGTAAAATTTTTGGTATTCCTGCAATAGGCATTGATTTGTTTGCAACCAAACCATCGTATGAAGAATTAGCTTAGAATTTTAATGTTGCTCCAAAGCCCTTAACCAGTTATATTGTAAGCAAGGGAGCAACTAAAGGTATTGAAAGGACCAGCCTTCTAGATCCATGGAAGACTGTGGTCTTGTGGGTCATGAAGTTCTTCACATGTGATGGCTAGTTTGGTACAGTTTTGGGCCCTGGGATTCAGTTAATCACCCACCTAAGGCATGGAGCTAATAATCCCCAATATTTGATAAATGTTCCTGCTTTTTTGCATACAAGTCTTGTCACCATGTTGACTAAAAGAAAGGACAAAGAGGGACAAATTAGTCATCCAGGATTGATACATTTGATCATTAAGCACCACTTCCTGTAACAAGAGGATGGTCAGCAGAAGTGGGAAGACTTCCTTGCCCTACATCCCTGAAAGAAAAAGGTAAAATGTAAGACTTCTACTATCTCCATTTCAGGAGACCCTGTTGCAGTTTCTTCCACTTCCCCTGAAGTCCAGTTCTGACAACTTTAGAGAAGAACAAAACAAAGCAGTCCGCAAGGTGAAGCTATAGTATCCAACTCTGCCAAAGTATGACACCACCATATAGTCATCTCTTCAGATGAAGAGGAAAGAGGAGAAGTAGAACAAAGCCCTATCGCTCTCAAGTGACTGCTCATCCCTTGTTGCACACCCTGAAGAAGACACTCATGAGGAGAGGGGAGCTGAGGAAGTTGGTGGTGGTGAGATGTCTGAGGAAGTTAGCAGTGAGGACATTCCAGAAGAAACAAGGGAGGACACATTGCAACACTGGAAGGGAAAATAAACCCTTGAGGAAAGCTCTGAGGACACCATGGCACAAGAGACTCAGCATGCCCTTGCCCTATCCAGAACTAAATTTGAATTGCAGCAATGCAGGACACAATTGGAAGCCCTGGCCCAACAATTGAAGGCCAAGGATGAGGAGCTAGAAAAGCAGAAGGCAGAGGCTGAAAAGGAGAAGAAAGAAAAAGAAAAGGAAATTTTTGTTTTCAAAGTAGAGCTGGATAACCATGAGGCCATGGTGGCCCAGAGGGACATTCAAATAACTCAACTTAGGCAACGGGCTGCTCAACAAGCACCTGCACCCACCTCGATGAATGTCTATGCTCAGAACCTACAACTTACATTGGATAATAGGCAACTCTGAGGAGAAATCATACAGCTCTAGAGAGACATGAAGACACTAAAAGAGGAAAAGGTGGTAGTAGAAAACAACTTGGCTCTAGCTTGTGAGACAGGAGAAACCCTACTAGCACAATGCCTGCCATCAGGTGTGTATGCCCTGTTCCTCCGTGAACAATTTTTAAGATGGAAATTACTCAAGATAAGCTACAATCTTCCATTTGATTTTGACAATGATAAAGATTTTGTTGAATGTTATATACAAAATCCTAAAGATCAACAAAACCTTTTGTGTGAATTCTTCCAACATGGCCACATTATGGGGCATGTTAATACATCAATGCTAAATCTATATGTGGGAGAACTTCAAATTTGAAGCTATCTATCTCTGCTCCAGGAAAATAGATTATGGGAAGAAAGGATGGAGGAATATGATGCTATAGCAGGATCCATAGGGCTACTAATGAGACATGAGTGCCTTAAAACTACATGGTTTTCCAACACTTTCAAAGCAAATGCTTATAGGCAGGGCATCACAGACCAGTATGTGAGAAATTTGAATTCCTGTATTTCTAATTTCTTTGCCATTGCAGATTATCTACCCGGTGCAGTAGTCTCAAGCTACATATCACAATTTGAAGAACTACCCCATATTTTCAAAAGAAGAGAACTAGTTTCTCCCACAAACATAAGGTGGATGGCAAACAAGGTCAAAAAAATCATATCCCTGATCCAGCAGAGGCAACAAAACTGCATTGGGATGAGATTTAGACCACCACTAATCCTGATGCCAACTCCTCGCCTGAGTCATCCTCAAGGGCAACCAATGAGAGAAGGGAAATTCAATACATGGTTCAATAGGGTATAGGAGAATGATGGGTTCCAGCTAAAAGGGAGAAAGTTGTTCCAATACCATGATGAGGATTACAACTGCAACACAATCATTGAGGGCAAGAACATACTGGATGAAGCAGATGGAGCACAGCCATGAGGGCATGGCATACACTGAGTTGGGGGGGGACGATGAGTCAAATATATGACTCATCTATTTCATGTTATTTCCTATTCTAAAAGACTTTAACAAAACATTATGGCATATATTTACATATTATTATAATTATGTTTGTCTTTTGGATGGATTATACACATGTTTGGTTTTCATTTCCTTTGATGAAATCTCTTAACTTATTTACTTGAATTACATTTTCAAAATGCATATCTTATGAATTGCGGTACAAGTGGTTTGTGTTTGCATAAGGATTAGACTAGTAAGACTTCCAATGGTCTCTGAATCCCTCTAGAGCCCCGTCTTTCTACGAAGACCCTGAACTCCAAATGGCTCCAGATGTTGTTACCCTCCAATAGAGTCGTCCTCCCCTCAAGTTGATGACTGTTATCAATCAATCCTAGGGCTACCCAAAAGGTCTAGCAATGCAAACATGACCCACACCCCAATTAAAATAGTTGTTATATCTAAATCCCCATGTCACTCCATTTTAGTGACTAACCAAAGTAGCTGCTAAATTGGTGTCAGTTCTAACTGAAGTCACTGCCACCAAATGCCATGCCATTTTAGGAAATCACTCAAGTTCACCAAATAGCCAAGTCGATGCAAATCCTTGATCTTCAGTAAAATGTAGAGGAATCATCAATGTAATAAATTAGCAACTGGTTTCATGTCCAGTTCATTGTAGTGAGAATTGATGTTAGTTATTTCCTTTCAATAAAGCTCGAATGTATAACTAGGAGCATAGGATCTCTCGAAGTTAGTCCATGTTTTTCTTAGATAGTTGTTTTCCAGATTATGTTTTCAGCAAGAGGAAAACTCCTTGTTTTTTAGACATGTACTTTCGTCCATCCTTTGGACTATGATTGAATGCAAATGAAGGGCAAATCCTTTTGAAAGATTTAGTTGAGCAAAGAGGATTGTCTCTAGCTGGGAAAGTAGGGCCTGCTTCCCCATTTTGGAGGAAATCTCTCAGTATTTTCATGTTTGTTCAGTTCTATTATATCTTCTATTCAGTTATCTTTGTGCTTGTGTTCATGTGATGTGTGTTTCACTTCTGTGTAATTGTGAGTTAAGTTGTTCCCTGTAGGATTGTTTTATAAGTTCTAAAATAGATTTGTTATTCCACAACACTATCATATTCAGAGTGTTTCATTGTTGTAGCTTAACAAGTAAAGGGAATTTATTTTCATTTACTTTTCTAGCAAGTGTGGTTACTTTCTAGCAACATAGAATAGTTTCTTTTATTACAAGTGTGTATATTTTCCAGCAAGCTAGAATAGTTTCTTTTACTGCAAGTGTGTTTATTTCCAACAAAGTGTGTTTATCTTCCAGCAAGATAAAATAGTTTCTTTCATTGCACGTGTGTTTAATTCCAAAGCAAATAGATAGATTTTCATTTCTGAATGACCTTTCATTTTCGTAAGATCGACAAACCAAGTTCCATCCATGAACCATTCAACCAAATCCCCCCCTACTAAAGAGTCTTATCACATATTGCTCCAAACACCTCCAAATTGATAAAATTAAATGATGATGCATTAACAAACACTACTTCAACCCTCATCACTTTATATAAAAGGATGTGCACTAGCTCAAGAGATACACCATCCTACCTTCCATAGAAGAGATTTGTATAAAAGGATATGCACTAGCTCAAGAGATACGTAATCTTGCCTCACGATGAGGGTTTTCTTACTTGAAATTTAAATAAGGATGTGCACTAGCTCAAGAGATACATCATCCTGCCTCGCAGAGAGGGCTTACAAACATGCTTTGTTAGAGCTAAAATAATTAGATAGATAGCATTATATATGCCCCCACCTTAAGGTGGTTGATGTCGCTTATCGATATCAAGAACATTAATGTAGAGTGAAAAACCTAAAGAAACAAGAGCTCTTGCAAAGCCCATGCCCCCAAAGGTGACATGTGTTGCAAGTATGCGCTAATAGGTGTTGTCATTGATGTCAACATGCTTGTGTTGTCATTGGTCTCAACTGTATCTTCTAATGTTGTTGATTGTTAGGTAATTGGGTTATTGTGTTAAGGTGATATGAATGGCTTATAGAAGTGTTGATGATGTTAGTATTTGCAAGTGCTTTTGAGAAAATTTGTTCTCCGGAGGAAACAGTGTGTTACAGAGTTGTTCTAGCTTGCAGAACAGTGTTAGTATTTTACTTTGCGTTTCTCTGTTGTTGAAAATATGATTATGCGGTTTGGAGATAATATTCAAGGATGTTCAATGTTTCTATGTTTCAAGTTTGAGGTGTTGATTCATTGTACAGAGAAAGTTATGATCACCAGAGTGTGGACAGTGTTTCTAAGTTGAGCAGAGGTGACTAGGAGAAATTGTTTTGCTCCACATTCCTTTGTAGTTGTGTTTCTTGGTTTGTGGTTCTGGAATTATGTTTGTAATGCATATATATTTCTTCAGTTCAAGTGGTTCATGGTTTAGTGCTCCACAAGATACCTTTCCTAAGTTGTAGTTGCTGTCAGTGTAGTCCAAGTGTTCCAGTGTGAAGATTCTTCAAGTGAGAGTTGTTGAAGTTGTTGTGGAAGGTTTTTCTAGTTTTCAAGTGCTTGTGGATGTTTCTAGATCATGTTCATGATTGATGTTTGCTCTGTGAGTTCTCCTTTTGATCTTGTTGAAGCATGTGCCTAAAGATCCTAGTGTCAACGCTAGTCTTGGCCGGCTTGGTTGTTTACATTCCTTGTGGATGTGCTTCATGGATTGTGGAAGCATGTTGAAGCATGTGAAGATGGTTTTAGGTCCATGCTAATCTGTAAAATGTTCTACTTTCATTCCTTTGCTCGATAGGAATGTTTAGGTCTAGACATAAATTGAATTCTATATGTTTTCCGACCTTGGAGATTGTTTCAAAGGTAGTAGAGTGTGTTGCCAACCTTGATGAATGTTTCAAGGTTGATGATTGATATAAAAAAGTGTAAAGGATTTGTGTGTAGTAGAGAATGTGTGAATATGAGGATGTTTGTGTTGTGAGGTTGAGAAGGTGATGTTTATTGTGCTTCATTAGAACTGAACTCAAGCATGTGTTAGATGCTATCATATCAGTTCATGGCAATGAGCCCCTTTTGGTAGTGAGCCTTTTTGGTAGTGAGTATTTCTTTGGATAGTGAGTCCTTGGGCAGTGAGCACTTTGGTAGTGATTCTCTTTGTAATTTGCTATTGATACTACTTTTATTGTGAGCTAATCCTCATCGTGGTTTTTCCCTTTTAGGGTTTTCCACATAAATATCTGGTGTTCTCTTGTGCATGGTGTTGATGTGTTTAAGTTTCTATTATATGCATTTCATGTTTAATCTTCATAACAGATTAAGGGTTTAAGTGAATTGATGTGGATGGGATTATGTTTAAAAGGATTTGAAAATTTTGATACAACTGATTCTCCCCCCCTCTCAGTTGTCTTGTGCATTCAACAATTGGTATCAGAGCGAGGGTTCCTTGGAAGAAAGCCTAACAGCTTAAGGTAGATTTGGGATGGTGCACAAGACAGACATTCCTCAGTCTGATGGAACTGACTATGCCTTCTGAAAAGTAAGAATACAAAGTTATCTTATTTCTCTTGGTTATGTTGGAGAATGGTTCAAAAGGAATACACTATACTTGAAAATGGTCCGAAGACTACAACTGAGATTAGGGTTTATGAGACTAATGGTTAAGTTAGAAATGCCCTACTAAATGCTCTATGTAACACTGAGCTGGTGAAAGTTCTAGATGTGGAAACTGCACATGAGATGTGGGATAAATTAAAAAATATCTATGAAGGTGATGAATCTATTAAGAAAGCCAAGTTGCAAAACTTGAAGTTTAAATATGAAACTCTGTAGATGTCTAAAGATGAGAACATAACAAGTTATATGTAGAAGATTGATGAAGTTGTCAATGACATCAAAGGTCTTTGTGGAGACTTGGATGATACAGAAGTTGTAAATAAGATACTCAGAACACTTCCCAAATCTTATAGTCATAAATTGTTTTCTATTGAAGAATTGCAAGATATGGACAAGCTTTCAAAAGATCAATTACTTGGTAAACTAATTGCTTTTGAGATGAGAGAATTTGGTACTACTGATGGTCCTGTGAAAGTTGAGATTGCTTTTAAGGCCAAATCAGAAAGGATTGTTAAATCAAACAAGTATGCTATGGAGTTAGATGAGGAAGACTTCGATGTGATTGAGGCAAACTTTGTAAGTAGAATGAAAAAGGGAACCAGAAAGTTCATAGGTATGTTACCTTTCAAATGTGTCAGTTGTGGTAAGATTGGTCATTATGCTTCAAGATGTCCTGATAGAGTTTTGAAGATCAAGAACAAAGAAGGTAAAGGTAAGATGGTAAGAAAAATTTACTATGATGAAGAGAATGATGGTGTAACTAATGATTAATCTGATTTTGATGATAGTAATGCTAGTGAATGCTTGTTTATTGCCCTAAAAGAACCTATTTCTATTAACCTTGCAAGCTGTGTGAAGGAAGTCTGGAAGAAGAGAAAGTGATGTCTGCATTTCATGCTAGAAAGGAAAAGGATAAATGGATCATTGACAGATGCATGTTCAAATCACATGATAGGAGATAATAGTAAGTTTGTTATATTGGAAAAGTATGATGGAGGACTAATTAGATTTGGTTATGATATAGCTGGTAAGATTTGTGGAAAGGGGTCAATTACTTTTGATGGAAAGCATAATATAGATGATGTTCTTTATGTCAAAGGCTTAAAGCATAATCTTCTAAGTGTTGGATAGATATGTGACAAAGGACACAATCTGATGTTTAAGGACAATGGATGTGAGATAAGGAAAAGCTCTAGAACAATAATTGTTGCCAGTAAGAAGACTCATGGTAATGTTTATCAATTGAAAGGTACTAGTAATTGTTGTTTGTTGGCTCAGTCAAATGAAAGTTGGCTATGGCATAGAAGCATGTGTCATATTAACTTTGATAATCTGGTGAGAATAAGCTCAGTTCAAGCTATAAGAGACCTACCTAAGATTGTGAATCTTGCTAATGTTATTTGCAAAGAATGTCAATTTGGGAAGCAAACAAAGACTAGTTTCAAGAGAAAAGAACAATCCTCTACTGATCTATTGGAGTTGGTGCATATAGACTTATGTGGTCCTACAAGAACAATAAGTCTACAAGGTGACATGTATTTCATGCTACTTACTAATGATTATTCAAGAATGACTTGGGTTACTTTTCTTAGACAAAAATCAGAACCCCTAGACAAGTTCAAGGCATTTAAAGCAATGGTTGAGAATGAAATGGATTTGAGAATCAAGTGTTTGAGGTCTAACAGAGGTGGTGAGTTTACTTCAAATAATTCAATGCTTTTTGTGAAGAACATGGGATAAAGAGACAATTGTCTACCCCCGAACTCCTCAACAAAATAGAGTATTTGAAAGGAAGAATAGAACAGTTCAAGAAGCTGCTAGAAAATTTATCAAGGAAGCAAAACTACCAGAAGTATATTGGAAAGAAGCAATTCAAACTATTGTTTACATTCAAAACAGAGTGCAAGTCAAAGAAAATGGAATGAAGACACCTTATGAGATATGGTATAGAAGAACTCCTATTGTCAAGTATTTCAAAGTTTTTGGAAGTAAATGCTATATTAGAAGAGATGAAGAGTTAAGAAAGTTTGATGCTAGATGTGATGAAGGCATATTCCTTAGGTACTCTACCAAAAGTAAAGCTTACTAGTGCTACAACAAAAGGTTGAGAAAGATTATTGAAAGTACAAATGTGAAGGTAGATGAAGATATTCAAAGAATCTTAGAACTTAATGGATATGATTTAGATGAGTCTGCTGATACAGAAGAAGTTGAAGAAGATAAAGACAAGGAAGTTCGGATTGATGAAGAAGAAGAAGCTCTAGAAAGAGTTCCTAAAACCCCCAAGTATGTGCAAATGAATCACTCAGAGGATCAAATCATTGGTGATAAAAATAAAGGAGTTTTGACAAGAAGAGTTACAGAAGACAAGTAAATCTTTGTTTAATTTCAAAGATTGAACCTAAGATAGTTACTGAAGCATGCAAAGATGAACATTGGGTCAAGGCAATGGAAGAATAATTGATACAAATTGAAAAGAACAAGACTTGGGAACTTGTCCCCAAGCCTGTAGATAAGAATATGATTGGAACAAAGTGGGTTTTCATAAATAAGTTGAATGAGAATGGAGAAGTGGTAAGAAACCAAGCTAGACTTGTATGCAAAGGCTACTCACAAGTGGAAGGAATAGACTATGAGGAAACGTTTGCTCCGGTGGCAAGACTGGAAGCTATTAGGTTGTTTCTGGCTTTTACAACACGTAAAGATTTCAAGGTATATCAAATGGATGTAAAGTCTACTTTTCTGAATGGTGAGTTGGAAGAAGAAGTATATATAGAGAAACTAGATGGATTTCAGTTATCAAACAAACTAGATATGGTATGCAAATTGAAATAGGCATTATATGGACTAAAGCAAGCTCCTAAAGCTTGGTATGCTAGGTTAGACAAGTATTTGTTGCAACATGGATTCAGTAAAGGGTCTGCAGACAATAATTTATAAATCAAGGTAAGCAAAGATCAAATCCTGATTATTGAGGTCTATGTGGATGATATAATCTTTGGTGGAAATGAAGGTATGTGTAAGAATTTTGTAGATGAGATGCAAAAAGAATTTGAGATGTCAATGTGTGGTGAAATGAACTTCTTTCGTGCACTGCAAATTAATCAGACAAAATAGGGCATTTTCATTTCACAATCAAAGTATGTCAAAGAGTTGTTGAAGAAGTTTGGAATGGAAGAATCTAAACCAGTTTGTACCCCCATGACAACTAGTTGCAAGCTAAGAAAAAATGATGAATCCCCTAAGGTTGATCAGAGAAAATATAGATCAATGATTGGAGGATTGCTATACCTAACTACTATTAGACTAGATATCATGCATGCAATTTGTCTTGTGGCTAGATTTCAAGCAGATCCTAGAGAGTCACATATCATGGTAGTAAAAAGGATATTCAAGTATTTGAAGGGCACTCTAGACCATGGTTTGTGGTATCCTAAGAACAATGACTTCACCCTAAGTGCCTACACAGATGCAGATTTTGCTGGATGTGTAGATGATAAGAAAAGTACAAGTGAAGGTGTGTTCTTTCTTGGAGACAGAGCTGTGTCATGGCAAAGCAAGAAGCAAGATTCAATATCCTTATCTACTACAGAGGCAGAGTACATTGTAGCAACATCATGTTGCACATAGGTACTATGGACGAGACAAACTCTAAAGGATATCAAAGTTGAGTATGATGATCCAATTCCTATTTTCTGTGATAATACCAGTGACATTAACATTTAAAAGAACCCAGTGATGCATTCAAGGACAAAGCATATTTCTATCATGTATCACTTTCTGAGAGAGAAGGTTGTAAAGAAAGAAGTGAAGCTTGAGTATGTGTCTACAAAAGATTAGGTTGCTGACATATTCACCAAGGCTCTTCCTAAGGATACATTTGAGTATCTCTGGGAGAAGTTAGGGGTTCCAGGCACCCCTCCTTTGTTGAACTAGATGCACAAGGAAGTGCATCAATCCAGTGTGATTCAGGAATCATTCTTTTCTGGACTAATGATGGAGGTTACCTCTCAGGGGGAGAAGGTAGTGGCTTTGAAGAGTGTTACTGTCAGGAGGAGGTATTCAAGGAAGTTGAGATTAGTGCAAGTATGTGCAGTATCATACTCAGGGGGAGAAAGCTTGAAAAAGGTGTGTCACCTTTTTCCATTGATGTCAAAGGGGGATCTAGAGTTAATGTGAAAAACAAAGGGAGAGTAAGATGTATAAAAGAAAGGAGGAGAGTGAGATTAGTGCAAAATTATGTCATGAGGGTTTTTCACATCATATGTTGACAAAGGGGGAGATTTTTGCAAGTATGTGCTAATCGGTGTTGTCATTGATGTCAACATGCTTGTGTTGTCATTGGTGTCAACTGTATCTTCTAATGTTGTTGATTATTAGTTGATTGAGTTATTATGTTAAGGTGATTTGAATGGATTGCAAAAGTGTTAATGATGTTAGTATATTTCTCTTGTTACTCAATTTCCATGTGCTTTTGAGATAAATTGTTCTCCGAAGGAAACAGTGTGTCACATACTTGTTCTGTCTTGAAAAATAGTGCTAGTATTTTACTCTACATTTTTCCACTATTGAAAATATGATTATGCAGTTTAGAGATAATATTCAAGGATGTTCAAAGTTGCTATGTTTCAAGTTTGAGGTGTTGATCCATTATACAGAGAAAGTTATGATCACCAGAGTGTGGATAGTGTTTCTAAGTTGAGCAGAGGTGACTAGGAGAAATTGTTTTTCTCCGCATTCCTCTTTAGTTGTGTTTCTTGCTTCATTGTTTTGGAATTATGTTTGTAATGCATATGTCTTTCTTTAGTTCAATTGGTTCATGGTTTGGTGCTCCGCAAGCTACCTTTCCTAAGTTGTAGTTTCTATATGTGCGGTCCAAGTGTTCCAGTGTGAAGATTCTTCAAGTGAGAGTTGTTGAAGTTATTGCGGAAGGTTTTTCTGGTGTTCAAGTGCTTGTGGATGTTTCTAGATCATGTTCATGCTTGTTGTTTGTTCTGGGAGTTCTCCTTTTTATCTTGTTGAAGCGTGTACCAAAAGATCCTAGTGTCAACACCAGTCTTGGCCAACCTGGTTGTTTACACTCTTTGCAGATGTGCTTTGTGGATTGTGGAAGCGTGTTGAAGCATGTGAAGGTGGTTTTAGGTTTGTGCTAAGCTGTGAAATGTTCTACTTTCATTCCTTTTTTTGGTGGGAATGTTTAGGCCCAGACCTAATTTGAATTATGTATGTTTTCTAACCTTGGAGAATGTTTCAAAGGTTGTAGAGTGTATTGCCAATCTTGATGAATGTTTCAAGGTTGATGATTAATATAAATAAGTGTAAAGGATTTGTGTGTAGTAGAGAATGTGTGAAGATGAGGATGTTTATGTTGTGAGGTTGCAAAGGTGATGTTGATTGTGCATCATTAGAACTGAACTCAGGCATGTGTTAGATGTTATCATATCAATTCATGACAGTGAGCATTTCTTTGGATGGTGAGTCCTTGGGTAGTGATCCCTTTGGAAGTGAGCCTCTTTATAATTCAGTATTGAAAATACTTTATATTGTGAGCTAATCCTCACCATGCTTTTTCCCTTTTAGGTTTTTCCATGTAAAAATCGGGTGTTCTCTTGTGCATGGTGTTGATGTGTTTAATTTTCTATTATATGCATTTCATGTTTAATCTTCATAGTAGATTAAGGGTTTAAGTGAATTGATGTGGATGTGATTATGTTTAAGAGGATTTGAAATTTTTGATACAACTGTTTCACCCTCCCCTCTCAGTTGTCTTGTGCATTCAACATGTGCCATGATCCCCGAATGTACCCACAAACACATTGATAAGATATGCTAAGATAATCAACAAGATGGTTAGAAAATCTTACTCTAATATAACAACCATATCACATTATGAAATCTATGCATGTATTAGATCAAATTCAAGAAACCAAGTCTACACTGATGAGTTCCTATCTGAGTATAGCCATTGTGCTTATACAGTAGGTATCTCAGGACCAAGTGTAACAGCAAGGTGAGATACAAAACAATCCAAAGTGCATGGAGTAGCTGCATTGCAAAGCTTTGTTAGAAGAGATAAGGCAACATGATATATCACATGGAGTGATTCCACTAGTCAAGCATCAAATATATATATATATATATATATATATATATATATATATATATCAACCCCATCATCATATATGGACTAGGTCCATTTTTTCTTACTGAAGGAACATACGGTGCGTATCAGTATTAATTTGTTTTCGTCATCCGCCGACTAGGTAGAACCACTGAAGAAGGTAAACAATAAAAATGAGAGGAAAACAAGTGCATTAGCAACACCATGTAGGAAGATTCCCCCAAGACATCAATTGTAATTCTATGCCCCTAAGACACAACACACAACAATAAAATAGAGGAGAAGGAATATAGAAGAATGATGAAACAAATAGAAGAATGGTCACAACAAAGGCGGTCTCTCGATATCCTTGATGTCAGAAGAGTATCAAGGGTCATCCTAGGAGACATAAACAACACATAACACATCATAGGGGAACACAACACGACACAATATTATAGCATATATATATCTAAGAGGAGCTCAAACTTGTGAGCATCCTAGAAAGGTGCTCTATCAAGTGCGGTAAAGAGTGTGACTAGTTCATACCTGGTTGATTATGATTTCCAGATTGATCATGCAGTGCTTGTTTCATGAGATCCTATATACTTGAAATCTTTTATTGCTTGTGAGGAGGGGAATCATTGCTATTTCCCATTGATGATAGCCACCTTGTTCTTTTCTGATCCTTTGCTTTCTTATTTTGATGAATGAGCCTTTTGTGACAAAATGGGATAATTTCCAACATGACAACCTTTTCTTGTTGAGCTTGTTCAATTTTTGTATCTGGTGCTTCTTGGTTATCTCCTGATCCTTGAAGGGATAATGGTGGAGGAACCTGAACATAGATACCTATTCCTCATGGACAAGATGAGTCTTCAACTTTTTCCTTATCCACTTCTATCATGCCAAATATTTAATCGTAGTCAAGATAATCATCATCAGTCTGCTCCATTGCATTTTGTTCTACCATATTGTTGTCGCTATGCTTAGGAAAGGGATTTGTAAAGATCTGTACATTTTGATTTAGAGGGGTAGCTAAATTATTTCCATTGTCATTCACACCAGTTACCTATATTATATTAGAATTGATGAGGTCTTGAATTTCATGCTTCAGACGCATACATCATTCAGTGTCATGTCCTACCAATCGATGATACTGACAAAAGGCATTAACATCAATTGATGGTCCTTGTATCCTGTTACTATCAAACTGTTTCATAGGAGGACATTTCAAAAGATTGTTGCTTACTGCTTGATTGATAATTGATTGAAGAGATTCAGATAATGGAGTAAACTTTCTTTGTTGTTGTTTGAATTAAAAGGTGTCCATTTAGGATTACTAATAGCAAACACTTGTGATTTAAAATTGTTTGAATGTTGTCCATTTACCTTAATAAAGCTCTTATTGTTCCTCTTAAAATTGCTTTGAGATGGTCTAGTTATGGATTGACCAAATTGATTCGATGAGTTTTGATTCTCATACTGACTAGACGAAAGCTGGTAATCACGAAGGGCTGTGCATAAATGTTGAAAGGAGCTATACTTCATCAAGAGGATTTTATCACATATGTGTTATGTAGGGAAAAGAGGAAAGATGGGATTGAATAATTTAGCTAGATCCTCCTTTCACTACACACATTCAAGTACATTTAACCGAGTTGAAACACAACTTCTGCAAGAGGATTCACCTATAGGTTGGTTGTCACTTGTAATGATAGGGAAATTTAAAATTGATTGATTAATGTGTTAATTTTAGTATGATTTAGCTTAAAACCCTAATTATGCAAAATTGTAAACAAACAAATGAAACCTAATAAATGGTCAAACATAGATAAACTAAATACATATCATATACATATCAAATTTTGAGTTCTAGAATATAGAAAAGTTGGGGGCTAAAGAGCGGGCATCCAAGCTCAAGGTACTGCTTTTTCTAAGGGCTTTAGAATATTTTTTGACATTGACTGCACCACTTCAGAGATTCTTCGTAACACAAAATTGAGGGCCAAAAGAGCAGGTGTCCAAGCCCTTCTTAAGCTATTTCTCACCTTTTTCTTCAGATCTTGATTCCTTATGCTCTGCCACAGTCCTCTGCAACTCCACTCTTTGAGTTTTGACACCTGTCACTTGCAATCACAAGAAGAGGGGTTGGGGGTTGTGGTGTTTAGGAGCTTGCCTCGGTCAAGCCCCAGAATGGCATTCAAGCCTTCCACCACCATTGTTAGATAGAGAGTGCATATCCTTGCAAGATAAAGGCAAAAACAAATTGATAAATGATTGATTGAAGCACAAATAGATATCACATCAGAGGTTTAGCTCGCAAATAGATGAGTATCTTTCACAACATGAGAAGATGAAGCCAAATATGCAATAACAAACACAACAACAACACAAGTCTGCTTTGTAACACAATGAATGCCTTGAATGCTCTAAAATCATAAGTTCGCCAAAATATCATAATCATCTTCTAGTTTGCAAATGAAGTCCTAAACATGCTTATATATGCATTCCCCCTTTAATTTCATAATCCAAATTTAAGATGTTGGCAACGGACACCTTTTAATAGTCTCCAACTGACATTCAAATTTGGGACCCCACCAAAATAGGGTAGGGAAAGGGAGTGGGAAACCTTGTCCTAAGACCCATTTTAGGATAGGGTAAAGCTCTGCAATGTCCCCTAAGTCTATTTTGACATGGGTTTCAGGGCATTTTGATATCATGTACCAGTATCAAGCACATTAAGGTAGAGAGAAAACACACAGGGAACAAGAGGTTTTGCAAACCCCATGCCCCCAAAGGTGACATGTGCTTATGATCGTCGAATGTTCCCACAAACACATCTTATTCTAAGAAAACATGAAAGCTATGCATGAAAACAAAGAATTAAAGGCTACACAAACGAGTTTGAATTCGAGTAACGCTGTTGGGATTATACTGTAGGTGTAACATCAGAAAATGTCCCCTTGGGGGCTTTCCCTCATAAGGTTTAGCTCCCAAGTCTTTAGCATGCATTTAGGACATTTTAGTTCATATTTTCGCATCCTGATGGAATGAGACCTAGGTTCCATGCAAAATTGGACCTAGGTGGACCCATTGAGCTGTACCCTACCCAAAATAGGGGGAGGACATGGGTGCCCATGCCCTAGTCCTGCCCTATTTTGGGGTAGCCCTAATTTCTGGGTGCCAGTTTATGACCGTTAGTTGGTTCTTTTGCCAACACGGTAAAGTTTAATTTTTAAAATCTTTGCGAGAATGCTTGTAGGTGCATATATAAGCATGTGTAGGCATTCATTTGTAAACTAGATGATTACTAGCAAGCTATTGTGTTCTCAAGGTGATTCAAGGATTTCTATTGTGTTGCAAGAGTAGACTTGTATGTTTTGTGTGTTGATATTTGTAGATTTGAGCATCAATCTCCTCATGGCATGAAAAGCATCTTCCTCCATGAGAGCTTCACTACAAGGTGACATATCATTATGTTTTTATCATTGATTCCTTTGGTTTTTGGCCTCTGCCTCACAAGGGCATGCCCTCTTTATCTAACAATAGTGTTCGAAGACCTAAGTGTCCTCTAGGGCTTGACTAAGGCAAGCCTCTAAACACCACAATCCCCAAACCAAGTCTTGTGATTGTAGGTTACAGGTGTCGCATTTAGGAAAAGTGGAGTTGCAGGAAGGAGTGGCAGGCATCAAGGATTTAGGATCTAAAGAAAAGTCAAACAAAGTAGCACTTCCAGGACATGGGTGCTCGCACTAGTGTCCTCCATAGATAGATCTCAGGAAACAGAAGTTACAGGGTTGATTAGTGTCGGAAGGAGGTCCAGATTCCCTAAAAAAGTAGGTACCTTGGACTTGGGTGCTGTGAGGCCTACCTTTTTCATTCTCGTTCATTTGACTATTTACGTTACTGTTGCTCATACATTTAGACTTGTGGGACTGTTGATCCCGAATTCCTAAACTATTAGACTTTATGATATTATGGGAAAACCAATAGGGTGATGTTAGATTGATGCTTTATGTTAAAGGAAAACTAATTGGGTGATGTTAGATAGATGATTTATGTTAAAGGAAAACTAATTGGGTGATGTTAGATAGATGCCTTATATTAAGAGAAAACAAATTAGGTGATGTTAGATAAATATTTTATGTTAAAGGAAAACTAATTGGGTGATGTTAGATAGAAATTGGTTTATATTATGATGATTAAAGGAAAACTAATTGGGTGATGTTAGATAGAAATTAGTTTTGTGATTCGATCTTGGGAATGGATGTTTGAAAATGTAGAATTAGAACCTAATTGTAATGTGACTTCCCTTATGCATATGTGAACTTGTGATATTTTATGCGAGTGTATGTTTTAAATTTACTTCGGCTATTGTATATATATATGTGGTATTGACCTTGCAATTGAGTGCATAGGTATTTCTAACCAACCACAGATACTGGAGATCATCCCACACTCGATATTGTTATCCCTTGTGAAACCAATCTAGTTCCACAAGGAACTAAGATCAACTCTGTGTATGATGAAATGTTGTAATGTTAATTTGCATGTGGTTAATTGGGTTAAGTCTACCCTATTTTAATTTGAATTATAATTTGTGTTGTAAGAATTTTGTCTTTGAATTACATTTTTAAATTTTAAATTTTTGGAGACCCTTTTCATGTGTTTTAACTTGACCCTGGGTGCTCTAATACCCCATGGGTCCAGGGTCCCTTTTGACTTGGGTAACCCTTGGTAAACCTCCATATGGTCACCTTAACTTCACACTGAAGTTAAGTGACAAAATTGGAGGCATGGGAGGGAGAGGATGAGTGGTAACAACACTCCAACCCATCCCTTTTCATTTCCCAAGGTTGGAGATGACTCCAAGACTCACCAATTGTGGAGGACTTGACTCCAAGTCTCTCTCACAATTGGTGAGAGTACCCTTGGAGTTGTGTGGTCCCTCTTGAGAGGAAAGGAAGGGGACACATGTGTCACCCTTTCCCTCTTTAACTCTTCTTTTCTCTCCCACTTGTTGGAGAGAGGACATGTGGTAAGGGGTGAGGGAGACTTAGGGATGGGTGAGTGACATGTGTCAACACCCATCCCTTGGGACATGCTTGTAGTACGGAGGAAGAGTGAGGAGGTGACAAGTGTCACCTCCCCATTGCTCTAAGCTCATGGGTTGAGCTTATTTTAATCCCACTTGGGAGAGGGTTAGAGGTTGTTGAATTTTTGGAAAATTTAATTGTTTGATTTTGAATTTGGGAAGGAAAAGATAGAGGGAGTTTGGTGGCTTATGTTGGATGAGAATTTGGAGAAGCTCTACATCAACTTCTTCCATAATAGGGCTTTTAAAGGTTGGTTTTCAAGGCTAAGGCCTTCCCTTTGTATTTTAGTTGCTTGCATGATGCATATGTGTGTGATGTATTTTCTTGAATTGTATTTTGTTATTGTGGGGAAATTTTGTGGGGTGTTGTAAGAGCCTCTCCCACTTGGGAGAAAATGCTCAACAAGTGTGGGGTAGGGGAGGAGTGATCCTCCTCGAGGTCATTACCTTGTTTTGGGGTGTTGTAAGCCTTGAGGGCAATTTTATGTGATTTTGAGCAATTTGATACATGGCTTGAGAGCCAAAATATGGAGACTTTTGGAAATTTTGTTAAATGTGATGGCTTGAGGCCATATGAGAAAGTGTGTTGAGATAGTTTAAAGGAGTGGTACTCTTGAGTTGAGTGTGTCCACTCTCCTACCCCTTTGAAACTCACCTTGGTTGAGTTCGTGTGTTGTAAATATCCATGGGTGTAATATTGTGTTTTGGGATGTTTGTTTTCCTTGTTATGAAGTGGAATTGAGTTCCCTAGGTGTGTGGATGATGTCCCTAGCTCAGGGGTGACCCTCTTGTAGGTCTATGGTAGGGAGGAGAGCAAGGTGTGTGGTTTTCTTTCCCTTGTAATATGTAGGTCAATGGAGCTTAATGTGAAGTTGTAGAAACTCCTTGTGCTTGGAGTTCATATTTCATTTTCCTTTACTCTTAAAGCTCATGAGAGAGAGCTAGGTCTTCTTAGGATATCTTACCATTGTTAGTTATCAAAAATGAGAACTTGGTTCTCTCTTTTGGTTGTAAAATTATATTCTTGAAAGTTGTGTGTTGGACATTTTTCATTGTATTGAAAGTTAGAAATTGTTAGTTTAAATGCTTATTATTCAAAAGATGAAGGAAGAAAATTTGTTTATAAGCTACTTCATTTGTATGTTATATTGAAATACCAAATTGTTAAGTTGTGATTTTGTTGCCATGACAAATAAGAAAGTTATAATTTGTTATTTTGAAAGAGAGAAAATTAGTTGTTGTCAATTTTTTTTTGGAGTATCTAATTAATTGTATATGTTCTTTCCTTGCAAGTGTAATTAATAAAAATGCAATGAATTCAATTTGTGGAAAAATATGGATTCTTGCTTATTGAAAATTTGATTAAAGAAAAAAAAAAAGAGCATATATATCTTGGTTTATTTGTTTAAAATAAAATTAGTAAGTGTAGAAGAAAAGGGCTATAGTTGGATATATATATATATATATATATATATATATATATATATATATATATATATATATATATATATATATATATATATATATACATATTGAGTAATTTGGATGAATGAATTTTCTTTTTACATATATTTATAAAAATATGAATTTATTTATTTTTGCCAAAGAAAGAGAAAGTTTATATACATACATGGTAATATTCTGTTAATTTTAAAATTTGTTAACACTGTGATTTTAAATTAAATTGGGCTTTTGCTGATTTTATATATATATAAACTTATTTGAAATGTTGTGTGATAAAAAAAATTATAAAGGAGCGACTGTAATTTTGTTAGGTCACAGTTTTGTTTTATATATATAAAAAAAGAAATAAAAAATAAAAAATAAACAAATTTTGGTGGGGGGGTTCAAACCCCCCACCGTCACCATTGTGAAGGGTGTGGGGAGGGGGCGGAGCCCCCACCCACATCCCAATCCGCCCCCTCCCCACACCCTCATCTGCTACAGTCTGTGAAATCCCCACGCCCCAGCTCTCTCCTCCTACGCGACACCACCGCCTGACTCCCTCTGCAACGACCACTGCCAAACGTAGTTCCCACCATTTGTCCCTCCGCCCACGGCCTCTAAACTCCCCACTCTGTGAACACCCTTCTCCACCATTACCTCTGCGCCCACCCTTCACACAGAGCCGCCCTCTTAGCGCCGTCGTCGCCGCCCTCCAATGCGCCGCCGCCATATTCTCACAGCCCTACCTAATCAAAACAAACAAACAAGAATTTTTTTTAGGGCTCAGCCAATGGACCTGTACAAATAGATTTAGGGCTTCAACTTTATTACAAATAAAAATAATAAAGAAAAACAAAAGAAATATATACATACATTTAATTAAAATAAAACCTAGTGTTATAAATACAATAATCATATATATATATATCTATGTGTGTGTGTATTTATATTTTCACAATTATTTGAAGCCATCATATGCATTTCATATGTGGCCTTTTAAACTCAACTTGCACAACGAGAAAATGACAATTTGAGGAAATGAGAGAAAAAGAGAAAGAAAGATAAAAGTGAAAACAAAGAGGAGAAAATGCATGAGTTCAATTTAGGGCTAAAAGAATTAATCAAAATTCAATGTCCTTTTTAATCATTTGAGCAAAGTTAATTACGGAAGTTAAGTAGACATTGTTTGAGACCTAGAACAGAAACCTAGTAAACTTCGTCAAATGAAGTTAGTTAATCCTGATTTTGAAATCTGATCTACCAAGAAATTAGGAATAATGTAAAGGATGCAGAGATAACTTTGATTGATAGAAAATGTGACGGAGAACAAATGTTCGGACCTTGTTGAAAAATGTTTTAAAATTAATATTAAATTTCAGAAAATGTGAAGGAGAACAAATGTTTAGACTTTGTTGACAAATGTTAGAAAACATAAAGGAGAACAAATTAATATTAAATTTTAGAAAATGTGAAGGAGAACAAATGATCGGACTTTGTTGAAAAATGTCCAATTAACGTAATCAACTGTATTCCAATGTAATTAGCAAGATGTAGGAAATTTATTAACCCAAATAAAGAAACCTCTTAGTCAAAGTTAGTTTTAGTACAATAAACCCTACTCACGCCCGTGAGGCGTTATGTTGCCAGATTTTCTTAAATTTAGGGTTTAGTTAGGTTAGTAAAGTTTAACCCTATTGGCAACGTTAACCGCGTTGCGATGACCCCCTTGTTGGCCTTCTTGTGAATGGTATGTGCACATGTATGTATTACCCCATTTTCAATTGTATTATTTACGCCTTTAGCATACGCCACCGAGCATGCATACGCGTGCGAGGGGGTTTCTAGGGAAGCGTGGAAAAATTTTGATATTTCGTGTCATGACCACATAACAAATGTGGACATGACACGTGTGATGCATGTCGTGACCGCATGGGAAATGTGGGAATGACGTTTGGTATCAGAGCCCAAGTTTAAACACTGGGCGTATTTGGGCACGTTACTTATTCCGCAACTTTGATTAATTAGTGCCTACCTTGTTTTGTAGGATGCCTCCCCAACGTGTTCGACGAGTACGATCACGGAACATTGTGTCCGTTGAAGTGCATAGAGATTCCTCTATAGAGGGACAGTTACCAGCAACCTTAGCAAATCTTCCATTACCACAGGGACCACCAGTACTTGACATAGGTCCTCAGATTTTACAGATATTGTAGGCCATGTTAGAGAGGTTACCACCAGCTATTCCAAAGCCATGTGATGAGCCTCGTGTTGATCCACGATAGGATCCACGTAAGGAGCCGCATGCTGAGTTGCGTACTGAGCCACCTGTTGAGCCTCGCGTCGATCTGCGAGAGGTGCCACGTATGGAACCTTTTGTAGAGATACCTGATACTATAGTGGAGGAGGTTGGGTCAGCCTACCGCACATAGAGTAGGAGTCCTCTGAGACTTCCAAGACGAGATGAGACCATGAGAGTAGAGCAGATACATCATGGACCTTACGAGTATGGTATGGATGAGCTGGTTATAGGACTTAGAGACAGAGGAGACCCCATCAGAGACCTGCTTAGGCTCAATCCACCAACCTTTGCAGCAGCTACAGAGGGAGCTGAGGATGAGGCTTGGCTCATCAGTCTAGACAAGTGCTTCACGTTGCGACCTTATGGGAGCAATACGAAAGCACGAGTGGTAGTACACCTTTTGAGAGATGCAACAGCTACCTGGTGGTGCATTGAGGAGTGCAAGCATCGGTTATCCTTAGATACACTCACATGGGACACATTCATAGAGCACTTTAATGCGTGTTACTTGTCAAATCACTATAGACAGCACCAGATAGATGAGTTCCATGGCTTACAACGGAGAGGACTCACGGTTTCTTAGTGTGAGAGCCAGTTTATTGAGCTTTCTCATTATGTAGAGTATCTCCACGATGAGAAACTCCTAGTGTACAAATTCATCAGAGGTCTGAATCATCGGATAGTAGGACCAGTGCGTATGGCAGACCCCCAGACTATGAGTGAGGCTATCGAAAAGGCTTATATTGCAGAGGAAATTTAGGGACGAGGACAGAATTCATGCCCGCAGTTTCAGGACCGTAATCACCAACAGCAACAAAACTTTAGTAGACAACAATCCACACCATAGAGAGGAGGATTCAACTCTTTATCATTACCTCCTAGGCCTCCACAGTAGCAACATTAGCAGTGGTCTAGACCCCAGCAGAGGGCTCAGGGAGGACAAAACTGTGGTTGGTAGTAGCAGCGCCCGCGCAGGGATCAGAGACAACAGGGATCATTTGTGGGACCCGCGAGGTCTCAGCAATCTTATAGAGGTTCACAGGGGTCCACAGGATGGACTGGACAGCAGCAGTCGGGTAGGACTCAGTCAGGGCAGTTGCACGCTAGGGGCCTGTGTTATGTATGTGGTAGGGTAGGGCATTTGGCTAGAGAGTGTCCATAGGGTTTCACAGTAGGGGGACAGCCCCATTCAGGAGGATCTGAGCAGACTGTAGGAGATGTGGGCAAGTCCCACCGCATGTTTGTAGCAGTTGACAACCACTAGGATAACTTCCAAGCCTCAGTTATTGAGACCGCATGTATGATTGGGGAGTTCCTCATCTCTATTCTTTTTGACTCAGGAGTTACCGACTCTTTTCTTTCTACATCGTTAGTGGAATGTTGCAGGCTAGTGGCTTCTAGGTAGGACATTAGGTGGGAGGTTGAGTTGGCCTCTGGGACCAGGATGTCAATAGATACCTTGGTTAGAGATTGTGAGATCTCCTTGGGTTCCTTCACTACATCATGTGACCTTAGGGTTATGCCATTAGGATCCTACAGTGTAGTTTTAGGTATGGATTGGCTTGTGGCTCATAGAGCCAATCTGGATTGTCATCAAAGGATGATTAGCTACTTAGATGACCATGGTGCACTAGTTGAGATAGTGGGCATTCAGAAGCCCATGACTATTCATATGATATCCACTCAGCAGCTTAAGCACTGCATGCGGAAGGAATGTCAGATGTTTGCTATCACGGTCAATGACAGATCAGAGGATGAGCCTAAGGCTTCATTGGATGATCACCTTATCCTGAGAGATTTTTCCAACGTGTTTCCGCTGGAATTACCAGGTATGCCTCCACGCAGAGAGGTTGATTTCCACATCGACTTAGTGCCAGGTACAGAGCCAGTGTCTCGTGCACCCTATAGGATGACTACACATGAGCTTACAGAGCTCAAACTGCAGTTAGAGGAGTTACTTGAGAAGGGGCACATTCGACCTAGCGTTTCACCATGGGGCGCATCAGTTATCTTCATGAAGAAGAAGGATGGGTCTCTTCAATTATGCATGGATTACAGGCAATTGAACAAGGTGACAGTGAAGAACCGTTATCCTCTGCCTAGGATTGATGACCTTTTTGACCAGATGCAGGGAGCCAGAGTGTTCTCAAAAATTGATCTGAAATCCAAGTATCACCAATTGCGCATCACAGAGGAAGATATTCATAAGACTGCTTTTCGAACTAGATATGGCCATTATGAGTTCACAGTGGTACCCTTCGATTTGATGAATGCCCCTGCAGTGTTCATGAGTCTCATGAATAGGGTGTTTCGCACTTACTTGGATCGGTTCGTGATCATTTTTCTCAACAATATTTTGATCTATTCACGGACTGAGGAGGAACATGTGGATCATTTGCGTTAGGTTTTGCAGTGCTTACGTGAGCAGTAGCTTTATGACAACCTGGTGAAGTGTGCCTTCTTCAGGACAGAGGTGCAATACTTAGGGCACATCTTATCAGGCGATGGCATCTCCGTAGATCCATCGAAGATTAGAACTATTCAGGATTGGCCAGCACCCACCAACGTGACAGAGCTTGGGAGCTTCATGGGATTAGCCAGTTATTACCGTAGATTTGTTGAGGGCTTTTCCAAGATAGCACATCCCATCAATTCCCTTCAATGGAAAGGGAAGGGTTTCACTTGGACTGAGCAGTGTGAGAGGGCCTTTGGGGTCCTCAAGGAGCGTCTTACCAGCGCTCCCATATTAGCGGTTCTAGATCCTGCAGAGGATTTTGTTGTTTGTACAGATGCATCCCTAGAGAGTTTGGGAGCCATGCTTATGCAGGGTGGTAGAGCGATTACATACGAATCACGTAAGCTCAAAACACATGAGCTAAACTACCCTACTCATAATTTAGAGCTCGCAATAGTTAGTCATGCTCTTGTTCGTTGGAGACACTTCCTTTTGGGTCAACACTTTGAGCTCCATTCAGACCACCATAGCTTGCAGTACATTTTCACACAACCCAATTTGAACGCCTGTTAGCGGCATTGGATGGAGTTCTTATGCGAGTATGACTCTGATGTCCACTACATTAAAGGGAAGGAGAACATGGTCATTGACGCCTTGAATCGAAGGCGCCACGAGATCCTAACCTTGACATTGAGGGTGGACTTGAGAGATTGTATCTTACAGCATCTGCCTAAGGACGATTGGTTTCTTGAGGTGTAGCAGGAGATCTAGAAATAGAGAGCCCTTAAGGACAGATTCACAAGATATTCCCTTAAGCTTGATGGTTTGCTTAGACATCGGCAACGCATCTATGTACCCCGTGCGGGTGATCTTTGTGCAATGATTCTTTTAGAGGCTCATAGAGCACCTTATGCAGTACACCCAGGAGTGAAGAAGATGCATGCTAATTTGCGACAGTTATACCATTGGGCTAGGATGAGACAAGACATTGCAGAACATGTTGCTCGTTGCCTTGAGTGCCAGAGGGTCAAGGTCGAGCATCAGCATGCAGCAGGACTGTTGTACCCTCACAATATACCTGAGTGGAAATGAGACACCATTTCCATGGATTTTATTGTTGGTCTACTTATGTCATCACGTCGCCATGATGCCATCATGGTGACAATTGACAAGTTGACCAAGGTGGTGCATTTTTCACCTGTACGCACGACGTACAATGCACCATCTATGGTGAGGATATTTTTAGATCAGATTGTTAGACTTCATGGAGTACCTCGCCATATCATCTCTGATAGAGACTCAGTATTCACTTCAACTTTTTGGAGAGCCTTGCAGCAGGCGTTGGGCACAGAGCTCAACTTTAGTTCAGCTTACCATCCTAAGACTGATGGACAGACAAAGAGAGTTAATCAGGTGTTGCAGGACATGCTTCGTATGTATGTTATGGACCATCAGTGTAGATGGGAGGAGTATTTGTATCTAGTTTAGTTTGCCTACAATAATGGGCATCACATGTCGTTGGGTATGCCTCCTTTTCAGGCTTTATACGGCAGACCATGCAGGACACCATTGAGTTGGGATCGGATAGAGGACAGGGTTGCCATTGGTCTAGAGATAGTTTAGGATATGGAGCAGCAAGTCACATTGATTAGACAGAGACTTCAGGAGGCACAGGATAGATAGAAGAAGTATGCCAACACTAAGAGAACTAATCGGAGCTTCTCACTAGGTGACAGAATATTTTTGAGAGTACGACCGCACAAGAGTCCAATCCATTACGGAAAGGGCTCTAAGCTCACACCTCAGTTTGTAGGACATTTTGAGATCTTGGAACGGATAGGACATGTAGCCTATCATCTAGCCTTGCCACCTAGCCTGTCGCATATCCACGATGTCTTTCATGTTTTAGTTTTACAACGTTACATCTTTGACTTATCTCACATATTGGATTGGAGTGCTCTTTAGGTAGAGGCAGACAGACAGCTAGCTTTGGAGCCAATTTGCATATTGGCTCATCAGACGCTGGGCCTTCGAGGTCGAGAGCTAGACCAGGTTAGGGTCCAGTGGGACATGTACAAAGAGGTCACTGCGACATGGGAGGATGCCCTAAGATTGAGGACTCTTTATCCTCACCTCTTTGACGACTTCCAGGAGGAAGTACAGTCTTAGGTAGGGAGGATGTGAGGCCTACCTTTTTCATTCCCTTTCATTTGACTATTTACGTTATTGTTGGTGATACATTTAGACTTGTGGGACTTTTGATCCTGAATTCCTGAACTATTAGACTTTATGATATTATGAGAAAACTAATTCGGTGATGTTAGATAGATGCTTTATGTTAAAGAAAAACTAATTGGGCGATGTTAGATAGATGCCTTATATTAAGAGAAAACAAATTGGGTGATGTTAGATAAATGTTTTATGTTAAAGGAAAACTAATTGGGTGATGTTAGATAGAAATTGGTTTATATTATGATGAATAAAGGAAAACTAATTGGGTGATGTTAGATAGAAATTGGTTTTGTGATTCGATCTTAGGAATGGATGTTTGAAAATGCAGAATTAGAACCTAATTGTAATGTGACTTCCCTTAAGCATATGTGAACTTGTGATTATTTATGTGAGTGTATGTTTTTAATTTGCTTCGGCTATTGTATATAAATGTGGTATTGACCTTGCAATTGAGTGCGCAGGTATTTCTAACCAACCACAGATACTGGAGATCATCCCACACTCGATATTGTTATCCCTTGTGAAACTGATCTAGTTCCACGAGGAACTAAGATCAACTCTGTGTATGATGAAATGTTGTAATGTTAATTTGCATGTGGTTAATTGGGTTAAGTCTACCCTGTTTTAATTTGAATTATAATTTGTGTTGTAAGAATTTTGACTTTGAATTACATTTTTA
The DNA here is from genome assembly GCA_027924645.1 of Cunninghamia lanceolata. Lineage (NCBI taxonomy): Eukaryota > Viridiplantae > Streptophyta > Pinopsida > Cupressales > Cupressaceae > Cunninghamia > Cunninghamia lanceolata. The sequence continues at coordinate 551,818 of BSBN01000808.1, forward strand.
AATTTTAAATTTTTGGAGACCCTTTTCATGTGTTTTAACTTGACCCTGGGTGCTCTAATACCCCATGGGTCTAGGGTCCCTTTTGACTTAAGTAACCCTTGGTAAACCTCCATATGGTCACCTTAACTTCACATTGAAGTTAAGTGATGAAATTGGAGGCATGGGAGGGAGACGATGAGTGTTACCAACACTCCAACCCATCCCTTTTCATTTTCCAAGGTTGGAGATGGCTCCAAGACCCACCAATTGTGGAGGACTTGAATCCAAGTCTCTCTCACAATTGGTGAGAGTACCCTTATAGTTGTGTGGTCCCTCTTGAGAGGAAAGGAAGGGGACACATGTGTCACCCTTTCCCTCTTTAACACCGCTTTTCTCTCCCACTTGTTGGAGAGAGGACATGTGGTAAGGGGTGAGGGAGACTTGGGGATGGGTGAGTGACATGTGTCAACACCCATCCCTTGGGACATGCTTGTAGTATGGAGGAAGAGTGAGGAGGTGACAAGTGTCACCTTGTCACCTCCCCATTCCTCTAAGCTCATGGGTTGAGCTTATCTTAATCCCACTTGGGAGAGGGTTAGAGGTTGTTGAATTTTTGGAAAATTTAATTGTTTGATTTTGAATTTGGGAAGGAAAAGGTAGAGGGAGTTTGGTGGCTTATGTTGGAGGAAAATTTAGAGAAGCTCTACATCAACTTCTTCTATAATAGGGCTTTTAAAGGTTGGTTTTCAAGGCTAAGGCCTTCCCTTTGTATTTTAGTTGCTTACATGATGTATATGTGTGTGATGTATTTTCTTGAATTGTATTTTGTTATTGTGAGGAAATTTTGTGGGGTGTTGTAAGAGCCTCTCCCACTTGGGAGAAAATGCTCAACAAGTGTGGGGTAGGGGAGGAGTGATCCTCCTCGGAGTCATTACCTTGTTTTGGGGTGTTGTAAGCCTTGAGGGCAATTTTATGAGATTTTGAGCAATTTGATACATGGCTTGAGAGCCAAAATATTGAGACTTTTAGAAATTTTGTTAAATGTGATGGCTTGAGGCCATATGAGAAAGTGTGTTGAGATCATTTAAAGGAGTGGCACTCTTGAGTTAAGTGTGTCCACTCTCCTACCCCTTTGAAACTCACCTTGGTTGAGCTCGTGTGTTGTAAATATCCATGGGTGTAATATTGTGTTTTGGGATGTTTGTTTGCCTTGTTGTGAAGTGGAATTGAGTTCCCTAGGTGTGTGGATGACCTCCCTAGCTCGAGGGGTGATCCTCTTGCGGATCTACGGTAGGGAGGAGAGCAAGATATGTGGTTTTCTTTCCCTTGTTGTGATATGCAGGTCAATGGAGCTTAATGTGAAGTTGTAGAAACTCCTTGTGCTTGGAGTTCATATTTTATTTTCCTTTACTCTTAAAGCTCATGAGAGAAAACTAGGTCTTTTTAGGATATCTTACCATTGTTAGTTGTCAAAAATGAGAACTTGGTTCTCTCTTTTGGTTGTAAAATTATATTCTTGAAAGTTGTGTGTTGGACATTTTTCATTGTATTGAAAGTTAGAAATTGTTAGTTTAAATGATTATTATTCAAAAGATGAAGGAAGAAAATTTGTTTATAAGCTACTTCATTTGTATGTCATATTGAAATACCAAATTGTTAAGTTGTGATTTTGTTGCCATGACAAATAAGAAAGTTATAATTTGTTATTTTGAAAGAGAGAAAATTAGTTGTTGTCAATTTTTTTTTTGAGTATCTAATTAATTGTATTTGTTCTTTCCTTGCAAGTGTAATTAATAATAATGTAATGAATTCAATTTGTGGAAAAATATGGATTCTTGCTTATTGAAAATTTGATTAAAGAAAAAAAAAAGAGCATATATATCTTGGTTTATTTGTTTAAAATAAAATTAGTAAGTGTAGAAGAAAAGGGCTATAGTTGGAAATATATATATATATATATATATATATATATATATATATATATATATATATATATATATATATATATATTGAGTAATTTGAATGAATGCATTTTCTTTTTACAAATATTTATAAAAATCTAAATTTATTTATTTTTGCCAAAGAAAGAGAGTTTATATACATACATGGTAATATTCTGTTAATTTTAAAATTTATTAACACTATGATTTTAAATTAAATTGGGCTTTTGCTAATTTGATATATATATATAAACTTATTTGAAATGCTGTGTAATAAAAAAAATTATAAAGGAGCGACAGTAATTTTGTTAGGTCGTAGTTTTGTTTTATATATATAAAAAAGAAATAAAAAAATAAGAATAAACAAATTTTGGTTGGGGGGTTCAAACCCCCCACCGTCGCCATTGTGAAGGGTGTGGGGAGGGGGCGGAGTCCCCACCCACACCCCACTTAGTGGGATGTGGGTGGGGGCTCCGCCCCCTCCCCACACCGCCATCCGCCATAGTCCATGAAACCCCCGCGCCCCAGCTCTCTCCTCCTATGCGACACCACTGCTCGACTCCCTCTGTAGCGACCACTACCAAATGTAGTTCCCGTCGTTTGTCCCTCCACCCACGGCCTCCAAACTCCCCACTCTATGAACACCCTTCTCCACCATTACCTCTGCACCCACCCTTCACACAGAGCGACCCTCTCAGCGCCACCGCCACTCTCCAATGCACGGCCACCATATTCTCACAGCCCTGCCTAATCAAAACAAACAAACAAGATTTTTTTTTTAGGGCTCGGCCAATGGAGCCATTCAAATAGATTTAGGGATTCAACTTTATTACCAATAAAAATAATAAAGAAAAAGAAAAGAAATATATACATACATTTTATTAAAAGAAAACCTAGTGTTATAAATACAATAAGCATATATATATATATATATATATTTGTGTGTATGTGTATTTATATTTTCACAATTATTTGAAGCCATCATAAGCATTTCATATGTGGCCTTTAAAACTCAACCTGCACAATGCGGAAATGACAAATTGAGGAAATGAGAGAAAAAGAGAAAGAAAGATAAAAGTGAAAACAAAGAGGAGAAAATGCATGAGTTAAATATAGGGCTAAAAGAATTAATCAAAATTTAATGTCCTTTTTAATCATTTGAGCAAAATTAATTATGAAAGTTAAGTAGATGTTGTTTGAGACCTGGAACGGAAACCTAGTAAACTTCATCAAACGAAGTTAGTTAATCCTGATTCTGAGATCTGATCTACCAAGAAATTAGGAATAATGTAAAGGATGTAGAGATAACTTTGATTGATAGAAAACACGAAGGAGAACAAATGTTAGGACCTTGTTGAAAAATGTTTTAAAATTAATATTAAATTTTAGAAAATGTGAAGGAGAACAAATGTTCAGACTTTGTTGAAAAATGTTAGAAAACGTAAATGAGAACAAATTAATATTAAATTTTAGAAAACGTGAAGGAGAACAAATGATCGGACTTTGTTGAAAAATGTCCAATTAATTTAATCAACTGTATTCCAATGTAATTAGCGAGAGGTAGGAAATTTATTAACCCAAATTAGGAAACCTCTTAGTCAAAGTTAGTTTTAGTACGATAAACCCTACTCACGCCTGTGAGGCATTATGCTGCCAGATTTTCCTAGAATTTAGGGTTTAGTTAGGTTAGTAAAGTTTAACCCTATTGGTGACGTTAACCACGTCGCGATGACCCCCTTGTTGGCCTTCTTGCGAATGGTATGTGCACGTGTATGTATTACCCCATTTTCAACTATATTGTTTACGCCTTTAGCGTACTCCACCGAGCATGCTTACATGTGCGAGGGGGTTTCTAGGGAAGCGTGGAAATTTTTTTGATATTTCGTGTCATGACCACATGACAAATGTGGACATGACACATGTGATGTGTGTTGTGACCGCATGGGAAATGTGGGCATGACAGGTGCCCACACCTTAGTCCTCGACTATTCCGCCTCAGAACCCCGAAAATAGGTATTATGTGATTTGTTATTTTACTCCTGCTTGCAAGAGCTTTTTCTATTATTCGTCAATTTGTTATCGTATTTGGATAATTAGGGTTTTAATGGTCAATTAGGCATAGGAGAAGGAAAAATTGTTAATTAATACCCTAATCCAAATTTCCCTTCATTTGTAAGTGACTTAAGGTATGGCAGTGCTTGCCACTTGACCCTAGATCCTTCAATGTTTAGTGAAAAGGAAGGTTTTAACATCTAAACAACAAAAGATTAACAAAATCCAATTTTACCCTAAACATTTTGGTGAACCCTTGTTATTGGACTTAAATTACAACTTGCTGAGTATTTTTCTTCATATTTGGATTAATTTCATTCATTCATTTGGTCATTCATTTTATTGCATTGAGAAAACTTCAAAAAATTTGAAAAATTGGAAAAATACAAAAAAAAAAATTGCATTGTTGGGCTTACTAAATTGCATCAATTCTTCCTAAATTATCCTAATTCATGATTTTTACATCATATCTGATATAAAATATATAAAAATACAAAAATTCAAAATTTTGGATTACATTTTCATCATTTAATTGCTAGGGTTTTGTGGAAATTTTGACAATTTTATATAACCTAGTAATTCCAAAATCTAGGGTTAGTAGGCAAAATCTTTTTCTTAGATTTTTATACTAATTTTAGAGGCTCATTCAAATTAAAATTTGGCTGTAGTCTTTCATTTTAGTGTAAATTTGCATTTAGATTTAAAATATTTGCTTTTTTGCATAGAAAATTTCAACAAAAACTAGCAATTTTGATGCATTTTCATTAAATTTGCATGGGCATTTTGCAAATTTAACCTTGAAAATTATTTTCAAATATGAGATTATTTAATCTCCATCATAAATCAGACCTTAAAACATTCACATAGCTTTTTGTCCCAAGATCTCAAACCTAGGGCTTCAAAAACAACGATTTTCGCTAAATTTGGCCTTATCGACTTTATAAACTTACACCATAGGTGTGTTTTGAAAGGTATTTTTGCATTAATTTTATGTTATTAGGGTAATAATTTGCTTACCCTCCTAAAAATCTTCACAACACCCTTTTATCGGGCTCTTGTAGTGAAATTTTGTGAAAAACTACACATTTTAACTATTTTTGCCCTAGGGTTTGACCTAGTTTGCACTCCAAGCGTGTTGTGATCAATTTTATGGATTGAGGTGACTAATATTAGTGATATTATTTTCTATACCTCCTAAAATTCCTTACAACACCCCTTTTTCTAGGTCTTGGAATTGAAAAACTGTGAAAAATTACATATTTTGCTATATTTTCACTAGGGTTTGACCTTAAGTGACACTAAAAGTGTGTTGTGTTGGGTATTTTGGCACCAAGTGGCTGTTATTACTGATATTATTTTCTTTCCATCATCATTTTTCTCACAATACCTTTTGTTATGCTCTTTTGAATTGAGTTTTGGTGAAAAAAGTGCCTATTTCGACATATTTTCACTATAATTTGACTTGGCATTATCTTGGATTAGCATCAAGAGTGTGTTGAGAAGGATATTATTGCTTTTTTGGACTGATATAAGACATATAATTTACTTCCCCTGATCAAAATCCTTACAACACCTTTGCATTCATTCATTTGCATTGAAAAAGTACAAAAAATAAAGCATTTTAGGTCATTTTTTGCATATAGTTCTGAACTTCTCATTTGTATATCTTTTGAAAAGCTTTTAAAATCTTATTTTGCATGTCATTATGGCATCTTCATGTTATTCATCTCTGAAATCTTTGCATGAGTATATCCTAGATTTTGAAAATTGCTCTAATTTCACTAATGAGAATCCTCATATTCTAGAACATATAGCTCATATCAGTGGTATTGACGCTTCTATATGTTCTACATATGAGTTGCAATTACTTTGTTACACACATGGTTTTAGTAGCTTCACTTTACTCATAGGACATATCCTTTGATATTAGAAGATTTAACCAAATTCATCTCTAGGAATACTCATGAGAAAGATAAGAGGGAAAAGCCCTTTTTCACCACAGAGTATGATGATGATGATGATGATGTATCTTCCTCTCATCCCACTACTCTCCCTAGCCAAGATGTAGCATTAGTGGATGATAAAAGGTCTCTCACATTAAATCCTTTGGGGATGGATATTGGGTGTAAGCAAGAGAGAAACAATTTTAATTCAATAATCGTTAATAAACTTCATAGCAATATTCCTAAAATGATCGTCCGAGGGGCACTTAGTGCACCCTCTTGCTTAAAACCGGTGATTACGGTTCAAGGTGTTCAAAATGTGTTACAACAACCACACCACAATGTGATTGCTCACACATACAACACCCGTAATAACAAGCAAAGTAACCAAGCACCGCATGTGCCTGTCTCTCTTCCTTGTTCTCAACCTATGCTCCCTCCACCACCTTGTCTTACTCATAAAAGTGGTCAAGAGTATGATCTTGTCAAACAGCTTCGTGCTACTCAGGCTAAGATCTCTCTTTGAGATTTGATACAAACATCACCTACATACCATGGAATGCTCCAAGAATCTTTACAAAAGGTGATTGTGTTGCCTGATGTTAAGCTGAATGATGTAGCAACCGTATTGGAGAGTATGCATGTGACAAAAATAGATATTCTCTTTCAACCACAGGAATTACCGTCAATTGAAGTTCAAAACCAATATGATCCTCTTATAATCTTTGTCACAATAAATAGAACATTGGTAAAACGAGTTATGATTGACAATGGATTGGATCTTAATGTTTGTAGCATTGACCTACTACTCAAAATCAAGGTTGACACATCACAAATCATACCAAATGGCATTAGCATTCGTGGCTTTGATAATGTTGGACGACAATCCGTGGGCACTATAACTCTAATTATACAAGTAGGACCTATGCTTGTGCCTACCCTGATTCATGTCATGCCTTGTTCTTTATCTTACAACATGATTCTTGGTAGACCTTGGATTCATGCATTGGGGGCAGTTCCTTCCACCTTGCATCATTCAATCAAATTTATATTCAAAGGTAAACTTCATACTATTCATGCTAATCCTGAACTAGACAACTACTTACACATTGAAAATCAAAACCCAGTTTACAATCATATGAGCTTAAACAGTTTATGAACTAGTTCATCAATGCCTCTAGCCACAAATAATGTTATGCAAGACCTTTAACCATTGAATGCACTTGTTGATGATGATTGGGGTTCATTAAATTTTAATCCTTGTGATGTAGGGGAATATAAACTTAATAACCTCAACACATCAAAAGTTGCATCGATCTCGTCAAGGTAATCTTTTGAAACATCTGGGAAAAACAAAGTCTCCTTGGTTGAGAATAAAGACAATACCTTCACTTATACTACAAATTATGATACCTATGATGTTTCACCTTCATCTAAGGAATTGGATTCTCTATATGGTCATGGATTTCAAATTTTGTATAAACATAATGACTATGTAGGTAAGGGATGTGGTGTAAATCAACAAGGAATTCAAGTACCTATAGAATCCGCTTCAACACATTACTCAAGCGGCATTGGATATAATCCTTTTAAAGAAAAGAAAGCCTCTTGTCATCCTAAACTTAATACAATATCAAAACAACATGAGAGATATCCTAGATATGTATATTCTTAAAAATGGTGCTAAATAGGTAAGTATTTCTAACCTTTTATCTCTCTCGTGATGTGCTTCCTCCGTGATGTGTTACGTGTTGTTTAGGCCTCCTGGGATGACCTCGGATTCTCCCATAAGGTTTGAGATACCAGGAGACTGCCTCTATTGTGACCTTCTTCTATTCTTATCATCATTCTTCTATTAACTCTCTCTCTGATTTCATTGTTGTGTGTTGTGTCTTACGGACATAGCATTGCAGTTGGTGACCTAGGGCTACCCTCCTACGTGATTGTCCCTAAGACACTTGCTTCTCCTCTCTTATTTATTGTTTCCCTTCCTCTAATGTTTCCACCTAGCGGGCGGATGACAAAAAGCATTTATACTGAGGCGGACCTAGTGCCCCTTTCGTGAGAAATAAAAAATTAGACTTAGTTCCTAATATGACGATGGGGTTGTATATTTTATCTGACACTTGGCTAGTGGAAGCACTCGTGCTTTCCACGTAGTGAATTTAATGATGTTTTTATCTCATTTACAAATGTTAACAATACTATTGGTCCATGCACCTTTGTTTGCCTTTGAATCTGGCCTTGGTGGTACTTGATTCAGAGAGCTTCATTATATAGCCCTATGGTTATCCTCAAACTCTAAATTCATTGTATAACGTTGGCTCTTTGTGTGGTTAATCATATGCATTGATGTTGTTGTTTATCATGATAGTGTAGACACTAACATGTTTCTTGCAGGGATGTGTTTGTGGGAATATTTTGAGATCGTAAAGTGCATGTCACCTCCAGGGGGCATGGGCTTTGCGAAAGTTGGTGTTCCCTTGTGTGTTTTCTTCCTACCTTAATGTACTTGATATTGATAACTAATATCAACCACCTTAAGGTGGGGGCATATATAAGCTAAGCTATCTATTATAGATGTTAGCAATGTGTTTGACCTTAGATGCAGAGACTTGTGCCCCAGAGTAGTGCATCATGCATTCTGAGCTTTTTTGCAATCAATCAATCAATCATGTAAGCCCTTTGCAGAGGCAAGATATTGAGAATATCCTTTTTTATTTTAAGCCCTCTGTGAAGGTGGGGATAGTGTATTTCTCAAAGCAGATTGCATCATCCTGTCATTTTCAAAAGTCCTTTGTAGATGCGGGGAGTGGTTCTGTGACTAACTCAACCCTTAAGCGTGTTTTCGGTGATTGTTGTGGTGAAGCCCAATCATCGGCGTGTGCCTCTAATGTGCCTAAGATGGTTTTGGACCTAGAAATAGGTACACTCCATCACTTCTCTGTCATGTTTTCTTCGTGTCTTCAAGTGTGTGTTTTGGTGTGCTTGTTTTGTATGGCATGTTTGTTGCCCCATATGCAGAGACCAGCCCCCTCAGGTAGTGCTTCCTGCATTTTGAGAGGTTTTGTGTGTCTTGCGTGTGTGTTGCCCCATATATACAGAGACTTGCACCCTCGGGTAGTGCATCTTGTATTATGGGAGGTTTGTTTACTTTCCAATACTTGCATTTGCATTTCATATATATGAGAAAAAGAAAAGAAAAGATATCATTTCTGTCTTCCATGCATTAATGTGTCTTCTATGCATTGACTGTCTGCTCCATGTTCTATGTGACTGTAACTATCTTCTCCATGTTTTGCATGCCTGTTATTATCTTCTATGTAATTGGCATGTCTTCTCCATGCATGGTGTGTTTGTTGTGTTTGTGACCTTACTTTAATGCATGTATTGGCCTCACGTTTATACATACATTAAAGTGGGGGCTAAATGTAACGTCAAAAAGTGTCCCCTTGGGGACTTTTCCCTCATAAGGTTTAGCTCTTGGGTCTTTAGCATGCATTTAGGATATTTTAGTTCATATTTTAGCATCCCGATGGAATGAGACCTAGGTTCCATGGAAAATTGGACCTAGGTGGACCCCTTGAGTTGTACCTTGCCCAAAATAGGGGGAGGACTTGGGCGCCTGCACCCTAGTCTTGCCCTATTTTAGGGCAGCCCTAATTTTTGGGTGTCGGTTTATGACCGTTAGTTGGTTCTTTTGCCGACATGGTAAAGTTTGATTTTTAAAATCTTTGCGAGAATGCTTGTAGGTGCATATATAAGCATGTGTAGGTATTCATTTGTAAACCAGCTGATTACTAGCAAGCTATTGTGTTCTCAAGGTGATTCAAGGCTTTCTATTGTGTTGCAAGAGTAGACTTGTATGTTTTGTGTGTTGATAATTGCATATTTGAGCATCAATCTCCTCATGGCATGAAGAGCATCTTCCTCCATGAGAGCTTCACTACAAGGTGACATATCATTGTGTTTTTATCATTGATTCCTTTAGTTTTTGGCCTCTACCTCACAAGGGCACAGTCTCTTTATCTGAGAATGGTGTTTGAAGACTTAAGTGTCCTTTAGGGCATGACTGAGGCAAACCTCTAAACACCACAATCCCCAAACCAAGTCTTGTGATTGCAGGTTACAGGTGTCACATTTGGGAAAAGTGGAGTTACAGGAAGGAGTGGCAGCCATCAGGGATTCAGGATCTGAAGAAAAGTTAGACAAAGGAGCACTTCCAGGACTTGAGCACTCACATTAGTGTCCTCCGCAGACAGATCTCAGGAAATAAAAGTTGCAAGGCTGATCAGTGTCGAAAGGAGGTCCAGATTCCCCGAAAAAGCAGGTACCTTGGACTTGGGCACCCGCACCTTAGTCCCCAACTGTTCCACCTCAGAACCTTGAAAACAGGTATTCTGTGATTTGTTATTTTACTCCCGTCTGCAAGAGCTTTTTTTGTTATTCATCAATTTGTTGTCGTATTTACATAATTAAGGTATTAATGGTCAATTGGGCATAGGAGAAGGAAAATTTGATAATTAATTCCCTAATCCAAATTTTCCTTCAATTGTAAGTGACCTAGGGTATGATAGTGCTCACCACTCAACCCTAGATCCTTCAATGTTTAGTGGAAAGGAGGGTTTTAACATCTAAACAACAAAAGATTAACAAAATCCAATTTTACCCTAAACAACAAGTATCTCAAAATTGAGTGTAACAACAAGGTGAGACACCAAAACAATCAAAGTGCATGAAGCAGACGTATTGTTATGATTTGTTAGCAAAGATAAGACAACATCAAATATCACATGGAGTGATTCTACTAGCCAAGTATTGAATATATAAATGAACCCCATCTTCATATGGACTAGGTCCATTTTTGCTTTCTTGTTGAGGGGACATGTGGTTTGTATCAGTTAGTTGTTTATTTTCGTCATCCACCGACTAGGTAGAATCACTAGAAGAAGGTAAACAATAAAATGAGAGAGGAGAACAAGTGTCTTAGGAACAATTGCGTAGGAGGATGCCCCCAAGTCATCAACCGCAATGCTATGCATGTGAGACACAACACACAACAATAAAATAGATGAGAGGCAAGATAGAATAATGATGAAACAAATAGAATAATGATCACAACAAAGGCGGTCTCCCAGTATCCTTGAACTTACAAGAGTATCAAGGGTCATCCAAGGAGGCCTAAAAAAAACATAACACATTATGGGAGAACACAACACAAGAGGGGAGGTCACATAAACGAGCAAATAATGCTACGACGTAGGTGACTGCCAAAGTTAGAAATACTTACCTATTGCACAACTGAACTAGTGGTTGTTGACAAGAAAATCATCATCTTTCCAATCTCAAATGTTAGAGGAAAGAGGTACATAAGGTACAATAGCCCAATGTTTGTCATTATCCTTAATTTCTTTTTCTTTAAGTTTTTCTTTGCTTTGTTCAATGTTAGGTGGAATGTTTTCATGTTGAGGTGCATTTCGTTGGGCAGAAGCTTGTCTTCTCTTCTTCCTTTCTCTTGCTTGTCTATTCCTTTTTGTTTTATTGCTTATATCTCCAAAAGGAGTCTCATGTTTCTCCATAGGTTTTCATATCTCAGAAGAGGAAGCTTGTTCAAATCTAATTTGCTTTGATGAAGTGATTTGTTTTCCATGAGTACCTCTCGATCCTTGTAAGGATGACGGAGGAGGAACTTCAGCATAGAGTCCCTTACCTTTCGATCTAGGAAGTTCTTCTAATGCAAGTTGTTCTTCTCTTGTTTGAATAGGAGGCCCAACCACTCTAGATAGTAGTTTATCTTTGTATCATTTGTATGCTAAGAAAAGTTGAACTCTTCGTATCTTGTGTTCTCTATCAGGTCATGGCCAAAAGTAATCAAGAGTAAAGTTCTTTTGAGTAACTAAGTTTTGCCATGTATTATGATGAATAGTGTGTACTTGTCCATGTAAAGGAAATTTTATGCATTTGTGAATTGTTGAGGGGATAGCCTTCATAGCCTTGAGCCATGGATGTCCTAATTTTATGCGGAAGAGGTCAGATGAAGGGATGACATCAAATAATTGTTCCATGACTTTATCATATATCGTAACCAACAAGGATATCTTACCAAAATTAGGAATAAAGGCTCTAGTATGTGTCTTAATCATTATATCTGTAGGTTCATAAGATTCTTGTATCAACTCATGTGAGAAAAGGAATTCTTCTGTTGCTACATTTGTCATGCAATTAGGACCTATAAGTGTTCCATGCACAAGAACCTCCATTACATTCACTGTGATATAGAGAGGTCCTTCAATATCTCCCATTGTCTTATCATGAGGTGTGAATGTTATTTTAGGTTCAGGAGTCTTTCTTTTCAAATAAGGCCTAGGAGGAACCCTAACATTATTGTTGTGATGACAAGCCATGTAATGTAAAGTATGCAAGTTTTCAAGAAAAAGTACAAAATGATGTGCAATTTTTAAATGAGAAATGTATGTATGTTTTTAAACAAATGAAAGATCAGATTTAAAATATTTTCAACACCTATGCAAGGAAGTAGATGCAAAACTGTGCTTGTTTATGACCTAAAATGCTTAATTTTTTTGATTTTTTTCAATATAAATGCTCTAAAATGCAAAAGTAAGATGCAAATACATACAATGTAGCAACACTATAGTACAAAATCAGATTTGAAAGAGTGTTTAAAAGAGTAGTAAAATCTGAAACAAGATTATAACCACAAACCCTAGCTATTGCAAAGACTAGGTTATATGAAAAATACATAATTTTAAGAAAATTTTAACAAATGATGTATTAAAATGCAATGCAAATGATTATAGAATGATGTACTGATGTAATTTAAATCAGATCTGATGCAAATATTAGAAATTTAAATGATTTAAATGAAATGCAATGAAAATAATGTAGACTATGTCAAAATGCAAGCCTAGAATGCTTGATTTTTTCAAAATTTTCAATTTTTTTGTAGATTTTCAAATGCAATATGATGACAATGAAATGAATGAATACAAATCTAAAATACAACACTTAGCAAGGTGCAAAATGTAATAAGAACACGGGTTCACCAAAATATTATGTAGGGAAAAGGGGAAAGATGGGATTGAATAATTTAGCTAGATCCTCCTTTAACTACACACATTCAAGGACATTTAACCGAATTGAATCACAACTTCTACAAGAGGATTCACCTATAGGTTGGTTGTCACTTGTAATGATAGGGAAATTTGGAATTGATTGATTAATGTGTTAATTTTAGTTTGATTTATCTTAAAATCGTAATTATACAAAATCGTAAACAAACGGATGAAACCTGATAAATGCTCACACAAAGATAAACTAAATACAGACCAAATACATACCAGATTTTGATTTCTAGAATATGGAAAAGTTAGGGGCTAAAGAGCGGGTGCCCAAGCCCAAGGTACTTTTTCTGAGGGCTTCAAGATCTTTTCTGACACTGACTGCACCACTTCAGAGATTTTTTGTGACACAAAATTGAGGGGCAAAAGAGCGGGTGCCCAAGCCCTTCCTGAGCTATTTCCTACCTTTTTCTTCAAATACTGATTCGTTATGCTCTTCCATAGTCCCCTGCAACTACACTCTTCAAGATCTGACACCTGTCACCTACAATCACAAGAAGAGGGGTTGGGGGTTGTGGTGTTTAGGAGCTTGCCTCAGTCAAGCCCTAGAATGGCATTCAAGCCTTCCAACACCATTGTTAGATAGAGAGTGTGTATCCTTGTTGGATAGAGGAAAAAACAAATTGATAAATGATTGATTGAAGCACAAATAGATATAACCTCGGAGGTGTATCTCGCAAATAGATGAAGATCTTTCACAACATGAGAAGATGAAGCCAAATATGCAATAACAAACACAAGAACAACACAAGTTTACTCTGCAACACAATGAATGCCTTGAAGGCTCTAATTTCATAAGTTCACAAAAATATCATAATCATCTTCTAGTTTGCAAATGAAGTCCTAAACATGCTTATATATGCATTCCCTCTTTAATTTTGTAATTCAAACTTAAGATGTCAGCAATGGACACCTTTTAATAGTCTCCAAGCAACATTTAAATTTGGTACCCTACCAAAATAGGGCAGGGAAAGGGCGTGAGTGCCCTTGTCTTGGAACCAATTTTAGGACAGGGTTAAGCTTTGCAATGTCCCCTAAGTCCATTTTGACATGGGTTTTAGGGTATTTTGTCTTGAGATTCAATTCTAACATGCATGATCAAAACTAAGGGACCCGGGAGCTAAACTTAGGAGGTAAAAGTCCTAGGGGGACATTTTACGACATAACAAGATGTTAGGTTGTAAATTTGTAATAAACACCTTCTGAAGATCCTCATCTATAATCGAGTATTGAATTTGTGCAAAGAGAGCTTGATATTGACTAATGTACCCAGTTAACCTCTCTTTTAGAGCTTGTTTACAATGAACTAAATCAATCAATGAGATTGAAGGTCCAATATTTGCTTGGAAATGTTGTAAGAATTAATCAACTAGCTATGAAAAAACATGTATTGTCATTCACACCAGTTACCTGTATTATATTAGAATTGATGAGGTTTTGAATTTCATGCTTCAGATGGATACATCATTCAGTGTCATGTCCTGTCGAGCGGTGATACTGGCAAAAGGCATTAGCATCAAATGATGGTCCTTGTATCCTGTTACTATCAAATGGTTTTATAGGAGGAAGTTCCAAATATTGTTGCTTACTACTTGATTCATAATTGATTGAAGAGATTTAGATAATGGAGTAAATTGTCTTTGTTGTTGTTTGAATTGAAAAGGTGTCTATTTAGGATTACTAATAGCGAACATTTGTGATTGAAAATTGTTTGAATGTTGTCCATTTACCTTAATAAAGCTCTTATTGTTCCTCTTAAAATTGTTTTGAGATGGTCCATTCGTGGATTGACCAACTTGAGCCGGTGAGTTTTGATTCTCATACTGACCAGATGAAATTTGGTAATCATGAAGGGTTGTGCATAAATGTTGAAAGGAGCTATACTTCATCAAGATGGTTTTATTGTGGATGTTAGGTTTTAAATTCATAATAAACACCTTCTGAACATCCTCAATCTATAATCATGTATTGAATTCGTGCAAAGAGAGCTTGATATCGACTGATGTACTCAGTTAACTTCTCTTTCAAACCTTGTTTACAATGAACTAAATCAATTAATGAGTCTGAAGGTCCAATATTTGCTTGGAAATGTTGTAAGAATTGATCAACTAGCTGTGAAAAAGAATGTATTGAATTCGGAGGTAATGAGAAAAACCATTCCAAAGCAATATCTTTGAGGGATCACGGAAAGAGTTTTGCTAACAAGTCCTCTTCAAAGAAGAAATCACTACACATAGCCATGAATGCTGCCACATGAGTATTAGGATCACCTTTACCACTGTACTTTCCAAAGCAGGGAGTCTCAAACTTATCAAGCATTTGTGCTCTTAGGATTGAAAAAGATAAAGGACTACGAGCATGGTATGTTGGTATGCTAGGTTGAGAAGAAGCATTGGTCAAGTTTGTTACTTTTTGTTGTAAAGAGGTCATGTCTTGCAAGAGTTGGTTTAAGAGGGCATCATTCAGTGATGCAGTTGTTGTTGAGAAGAATTATAGGCTGTGGTCATGAAATTTTGAGGTGATTGGTTGTGAGTAGTAATGAAAGGTGGTTGAGAATAATTGTCAGTGAAAGGTGGTTGAGAATAGGTGGAATGGAGGGGTGGTTGAGAGTGATTATTCATATAAGAAGTCACCCTAGGTGCTAGGTTTTGCTAATTGAATCCCACAGTCTTGTAATTCTGTGAATTTAAACCATTAGATACTCCCATACTAGTGGTAGCATTACTACAAGCTTGTGCATTAGTAGTGAGGATTGATGATGTGAAAGTAGATATTCCAGTAGTTGATATAGGTGTTGGTACCTAGTATGATTCAATGATGACACATTATTAATAGAATTCACACAATTCTCCATTGGCATAACATTATGATTTACTATATGACCTAATCCATAGAGCATGTTAACACCATCTTGTCCTTCTTTTAACAACTCTCTTAAATTATAAACAACATGCACTGTTGGTTGTGTTATCATCTAAATATGCACCCTGACTAATTTGCAAAAATTAGTCTATTTGATGAAATATGGGAAGACCTCTAAAGTTGTGGGTCACTTTGTAAGCAAAGGTCAACCTCCAGAGAAGGCCGGCTTCCTAAACTGGTTATCACCTAAACTAATGATTTTTTGTAGAGAAAATGGAAGGAGGCAAAGTCAGAAAAACTAAACTAAAAAATTAAAGCAAAATGGTGATACATCGAACTGACAAAGACGATGAAACTCAGACTTGATCACACTTAGCTTGAAACTAGTGAAAATGAGATTTGCACAATCTATTATGGATGCTTTTGCATAAATATTTCACTAAAAGGTTTAAGGATACAATAACTTGTAAAAGGGAAAGAGCTTCACAATTAACAAGTTACATGCATTTACCAACACAATTAGTAACCTGCATCAGCTTACTACTAGCAGCAAAGGTACAATATATGAGACAAAGTTACAAGGAAACTAAGACAATTTTACAAATAACTTGATCAATCATTCAATGTACACAAGACTACAATAACAAAAGAAAGGCATGAGTTTAAATCACTAGAAATAACTAAGGCATCCACTTATTCCATGTCCAAAGATGAATGAGTTACAAATTGTCAAAATCTGAGCAAGGATGATAAATCACAAGTCTCTGAAATCTGCATGTGAGAACCGAGTACAAAAGAGTCACAAAAGTGACTATATCAACCACTATCCAAGTGGTCCCACAATAGAAGGAATCTCCAACTAATTGGGGTCGGATGCCCCCAAAAAGCCTAAAATCTAGGACCTATATCCTCTCTAAAAGTGTCCATAATGCAAGAAAAAGTCCATCAGGACTTAGTCAAACATAAAGAGTCATGAAAACAAGCCTAAAAAGGACTCTAAGAGCAATAAAAACTCCTAGATACCCTCTCCAAAACAAAACAACTACTAACTGCTCTTAAGACCTAGTCAAACCTTCTCTCCTCCAAGGCAAAATAAAATGCTATATCCTTGGCATGTGTATGCCACATCTTCACAACTCAACTATATTCTCTCAAAGACAATAAAATCCTTCAACACTCTCCATCATACTCTCCTTTGCATTAAAAGTTAACAATATTCCTCAAATGATTCATAATGTCACCATTTTGAGGTCATTGTTTTACATTTCATGATATGCAAGGAAAAGATAAATAAAAGTCAAAAAGCACTGAAGTGCTGCCTAATACAAAGGGGATCAAAAACATAAAGGACTTAACAAAGTCTTAATTATGTTCAACTAGGCCACCTCATGGCACACTCCTAGGCATTACATCCTTAATGTCTTGGACCACGGGCAATTTTCTAAATTATATATTAAAGAAATAAAAGTCAACAAAGAAAGGCAATAGGGTCTTTACGATTTTGAAACCCTAGGACACAAAAGCACTTTTCGAAGCTCATTTTTACACTTTGCATTTCTTGTCATTCTGCTCTGCCTCCATGAGGGTTTCACCAGGACATTTTTTTAGCTATATCTACCATTTTTTGAAGGCATCTTCTTTGTAGTTCAACATTTTCCACTCCAATGTTGAAGGTAAGCATGAATATTCCATCTTTCTGGAATGAAAAGGCAATTTGCATGATCTTCTGTAGCTTTTTAATCACTGTATTTGATGGATTTCTTTGTATTCCTTCATGTCTGAGGTAGATGGTTTTGTTTTATGCACAAATGATTGTATTTCAAAGCATAAGCTATAGGAAACAAAATGGAAATTTGTCATCTCCCTGTCATTTCTTCTTACTGTGCAAAAGATGTTCTCTGTGTATCTCATTTTTGTAACAACTCCTTTGTTCTATGACAATTTACCTAGGGTTTCATATTGGTAAAACCCTCACTATAGGTTCTCTTGGGTTACAGTATGCGATTCTTGTTTTCTACTAATAGAAAAAGGCATTTTTGGGAAAAATGCACTTAGGGTTTGATAAAATCAAACAAAAACCCTAGCCTTTCAGAACTGCTATGATGAAGAGCACTTGTTGTAGTTTATGTCTCTGAAGCACTACATTTTTGTATACTATGAGCATATATTGTTGAATATACTGAACATGTTGACTCCTTTCTGGTCCATGCACTGGTAGTAATTAAAAGATGTTCTTGTAGCTGTTCAAAATGAACAAAATGTACGAGATCTAGGCATTCTATTTTTTGATCATCATGACGATCATTTCTGTATAATGTTCATAGCATTTCCATGATGTATATACCATTAAATCCTGTAGGTGCTCAAAATGGACAAAAATGAAGAAGTTTTGAAATCCACTTCTGGCTGGGTGCACTAACAGTCTTATTTCTATGCTCTCTTGAATGTAATAATCATGATTTGTACAACTACTTGACTTACATTGATTCTCAAATGAGTATTTAGTCATTGCTAGGTGACTGTTATCATCATTCTCCTTGACTGCTTTTCCTAATGACTGTTCATTGTGTTTGATCACTTTGCACAAGGCCATGATACATGGACCTCCATGACATCTCTTTTCTTCTCTTTTTGTGACTATAAGTATCCACTAGCAAGGCTGTTACCTTCCTTGAAATGACTAAAGTATCCTTCTTCACTTATTTTCACTAGACTGGTTACAGATAACTCTGTCTTGGGACTACTCAACACTGACAAGGGATTGCTTTCTGCTGTCAAGGTCTCTATCAAGGCTCATGGTGACTGCTTTTCATGTCTATAACTATGTCTTCCTTTTGCTACTGCTCTTGTTCACTATCGACATTTCACACAAGCACCTCAATAGACCTTTGACTGTCCAACATGCCTTAGATAGTCTTCTTAACTATCTCTATAGTCTTCATTATATAGCTACTATTATCATTGAAGATTGACTAACTATAGCATGTGGTAAGGATAAACCTCTTTCTTGACCACTGACTAAACACTGATATTGTTACATTTCCCTTAGAGATTGTCTCCTTGTGACTGTGTTTCATCATATCACTTCAAAACCCTGAAAATGCTAATGCATGACTACTTACTTATACATTCTATTTTCTCTTCTTTATAAACAAATGAATCAATGGTGATCATTCCTCATATCACATTCTCTCAGATTAATCTCATAGAGTTTGCATGCTTATTCATTGCTTGTACAAGATCAGAGTAACCTCTACTACTCCACTTCACTATCTCAAAGCTTAAAATGGACCCTTTGTAACTGTGTATACAGACTTGCTCTGTCTTTCTTAAGTCACTCTTGTCAGTGATCTGTTCCCATATATAAAAGCTTTCTTCACAATCATAACCCTTGACCTCTGTCACATACACATTACTAGGAGAACCCTCATGAACTCAACAAACTCATCCTCTTCATAGACTTCTTAAAAAGAGCTGAAACTTAGATTGATGTCTAAGTGTATGAACTATCCCTTACACTATTTCTTTCTTATTTATGATCATCACTACTATCCTCACACGAACGTTGTTCCTTCATACTTCATTGCACTCTGAATCTTGTCACTGTCTATGATATCTCCTTTATCTCATTGGAATTGACTCTTATGACCACTGTCAAAACTTCTAGAGTATTTTTACAAATCTCTTATTGCAAGCATAGACCTGAGATTTTAGTGACATACCTCTATATCTTCTTGCTCTATTCATTGTTTTCATTCCATTGTTTGATGTCCTTTAACATGCATGTTTCTCCTTAATGACTGTTTCTTTGTTGTTGTTAACACTAGGGAGTTGCAAAGTTTAACAAACATTTATGACCTCTCAACATATTAGTAGGACTATCTCTTTTAAGCCTGTCATTGTGATTGATGTTCTAGAACTTTGGTGACTGCTCCTACCTTTTATATGACTATGACAGTCACAAAAGTTGCTCCCTATGTTGTTAAGGGCTGCTTCTTACCTTTTTTTTTAACCTCAATCTATGAGTGTTGGGCATAGATCAACCTCTTCCTTATGCATACCTTCACAAGGTTGGAATAACCTTGAATCTTCTTACTATTAGTTGTTAAAATTGCATGTTGTATTAAATCTCTACCTCATTCATAAATTGGTGACTACTGCTTAAGACAGAGAGGATTGTTCTTCAAATATCAGACCTATCCTTCAAATCTACTTGACTGTTTAGTAAGCTCTCATCCTGAGTTGACTGTTCTATTTGGCATCAAGATTGTCACTGCTCTTTTCATGATTGTCTTCCTTCAACTCTCATCTCATAGTCAAACTCTTGCCTTCGTGACTATTGTCACACTATTATTTGATGACTGCTATCTCCTATTTTGACTAGTACTATTGCATGACCTTTGTAACAAACTCTGCACTATCTTCATGGTTTCCTTTGACTGTCATAGACCTATTTATCTCAAAAGATTGTTTGAAAGCATTGATGTTTTTCAATTAGGCATGCTTGGCTCAACCCTCATGGGAGCCTGGTGTAGGAGCACCTACCTGACAGCTGGCCTTCATGAGGCAGTTAGTTGTTTTAGGTCTTGTTTATGTCTTCAAGAAGGTCTGTTAAGACCAAATGCATGTAATAAGGTCATGCCGATCATGATAAGATCATGCTGACCATGCTTTTGCTATTTTTAGTTAGTTTGTTAGAACAGCTGTCATGCTGTAGGGTCCGATTGGATCTCCCAGCCGCCTGGAGAGTTCCCAGCCGCTTGGAGTCGGGTCAGTAGTACTCGTAGGAAAATCTATTTAAGCATGAGGATCGGTTGATATTGGATAGACAGAGAGATATCATCGATTGATAGTATAGTATTGCATTTGAGCAGAGGAGCTAGAGTGTGCTGTGTGAGAAACAGTATATTGTATTGCATCTTTGAAATCAATAAAGATCCTATTTTCATCTGTTGTCTGATCTCCTTTGTGTAATCGATTTGCTGGTTTGGGTGGTTCCATGGATTCACTGATCCATTCCACCGGTTGAATTCGTCTGATCGGTGGAATGGCGATGTACAGTAGGTTAGGTTGTAGTTTGTTTGTTTGCATGCAGGTGTGCAGGATCGTTGTCAAGAGATGTTGAAGACCCTAGCATGGGCATGTGCTAGGTCGAGCTGATAAAGTGTGGAAGATCACCCTGAGAGTGGATCGGGTCGTCCCTGGAGGATCGGTGAAGTGAAATTTTGCTAAGGTTGGAAGTTCGTTAAGACGGCATCATCAGGATATTTCTGCAAATATCCTGCAGTCAGTTCGGACATCGTCATCCGGATAAGTGGAGGAGAGCATGATGCTTTCGATTGCTTGAAGTGCAAGTGCGTCAGGGTGATCATCATCAGGAGTTGCTGAGGAGGAGCGTATCGGCATAAGGAAGAAGATCGGGTTGATCGCGGGCCGAAAAAAGCTAAGTTTGGCCAACAGCAGGATATGACGTCATCATCATCATGATATACGTCATCAGGACATTTCGGAGCAGCAGGATATTGAGGAGCTGCGGGTGACGTCATCGTCATCAGGATATACGTCATCAGGATATCGGGTGACGCAAGCATCGAGGGGACGGTGCGAGGAGTTAAGGTTTGTCATCATCAGGATAAATGGAAGGAACCGGATGTTCTTTATCCTGTTGATTATCATGATGTTGAATGTAGTGAAGACGGAAGTTGTCGCTGAAGTGAATAGTGGACGTCAGGAGGATGTTCGCGCTGGTCGAACATGATGATGCTGCCGATAATCGAGTAAGGTGATGCTGTTGACAGGTGAAAGTGTGAAGGCTTGTCTGCAGGAGGATATCGGTCGGCAGGTGAAATATGATGATGATGCTGACAGTGAAGTCAAATATGATGATGATGAGGATAAATATGATGATGATGATGGGCTGCAGACGTCCATGCTATGTGTTAATGTTTTAGTGTGGATGCCTCTGCATCATAGTGGTATCAGAGCTCAGCAAAAGGTCTGGGCTGTTGTGTGTTGATTCTGTCACCGAAAGGGCAGAGGTAGAGTTGATTGTGTGTTGTGTGTTGATTGAGAGGTTGACAAAATGCCTCCAAAAGGTAGTGGGACTGCAAGGGAATTGCAGGAGATGAAGGAGAAACATGCCAGAGAGATGAGGAAGATGAAGGAGCTTGCTGAAGCACTTCAAGCCAGGCTTGTAGCCCTGGAAAAGAACAAAAAGAGGGAAGTGGCAGACAGTGAGTCTGAAGAAGATGAAGATACTGTTGAAGAATATGAAGAGGTAGCTGAAGATCTGGATGCTGAAGACCAGAAATTTGCAAAACTGTTAAAGGCAGTGCAGAGTGAAAAACCTAAGGTAAAGGTTGATGTTTCCAAGTATACTAGAAGTTTGAATGAAGATGAATTGCTGGATTGGATTGCTGCACTTGATAATCACTTTGAATGTGAAGATGTTGCTGAGGATCAGAAGGTGAAGATTGCAAAGACCAAGTTAGGAGGTCATGCTTTGGTATGGTGGGATTATGTACAGTCTGAGAGAAGGAAACAAGGGAAGTCCAAGATCACTTCATGGGATAAGATGGTAGCAAGGATCAAAGGTAAATTCTTGCCAAGGGATTATGAAATCCAGATGTTTAAAAAGTTGCAATTTTTAAAGCAGAAGGAAAGGGATGTGAAGGCATATACTGAGGAGTTTTATAAGTTGAGTATGAGATCTGGTCATCATGAGAATGAGGTAGAAAAGGTGGCTAGGTACTTGGCTGGTTTGAGGTTGAACATACAGGATGAGTTAGTTTTAGCTAACCCTAAGAATGTGGAGGATTGTTATCAAATGGCAATCAGGATTGAAGAAAAGATGAATAGAGGACATGATAAGTCCATGAGAGGAAGAGGAAACAGTATGAGGGGAAGAGGAGCAGCCCCTGCACAAAAGCAAACCAATGAGGGTCAAGAAGACACTGGTAAAGGACAGGGACAGTCTGATTTCAGAGGTGGATGGAAAGGTAATAGAGGCAGATTTGGAGGTGGTAGAGGTTCTACTACATTTTTAGGAAAATGTTACACCTGTGGTGAGTTTGGTCATCCATCTTTCAAATGCCCAGAAAACAAAGGTTCATCATCCAGAAATGATAGAACTAATGACAAGAGAGTACAACTTGTGCAAGAAGAGAAAGTAGAAGAAAGTGTGCAGAGTTCAAACACTTATCAAAAGGATAAGGAGCCTGATAATTATGGATACCCAGAAAGTGGAGAATCTCTGCTGATGAGAAGAACAATGACTACCATGAAGGTACCTGACAAAGAATCCCCACAAAGAAGAGCTCTTTTCAAGACCACATGCAAGAGCAAAGGTAAAGTATGTAAGGTTGTCATTGATACTGGTTCAACAGACAACATGGTATCCCAAGAAATGGTGGATAAACTGAATTTGGAAAGGATTCCACATCCACACCCTTACAAGGCATCTTGGGTGAGTGATAGTCAATCACTTTGGGTATATGAACATGCATATGTGGATTTTCAGATTGGAGCATATCAGGATAGAATTTTGTGTGACATTTTGCCCATGGAATGTTGTCACCTATTGTTGGGTAGACCATGGCAATTTGATAGGAGGGTACTGTATGATGGGTATGCTAATACCTACACCATCAAGAAGGATGGGAAGACTATTAAGTTGATGCCATTACAGGCAAATGCTGCAGTACAGAAGGCAGCCCAAATCATTTTAATGGGAAAGAAGGAGTTTGTGCAGATGCCTAGAGGAGCAGGCATAAAGGCAGTTAAGGACACTGCAGGGACAGAAGTTGTTCAAGACAACAAGTTGAAGAAAGTTTTAGTTGTGACTGACAGAGGTCAGCAGCAGGTTCAGAAACAGGTCGCACACAGCAATCAGTTCAGAAGAATGACAAGGATGTTGTCATAGTTGGGACTATTGCTTGTCCTATAAAGATTGACAGAAAGATAGAGTTGAACATTACAGAAGTTCATGAGGCAGTTCAGACAGAGGTTCTGGTCAGACAATCTGACAAACACAGAGACAACCTAAGAAAGGCCTACATTGACAGGCATGAGGATTTACTTGCCAGCAAGCAAGTTACAGTTCAGAAGTCTTGGAGCAGCCAAGAGCCAGCAGTGGATACAGCTGGAACAGGTCAGAAGACTGACAAAGCAAAGTGTAAAGGTGGAGGACTTCCACATACTAAACTCATGGGACATGAGTTCTTTTCTGTTGGGGAGTATGGTGCAGGAGCACCTACCTGACAGCTGGCCTTCATGAGGCAGTTAGTTGTTTTAGGTCTTGTTTATGTCTTCAAGAAGGTCTGTTAAGACCAAATGCATGTAATAAGGTCATGCCGATCATGATAAGATCATGCTGACCATGCTTTTGCTATTTTTAGTTAGTTTGTTAGAACAGCTGTCATGCTGTAGGGTCCGGTTGGATCTCCCAGCCGCCTAGAGAGTTCCCAGCCGCTTGGAGTCGGGTCAGTAGTACTCGTAGGAAAATCTATTTAAGCATGAGGATCGGTTGATATTGGATAGACAGAGAGATATCATCGATCGATAGTATAGTATTGCATTTGAGCAGAGGAGCTAGAGTGTGCTGTGTGAGAAACAGTATATTGTATTGCATCTTTGAAATCAATAAAGATCCTATTTTCATCTGTTGTCTGATCTCCTTTGTGTAATCGATTTGCTGGTTTGGGTGGTTCCATGGATTCACTGATCCATTCCACCAGTTGAATTCATCTGATCGGTGGAATGGCGATGTACAGTAGGTTAGGTTGTAGTTTGTTTGTTTGCATGCAGGTGTGCAGGATCGCGGTCAAGAGATGTTGAAGACCCTAGCATGGGCATGTGCTAGGTCGAGCTGATAAAGTGTGGAAGATCACCCTGAGAGTGGATCAGGTCGTCCCTGGAGGATCGGCGAAGTGAAATTTCGCTAAGGTTGGAAGTTCGTTAAGACGGCATCATCAGGATATTTCTGCAAATATCCTGCAGTCAGTTCGGACATCGTCATCCGGATAAGTGGAGGAGAGCATGATGCTTTCTATTGCTTGAAGTGCAAGTGCGTCGGGGTGATCATCATCAGGAGTTGCCGAGGAGGAGCATATCGACATAAGGAAGAAGATCGGGTTGATCGCGGGCCGAAAAAAGCTAAGTTTGGCCAACAGCAGGATATGACGTCATCATCATCATGATATACGTCATCAGGACATTTCAGAGCAGCAGGATATTGAGGAGCTGCGGGTGACATCATCGTCATCAGGATATACGTCATCAGGATATCGGGTGACGCAAGCATCGAGGGGACGGTGCGAGGAGTTAAGGTTTGTCATCATCAGGATAAATGGAAGGAACTGGATGTTCTTTATCCTATTGATTATCATGATGTTGAATGTAGTGAAGACGGAAGTTGTCGCTGAAGTGAATAGTGGACGTCAGGAGGATGTTCGCGCTGGTCGAACATGATGATGCTGCCGATAATCAAGTAAGGTGATGCTGTTGACAGGCGAAAGTGCGAAGGCTTGTCTGCAGGAGGATATCGGTCGGCAGGTGAAATATGATGATGATGCTGACAGTGAAGTCAAATATGATGATGATGAGGATAAATATGATGATGATGATGGGCTGCAGACGTCCATGCTATGTGTTAATGTTTTAGTGTGGATGCCTCTGCATCAGAGCCCATTTAACCCCACATGCTGAAATCAAATGAGTGTTAAATGACACTTGTATCTTCACATGAAACAAACATGTTAGGAAAATAAATGCATACTTTGGATGTGTTTGATGACTTGATAGTTCTCTAGGACATCCAAGGTATAAATTACTTATTTAATGCATTTGAGGATCAATTTGTACATGCATAGGATATTTGTTCATGTATGCTTTGGGACCATTCATTGCATAGAGTATTACCCTAACATCAATATTTTTTTCAAATGCAGGAACTAGGAACACATGGAGTTTGGAGAGACAAAGAAAACTCGGGACAACAGGACAACTCACTAGAACTAGAACCAGTCATTCTCAGGAAATGACTGGCCTCTTACCCTACATGCACATTTATTTACATTTACTTATTCATGTATAGATTGTTCTTCAATTTCATTGAATAAGAAAAGTTAATCTCATGGCTTGTGTGAGATAATGCACATTTTACATTCAACAAAGATTATTTATTTGTTCAGAAAAGATTTGTATAAATCTTTCTTATATTACATGCACTTGGATAAATGTAGTAATTTGATAATCATAATCTTTTAAATTATTTCATTTATGCACTTGAATGTAATGTAATAAGGATCAGATAAAAATGTACCTTTTAAACTTTGAATCAAAGCTCTACCTGAATGAACTGTAGTGAAATTTAGGTAACAGGTTGTTTTAAATTCCCAACCTAATCTCAAGGAAAAAACACAGATCTATAGAATAGCCACTTTCTAATAACTGACCTGCCTTAAGGGATTGGCCAACAAACAGGAAATAGGGGTTTTCAATCCCTCTTTCCTCTACACTTTAGGCTTTGTGAAACCAAGGAGGGTGTTCCTATTTTTGGAATCTTTCCCTTTTGGGGAAACAATGTTCTATTCAAATGGATGGGGGTCCCTGAAGTACTTGCTCAACACTATTCCAGAATGTATGATAAGTAAAGAGATGGGATGGATTCTTAAGCTTTAATCATTTTCTTTGCAGAGGAACACATAAAATAAAATTAACTCCTAACACCTATTGCTGGAAAGGAAAACATGTTGATTTCTTAAAATAATGATGAGGATGATTAAAAGGATGTAAACTTAGCATAGTATTTGTGAACAGACTAGTGCCTATCTAAGGGCCATAGAGTCAAGAAACATACAGAAGCATTTAAAGAATTGTGATATAATAAAACTTAGTTTACTGTAAAGATATAGTAATGCCTTACATTAAAACACTTTACTAATCTTCAAGTTGACCATACTTAGTTATCCCTATAAACCCATAGTACATTCTATATCCTCTAGCAGCCAATTATTTCACTACTTGAGCAAATGCTACAAGAAAAATACACAACACAGGAAATACTGTGATGATGAATAAACCTGATCCTTAATCAAATATATTCATAAATGTAAAATTGTATACATGAAGTAGGAGACAGTATACTTTAGAGACTCAACAGAATTTGTAAAGTAAATTGTTCAGTAAATTATAACACAGCCTTTGTAGCTCTATAAAGATATCTTAAAACTCAAAATGAAAAATTGGAAATGGACAACTGATTTATTACAGAAAACAAACTATTTATAATTCCTTCTTAACCAGATTGATCTCACATTTCAAACTAAGTCTGGAGACATGACCTCGAACTAATGAATTTTCATAAGCCCTAGATTCCCTATTATAAAGATAAGGGAACAAACAAGCTTTAGGCTTCAAGACAAAAGAAGTTATAACCAAAAGATGAAGTTGCAAGAGGAGGCCGATGCAACCATTTCACAACTATATGTTCTGCTTTCATGGTATATGCTGAGATACCCATAAGATTACGTGTCCTCTCAATTTAGGCGGGAAAAACAAGCTGTGATGTTGATGGGGGACTATTTGATAGATGTTGTTAGAGCTCACATACCCATCATATGCTACCTATTTGTTTGATAGGAGCATTCATCACCTAGCTTACCCACCTCAATTGGGAATGATTGCAAGCGACAATATCAAAAGAAAACCCCATTAACTAGAGTTCTTCGCTTTACGTCTATTGTAATTTGCAAGGATGTGATTCCTCTTTCAAAATTGAGTGGTCACGAAACAACTCAATCAGATAGAAACCAAATGAAATCACATTAGGCTAGATATGGAAACGCCATCTATCCGACGAGGTGGGCAGCAACAACAACAAAATGGGAGCACCCTGTCTTTATATGCTACATTCGGAAAGGAAACATCCCTGCTACTAGAGCTGATGCTTTGTTAGGAAAAGTAGAAGAGGGATGAAGGCAAAGGTAGAAATGATTTCCCTCTACACCTGATACTAATCTACCTAATCACAGACATAAGGAATGACTGGAATCAGGAGATTAGAACCCGAAGTCCCAATCCGGATGAGACAACAGGAAGAAGAAATGCTCATAGAGATTTGTAAAATGTTGCTATTGCTCCCAAATTTTCCCTGCACCACCTATTCCAAAGGAAGAAACTCCAAGTTTCCTAATTCTGTAAGGACAAGTTAATAGCCATGAGAACAAGGAAGAGAATCTAATAGAACAAGGGAGCAAACATAACACACAGGAACAGAGGAGAGCCATACTGTAAGTACATTTTAAATAGTATAAGGGGTATCACCAGCACTTGTCTATTTATAGAAATTCTAGGATGTAAGCATACATCTACACATCTTTGGTTCAATTAATTCCAATCATTTCAAAGCATTCTTGTCATAAATGGAAATCTCCTGAAGATTACCAAAAGTGAACAGAAAGATAGGATCTCATAAATCTGCATAACTGAGAATAGCACTTCTTGCACTGAATCACAACAGGCCAGGTGTCTTGGTTTCCACAATTTAGCACTGTCATCATGTCAAATTTCATCACACAATTGATGAAATGTCATTCCTGGTAGAAGCATGAATTTCCAAAGGTCGAGCCTACATAAGTCAAATCTTTCTATTAATAAATTCCTTCATAGTGGTGGCGATGGAGACTTTGCACATGCCTAAGTAGTTAATGCTTGCAATGAAGTATCATCATATTACTGCCAACTTATTTCCCTGTCACACTTTTAAATTTTGGTCATTGATCATGATCCTAGCTAACTTGATTTGAACGGCGCTGATTTGGCCCTTTCTGAAGTAGGAGAGTGATGGTTGCTTTTCCCAATGATGACTTGCCACTTGGATAGCTCTCCCAACCACAATCCCGAGAAAATATCTCCTTTGCAGTATAGTTAAGACCGCATTCCGCAATTCTGCAGGCAAAGGATATGGCCAGAGATATGGTCCCGGTGGAATGGCGAACAACCAATGGATCAACTGCATGTAATTAGGACAACTCTTCCACAAGTGGCCACGTCCATAGGACTATGACATGTCATGTTCTTGTTATTTAATGCACCAGTCCCATCCTTTTAGAATGCCACGTGTCAAGATTTCTGCCATTTCACAATTCGGTGAAGCATACTGATTTATAGCCTAGTGGAATGGCAGAGGAATGACAACTAGGATATCAGAACACACCCCTCTCCCAGCTGGACCTTTTCTTGAATACATGGTAGCCACATGTCAAACTTCCACCTTTTCGCAGCCCTCAGAGAGACTCCTTGGTGAAGCATGGCAGAATGGCAGAAACACAAAGAAATCACTTTATATTGTCTTGGGCCCGCCATCTTTCCCCCCTCGATAGTCACTGACCAGCTGTCACTCTTTCCGCTATTCCATAGGCACCAACTCTGTCAATATTTTATTGTTGGCAAAATGGCGGATACAAATCCACTATTGCCACCTATCAGGAAAAGAGTTAGTAGGACTGGACCTTCACATTTATGCATTAAAATATCATTTTCCTTCTAGGAAAAGGGGGCCAATGGATCTAAAAGATAAAGCTTTTATAGGCGCAGGCTAGAAAAGGTATTTATTCAGTGAGGGGCCGGTCAAATAATGTTCAAGGGGACATAATGAAGCAACTTAAATTCTGGGTAACAGGAGACAAGCGGTCACTAAAGAAATAGAACGAATGTGGCCTTTACATTCTAACTTTGGCATTGGGGTTTAGGGTTTAACTCCTCTTTTGGTATGCAAAGAACCCTAAGTTTGGAAATCCTTCAACCTGATGACATAAGCCTGAGGACAAAAATACTAGAACTGTGAAAATTTTTATATGGTTCCATTAGGCACAACTTCTTCAGCTATTCTTTTTTTTTCAACAAATGCTTGAAAATTAGCTAGTTCTTTATCAAGTTGTTAAATTTGCTCATCAGGTACATACATTATTACATAAATAGGATCTTCAAAATCATGAAATGTTTGTTCTTCCATTGTAAATGTAGGAGGTATGATATCTTGCAAAGTTTGTGTTTCTCCCTTTGTAAGGTAGGTATTCAATGAATTTTTTGATGTTGGTACACCGTTACTATCGGGAGCACTAGAAACCATTAATCTAAGACTTCTCCTTAAAGGGATGTTTATATTAGGGAAGTGGGTTATGAAACTCATACAAAAGCATACAACACTTAATGCACAAACTAATAGAACAAACCAAAGGAGTAAGGTAGTTATGTTTGTTGAAATACATAATGTGTAATTTTGCCAAAGGTGAAAGTTTCAAAGTTAGGATGCAAAAGTATGCACTATAATCCAACATTACACTTCAAAATCAGATTTGAATGAATGTTGAAAAGGAGTAGAAAAATCTAAAAATTAAATATACAAACCCTAGTTTTTGCTAAGACTAGGTTATATGAAAAATGCAACTTTTTAAGCAAAACCCTAGCAAATATAATATGCAAATGTAAAGTAAAATATCATGAAATGATGAAATACTATAATTTATCTCAGATCTAATGTAAGTATCAGAAAATTAAATGGTTTTATGATATGCAACACAAAATATGCAAAATTATGCCTTAATGTAAGACTAGAATGCTTATTTTTTCAAAATTTTCAAATGAATGCAATATTTTTTAATGTAAGATGATAAATATGATATGAATGAATGTAAAAACTAATTACAACACTCAGTAAGGTGCAAATTTAGTAAAATGTTAGGTTCACCAAAATGCTATATAGAAAAGGGGGGATGAGGTTGAAATGTAGTTAAGGTAAATTCAATCAAACTCTCCTTTCACCAATAACATTCAAAGGACCACAATCGAGCCGAGTCACTACAAATGGAGAGGACTCAACTACAGGTTGATGTCACTTAGGAATGATATGGAAAGATAGATTAGAATGCTAGATATGTCAAACCCTAATTCAATTAAGCCTTAAACCCTAATTATATGTGTTTAGGGTAAAATTGGATTTTGTTAATCTTTTGTTGTTTAGATGTTAAAACCCTCCTTTCCACTAAACATTAAAGGATCTAGGGTCGAGTGGCGAGCACCATCATACCATAGGTCACTTAGAAATGAAGGGAAACTTGGATTACGGAATTAATTATCAAATTTTCCTTTTCCTATGCCTAATTGACCATTAAAACCCTAATTATGCAAATACAACAACAAATTGACGAATAACAGAAAAAGCTCTTGCAGACGGGAGTAAAATAACAAATCACAGAATAATTATTTTTGGGCTTATGAGATGGAATAGTCGTGGACTAAGGTGTGGGTGCCCAAGTCCAAGGTGCCTACTTTTTCGGGGAATCTAGACCTCCTTCCTGAGATCTGCCTGCGGAGGACACTAGTGTGAGTGCCCAAGTCTTGGAAGTGCTCCTTTGTCCTACTTTTCTTCATATCTTGAATCCTTGATGCCTGCCAATCCTTCCTGCAACTCCACTTTTCCCAAATGTGACACTTGTAACCTTCAATCACAAGAGTTGGTTTAGGGGTTGTGGTGTTTAGAGGCTTGCCACAATCAAGCCCCAGAGGACACTTAAGTCTCTAAACACTGTTGTCAGACAAAAAGTACGTGCCCTTGTGAGGCAGAGGCAAAAACCAAAGGAATCAATGATGAAAACACAATATTATGTCACCTTGTAGTGAAGCTCTCATGGAGGAAGATGCTCTTCATGTCATGAAGAGATTGATGCTCAAATCTACAAATATCAACACATAAAACACACAAGTCTGCTCTTGCAACACAATAGAAAGCCTTCAATCACCTTGAGAACACAATAGCTTGCTAATTGGAATCTAGTTTTCAAATGAGTGCCTACACATGCTTATATATGCAACTACAAGCACTCCCGCCAAGATTTTAAAAATCAAACTTTACTATGTCGGCAAAAGAACCAACTAATGGTCATAAACCGACACCTAGAAATTGGGGCTGCCCCAAAATAGGGTAGGACTAGGGCGCGGGTGCCCAAGTCCTCCCCCTATTTTGGGTAGGGTACAGCTCAAGGGGTCCACCTAGGTCCAATTTGCAATGAAACCCAGGTCTCATTCCATCAGGATGCCAAAATATGAACTAAAATGTCCTAAATGCATGCTAAAGACCTGGGAGCTAAACCTTATGAGGGAAAAGCCCCCAAGGGGACATTTTTTGACGTTACAATATGATTCTGGGTACATATGGACAAGATACAACAAATGATCACATAGGAAGGCACTAAATACATATTAGAAACATACTAGGATTCAAATTTTCAAAGGTAAAAACTTTGAGGACACTGACGTGGGCACCCTAGTCCAACATGTCACTTTTTCCATAGATCTAGAACAATGAGGTGATGAAGACTGCAACCTACTTTAGAGTTTTCAGCACTGACAGTTGGGAGGACTATGGGGTGGGTGCCCTAGTCCAGTAGGTTAGGTTTTCTACACTTTCTTCTTAGATCCCTAATCTTTATCCTCTGCTCTACTTCTCTGCAACTCCACTTTGCAAGATCTTGCACCTATAACCTGCAATCACAAGAGAGGGGTTTGGGGTTGTGGTGTTTAGGAGCTTGCCTTGGTCAAGCCCCGGAATGACATTCAAGCCTTCCAACACTATTTTTAGATAGAGTGTGTGTCCTTGGTGGATAGAGGCAAAATCAAATGATAAGATAGATTGATTGAAACACAAATAGATATCACCTTGGAGGTGAAAGCCTCATGGGAGACTGAAGATCTTTCACACCATGAGGAGATGGATTGATGAAGCTAAATCTGCAACAAACAAACACAATAACTTTCTACTATAAAGAGGTGATGTCTTGCAAGAGTTGGTTTAAGAGGGTATCATTCGATGATGCAGTTTGTTGTTGAGTAGAATTAGAAGCTGTGGTCATGAAATTTTGAGGTGATTGGTAGTGAGTAGTAACAGAAGGTGGTTGAGAATAATTGTGAGTGAAAGGTGGTTGAGAATAGGTGGAATGGAGAGGTGTTTGAGAGTGATTATTCATAAAAGAAGTCACCCTAGGTGCTAAGTTTTGATAATTGAATCCCACAGCCTTGTAATTCTATGAATTAATGCCATTAGATACTCCAATACCATTGGTAGCATTACTACAAGCTTGTGCATTAGTAGTGCGAATTGATTATGTAAAAGTAGAAATTTCGGTAGTTAGTATAGTTGTCGATACCTGTGTATGAGTCTGTGATGACATATTAATAGTATTTGCACATTCAATCACTACCATAATGTTGTTATGCACTATATGGGCTAGTCCACATAGTGTATTAACACCATCTTGTCCTTCTTTTAATAGCTCTCTTAGACTATGAACAATAGGTACAACCTCTTTAGCTATCCTTTCTTTTTCCACAATTGCTTGAAAATTAGCTAGTTCCTTGTCAAATTTGTTTATTTGATCATTAGGTACATGTGTTATCACTTCAATAGGATCTTCAAAATTGTGAAATGTTTGTTCTTCCATTGTAATTGTAGGAGGTATGATATCTTGCAATGTTTGTGTTTCCCTCTTTCTAAAATAAGTGTTCAATGGATTTTCTGTTGTAGGAACACCATTGCTATCAAGAGCACTAGAACCCATTAATCTAAGACATCTCCTTAAAGAGATGTTTCTATTAGGGAAGCGGGTTATACAACTCATCAAAAAGAATGCAATACTCAATGCACAAACTAATAGAACAAACCAAAGGAGCAAGATATGATTGTTGAAATACACAATGTGTAATTTAGCAAATATACAAATTTTCAATCTAAAGCATTAAATGATGCCAAATTTTCAAATGAACAATGAATATATGCTTGAAATTGAATGCCAGATCTTAAATGAAGGAGTTTTATGACAAATGCAATGAAGCAACACAAATCTATGCTTATTTATGAACCTAAAATGCTTAAAGTTTTCACTTTTTTAAATGTAAATGTGCTAATAATGCAAATGTAAATACAAAGACACACAATGCAGATAAACTACAGTAAAAAATCAGATTTGAAAGAGTGTTTGAATGAGTAATAAAATTTGAAACAAGATTTTAATTACAAACCCTAGCATTTGAAATTACTAGGTTATATGAAAAATACAAAATTTCAAGCAAAACCCTAGCAAATGAGAGATGCAAATGCAAGGTAAATGATCGTGAAGAGATGAAATGCTGTAATTTATCTCAGATCTGATATAAATATTAGAAAATTAAATGTTTTCAATGACATGCAAGGAAAATAGTGCAAACGATGCCTTAATGCAAGCCAAAAATGCCTATTTTTTCAAAATTTTCAAATTTATGCAAGATTTTTGAATGTATGATGATGAATATGAT
This sequence comes from Cunninghamia lanceolata, assembly GCA_027924645.1. NCBI lineage: Eukaryota > Viridiplantae > Streptophyta > Pinopsida > Cupressales > Cupressaceae > Cunninghamia > Cunninghamia lanceolata. The sequence goes on from BSBN01000808.1 coordinate 586,081, forward strand.
ATGAATAAATGCAAAACTAATTTACAACACTCAACAAGATTCAATTTTAGTAAAAATAGAGGTTCACCAAAATGTTACGTATGAAAAAGAGGATGATGGATGTTTAAGGTGTTGTTAAGATAGATTAATCAAACCCTCCTTTCACACATACTCATTCAAGGACATAAACTGAGTTAAGTCACTACTGTTGCAAGAGGACTTAGGTACAAGTTTGGTGTCACTTTGAAATGATAAGGAAATTTGTAATGTATTGATGAATTTGTTAAACCCTAATCTGATTAAGCCTTAAACCCTAATTATGTGATTTCAGATTCAAACAGACAGAACACAACAAATGATCACACATGAAGACACTAAATGTAGATTAGAAACATACTAGGATTCAGATTCTAGAAAGAGGAAACTTTGAGGACACTGGGGCGGGTGCCCTAGACCAATATACCACTTTTTTTGTAGATCTGGAACTGTAAGGTGATGAAGGCTGCAACCTATTTCTGAGTTTCTAACAACATCAATCAGGAGGACATAGGGGTGGGCACCCTTGTCCAGAAAGAAATATTCTTTATTGTTTTCTTCAGATCCTGAGTCTTTATCCTCTACCTTGATCTCCTGCAACTCCTCTCTGCAAGATCCTGCAATTGTAACCTGCAATCACAAGAGAGGGGTTGGGGGTTGTGGTGTTTAGGAGCTTGCCTCAGTCAAGCCCCATAATGACATTCAAGCCTTCCAATACCATTGTTAGATAGAGTACATGTCCTTGGTGGATAGAGGCAAAATCAAATGATAAGATAAATTGATTGAAACACAAGATAGATGTCACCTTGGAGGTGAAAACCCTCACGGAGATGAAGTGCCTTCAAATCATGAGGAAATGAGTTGATGGAGCCAAATTTGCAACAAACACATACAAACACAACATAATACTGCAATGCAACATAATGAATTCCTTGAATGCTCTTTGCTTGATAATCATAAGTTTGCCTTTTATCCACTAGGAGTAAAATGAAGTCCTAAACATGTTTATATATGCATTCCCGCTAACATTCATAATTAAAATTGAAAAGGCCAACAAAGAGAAACCTTTTAACATTCATTAACTGACACTTTTAAATTTGAGTCATGATTAAGCATTGAAGTGGCCCCTTAAGTCCCATTTGTCATGTGTTTCAAGGGAATTTGCTCTGGGATAAGTTTTACACATTCATGATTAATCTAAGGGGACCTAGGAGCTAAACTTATGAGGTAAAAGTCCTAGGGGGACATTTTACGACATAACATTTTTGAGCTACCGAGCAAAAGTTATTACAATAACAAATTCCCGTAAATGTGGCCTATTCTTAAAAATTGCACTTGAAGAAGCACAAAACACCTAGGTGGAGAGAAAAAAAACTAGCCTTCCAACAACTCGTTGGAAGCGACAAGAAATGTACAATACAATGGTGTTAACTTGAGAGGGGGTATTCACCTCCTACCAAATCAGACCTCTCCCTTCATCTTCGACCAATGAAGATATAAGGATTTTAGATATTGTATAAAGTAACTTAAAGTAACATTTAATGTTATTCATGTTAGAGTTGATGTTGAAGGATACCATTACAATTTGTAAAGCTTCCAAACAATGTAATGTTGCATGTAAACTTATGAGTGGATGCCTACCACAAAAGAAGGCATAGAAGGTCGAATGGACAAGTAAGAGGCTAAAAAAATAGAGTGGCCGAGTAAAATAGATAAACTTGTGAAGTGGCCAATTTTGGTGTTGAGAGACCAACAAAAGGGCCTTCATGGCCGATGGTAGGTGAGGAAGTCCAAAGAGGACTCATGCAGGTGATGGGGCCAAAAATCAAGCCATCATGGATGAGTTCAAGGTTTATGTGGCTGATCAGAAGGCGTTCAAGGCTCAGTCTTGGAGTAGAAGACTTCAACCAGAGCTCCGATCCATATGCCAAAAAAAGAAACAAAATAGAAACCACAACCCATGAATGCCAACTTCAAACAAACACAGCCTTCTGGTTTGGAGCAGGCATTAGCTACAGAGATCCCTGGCGGTTATTGTTGGTAGGAACAAAGACCACTTTTGAATGTTGTCGACCTGAAAAATAAAGCATATACAATATGTTTTTAAGGATCTGTGTTGTTTAGATCAAGTGTATTTAGACTTCATAGACCAAAAATCTAGGTCATTTGAGCACATTCATCTTCAGAGAAACAAAAGTTGCATAATGCAACATTTCTACAAAACCAGAATGTCTGAAAAGAAAATATGACTTAACTATAACATATGTCAACATGTAACACAACTGAATATCTTCATACAAGCAAAAACAATTTGGGACCCCAAATTTCCTTTTGTCTTCAAATGGTCTTTAAACATGCAACCATACTGCTCTTGCATTTAGAATTCCTACAAGAGAAAATGCAGCTTTATTTCTCCATCCTCTGTTGGCTTCGACAGCACATAGACAATGCATAGCAGTAAGGTTTAGACAACCGCTTATGATGAGGGAATGCCTATCTACACTAGTAAAAGCACCAAAGGTGCTATCAAATGGTCAATAGGGACAAATGTTTATAGGCCTATTGCTAGATAGTTTATATTTATATTTTTTTGTTTCGTAAGATTATAGATTATATTGATTTGAAAAAAGAAAATTAAATATCTAACTGCATATTGTTTGAAGTTATCTCCTATTCTTTCTACTTAACCTTGCAGGGTCTCCATTATGAAGAAAAATGGCCATGCAAGGCCTGCAAACTGCCTAGGTAAACAGTGCCAAAATTTGACCTATCGGGCATCAAAAATTGTTTAGCTACAGGGGAGAGAACAAAAACCCTACACAGACTTCTTACCCTATGCACCCACTGCACTAAAACCAAAGTAGAGAAACTTACATCTAACTATATCCAGTAAAGTTATTAATCAAAACCAAGATTTGCCACCGTTACCCTGAAGCCTTCTATCCAGTCGAAGGAGCCACCATGTGGTTCAATCTGCAACAGTTTCATCAGAAAATCCACACCCGCCACAACTTGTTCTCTGTGCAGAATGAGCAGCCAACCTTTAGGGTTTAACAGGAAGGGAAAATAATGAACCACCACCTCATTGTCCTCTAGCAGGTGAAAATCTGTAGGCCTAGGAATGCCCACACCTGGCTCGGCTACATTGATTATATTCGCCACTCCCACAAGCAAATTGTCAATGACAATTTGCCTTACCAAGAGGCCAGATTTATCCTTTGAAATGCCAGCATCTAACAAGGATGCTAAGAACTGGGACACAATGGAAGTGTCGACTCTGTAGAATTCACTCTCCTCTAGAAAAATTTTGCCCAAGATGACCTTCACAGCCAATAGAATAAAGTCATCATTTGAGCGTAGAATCCTTTTGAGTCAGCGATTAAAGACGGTTTAGGCCTAAGTCACACCGATATGTATAGAAGATAAAAACCATCGGTGAAAGTGAACAAATCAGAACAAAGCTTACAAGTCTTGCTGAACCTATGCTCACAACGATGAAGGATGTCAGTAACATGTTGTGACGATCACTCCGATGAAGGATATAAAGGAAGATATCGAGGAAACAACCATGATCGGATAGTTGGAATCAAGTTATTCTGATGTCATATCTTGTTCCGATGATAACAATGGCTACGTTCATCGATAATACTCTTACTAATATTCATATTAGAGACACTTAAGATATCTGAGTAAAATGTTATTCCCACGGTGATAAAGTAAGTTAGGCCAACGGTGGCCATGCCCATTTCTACATCAGGTAGACCTCAAAATATCTCACCGATAAAAAACTTATATATGTTTATATAAAAGATAACATCGAGGAGACAAAATGAAGGGTCACAACGATTGATCCACATGCAAATGTTCACGCCATAAGAAGATATTAGATCACCCTAACATTACAAAAGTCCTACCGATGAAGGAAGTTATGGCGATGTGACATCTCACAAAGATTACAAAAATTAATACACTGGAACAATTAATTGCAAATAAGGAAGAAATCTTTTGAAGAGCCATTCAAAATCACTACAATTAGACTCAAACGAATTGTTTGAGAGAAGCGCATAAGCGAGAACTCAGAGGAAAGGATAGAGGAGTTCAATCATCACATAATAGGTACATACTCAAAAAACCTTTGTGTGATAGATTACAGTTTGAATTTGCCATTCATAAGTGTAATGGAGACTCCAGTGAAAGGAAAGGGCAAAAAATAGTAGGGTGAAACCAATAAGCCCAAGAGACAGAAAATAGATAAAAGCCCTGATGAAAAAGTAAAAGACAGGAAATTGAATCAAGATTTAATTGACTAATTGCCTAGATCAACCCCTAAAACCTGAAGGTCTACACAACTTAGGGTAGAAGTAGAGAAATTAGAAGACAAGTGCAAATACCTTGGAAATGTGTGGACTCCAATAAGAGGTTATGAATTGTTCAAATTCCATTACAATAGAAGTTTCAAGAATTTCCCAGTGTCTAACCCATGGCACTTGAATTTGGGCAAATTGGTCATTCCTGATGTGTTTCTAAATGCAGAACTCCTCAAACTTCTGGCTAAGCATTATAATCCAAGTCTAAAGGCCATATGCAACCCATAAGGGGAGCCTGTTATACATTTGTCTAAGAATGCCATTTGTGAATTATTTGACTTAGATGATTTATGTACTGTTCCCATAGTTTATGAAAATTTGGATAAAGAGTACTGGAGAATGGATACCACATATAATGGATGGAGATTACCTATTCACAGGCCTAGGGTAGAGGGAGAAATGGTGCCTCTTAGTGATAATGATGGACCTCCATTCCATGTGTCGTTGTTTGAACCATATATACAATACACATATTATTCCGTGGGCCAAGTCCTAGGATCAGAAGTTCTTGATTTTATCACAATTCCTTTGATGGTGATAGCCATAGATATCCAGTGCCACAATGCCAGGCAGTTTGACTATGCTGCCTATGTTTTTGGAAGAGTTGATTCTGGTTTAACTGCAATCAAGAATAATGCCCCATCGGTCTCTTTTGAACACTACTCACTCCTCATGCACATGGTGCTTTAGTATGGCCAGGAAATAGGATTATGGCCAAGTGAATTCAAAGTTGCTCCAATGGACTAGAGGGGGCAAAAGTCACCCGTGAAAATGTGGACGAGGATATGGGACAACAGGTATGCCCATTCTAGCTATGTTCATTTTGAAGAATACTGTGTTAAAGTGTTGTATAGATGATTCAATCACCCTTGTGAATATTCATTGTCAAATGAAATAAAGAGGTTTCTCAGACCCAAAGATTTTGGTGGTCTTCCTACTATCACCCACAACTGGGGCGATTGGTATTGTTTCGAGGATTCAACCATGATTAGAGTTTATGGTTTTGAGGACACCCCGTTTATATTGCCCAAGATAGTTCTTGACATAATTGCCTACTTAGAAATAGTCAGGCAAATGAATTGCTCGACTGTGATGAACTTGAGCTCCTATGACAAGCAATCCTTTATGCCTAGTACTCTGTGCTTTGGGGATTTTACTGTTGTATCCAAAGAGGGTTATGGTCTCATTATGGATAAATTGATGCATTATAACATGAGATATGCAGAGGCAAGAAAAGGATTTGATCCTGAGGGTTTTATTGAACTTGCTAGGAGAAAACTAAACCTCAGTGGATATACACATGTCCCATATCCACATGATGACATTATCAAGAATATTGAAGAAGTTGAGATTGAATTGGTGATTGAGAAACATAATAGAGAACTAGAAGAGAAGAAGAGACAGCTTGCAGAGATAGAGTTGTTGTCCTCTGCTGATGAGGGGTCTGCAGAAGAAGAAGAGCCACATTAGCAGGCAACCACAATATCCAAATGAAAAATGCAATGCTATCAGTCTCCTGATATAGAATGTGATGAGGAGGGACCTGCTGATGAAGATCCTAGACAATTAGCATATGATTCTTTTATTTCAGATGATCAATTTATTCATTCTAAAGAGTTTAAATCATTTTTATATAAATGCAAAGGAAAAGAGATCAGGGAGTTAGTTGATAATGTCATGACTGACAATGAAAAACAATTAGTTGATATGTTAAAAACAACAGTGGACAATGAATTGAAAGCTATGACTCCTAGTAAGTGTAGACAACTGCTCAGAAAAGGAGGTGTTATTATATTTCTTGGACTTGATTTAAACTCTGCTTTGGTGTTCGATAGTTTTTTACATAATACTGATGACAATAATAAGCTCACTTTTGAGGGTGGGTGTCACAGAAGTATATATGGGCACCAAATATAACAACAATGAAAATTCACTAATGATTTTTAGACTTAGGGTAGACAACTAAGAGGGGGGGTGAATCAGTTGTACAAAACTTTCTTCCAATTTAAACACTTAACTCCACATCGTTATTTAGCAGCATAATAGTAAGCTAATCATGAAAGCACAATGCAGCAAATAAAGAGCAGAAACACATCAACACATGAGACACCAAGATTTTGACGTGGAAAACCTAGTTAAGGGAAAAACCATGGGGTGATTAACCCAAGATTGTATTCTATGTTAGAAGAATATAAAGAACAAAATGGCACATGCCAATTAGGGCTCACTACCCAAGCACACTGCTCACAAGAGGCTCACTACCTACAAGAGACACACTGTCTACAAAGAAATAAGTATCACATACATGAACTGGAGAATAGCATCTTCACCATGCTTGAATCAATTCCATTTAAGCCCAATACTTCTGCTCTGCCTTTTGCTCTCCTCCTTGCTACCACACACTCATCTCAACAAGGACAACTTTGAAATGACTTCGTAATCCCTTATTTATACAAGACATCAACTTAGGAATGATCATCTAAGTCAGCAAACATCCACAAGAACATCTGCAAGATGTATAACTCATCCAATCAGCCTATCTCAGGAAGAACACCATCATCTGGAAGTTGTTCTTCAAATGCAAACTCCAACTTCAATGCAGACCACCAACATGAACTGGACACAATCCAAAGACCACCACAAGCTTGCCTGAATCACCAAGAACATCCACACTTCATCTGCTTACTGAAATCCTTCTCTCCTTCATCCAGAACCTCAAGAACATAGTCTGTCATCACTGTCACAAAAGAATAGATGCTTGCGGACCTTCAAACCATGAACCAATTGAGTTGACACTCCACAAAGACTTCCTCAACACACCCTCAAATCCACAGAACAGGATAATGCATTTCTGAATCTCATCGGACCTATCTGTATCACTCTGTCACCACTGAACATCTGTCAGAACTGGTTTTACTTAAGCAGCCACAACTTCTTTAGATCTTCATGTGGACCTCTGAAATCTCTACTGGATCACCTTAAGACACATATCTGCAAACCCTTTAATCCGTATCCTCTGATCCTCATCCTATCTTAGACTTTTACCTTATTGTCATCACTATTCTTCACTGTTCCAGATTGAGACTAATTTTCTCAATATCTTCAGTACACAGCTCATCAAATCCTTATTATTAATGCAACAAGAGTATGTTGACATCAATGACAACACCGGTTAGGCCCATACTTGCAACAATATCCCCTTTGTCATTGATGGCAACATATGATGTGAAAAACTATTTTAACCATCAAGATAAGAGCTTCTCCTTACTGTCACAACTCCCCCTATCAGCAACAACCATTCACATGTCTTCTCTCCCTTTACTGCTCCCCCTTTTATTAGGAACCACTTGTTTTTCACATGTCTTCTCTCCCCCTTTGACATCAATGGCAAAGGGCACATACATACAATTTCACCACTTCAGAATCATACCTGCTGCTCCCCTTGAGTAGTAGCTCCCCATCATCAATCCGAACCACAAGATATGACTGTGATATCCACCAGATTGATGCACATTAGTGCACCTTAGTTCATCACCGGAGGGGCAATAACCCCTAACTTCTCCCTGAGATACTCAAAAGAGTCCTTAGGTAGAGGTTTAGTAAAGATGTCTGCAATCTGATCCTTGGAAGGCACAAACTCCAATCTGACTTCATTCTTGTTTACTTATTCTCTCAGAAAGTGAAACTTGATGGATATATGTTTAGTCTTTGAATGCAACACCGGATTAGATAGGTTTATTGCACTTAAATTATCACAGAAGATTGTGATAGGTTCCTCATACTCCACTTTGATATCTCTTAGTATCTACTTCATCCACAAAACTTGAGTGCAACTACCTACTGTTGCAATATATTCTGCTTTAGTTGTAGATAGAGATATTGCCTCTTGTTTCTTGCTTAGCCAAGAAACCAATCTCTTCCCCAAAAATAATGCTCCACCACTGGTACTCTTCCGGTCATCCACATCTCCTGCCCAATCCGCATCTGTATATGCATGAAGAGAGAAATCATGATCTCTAGGATACCACAAACCATACTCAACTATCCCTTTTAGATATCTAAAAATCCTCTTGATTGCCATGACATGAGATTCTTTAGGATTAGCCTGGAATCTAGCAACTAAACCAACAGCCTGCATAATGTCTAGTCTAGTTTGAGTGAGATACAATAGTCCTCCAATCATTGACCTATACTTTGTCTGATCAGCCTTAGGAGATTCATCATCTTTGCTCAATTTACATCCGGTTGCCATGGGAGTATTCATTGGTTTTGAATCTTCCATCCCAAATTTCTTCAACAATTCTTTCACATATTTGGTCTGAGAAATGAAGATTTCTTTCTTTGTTTGAGTGATTTGTAGACCCAAAAAGAAGTTCATTTCACCAAGCATGGACATCTCAAACTCACTTTTCATTTGATTTGCAAAAGTTTTACACATACTATCTCTTCCTCCAAAAATGATATCATCAACAAACACTTCAACAATCAAGATGTTTTCATGATCAATTTTGAAATATAAATTACTATCAGCAGTACCTTTGTTGAAACCAATCTTCAAAAGATGCTTATCCAATCTTTCATACCAGGCTCTTGAGGCTTGCTTTAGTCCATATGGGGCTTGCTTTAGTCCATATAGTGCTTTCTTCAACTTGCAGATCATATCACCATGATTAGACAATTGAAATCCATCCAGTTGCTCTATGTACACTTCATCCAAGTCACCATTCAGGAAGGCAGATTTGACATCCATCTGATATACCTTGAAATCCTTAAAGGTAGGAAAGGCAAGAAATAATCTGATTGCTTCAATTCTTGCCACTGGAGCAAAAGTTTCTTCAAAATCAATTCCTTCTATTTGAGAGTAACCCTTGTAGACCAATCTGGCTTTATTTCTGATTACTTCACCAACTTCATTCAGTTTGTTCCGAAAGACCCATTTTGTTCCAATCACATTCTTGTTTCTAGGTCTGGGAACAAGATCCCAAGTGTGATTTTTCTCAATTTGCATCAGCTCTTCCTCCATTGCTTTAGTCCAGTTTTCATCATTGCAAGCTTCATTCACTGTCTTAGGTTCAATATTTGAAATCAGACAATACTCTTCTGAATCTTGAGCAATTCTTCTTCTTGTTTGTACTCCTTTGCTTTTATCACCTATGATCTAATCTTTAGAGTGGTTTAGTCTTACATACCTGGGAGCTTTGGGAGTTTCTTGTACTTCTGATTCTTGATCAGGCTCATTGAAACTCATCTCTTCTTCCTAGTTTACCAGATTAGTTTGAATCTGACTTACAGAGGAGGCTTGGGCTCCTTGAGTCAAAACACCATTTTGATCATCTTCATCATATTCATAAAACCTTGAGGGTTTCTCAATTCCCTCATCAACCTTCACATTTGTGCTTTCTATTATCTTTATTAGTCTCTTGTTATAACACTGGTATGCTTTGCTTTGAGTAGAGTAACCAAAGAATATTCCTTCATCACTTCTAGCATCAAACTTTCCTAGATCTTCATCTCTTTTAATATAACATTTGCTACCAAAAAATTTGAAATACCTCATAGTAGGAGTGATGCCAAACCAAAGTTCATAATGAGTCTTACCGGTATTGCTTCTGATTTGAACTTGATTGAGAGTATAGACTGTAGTGCTGACAGCTTCTCTCCAATAGATCTGAGGAACATTTGCTTCCATCATCATGGTCCTAGAAGCTTCCTAGATGGTCCAGTTCTTTCTCTCCACTACTCCATTTTGCTGTGGAATCCTAGGAGCAGACAACTGTCTCTTTATTCGATGTTTCTCATAGAACTCTATGAACTCACTGATGTGAATTCTCCACCTCTATCAGACCTCAAACATTTCAATTTTAGTCCAGTTTCATTCTCTACCATAGCCTTAAAAATTTTGAATTTCTCAAGAGCTTCTGATTTCTCTTTTAGAAAGGTTACCCACATCATCCGGGAATAGTCATCAATTAGCAACATAAAGTATCTATCACCTTGCACACTTCTGATTCTTGCCGGACCACAAAGATCAGTATGAACTAAGTCCAATAATCTGGTAGAAGACAGTTCCTTACTTTTGAATGTGACTTTGCTCAGCTTACCCAACTGACATTCTTTGCATAGGCTATTAGTAGGTTTCACCAATTTTAGAAGATCTCTTACAGCCTGAGTATTGCTTATCTTAATGATATTATCAAAATTCACATGACACATTCTCCTATACCATAACCAAATCTGATCAACTTGAACAAATAAGCAACTTTTATCAGTACCAACCAAGTGGAAGATATTACCTTTAGTTTGAGTACCGGATGCAATCTTTGTTCTGGAACTTTCAAAGATCTTGCATGTTCCATTCTTGAATTGGAGATCATAGCCTTTGTCCACCAATTGACCAACACTAAGAAGATTGTACTTTAGAGCTTCAACATACAGTACATTACTGGTTTTGTTCCTTCCATCAAAAGAAATAGTTCCTCTTCCTCTAATTCTACCAGTAGAATTATCACCAAACTTTACCACTCCTCCTTCATACCTTTCCAAATCTATGAACTTACTTTTATCACCTGTCATATGGTGAGAGCATCCACTATCAATGACCCAATCATCCTTTTCTTCAACTTGGGCAGCCAGAGCTCTTTGTACAACTTTATGATTGACAGATTCAGAGGATATTGGTTCTTCTTCCTTGATGGTAATAAACACCCATTCACTTCCGGATTTGTTTCCTATCTCTGATTCATCGTCTGTTACTCCTTCATTATCATCTTCTTCATGAACATAATAACAATTCTTTTAGAACCTTGATCTGTTAGGATTTGGCCTTGAAAATTTTTCCAGACACTTTGAGGCAAAATGACCAATCTTATTGCAGTTAAAACATTTAAAAGGCAATTTTCCTTCATACTTACTGGATCCTCTTGGTAGTCTCTTTGCAATAAGGGCTTCAAGTTGAGCAGTTTCTACTTCTTCTTCTTCCAGATCTTTTCTTGCTTTTTCATACCATGATAGTTTCCTTGATGAGTTCTCTCTCGGATCAAACCTTTGTTTACCTTTTACAGAGGCACTGGCTTTGAAAGCAAATTCAGTCTTGGGGGGTCATCTGCAAACTCTGTCATTTCAAATGCAGCTAATTTTTCAGCCAATTGATCTCTTGTGACAGTTGTATGGGCTCTAAATTCTTCAATGGAAGCAGCCTTGATTTTGTAAGAAGCGGGTAGGGATCTGAGAATTTTGCCAACAATCTCATTTTCATCCAGGACTCCGCCAGCATTTCTAATTCCACAAACAATCTCATTTACTCTTGGCATAAAAGAAGTAATATTTTCATCATCTCTCATCTTTAGATTTTCAAATTTCCCTTTTAGACTCTATAACCTTGCACATTTAACATACTTGTCTCCTTCATGCAAAAGTTCTAGTTTTTCCCAAATCTCAAAAGTAGTTGGTAGGTCAATAACATTTGAGAGCTCTGAATCAGATAATGGGCTTAGAAGGGCCTCTATAGTTCGTAGATTGTTTCCAGCATCTGTGATTTCATTTTGGGTTTTCGGGCCACCCTGTGGAGGTGTATGCTTTGTTGTAACCATGGACCAATACGCCATTCCCATACACTGCAAGTGACATTTCATGCGACCTTTCCAAAGATTAAAATTGGTTCCATCAAACTTTGGACTATCCTTCTTGTAAGATGACATCCTGGATCTCCTCAAGCGGTTAAGCTCCTTTTAGAGGAACTTGGCTCTAATACCAATTGTTAGATTTAGGGTAGACAACTGAGAGGGGGGGTGAATCAGTTGTACAAAACTTTCTTCCAATTTAAACACTTAACTCCACATTGTTATTTAACAGCATAATAATAAGTTAATCATGAAAGCACAATGCAACAAATAAAGAGCAGAAACACATCAACACATGAGACACCAAGATTTTGACATGGAAAACATGGTTAAGGGAAAAACCATGGGGTGATTAACCCAAGATTGTATTCTCTATTAGAAGAATATAAAGAACAAAATGGCACATACCAATTAGGGCTCACTACCCGAGCACACTGCTCACAAGAGGCTCACTGCCTACAAGAGACACACTGTCTACAAAGAAATAAGTATCACATACATGAAGTGGAGAATAGCATCTTCACCATGCTTGAATTAGTTCCATTTAAGCCCAATACTTCTGCTCTACCTTTCGCTCTCCTCCTTGCTACCACACACTCATCTCAACAAGGACAACTTTGAAATGACTTCACAATCCCTTATTTATACAAGACATCAACTTAGGAATGATCATCTAAGTCGGTAAACATCCACAAGAACATCCACAAGATGTATAACTCATCCAGTCTGCCTGTCTCAGGAAGAACACCATCATCCAGAAGTTGTTCTTCAAATGCAAAATCCAACTTCAATGCAAACCACCAACATGAACTGGACATGATCCAAAGACCACCACAAGCTTGCCTGAATCACCAAGAACATCCACACTTCATCTGCTTGCTGAAATCCTTCTCTCCTTCATCCAGAACCTCAAGAACATAGTCTGTCATCACTGTCACAAAAAATAGATGCTTGCGGACCTTCAAACCACGAACCAATCAAGTTGACACTCCACAAAGACTTCCTCAACACACCCTCAAATTCACAGAATAGGATAATGCATTTCCAGATCTCACCAGACCTATCTATATCACTCTGTCACCACTGAACATCTACCAGAACCAGTTTTACTTAAGCGGCCACAACTTCTTCAGATCTTCATGCGGACCTCTAAAATCTCTACTAGATCACCTTAAGACACATATCTGCAAACCCTTTAATCCGCATCCTTTGATCCTCATCCTAACCTTATTGTCATCACTATTCTTCACTGTTCCAGATTGAGACTAATTTTCTCAATACCTTCAGCACACAGCTCATCAAATCCTTATTATTAATGCAACAAGAGTATGTTGACATCAATGACAACACTGGTTAGGCCCATACTTGCAACAATGATATGGGCCTTGTACCCACCTCATAAGAAGACAGCCATCATAGACACTGAAAAGGCTTTTGGGCATGTCATGACTTTGAAGGCAGGGGAAACTGACCCCTTGATTACTGCTGAAATTGGCATAAATATTGCAAAGTTGAACAAAGCACAAGCTCAGATGCTAATCAAAGAACGGGATGCATATAAACTGAGTTGTGAAAGGTTAACAAAAGAAAATGATTTCTTGAAAGATACTATTAAGAATACCTTCAGAGGTTCAGTGAAAAGGTTAACTCAAGGAGAGAGCTCACAAACCGCCCAATCACCATCTGTGGATCAAATAGCTCAAGTCTAGATTGACACACTTGCAACAGTACTCTAGAATAGGCATGTTAACATGATGCATTGGATGGTCAAATTTTGGGATGTTTATTCTAAAAACTATAAAGTGATCCAAGAGCATGAAAGGCTAAACAACAGGCTCCAGGAAAAGCTCCATGAGATGCAGAGTAAGGATGTTTCTGACACTACAGGTACTTCTAGTGCAAAAGAACTGATTGAACAACATAAAAAATATTATGACCTACTTAAAAATGATGCCAAAGAATGTATTGATGCTTCAAAAGCAGGAGTGCCCATGTTGTTCAGAAATGACAAAGAGCTAAAGAGCAAAGATGACTGGAGTAAAGAGTGTCAAGTGATATTGCATGAAGCCTTAGGAGCCCTCAAGGATGAAGACTCTGCATTTGGTGAAGCCTACAAGCATCTAGAGAAGATGGTGACAATAGACGTGATCACAAGAAATGCTATTGAGTTTATTGATACACATCGTAGCCAGGAATACTTGGATCACCTTGCTCAGATATACTTATGGCTCAACATGGCATAAGATCATTTTCTGTGTTTATGTTGTGTTAACCAATGTTATTCCCAAAAGACTTTTTGAAGAGTTATGTCTCTTCATAAATATTTCTATATAAGTTGGACATATGGTGATGAATAATCATCAACAATAGGATATAATATGCATGAAGTTTATAATGTTTTAAAAAAGACCATGTTGCAAGCTTTATATTGAATAAGTAAATTGAAGTTCTCTGATTTTGTGGTTTATTTTGGCATCAATTGTCTATTAAAACTATTCAATTATATGGTTGTCTCTAGTTCAGTATTTCCTTGTTATTCAAATTAATATATCAAGTATATATTTAATTTGTCAATACACATTTGTTGTATTTGTGTGATTAGATTAATTGGTTTCCATAAAAGGAATTAAAATCCTTCTAATCAGTCATAGTAATCTGGAAGTGTTGGTTTGGATCACTATGAAGAATCATATAATTAGGATTGTCATTCTGTCTCCATATTGATATTATCTGTTGTTCTTGTATAATTCATTCAATTAGTTCCTTCAAGAAAGGATTAAAATTCCTTCTGGTGAATAACAAGAAATCTGATTGTGTCAGTTGGATTATTAAGAAGAGTCTGTCAATCATTTCCATGCACGTTTATACAAGTTATAAACTAAAGTATTGTGCCAAACAGTTAGAGTTATTGTCCCTATAAGCCACTAGTCTTAGATTTTCATTTGACTCTGTTTACCCAATAAGGCACTGGTCTTACTTATTTCAATAGTTAAATTCATTTATTAGTTTTTACCTTGATATTGCTTATACAATTTATGCCAATCATCTTTCAGACATTAGAAGTAGAACTAATTAGCAAGCTTTCATCTACTCCACATCATTTGCCACTGTAGGTAGATCCCTTAACTTAGTCAAAACATTTACATTCTCTAATCTGCTTTAACTTCCAAGGTCCACCTGCCTAGGTATAGCAGTGCCTAAAGTGTAGAGAGTCATGAATCTTATAAGTTAACTCTATCAAGTTAGTTAAAAAATGTTACCAATCTGATCATAGAATCTGGCATCTTCTTAGGATTTGCAACTTACATTTTTGAGACCTAACAGATCGGTCACCGGACCCTTGAAGGAAAGTTGTCTAACTGTGCTCTCCACCTGAATGGGTGTATCCATTCCCAAACAGACCAATCCTTCCATCAAAATCCTCATGATGAAACCAGACCCACCCACCATTGAAATCTAAAGACACTGAAAGAAAACCCCTACACTAGGCTTCTCTATATAAACAAGATTGTCTTCTTGAATCTTCTTGGCAAAGTACAATTGGGAGCAAATGAAAATCAGAGGTGGCTCTCCTAGAAATGATGGCGTGCTATGATTAAAATGCAAGCCAAGGCTAATTTAATGCTCCTTACAATGACCTTCCCCTCATTACACTTTTGCCACCCTTGTCACATCAAAACCCTTCTATCCAAGTCACTTGCCACCTAGACATCCTAGCTGGCGAATCAATACCCTGGTCCTTCCACACCTATTGTGTGGAAGGACTCCCACCCATCCACCCACTAGTTTATATTTATATTTTTACTCGAAAGTCATTACATGTAATAGTTGGTGGAAAAGGCTATTTATACTATAAGAAATTAATTTTTTTTTGTAAATAAAAATAATGGAATGGTATTAAATGAATAACCATATGAACTAAATTGTGAGTGAACCATTAGAGAACTAATTATGACTCTAACCTTAACCTCAATTCCAACCCTAACCCTAATTATAACCATTAACCCTAATTCTAACCTTAACCCTAACCCTAATTGTAACCCTAGCCCTAACCATGTTGGTAATTGTAATCCTAACACTAATTCTAAACATAACCCTTATCCTAAATTTTAACCTAACACTAACACTAACCCTTATTCTAACCCTAAATATAGCTCTAATTTTAACCCTAACCCTAACCCTAACTCTAACCCTAAGCCTGACTATAATTCAAAACCAAACCCTAACCCTAACCTTAATACTAACATTAACCCTAATTGAACTCTAACCCTAACTATAATAGTAACCCACCTTAATTCTAACCCTAATTCTAATAGGAACACTAATCCTAACTCTAAACCTAACTCTAACTCTAACCCTAACCACATTCTTAATTGTGATTCTAACTCTAATTCTAAACCTAATCCTAACCTTAATACTAACATTAACCCTAATTAAAATCTAACCCTAATTGTAACCCTAACCCTAACCACATTGGTAATTGTAATCTTAACTCTAATTCTAAACCTAACCCTATTCCTAATTTTAAACCTAACCCTAACCCTAAGCCTTATTCTAACCCTAATCATAACTCTAATTTTAACCCTAACTCTAACCCTAACCCTAACTCTAACCGTAACCCTGACTATAATTCAAACCCTAGCCCTAACCTTAATACTAACCATAACCCTAATTGAACTCTAACCTTAACTCTAATTTGAACCCTAACACTAACTCTAACTCTAATTCTTACCCTAATTCTAATAGTAACCCACCTTAATTCTAACCCTAATTCTAATGGGAACCCTAATCCTAACTCCAACCCTAACCCTAATTGTAACCCTAACCCTAAGCATATTGCTAATTATAATCCTAAATCTAATTCTAAACCTAACCTTAATCCTAATTTTAAACATAACCCTAACCCTAACCCTTATTCTAACCCTAAACATAGCTCTAATTTTAACCCTGACCTTAACCCTGACTCTAACCCTAAGCTTGACTATAATTCAAACCCCAACCCTAACCTCAATACTAACCATAACCCTAATTAAACTCTAACCCTAACTCTAATTTGAACCCTAACCCTAACTATAACTCTAATTTGTACCCCAATTCTAATAGTAACCCACCTTAATTCTAACCATACTTCAGACCATAATTATATACCTAACTACAACCCTAATCCTAAACCTAATTATAAGTATAATCTATTACTAACACTAAATGTAACCCTAGAATCAAACCCTAACACTAATTCTAACCTTACTTAGAATATGGTTAGGGTTAGGGTTGGGTCATTTCAAATGTTTACTTACCTTTTTTCCATTATTATATCTTTTCTTTTAGAGTTTTGTGCTTTGTTGAGATCTATCCTTTAACCACCCTAGCCACCCTAGCCAATCTCATTAGGTTTCCATTTTCATATGTAATATACCACTAATTCTAATCCTAACCCTAATTCTAACATTGGGGATTATGGTTAGGGTTAGGTTTGGGTCATTTCAAATGCTTTCACTGGTGCAATATTAATTCCCATATTTATATTAATAGATAAAACCATTGGTATGGAGTAACTATTTAATGACATCATTTGACATCATAAGACAAACATATAATATGAAGTATTCCAACACATGTACATTGCCACCCTCGTATTTGTACACATAAGAATAATATTTCTCCGCATAATATTCTTATCTATTTCTTTGCAAATACTCTTACCCTTCAAAATTACACAAATCATTCATATCATGGTTGTTTGATTTGAGTTGGATAAATCACTCATGTTTTATTTGAATCTCTTAGCCTTGTTATAGGATCTTACTTTTTAACCCCAAAATTACACTCTTTTGTTACTAACTATTCTAATAAGAGTGTAGTCTAAATATTTCCATAATGCGGGTGCATTTCTTTCCAATTACTAATCTATTTTATATGTGTTGTGTGAATTTTTCACAATACAATTGAATTGCATACCAAAACCCATTTTATTAACACTTATATTTTCATTTAAACCTTGGAAATGTTAGTTCTTGTTATGAAATGTAACTCAAGTTTGCCCCTGCTTATCCACTTTTTCTCTTTTTTAATAGAAAGAAAGAATTTAAAAAGTAATATATATCTATCATATTAGGTGGATATTTTATTCAAATAGTAATTAAAAAAATCCAAACAATGTGTTTTTTATTTTTTATTTAATTATTAATTTTATTGGAAGATAAATATTCAAATTTAATATTGTTTTTAATGGTTGAACCTGCCTATCAAGCAATTTTTTAATGACAGTTATCCATTCAAAGATGCCATTAAAATTAAAATACTATGACATACCTTATACGTATATCATCATAATTCTATACAAAATTTGCTAGTTTGTCCAAAATCTCTCCTTTCATGTGATATAGTCTTTTTTAAATTTTGATTGTTTTTTACAGTAAAATGCCTAAATATAGTCATATGGTAGGCCCTGATTGTGAGGGTCCTTTCATCTCCATTCTATCACCTTGTGAAGTCAAAAATCTCCTCCGGATATTATTAATAATAATCCTCTAATTTCAAGGTGGCTCTTAACATATGGTTCTTCATATATAAAATTGTTGAATCAAGGCAAGTCTTTTATCCCATGGATTGAAGGAGGTCATGGAATAGCTGCAAATATTTCAACCTTTCCATCAAGTTTCATTGGCCAAGCTAATGGGAACATTCCAATCAATAATAGAAGCTTTGGGTCTTCACAAAATATGCCTCCAAGAATAATGATAGGAATGGTCACTCTCAACGCAATTGAAGTAGTACACTCTATCTATCTTGAATCGAGAATTATCAAGTTGGAACTTATAGAGAGTTACAAAGGACAGAGTTTGTAATCAAAATTTGGAAAATATTTCCAAAACCCTTCAAGATTAGACACAATAATAATCGTCAATCATTCTAGAGATCAGGACTTTAATAGGCTAGTCACCGAATTTGTGTATGACAACATAAAACCACTCTCACAATGATGTCATTGCCTCAAAAAAATAAAATTGAGAAACTAATATATAACTAAACCTAAGCTAGCACTCATACCGAGGTTAACTAATTTGTTATTTAACAATAGCAATTTTCACCACTGAAAGAATTAGTATCTTTGTATATTGCAGACTGATCTGAATCCATGAAATCTAAACAAATATAGAAGGCATATCATCTAGTCCATAGGAATTACTATTAAAGATTATAACATATATTACTAGATGCAACTTTGCCTGCAGATCAAAAAAAATGATAGGTTAAGGAAATTAATCTCTTTGATTAAAACAATTCCATTTTCTTGGCTCAAAAACTCTCATAGTATTTTAGATGTACATGCACAACCTATCAATTATTTTTTAATAGGTAGGTGCAACTAAGGTTTAAAGAGAAAATGCTTTGTAGGAAGGAATGATAATTGCTTTTTCTTTTACCTCTGTCAATTTGCAGAGGGTTTGCCCATCAACAACGACAAACTCTTTATCCAATTTCTTCACATCTTCAGTTGATTTGCTCAAATCTTACTTTCTAGCAAGATATGGTATTTGCAATATTCGATAACCATGGCCAAAATGTTACTTGAAACATGTGCCACTGATAAGGGAATTCATGTACCTGTATCCCCTCTAAGTTGTATCAAATCCTTTAGGGTTTCCGACTCCATCACCACAACCTCATCTACTTCAAAAAATTGATTGTCTGAGCTCTTTAAAATCACCTTGCCTTCCATAGATACTAAAAGTAGAAAGATAATTTGAACAAAATTGAGAGGATAGAGAATAAGACTTGATAAAATTTCCCCCACTGCAGATGTAAACGCCCACTGATTTACAGTAGAAACACCCGCATCTAATTCATATAATTTGGAGGTAAAATTCTGCTTCATACTTTCTTTTTCATTTCTTGGCAGTTCTGTGAGTAATCAATGTTCACACGCTCATCAAAGAGCAGTGAGTGAGTTATATAACATTTTTCTTGAAAATCATTAGTTATAATGTTTTGTATTTCGATTTTGAACTGGCAATAATGAATAGCAGCCAATTTTTTTAATTTTTGGATGACGATTTTTTTTTTTGGGACTAACAAATATTTGGACGATGAAAAAATAATTTTTTTAGGACTACCAAATTTTTGGCAGTTACAAGATGTGTTCACATATAAAATGGCC
The DNA here is from genome assembly GCA_027924645.1 of Cunninghamia lanceolata. NCBI lineage: Eukaryota > Viridiplantae > Streptophyta > Pinopsida > Cupressales > Cupressaceae > Cunninghamia > Cunninghamia lanceolata. Next base: position 606,243 of record BSBN01000808.1, read on the forward strand.
TATCGGCCAAACAAGTGTGCGATGCTGCCTAGAAAACAACATGAACTGCTGGAGTAGATAATGATGTACATTGGCTAATGAAGCTTGGTGATTGTGACCTTAATGGAAATCCACAAGCCAAATACAAAAAACAACAAAGTAGAGAATGCTTGAAACCCTCGTGATGGCATCCAAAACAATGACTTTGCAGTGTGACCGTGTGGGTTGAGCGCAAAGGAGTCTTGCATATTGAACCACTCCCCAAATAAACCCTTGATCACAAAACAATTGGCGACCTTGGTAGAGGCTGAATAGGCCACTTGATCTGCCAACACAACACAACAAACACATAGAGAAAAAAAAGATAATTTCTCCCAAATGGATGATGCACCCAACAAATGTGTCCTCCAATTGAACCAACGATACAATTAGACACCTGTAAATATTCAATTTGCAAAAACAAATTGCATTTTAAAACTAAAATTACACAACAAAATCAAATTTTCTTAAAAAAATCTTTTTCAATTTTTCTTGTGAGATACATTTCGCTCTAGGATGCACCAACTTTCACCCCACCTCTTGATTTCCTCAAAATAGAGAGTGTGTCTGCAACATGGCTCTGATACCATGTTGGAATAGCCAATGATATTCTGCAACACTTGAATCACTCTCATAATATGGAAATCAATAATACAAGATAAGAAATCCATGATATTGATGAACCTAATTGAGCATAAACTTATATTGATCTCACTTACAAATTTACATGAGAATGCCTCATTATATAGGCATGGAAGAGGCAATCTACCTTACATGTGGATTGACAAGTGCCCCATGATGTGGCACATGCATGAAGACAAGTGTCCTATAGGTGTCAACCTTTGGATCACTAGGAATGTGCAAACCAACAACCTTGTGTGACAAGTGTTGGATAACTACAAAGTGTCTTTTGAGGTGAGATGGAAAGTCTTCCAACCTTAAAAGGTATGCACATAAGGTTTACCAAACAACTAGGTAACCTTTAACCTCTAAAGGTTGCACATTTAATTAAACAAGATGTTGTCTAACCTCATCAACCTAAGTACACTTAAGCTATAGTGAATAGATAAATTATTCACTCTAATAGTAATTCCCTAAACCCCTCCCCTACGGACTTCGGTGGACGGGCATCCTTCGCCCAAGAACTGCCTACATACCCACTACGAAACAGGATTGAAGTCGCATCTAGTTCTCCTCACTTAATCTCTCAAGTGTTATATGCATAAGTTCCTAGTCTCAAGGTTTCCTTGTCATCCCAATTCTATACCAAAACTTAGTAATATTCCCATAATCGAATCCATGCATAGAAATATGCCTAACAACATGATGAATATAAAATAAATCCATTCATAATGTCCTACTATAATATTATTCAATGATATCAAGTATCAAAGTCATATTATACTATGACATCCTTCTTAAATTGAACATAACATGGATCCACGAGGCCACTTACAACTATCTAAAACTTTGAAGGCTTACAACAATACTTATAAACTTGCTTTAATCATGATCAACAACTAAGTCATACTCAAGATAGTTGGCTACCCTATATTCATTAGATCATCATCTAATGGTATAAACTCAGTAATATGCCTAAGATTTTGATTTCATTTACCTTCTGGTGCAAATCGTTATTCTTATAATAGTCCAATTCACTAACTATATAAGATTCATGCTTGTCATTTATAACTAAACATGATCATAATGGTCAGCAGTAATTGTTCCCTTACAACAACAATATAATCTAGTATAATACATTGGTTGTTATCTCACAATAACTACTCATAGGTAATAATTCAAGATTCCATAACTAGTTATTGTTCTTTCTTCCTCAGTTCAACATACCAAGTCTTTGTGTAGAAGTATTTTATAAAAAATAAGATACTTCATTCCCTACAATAACACGTAATGATATCATGTACAATTCATTGACATAAGATAGAACATGATACCCTAGCATCATACTGAAATTTGCTGGATCACCATAAGAATATTTCTCTAATTTAATATAAGAGTTATTTAAGGATATAATCCATACTTGGGTTTAATCATTGGGAAAACCTTCAAGGTTATATTTCTAGAGTGATCTCACCCTACAACAATGTTTTGGATCAAGGGCCACCACCATACTAAATAGAATAAACTTTATAACCCAACACTTCCAATGGCAAAAATTGCCGATGTATACATAATGCAAAAATGAGAAAGCATGCACAAAGCACATAAACAGTCTGACAAAATATCTCAAGGAAAATTAAGGCAGGCGCATGACACATGAACTATTTGACAAAAGCCTCAAAGAAATGTATTTGTAGATTATATCGTAAAGGAGAGCCATGAAAGATAATAGGTTTAACATTTTATATAAAATGAATTAATTTTCATAACCCAAATAAGGTCCTTCAACTCACAGAATACCAAATAACATGAAGAGCCTATATAGTGGTTGAAACATATTATTATTTCTATAATCTTAAGTAATCACCACATAAAGGCAAAGATGCTTTAACCCTATTCTCACACACCACTAAACCAGCGTAGCATTTTTTCTTCATAAGAATACTATTTATAACCATCTCGACAAAAAGATACATATCCAAAGATTTAAACTAGTGGTAGATCACCACTTTTTCACTTCTGAACTATATTAGTTTTTAACTAGTACCCATATGAAATTTGGTGTAATAAACAATAAACCTATGCACGTAGAACTCGTATGTATAGTATATAGCTACAAGAATAAATGTTATCACCAACCCATCTAGGCACAAAGATTAACCTTTGAACACCCTGTTAGGATTATAGAATCATTCCATACTCTTTATCTCTTTCCACCCAAACAAAACAATATTCTAGTTCCTAAATTTTATGTTATGCATTTATTGAGTCGAGCCATCTTTGCTTTAGTGTAGAGGAGATAATGTTGTGCATTTACTAAGTTTCCCCCTTTCAAAACGTGTAGATGTGAAGTCATTTTGTATTCATGTCTAGGAGGACTACATCGTAACCTCCCATTAACTCTTCCCCCAATTTGCCCAACAAGAATCAATAATATTCATCACAACCTCAGTTATTAATTTACTTTTATTTGCCCCCTTTCGATTATGAACAAATATTTAAAAATCTTCCTATCCTCCTTCCTTAATATTTCTGTATGCTTTGATGGATGCCCATACTTTACTCCATGACTCCCCTCCAAACTTGTGTCAATGAAATTTATTAGCTTAGTGTTGGGGGAATAAAGGAAATCCCAAGAAAGGAAAAGAAGAAAAAGGAAAAGAAAAAGATTGTGCAGGAATAAAGGAAATCCCATGACAGGAAAATAAGAAAAAGAAAAAGAAAAAGGAAAAGGAAAAGGAAAAGGAAAAGATTGTGCAGGAATAAAGGAAATCACATGAAAGGAAAAGAAGAAAAAGAAAAAGGAAAAGATCGTGCAGCAATAACGGAAATCCCTTTGGCATTAATGATGAAGAATAGGCAGAGGTGGAAACGGATTAGCACTGTGGGCTATCATTGTTTGGCAGGAAAGAGCAAAAGAGAGTGTAGTAGAGCGATTTGGTCTTGTGGAAGTATGGCAGACTCGGAGTTAATATTCAGTAAGGAAAGACGCAAGCCGTTCGTTGATGGAAAAATGGCATATTACATTACAGATCCAATCTGGCCTATAAAACTATGTTTCTCAAAGGTCATAAACTAATGTTTACAGGTCTGATTACAGGCGGTGTGATGGATTTATCCCAAGTATTGGACTGTTTAATACTTGGAAACGACTTAATGGAGTCATTATCTCTTCTTCCATATCAATTTGTCAGTCTCGGAGGAGAAACTATTGAAAGGTCTGAATTTAGTAGGGCTGTTCCTCCAAGGAAAGAAAAATGTATACTCGCTTATTCCAACATTGTTAAGCTGTACATCAGCAACGCTGGAGTTCAGCACACCATTGAGGGTTTGGATTTATACCAAGGTGAGTTGCATCTTCTGCTGGGCAATGCATGCCGTATGTGACTTCCTTCCTCTGGGGGCGAGGGTTTGGATATACTCTTTGTTAGAGTGGGTGGAGAAGATGAAGCCTGGCGAGTGGTGAGAGGAAATTTGCATGCAGTGATCGGTGGAGTAAAAACCTGCTCGGAAACTGCATCTGTGATCCGGCCGAGCAGGGAAGTGGAGTTTCCTTGTAATCCATGGAAGGTGATATTAAAATATGATGCCAATAGAAGAAAGGGCTGCACAAATTACCATTCTAAATGGTATAGGTAATATTTTGAAGTGGATTGTGACATGGATGAGTATAACAAGCTGAGGACATTCATTAATTGCTTGCTGAGGAATAGGAGTCAGTCATTGAAATCTTGTGACCCCAACAGTAGGGTGTGCACCGTTCGCAACCTCCAGGAGTCGGTCCTCTGCTATGCTAAAAATGGGTTTCCACAAATGTACCAATTGGAATTGGACAACACAGTTGTCAAGTAAAGGGAGGCCTGTTGAACTGCTGCTCATATGGATCAGTTAGGACTCAAACCGATGACCTTCTAAAAGGGCTAGTCTTAAACAAGCTGAGTATAACAAACTGAGGACATTCATTAATTGCTTGCTGAGGAATAGGAGTCAGTCATTGAAATCTTGACCCCAACAGTAGGGTATGCACTGTTCGCAGCCTCCAGGAGTCGTCCTCTGCTATGCTAAAAATGGGTTTCCACAAATGTACCAATTGGAATTGGCTAACACAGTTGTCAAGTAAAGGGAGGCCTGTTGAACTGCTGCTCATATGGATCAGCTAAGACTCGAACAGATGACCTTCCAGAAGAGCTAGTCTTAAACAAGCTTAGTATAACAAGCTGAGGACATTCATTAATTGCTTGCTAAGGAATAGGAGTCGGTCATTGAAATATTGTGACCCCAACAATAGGGTGTGCACCGTTCGCAGCCTCCAGGAGTCGGTCCTCTGCTATGCTAAAAATGGGTTTCCACACATGTACCAACTGGAATTGGACAACGCAGTTGTCAAGTAAAGGGAGGCCGATCAGCAAAGGCTATTCAAAGGTTGGATCCCCAACGACCCTTATCTTTTTTCTTTCAAATGTAAGAGAATTGAAGGTTAAGTAGTAAGTATTCTTCTGCATATTAGATTGCAGATTTGTTGAGATTGATTCTTGGCAGCACTTTAGTTGTTATTCTCGGAGGATTGGCAATAACAACAATGCCTTGGCTGTTCAACAGGGCAGTTTTATTTTGTTCTCATTAGATTTTCTTGAGATTAGGCGGCCATATTTTATGATTTCATTCTTTTGGAATTTTAATGCCATAAACTGCAATCCTTTATTTCAAAGGATCATTTTACCGAGATAAACTGCAATCCTTTATTTCAAAGGATCATTTTACCGAGATAAATAAAACTGCTCTGTATGCATATATATACATATATTCATGTGACATGAATATATATTTATTTTTTTCAAGATATACATATATAAATGAATACATATATGTTTATTTATTTCAAAACTATATATATTATATATGTATGTGTATGTATACACATATACATACATACATATGTATACATGTATGTGTACACGTATATGTGTATACATACACACATACATGTATACACAAATATATATTTATATGATCCCATAAATTTCAAGATTCTTTTGCACCATATATGCACCTTGAAGCATTTTGTAACTGAATTTGACAATTTGTTGTTTGGATTTATTTGTGTTGCAAAATCAAGGACATGTATGCCCATAGAGACATGAGATCTGGTCAGATGGCCCCCCTCTGATAGCAGATGATGTTTACAATATCATCATCAAGGTGCTGTTTATAATTTCCTTGCATTGTGGTTCTAAAGTGGAAATTCCCGAAGTTATTAATTAGCATATTTTTGCAATGTTATGTTTGTTTTCACAGATCTTTAATAGAGTAAACATGAGAATTCCGGTCTGTTTTAAACTTAAATGTGATTATGGTGAAAAATGTGTGCATTTAATTTAATTGATGTTTTGGATCACACTCTGTAGTCCGTTATTGGGTTAAAAGAAATGGGGGATTATGGAGTGTGATCAGGAACATAAATGAAATTCCAGAAGCCTGTTAAACTGATGCTAATAATGTTGAGCCTTTATAAGTTTTTATAGATCTCACCGTGTTTTTAATCTTTGATTTTTTGGTGCATTCTCATTTGTGACTCAAATGCTGATTATGATTTATGTAAATTTTGTGTCTCCAGAATGCTGTTCGTTTAGACAGGCAAATAATAAATGACAGAGATTTTGACTATGACTACTTTGGCTTCAAGCGTTTGGAGAGGTCATATCTTTTAAAATTGAATGGAGCTGTTGTAGAAAAGCCTCAACATATGCTGGTGAGTGTTTATGTGGGAATTCACAAAGATGAGATTGAATCTGCTATCCGGACTTACCATTTGATGTCATAGAGGTGGTTTACACATGCTTCTCTAACTCTCACCAAACCTATGGTTTTGTTTGGATTATCTTTCAAAAGTTAAGACCAAAGACCAAACCTATGGTTTTGTTTGGATTATCTTTCAAAAGTTAAGACCAAACGTGATCACATATGTTAAGTTGAGCACACGATTTTCGAGCATTTTCTGTTCTGGATTGGTATCTTGAAACGCTTATAGTAGTGGTCTATTGTGACATCTTGTTAAAGCTGTTGTTATGAAGTAAGGCTTACCTGAAGCATGAGTTATTTTTCTTGCAACTAAGATCTGTGGGACTTTGGATTATGCTTATTTGACACAACTAAATTTTGGAAACATTTTGCTTGACGTAGCTAATTTTGGGAAACATTCTAGACTTTCAAGGTTGAACTTGAAGCATTATGGTTTGATTTATGCTGTTAAAAGGGGTGAGTCCCTTTGCTTTTAAATGAGGTGATACCCTTAACGAATGTGCTGTAATTAGCAAATCAGCTGGGGGAATTGAGTTACTGGTGCTAATGCTTGTAATTCTTTTTGACTTAGTGGTGCTAATTTATCAATGCATTCATTCTTCTAGGAGATGGCTAATATGAAACACATCCTATTATGTTTTTGTTTAAGGGTAACAGTGCGTTCGTTCTTGTAAGGTGCCTAATATGAGCAGACCCTGTTATGTTTTGGTTTTCAAATTAAATTGGCAAGCTACTCAATTTGATTACAATGTTCTTGCAGGTGCCTTTGATGTATACTTGGAGCCATAGCATGCTGATGTTCTTGACATTCTGGATTTGAGAAAGAACTGTGGGAAGGTAATTTTACTTTTATTGTGGGATTAAGTAATCGGCGTATTAGGAGACTTGTTAACATTGTTGTGTGGCATTTTAGGGTCTCACGTGATTGATTTGGGTGATCTTACAGGACGACAACAGAGCTAGAGATTTGTTCTATGCGTTCTGGGTTCAAGATCTCTTTATGAAGATTGTCCTAATGAATCTCCTGGACCCCAGATTATTGGGGTGAAGAGTTTGGGAAACTGTACTTGAAATATGAGCAGCAGGTAAGCCTTTGTTTTCCTCTTCAATTTATTTGTTTGGTTTAATCAGTTCTTAGCATGCATTGTGGCTGAAAAATTGCACAATTGAACCAGGGAAAGGCAAATAGGTTTGTGCAAGCCCACAAGCTCTGGTTTTCAATTCTGGAAGCTCAGATAGAAAGAGAAAACCCTTACCTTTTGTTCAAGGTACCTAAATAGTTTCTCGTGGAATTTAACTATTTCTTAATTTGTATTTTCTTTGGTTGTCGGAAGCATTAATCCTATATTGGGCTTCAGGATTACTGCAATAGAAAGAAGAGTAATCAACAGAATCTTGGAACAATTAAACCCTCAAACCTTTGCAATGGGATTATCGAGTACACTAGCGCAACACAATACAGGTAGATTAAAGCCTTTGTGAGTGTTCTTATTAAATCTTTGAAGGGAGACCAACCATAGAGTTATGTCATAACCAACATATGGATGCCAATCTTTGTGATATGGTAATCCAATCTGTAACTAACTTATAACCTTCCCTGTTTATTTGCCCCATGTAGGGCGATTTAGGGCTCTTCTTACTGGTTTCTACTATCTTTCACTTTATTTTTAAATGTAACATGCAGTCTAAGAAATATTACATGGTAATAGCTCAATTGACAAGCTGGTTCTGCTGTTGATCAGGGCCTAAAAGCTGGAATATACTATTTACGGTCTAGGGCTGTAGTAGATGCAATTAAGTTTACAGTGGATGTAATGTCCCCTATTGAAACAATATTAATTTTTCCCTAAAAATTCAAATACCCAAGTTTAGGGTTAGGGTTTTGGAATTATCATGTAATGTCCCCTTCTAGATTTGCCCTAGATTAAACCCTACAATCACAATTATAATAAATTAGGGTTAGGGAGATGACTTATAGGTAGTTATTTCTTCGTTATGCTTTTGAATATAAATCCTGTAATCATCACATAGAAAACACAAGTGCATATATATACTAATGCCATTGTTAGGGTAGCTAAGCATATATTAAACTCATAATACAACTCCAATATTACTATTACTATCAGACACATTTAGAGCATAGGGATAGGGACATCATAGGTTTGACCCAGCCAACCCATACTAAGCCCAAGAGCGGAACTTTGGCCCTCCTAGCTTTGGTGGCAAAACTTAGACATCCACCAAAGTGGGGTACTTAGTAGAGTGCTTTTCTTGCTTCCCTATTCATGCCTTATCTCTTACAATTAACAACTCATCATGGTAGGAATGGTATGGGGATCGTAGCGGAGTTCTCAGTTTATCCAATCTAAGCCCAAGAGCGGGACTTTGACCCTCTTGGCCTTGATGGCAGGGTTTTGACATCCATCCAAGGTGGGGTACTTAGATGGAAACCTTATACCCTCTTACCTACGTCTACTTCCTTTCCTCCATGATGAGGTTCGCTATCATTTTCATCTAAAATACATTGATACATAATAAATACAAGCATTATCATTTAAGCTATATTAGCATTTCATATTCTATTTGTTTACATCTATTCCTTCTACATAGGTAATGCAATCTGAAATGGATATTGATTCTTTGACTGCTACCGTGTTATCAGACTTATTGATTATTATTATATTGTTGCTTCCTCTAATTGTATATCTTTGTTTGTTGCTTTCCTTCTTATATCTAGATTAGATCTTGAATGAATAATGTATATTTTCTCCTGTTATAATCTATTGAATGCTGTGCTTAACACATTCTCATGGGCAGCTCTGAATATATATTAGTAATAGAACTCAGAAAATATATTCCTTAACTGTTCACGTCTTTATGTCTTACTGTTGCAGATTTGGAAGACTCAGAACTTACTGTATATTTTCCTTGTGTTTGTATCCCTGATCTCTTATGCTGACTGCAGATTAGAACTCAGAATTCTTATCTCCCCTTCTTGGTTTGATTGTTGCCTTCCTTTATAGACTCCAACAGTGACATGTCCTTAGATGAGTAGATGTGTCTACTCCACCAATTGCACCTTTTGAATTATATTAAGAGTTATATTACAGTTACTGCAGCTACGTAATCATGAATTGGTGTTTCCTTGATGATAATAAATCGCTGGTCCCTTTATTTAGTCATTGCCATAGATGATCGCCCCCATTTGAAAGTATGGTCAACATTTAAACTATTCCTTTTAATTGTGAATCGCTACCAAGGTAGACCCCACACATCAAATATTCCAACGTATTCATTTCCAAGCCTCCCGTATCATTAGAGCATTTAATGAAGCACTTTAAAGAGTTGCTTGAGGAGTATATAGGATCCACATCACTTTTCATAGTCAGCAAAGGAGTCTTCAATACGCTGCCTTAACATCGGGACATCACAGTGGACACTACCAGTATAAAGGTGCTCATCATGTTGAATTTTAAGATCCTTTTTGTTATTGTGGGTATTAGGTTTTTCTGTAGTACTAAAAGGTGTTCTTCTGTACAGGAAAAGCCCAAGTCAGCAGATGAAGATGTGGACACAAAACCTGGACAACAAGGATGCATGCCTGGCTTGTGGGAGTTAAAGCACTATTGGATTCTAGCTCTATTGCACTATTGGATCCTAGCTCCATGTAAGCGGAGATTGTAATCTTCTAGATTGGATCTGAATCTTTTGATGAGATCCATAATATGTCTATAATAATATTGCCATGCTGATATGTAAACTTGGTCTTTTGATATTTTCACGTTGTAATTACAATGGCTTATATTTAATTTGCATTAACACTTGAGTATATTATTGTTTCAAATGAGTGAAGTTAAAATATGTGATTTTGTTTCTTGATAATCTCCCTTCATGCATTAATCAAACCATAATATGTTGGTTATGACATAACTCTATGGTTGGTCTCCCTTCACAGATTTAATAAGAACACTCACAAAGGCTTTAATCTACCTGTATTGTGTTGCGCTAGTGTACTCGATAATCCCATTGCAAAGGTTTGAGGGTTTAATTGTTCCAAGATTCTGTTGATTACTCTTCTTTCTATTGCAGTGATCCTGAAGCCCAATATAGGATTAATGCTTCCGACAACCAAAGAAAATACAAATTAAGAAATAGTTAAATTCCACGAGAAACTATTTAGGTACCTTGAACAAAAGGTAAGGGTTTCCTCTTTCTATCTGAGCTTCCAGAGCTTGTGGGCTTGCACAAACTTATTTGCCTTTCCCTGGTTCAATTGTGCAATTTTTCAGCCACAATGCATGCTAAGAATGGATTAAACCAAACAAATAAATTGAAGAGGAAAACAAAGGCTTACCTGCTGCTCATATTTCAAGTACAGTTTCTCAAACCTTTCACCCCAATAATCTGGGGTCCAGGAGATTCATTAGGACAATCTTCATAAAGAGATCTTGAACCCAGAACGCATAGAACAAATCTCTAGCTCTGTTGTCGTCCTGTAAGATCACCCAAATCAATCACGTGAGACCCTAAAATGCCACACAACAATGTTAACAAGTCTCCTAAGACGCCGATTACTTAATCCCAGAATAAAAGTAAAATTACCTCCCCACAGTTCTTTCTCAAATCCAGAATGTCAAGAACATCAGCATGCTATGGCTCCAAGTATACATCAAAGGCACCTGCAAGAACATTGTAATCAAATTGAGTAGCTTGCCAATTTAATTTGAAAACCAAAACATAACAGGGTCTGCTCATATTAGGAACCTTACAAGAACGAACGCACTGTTACCTTTAAACAAAAACATAATAGGATTTGTTTCATATTAGCCATCTCCTAGAAGAATGAATGCATTGATAAATTAGCACCACTAAGTCAAAAAGAATTACAAGCATTAGCACCACTAAATCAATTCCCCCAGCTGATTTGCTAATTACAACACATTCGTTAAGGGTATCACCTCATTTAAAAGCAAAGGGACTCACCCCTTTTAACAGCATAAATCAAACCATAATGCTTCAAGTTCAACCTTGAAAGTCTAGAATGTTTCCCAAAATTAGCTACGTCAAGCAAAATGTTTCCAAAATTTAGTTGTGTCAAATAAGCATAATCCAAAGTCCCACAGATCTTAGTTGCAAGCAAAAATAACTCATGCTTCAGGTAAGCCTTACTTCATAACAACAACTTTAACAAGATGTCACAATAGACCACTACTATAAGCGTTTCAAGATACCAATCCAGAACAGAAAATGCTCGAAAATCGTGTGCTCAACTTAACATATGTGATCACGTTTGGTCTTAACTTTTGAAAGATAATCCAAACAAAACCATAGGTTTGGTGAGAGTTAGAGAAGCATGTGTAAACCACCTCTGTGACATCAAATTGTAAGTCCGGATAGCAGATTCAATCTCATCTTTATGAATTCCCACATAAACACTCACCAGCATATATTTAGGCTTTTCCACAACAGCTCCATTCAATTTTAAAAGATATGATCTCTCCAAACTCTTGAAGCCAAAGTAGTCAGTCAAAATCTTTGTCATATATTATTTCCCTGTCTAAACGAACAACATTCTGGAGACACAAAATTTACATAAATCATAATCAGCATTTGAGACACAAATGAGAATGCACCAAAAAACAAAGATTAAAAACACGGTGAGATCTATAAAAACTTATGAAGGCTCAACATTATTAGCATCTGTTTAACAGGCTTCTGGAATTTCATTTATGTTCCTGATCACACCCCATAATCCCCATCTCTTTTATCCCAATAATGGACTACAGAGTGTGATCCAAAACATCAATTAAATTAAATGCACATATTTTTCACCATAATCACATTTAAGTTTAAAACAGACTGGAAATCTCATGTTTATTCTATTAAAGATCTGTGAAAACAAACATAACATTGCAAAAATGTGCTAATTAATAACTTCAGGAATTTCCACTTTAGAACCACAATCCAAGGAAATTATAAACAGCACCTTGATGATGATATTGTAAACATCATCTGCTATCCGAGGGGGGCCATCTGACCAGATCTCATGTCTCTATGGGCATACATGTCCTTGATTCTGCAACACAAATAAATCCAAACAACAAATTGTCAAATTCAATTACAAAATGCTTCAAGGTGCATATATGGTGCAAAAGAACCGTGAAATTTATGTGAACATATAAATATATATTTGTGTATACATGTATGTGTGTATGTATACAACTCATACAACTCATGGAAAATAATACAATACTCAATGCACAAACTAATAGAACAATCCAAAGGAGCAAGATATGCTTGTTGAAATACACAATGTGTAATTTAGCAAATATGCAAATTTTCAATCTAAAGCATTAAATGATGCCAAATTTTCAAATGGCCAATGAATATATGCTTGAAAGTGAATGCAAGATTTGAAATGAAGAAGTTTTATGACAAATGCATTGAAGCAACACAAATATATGCTTGTTTATGAACCTAAAATGCTTTAAGTTTTCACCTTTTTCAATGTAAATGTGCTAATAATGCAAATGTAAATGCAAAGACACACAATGCAGCTACACTACAGTAAAAAATCAGATTTGAAAGAGTGTTTAAATGAGTAATAAAATTTGAAACAAGATTTTAATTACAGACCCTAGCATTTGAAATTACTAGGTTATATGAAAAATATAAAATTTCAAACAAAATCCTAGCAAATGAGAGATGCAAATGCAAGGTAAATGATCGTGAAGAGATGAAATGCTGTAATTTATCTTAGATCTGATATAAATATCAGAAAATTAAATGTTTTCAATGACATGCAAGGAAAATAGTGCAAACTATGCCTTAATGCAAGCCAAAAATGCCTATTTTTAAAAAATTTTCAAATTTATGCAAGATTTTTGAATGTATGACGATGAATATGATATGAATAAATGCAAAATTTATTTACAACACTCAACAAGATGCAAGTTCAGTAAAAACACAAGTTCACCAAAATGTTATGTATGAAAAGAGAATGATGGATGTTTAAGGTGTTGTTAAGATAGATTAATCAAACCCTCCTTTCACACATAATCATTCAAGGACATAAACCGAGTTAAGTCACTAGTATTGCAAGAGGACTCAGCTACAAGTTTGGTGTCACTTTGAAATGATAAGGAAATTTGTAATGTATTGATGAATTTGTTAAACCCTAATCTGATTAAGCCTTAAACTCTAATTATGTGATTTCGGAAGCAGATGGACAAAACACAACAAATGATCACACATGAAGACACTAAATGTAGATTAGAAACATACTAGGATTCAGATTCTAGAAAGAGGAAACTTTGAGGACACTGGGGCGGGCGCCCTAGTCCAACATGCCACTTTTTTTGTAGATCTGGAACTGTAAGGTGATGAAGGCTGCAACCTGTTTCTGAGTTTCTGACAACAACAATCGGGAGGACATAGGGGTGGGTACCTTTGTCCAGAAAGAAATATTCTTCATTGTTTTCTTCAGATCCTGAGTCTTTATCCTCTGCCTTGATCTCCTAAAACTCCTCTTCACAAGATCTTGCACTTGTAACTTGCAATCACAAGAGAGGGGTTTGGGGTTGTGGTATTTAAGAGTTTACCTCAGTCAAGCCCCAGAATGGCATTCAAGCCTTCCAACACCGTTGTTAGATAGAGTGCATGTCCTTGGTGGATAGAGGCAAAATCAAATGATAAGATAGATTGATTGAAACACAAGATAGATGTCACCTTGGAGGTGAAAACCCTCACGGAGATGAAGTGCCTTCAAATCACAAGGAAATGAGTTGATGGAGCCAAATCTGCAACAAACACATACAATCACAACATCATACTGTTCTGCAACATAATGAATTCCTTGAATGCTCTTTGCTTGATAATCATAAGTTTGCCTTTTATCCACTAGGAGTAAAATGAAGTCCTAAACATGTTTATATATGAATTCCCACTAACATTCATAATTCAAATTAAAAAGGCTGACAAAGAGAAACATTTTAACATTCTTTAACTGACACTTTTAAATTTGAGTCATGATTAAGCATTGAAGTGGCCCCTTAAGCCCCATTTGTCATGGGTTTCAAGGGAATTTGCTCCAGGACAAGTTTTACACATGCATGATTAATCTAGGGGGATATTTTACGACATAACAATTTTGAGCTACCGAGCAAAAGTTAATACAAAACAAATTCCCATAAATATGGCCTATTCTTAAAAATTGCACTTGAAGAAGCACAAAACACCTAGGTGGAGAGAAAAAAACTAGCCTTCCAACAACTCGTTGGAATCGACAAGAAATGTACAATACAATGGTGTTAACTTGAGAGGGGGTATTCACCTCCTACCAAATCAGACCTCTCCCTTCATCTTCGACTGACGAAGATATAAGGATTTTAGATAGTGTATAAAGTAACATTTAATGTTATTCATGTTAGAGTTGATGTTGAACGATAACATTACAATTTGTAAAGCTTTTGAACAATGTAATGTTGCGTGTAAACTTATGAGTGGATGCCTACCACAAAAGAAGGCATAGAGGGTCAAATCGACAAGTAAGAGGCCAAAAAAATAGAGTGGCCGAGTAAAATAGATAAACTTGTGAAGTGGCCAATTTTGGTGTTGAGAGACCAACAAAAGGGCCTTCATGGCCGATGGTAGGTGAGGAAGTCCAAAGAGGACTCATGTTGGTGATGAGGCCAAAAATCAGGCCATCATGGATGAGTTCAAGGTTTGCATGGCTAATTGGAAGGCATTCAAGGCTCAGTCTTGGAGTAGAAGACTTGAACCCGAGCTTCGATCCATATGCCAAAAAAAGAAACAAAATAGAAACCACAACCCATGAATGCCAACTTCAAACAAACACAGCCTTCTAGTTTGGAGTAGGCATCAGTTACAGAGATCCCTGATGGTTGTTGTTGGTAGGAATGAAGACCACTTTTGAATGGCGGTTGTTGTTGGTAGGAATAAAGACCACTTTTGAATGTTGTCAACTTGTAAAATAAAGCATTTGCAATATGTTTTTAAGGATCTGTGTTGCTTAGATCAAGTGTATTTAGACTTCATAGACCAAAAATCTAGGTCTTCTGAGCGCATTCATCTTCACAGAACAAAAGTTGCATAATGCAACATTTCTACAAAACCAGAATGTCTGAAAAGAAAATATGACTTAACTATAACATTTGTCAACATGTAACACAACTGAATATCTTCATACAAGCAAAAACAATTTGGGACCCCAAATTTCCTTTTGTCTTCAAATGGTCTTTAAACATGCAACCGTACTGCTCTTGCATTTAGAATTCCTACAGGAGAAGATGCAACTTTATTTCTCCGTCCTCTATTGGCTTCGACAACACATAGACAATGCATAGCGGTAAGGTTTAGACAACTGCTTATGATGAGGGAACGCCTATCTACACTAGTAAAAGCACCAAAGGTGCTATCAAATGGTTAATAGGCAAAAATATTTATAGGCCTATTGCTAGATAGTTTATATTTATATTTTTTTTGTTTTGTAAGATTATAGATTATATTGATTTGAAAAAAGAAAATTACATATCTGACTGCATATTGTTTGCAGTTATCTCCTATTCTTTCTACTTGACCTCGCAGGGTCTCCATTATGAAGAAAAATGGCCATGCAAGGCCTGCAAACTACCTAGGTAAACAGTGCCAAAATTTGACATATTGGCCATCAGAAATTGTATAGCTATAGGGGAGAGAACAAAAACCCTACAAACTTCTTACCCTATGCACCCGCTGCACTGAAACCAAAGCAAAGAAACTTACATCTGACTATATCCAACAAAGTTATTAATCAAAACCAAGATTTTCCACCCTTACCCTGAAGTCTTCTATCTAGTCGAAGGAGCCACCATGCGGTTCAATCTGCAACAGTTTCATCAGAAAATCCACCTCCGCCACAACTTGTTCTCTATGCAGAATGAGCGGCCAACCTTTAGGGTTTAGCAGGAAGGCAAAATAATGAACCACCGCCTCATCGTCCTCTAGCAGGTGAAAATTTGCAGACCTAGGAATGCCCACACCTGGCTCAACTACCTTGATTACATCCGCCACTCCCACAAGCAAATTGTCAATGAAAATTCACCTTACCAAGAGGCCAGATTTATCCTTTGAAATGCCAGCGTCTAACAAGGATGCTAAGAACTGGGACATGATGGAAGTGTCAACTCTGTAGAATTCACTCTCCTCCAGAAACTTTTTGCCCAAGATGACCTTCACAGCCAATAGAATAAAGTCGTCATTTGAGAGTAGAATCCTTTTGAGTCTATGATAGGTCACCAGACCCTTGAAGGCAAGTTGTCTAACTGTGCTCTCCACTTGAATGGGTGTATCCATTCCCAAACACACCAATCCTTCCATTGAAATCCTCATGATGAAACCAGACCCACCCACCATTGAAATCTAAAGACACTGATGGAAAACCCTTGCACTAGGCTTCTCTATATAAACAAGATTGTCTTCTCGAATCTTCCTAGCAAAGTACAATTGGAAGCAAATGAAAATCAGAGGTGGCTCTCCTAGAAATGATGGTGCTCTGATTAAAATGCAAGCCAAGGCTGAATTAATGCTCCTTACAATGACCTTCCCCTCATTACACTTCTGCCACCCTTGTCACATCAAAACCCTTCTATCCAAGTCACTTGCCACCTAGACATCCTAGCTGGCAAATCAATACCCCGGTCCTTCCACACCCATTGTGTGGAAGGACTCCCACCCATCCACCCACTAGTTTATATTTATATTTTTACTCGAAAGTCATTACATGTAATAGTTGGTGGAAAAGGCTATTTATACTATAAGAAATTAATTTTTTTTTGTAAATAAAAATAATGGAATGGTATTAAATGAATAACCATATGAACTAAATTGTGAGTGAACCATTAGAGAACTAATTATGACTCTAACCTTAACCCCAATTCCAACCCTAACCCTAATTATAACCCTAACCTAATTCTAACATTAACCCTAATTCTAACTTTAACCCTAACCCTAATTGTAACCCTAGCCCTAACCATGTTGGTAATTGTAATCCTAACACTAATTCTAAACATAACCCTTATCCTAATTTTTAACCTAATTGTAACACTAACCCTTATTCTAACCCTAAATATAGCTCTAATTTTAACCCTAAATATAGCTCTAATTTTAACCCTAACCCTAACTCTAACCCTAAGCTTGACTATAATTCAAAACCAAACCCTAACCCTAACCTTAATACTAACATTAACCCTAATTGAACTCTAACCCTAACAATAATAGTAACCCACCTTAATTCTAACCCTAATTCTAATAGGAACACTAATCCTTACTCTAACCCTAACCCTAATTCTAACCCTAACCCTAATCACATTCTTAATTACAATCCTAACTCTAATTCTAAACCTAACCCTAACCTTAATACAAATATTAACCCTAATTGAAATCTAACCCTAATTGTAACCCTAACCCTAACCACATTGGTAAGTGTAATCCTAACTCTAATTCTAAACCTAACCCTATTCCTAATTTTAAACCTAACCCTAAGCCTAAGCCTTATTCTAACCCTAATCATAACTCTAATTTTAACCCTAACCCTAACCCTAACCCTAACTCTAACCGTAACCCTGACTATAATTCAAACCCTAACCCTAACCTTAATACTAACCATAACCCTAATTAAATTCTAACCTTAACTCTAATTTGAACCCTAACACTAACTCTAACTCTAATTTTTACCCTAATTCTAATAGTAAACCACCTTAATTCTAACCCTAATTCTAATGGGAACCCTAATCCTAACTCCAACCCTAACTCTAATTGTAACCCTAACCCTAAGCACATTGCTAATTGTAATCCTAACTCTAATTCTAAACCTAACCTTAATCCTAATTTTAAACCTAACCCTAACCCTAACCCTTATTCTAACCCTGACCTTAACCCTGACTCTAACCCTAAGCCTAACTATAATTCAAACCCTAACCCTAACCTCAATACTAACCATAACCCTAATTAAACTCTAACCTTAACTCTAATTTGAACCCTAACCCTAACTATAACTCTAATTTGTACCCCAATTCTAATAGTAACCCACCTTAATTCTAACCCTAATTCTAACCCTAATTTTAATTCTAACCATACTTCGGACCATAATTATATACCCTACATCAACCCTAATCCTAAACCTAATTATAAGTATAATCTATTACTAACACTAAACGTAACCCTAGAATCAAACCCTAACACTAATTCTAACCTTACTTAGAATATGGTTAGGGTTAGGGTTGGGTCATTTCAAATGCTTACTTATCTTTTTTCCATTATTATATCTTTTCTTTTAGAGTTTTGTGCTTTGTTGAGATCTATCTTTTAACCACCCTAGCCACCCTAGCCAATCCCATTCGGTTTCCATTTTCATATGTAATATACCACTAATTCTAATCCTAACCCTAATTCTAACATTGGAGATTATGGTTAGGCGTAGGTTTGGGTCATTTCAAATGCTTTCATTGGTGCAATATTAATTCCCATATTTATATTAATAGATAAAACCATTGGTATGGAGTAACTATTTAATGACATCATTTGACATCATAAGACAAACATATAATATGAAGTATTCCAACACACGTACATTGCCACCCTAGTATTTGTACACATAAGAATAGTATTTGTCCACATAATATTCTTATCTATTTCTTTGCAAATACTCTTACCCTTCAAAATTACACAAATCATTCATATCATGGTTGTTTGATTTGAGTTGGATAAATCACTCATGTTTTATTTGAATCTTTTAGCCTTGTTTTAGGATCTTACTTTTTTAACCCCAAAATTACACTCTTTTGTTACTAACTATTCTAATAAGATTGTAGTCTAAATATTTCCATAATGTGGGTGCATTTCTTTCCAATTACTAATCTATTTTATATTGTGTTTTGTGAATTTTTCACAATACAATTGAATTGCATACCAAAACCCATTTTATTAACACTTATATTTTCATTTAAACCTTGGAAATGTTAGTTCTTGTTATGAAATGTAACTCAGGTTTGCCCCTGCTTATCCACTTTTTCTCTTTTTTAATAGAAAGAAAGAATTTAAAAAGTAATATATATCTATCATATTGGATGGGTATTTTACTCAAATAGTAATTAAAAAAATCCAAACAATGTGTTTTTTATTTTTTATTTAATTATTAGTTTTATTGGAAGATAAATATTCAAATTTAATATTATTTTTAATGGTTGAACCTGCCTATCAAGCAATTTTTTAATGACAGTTATCCATTCAAAGATGCCATTAAAATTAAAATACTATGACATACCTTATACGTATATCATCATAATTCTATACAAAATTTGCTAGTTTGTCCAAAATCTCTCCTTTCATGTGATAGTCTTTTGTAAATTTCGATTGTCTTTTACAGTAAAATGCCTAAATACGGTCATACGGTAGGCCCTGATTGTGAGGGTCCTTTCATCTCCATTCTATCACCTTGTGAAGTCAAAAATCTCCTCCGGATATTATTAATAATAATCCTCTAAGTTCAAGGTAGCTCTTAGCATGTGGTTCTTCATATATAAAATTGTTGAATCAAGGCAAGTCCTTTATCCCATGGATTGAAGGAGGTCATGGAATAGCTGCAAATATTTCAACCTTTCCATCAAGTTTCATTGGCCAGGCTAATGGGAACATTCCAATCAATAATAGAAGCGTTGGGTCTTCACAAAATATGCCTCCAAGAATAATGATAGGAATGGTCACTCTTAACGCAATTGAAGTAGTACACTTAATATATCTTGAATCGAGAATTATCAAGTTGGAACTTATAGAGAGTTACAAAGGACAGAGTTTGTAATCAAATTTTGGAAAATATTTCCAAAACCCTTCAAGATTAGACACAATAATAATCGTCAATCATTCTAGAGATCAAGACTTTAATAGGCTAGTCACCGAATTTTTGGATGACAACATAAAACCACTCTCACAATGATGTCATTGCCTCAAAAAAAAAATTGAGAAACTAATATATAACTAAACCTAAGCTACAACTCATACTGGGGTTAACTAATTTGTTATTCAACAATAGCAATTTTCACTGCTAAAAGAATTAGTATCTTTGTATATTGCAGACTCTTCTAAATCCATGAAATCTAAACAAATATAGAAGGCATATCATCTAGACCATAGGAATTACTATTAAAGATTATAACATATATTACTAGATGCAACTTTGCCTGTAGATCAAAACAAATGATAGGTCAAGGAAATTAATCTCTTTGATTAAAACAATTCCATTTTCTTGGCTCAAAAACTCTCATAGTATTTTAGATGTACATGCACAACCTATCAATTATTTTTTAATAGGTAGGTGCAACTAAGGTTTAAAGAGAAAATGCTTTTTAGGAAGGAATGATAATTTCTTTTTCTTTTACCTCTGTCAATTTGCAGAGGGTTTGCCCATCAACAACTACAAACTCTTTATCCAATTTCTTCACATCATCAATTGATTTGCCTGAATCTTACTTTCTAGCAAGATATGGTATTTGCAATATTTGATAACCATGGCCAAAATGTTACTTGAAATATGTGCCACTGATATGGGAATCCATGTACCTGTAACCCCTATAAGTTGTATCAGATCCTTTAGGGTTTCCGACTCCATCACCACAACCTCATCTACTTCAAAAATTTGATTGTCTGAGCTCTTTAAAATCACCTTGCCTTCCATAGATACTGAAAGTAGAAAGATAATTTGAACAAAATTGAGAGGATAGAGAATAAGACTTGATAAAATTTCCCCTACTGCAGATGTAAATGCCCACTGATTGACAGTAAAAACACCCACATCTAATTTATATAATTTGGAGGTAAAATTTTGCTTCATACTTTCTTTTTCATTTCTTGGCAGTTATGTGAGTAATCAATATTCTCACGCTCATCAAAGAGCAGCGAGTGAGTTATTTACCATTTTTATTGAAAATCATCAGTTATAATGTTTTGTATTTCGATTTTGAACTGGCAATAATGAATAGCAGCCAATTTTTTTAATTTTTGGACGACGAAATTTTTTTTTTGGGACTACGAAATATTTGGACGATGAAAAAATAATTTTTTTAGGACTACCAATTTTTTGGCAGTTACAAGATGTGTGCACATATAGAATGGCCTATCGACCAAACAAGTGTGCAATGTTGGGAAAAAAACATGAACTGCTGGAGTAGATAATGATGTACATTGGCTAATGAAGATTGGCGACTGTGACCTTAATGGAAATCCACAGGCTAGATACAAAAAACAACAAAGTAGAGAATGCTTGAAACCCTCGTGATGGCATCCAAAACAATGACTCTGTAGTGTGATCGTGTGGGCTGAGCACAAAGGAGTTTTGCATATCAAACCACTCCCCAAATAAACCCTCGATCACAAAAAATTAGTGACCTTGGCAGAGGCCGAATAGGCCACTTGATCTGCCAACACAACACAACAAACACAGAGGAAAAAAAAAGATAATTTCTCCTAAATGGATGATGCACCCAACAAATGTGTCCTCCAATTGAACCAACGATACAATTAGACACCTGTAAAATTTCAATTTGCAAAAACAAATTGCATTTTAAAACTAAAATTACACATCAAAGTCAATTTTTCTTAAAAAAATCTTTTTCACTTTTTCTCGTGAGATAGATTTTGCTCTAGGATGCACCAACTTTCACCCCACCTCCTGATTTCCTCAAAATAGAGAGTGTGTCTGCAACATGGCTCTGATACCATGTTGGAATAGCCAATGATATTCTGCAACACTTGAATCACTCTCATAATATGGAAATCAATAATACGAGATAAGAAATCCATGATATTGATGAACCTAATTGAGCATAAACTTATATTGATTTCACCTACAAATTTACATGAGAATGCCTCATTATATAGGCATGGAAGAGGCAATCCACCTTACATGTGGATTGACAAGTGCCCCATGATGTGGCACATGCATGAAGACAAGTGTCCTATAGGTGTCAACCTTTGGATCACTAGGAATGTTCAAACCAACAACCTTGTGTGACAAGTGTTGGATGACTACAAAGTGTCTTTTGAGGTGAGATGGAAAGTCTTCCAACCTCAAAAGGTATGCACATGAGGTTTACCAAACAACTAGGTAACCTCTAACCTCTAAAGGTTGCACATTCAATTAGACAAAATGTTGTCTAACCTCATCAACCTAAGTACACTTAAGCTATAGTGAATAGATAAATTATTCACTCTAATAGTAATTCCCTAAACCACTCCCCTACGAACTTGGGTGGATGGGCATCCTTTGCCCAAGAACTGCCTACATACCCACTTCCAAACATGATTGAAGTCCCATCTAGTTCTCCTTACTTAATCTCTCAAGTGTTATATTCATAAGTTCCTAGTCTCAAGGTTTCATTGTCATCCCAATTCTATACCAAAACTTAGTAATATTCCCATAATCGAATCCATACATAGAAATATGCCTAACATCATGATGAATATAAAATAAATCCATTCATAATGTCCTACTATAATATTATTCAATGATATCAATATCAAAGTCATATTATACTATGACATCCTTCTTAAATTGAACATAACATGGATCCACGAGGCCACTTAAAACTATCTAAAACTTTGAAGGCTTACAACAATACTTATAAACTTGCTTTAATCATGATCAACAACTAAGTCATACTCAAGATAGTTGGCTACCCTATATTCATTAGATCATCATCTAATGGTATAAACTCAGTAATATGCCTAAGATTTTGATTTCATTTACCTTCCGGTGCAAACTGTTATTCTTATAATAGTCCAATTCACTAACTAGATAAGATTCATGCTTGCCACTTATAACTAAACATGATCATAATGGTCAGCAGTAATTGTTCCCTTATAGCAACAATATAATCTAGTATAATACATTGGTTGCTCACAATAACTACTCATAGGTAATAATTCAAGATTCCATAACTAGTTATTGTTCTTTCTTCCTCAGTTCAACATACCAAGTCTTTGCGTAGAAGTATTTTATAAAAAACAAGATACTTCATTCCCTACAATAACATGTAATGATTGTCATGCCCACATTTTACAAGCATTCACAACACGCAACACGTGTGTTATGTCTACATGCGACATGTGGTCATGATATGAACTGTCAAATTTTTTTCTCTTACTACCCTGTAAACCCCCTCACATGTGTAAGCGTGCTCGGTGGTGTACGCTTAAGGCGAAAGCAATACAGTTGACGGCGGCGTACCAAATACATGTGTGCACACCCTAGACAAGAAAACGCGTGGTTCCCTAACTTAGGTTAATTTCACGAATTATATTTGAACAAAGTTGTTTTAGGTGATAGACCATTTTTCAGCAAAGCACGAACATCTGATTCTTCTTTCCATTTTCTAGAATTTAATATTAATTTCTCCTCCTTTAGACTTAGCATTTTCAACCAAGCCCATTCATTTGTCCTCTCTTTCTTTTCTTGGAATTTAGTTTTGATTGTATTTCTATCACATTCATTTTACCGTTTCTCTGAAATTTAATTTTGATTGTATTTCTATCTCATTTCCCTTCCCGTTGTGCAAGATCTTCTTATGTTATCCTATTGTTTTTCTTCACGTTCTTTATCTAACAACAATATCACTACATCCTTTACATTATTCCTAATTTTTTGGTAAACCAGATCACTTACACAGGGTTGGCTAACTTCACTTGACTCAGTGCCCCTAAGGTTCCGTTCTAGGTTTTAGTTCAACGTTTGAATTAATTTTAATAATCAACCTGTTCCTAAATAGGATTAATGGTAGGTTAAACTTACTTAGTTCTCTTAGCCCTGTTCGGAAATGCCGCGCATATTCTTCTCTTTATTTTTCCAAGGTTAGTTGTTCTTTCTCTGTTTTTTTTTAATTAGACATTTATTCTCTATATCTACAGTTGAGTTTAAAATGGCCACTCATGGAATGCCTGTGATGGCTTGTTTGCGTTTATTTTCAGTGTCCTTTGTAAATGAAGAGATCATACTTTCCTCTTCATTTTCCTGTCATTTAATTTGGGATAATTGTTAAAACTTCTGAGAAACTCTTCCTTAAAATTAAACCATATTTACCTATGCTCTTTTTAAATTGTAATTGTATAAACAATGTATTTCTGAATTGCAACTCTGAGTTTAAACATCTATTCAATTCGTATTATACATTATATATAAATAAATCCCACTTTTCTCATTTTAAACTACATATAGTTTGCCTTCAAATGATTAGTGAAAAGTGAATAGTAAAAGTAAATAGTGAATAGTAAAAATAAATAGTGATTAGTGAGAAGTGAATAGTAAATAGTGAAAAGTGAATAGTAAAAGTGAATAGTGAATAGTGAAAAGTGAATAGTGAAATAGTCCCCATCCTAGGAAGAGACCATCAATGTGACGGTAATTTCTAAAGCAATACTGCAACCCAAATTTTATTTCTTTCATGGTAACAAAATTACAACTTGATTTATAACAAAATTTAAAACTAATATTTTTACTAAGCTTGCACAGAAATAATATTTTTACAAACTTAATTAAAACATCAACTAACTCTCAACTTTGCAAATAGAAGAAGAAGGAACTAGACAAGTCTAATATCCTTTTAAAAACAAATTTTCTCTTCCTTTCCTCATACAAAAGGTAGAATGGAATAAACTATTAAATCACAACTAACAACACATTAAGGGAGGATTTACTCTTAACTCTCCAAATAACAAATTTTAACAACATTTAAAGAGTTAATTTTCTCCCCTTGGCAAAACAACTAGGATGCAGTCACTACTAAGACCAGGCTCTCTTGTAGAGCCTTAAGAGTAAAGGAAAATAAAATATTTTTCCAACACAAAGAAACTTCTCCAACGTCACAATAAGCTCCAAGAATACCTACATAACACACAAGGGAAGAAACACCGCACAGGCTGCTCTCCTCCCTACCGTAGACCCGCAAGAGGGTCACCCCCGAGCTAGGGAGATCATCCACACACCCAGGGTAGAATAGACCAACAACTACTTCATAACAACAGAAACAAACAACACACAACACCCATGGTTTTACTCACAACACAAAGACTCAGCTAAGGTGAGTTCAGGGAGGGTAGGGAAGTAGACTCTCTCACTCAAGGTGTCATCTTTCACAACATTTTATCTCAACTTATCACA
Source organism: Cunninghamia lanceolata (assembly GCA_027924645.1). Taxonomy (NCBI): domain Eukaryota; kingdom Viridiplantae; phylum Streptophyta; class Pinopsida; order Cupressales; family Cupressaceae; genus Cunninghamia; species Cunninghamia lanceolata. Next base: position 631,885 of record BSBN01000808.1, read on the forward strand.
TGGCCTCAAGCCAACAATATTACTTTTTCTCATGGCCTCAAGCCAACAAATCACTCTTTCTCAAGGCCTCAAGCTTTCCAAATAATCAAATTTCCATGGATATCTCAAATAGGCTCTCAAAGCCTTAAAGCCCTCTAGGCTCAAAAGTACCAACATGCCCTCTAAGCAATTCATTAATCAAGAAACAAGAAGACACCCGAGGAGGTTCACACCTTCCCTTCCCTATACAAGATGAGCATTGCCTTCCAATTGGAAGGAGCTCTTTCAACACCCAACACAAACCCCAAATAACAGAAAACACATAGAAGACATTTGCAATCTCACTCATCAAGCAAGAACAAACATACATAACAAGCAACATATCATATAAGTGAGAAGTCTTGTTCACCAACCTTCTCAAGCCCAATTATGGATGAAATTTGATGAAGAGCTCCACTTTTAGCCTCCTCCTCCAAGTTCTCCTTCATTCCACTTTAATCCAACCCCAAAAATAATCTCTCTATGATCACAAGCAAGGGATAATGAATGGAGGATATAGGATGGCTATAATAATTTCAGCATTATGAGGCTATGAAGAGGAGAATAGAGAAGGAAATGAGTATTATGAGGATGTCAGAAGAAGATTTCCTAAAGAAATTTAGGCATGATAAGAATGCAAGAATGAAATCCCCCTGCAAGAATGAAGTCCTCTCCTGCCAGAATGAAGTTCCCCTGCAAAAAAATGAAGTTCCCCTGCAAAATTCAGTCTCCCTGATTGCTTAGAGAAGGGTCTTATTTATAGATTTTCTGAGAAAGGAATGGAAGGCGAGGATCAAGAGTTGAGATCAAGAGCTCACATTATTTGTGAATTTTAAATTCAAAGTGGATGAATTAATTTTTTTTTTTTAAGATTGTAATATTTAAATAACCCCACTATCTGAAGTGGAATTAATAAAATAGACCCACTCATTATCCATTATCCCTAATGGACTTAAAACAATTAACCCCACTCAAGAGGTCCACCATTATAGCCCACATGTAAAAATAAAATATAATAAGTAAACTAAAATAAGAGAGAGTGGGTGACACACCACCCTCATTAAGGGGAACCCCACCAAAAGAGAGGCACAAGGAGACAAGCACTCCATTATTAGGGGATCATGGAGTTGCTCCATGACTTTGAAGTGGGCCTGAGTGTGGATTCCACTCATCCCATTGTCCCCATGCTTTTAAATTCGTCACTTAACTTCACTGTGAAATTTAAGTGACCAAATGGAGGTTAACCCAAGGTTATCTTAGTCAAAAAGGTCCTTAAACCCATAGTGTATAACGTAGGGTTGATTTAAACCTAGTTAAGACTCCTAGAGTTACGTAAAAACACAAGAAGAGGGTCAAAAAGAAATAAAGTTTAAACAAGATTCAAAACAACATCTCTTACCACACATATCACAATATAATTAATTCAAAAGATAGAACTATTTCCCTTAACCTCATGCAACATTACAACAATACAACATTTCACCAAACACATAGTTGATCTTAGTTCCTCGTGGAACTAGATCGGTTTCACAAGGGATATAACATAGGGTGTGGAATGATCTCCTGTATTTGTGGTTTTGTTAGAAATACCTGCACACTCAATTTCAAAGTTAATTCCACATATAAATATCATAGCCAAAGCAAATTTAATACATACATTTATAAAACATACCACAGTTCTTATAAATATAATGAAATCACATGACAATTTTCTTTCTACATCACCTAATTAGTTTTCCTTTAACATAATAAGATTTTAATAGTTTGAAAATCTGGGAACAACAGTTCCATAAATATAAAAATACCAACAACAGTAAGCTAAATAGTCACATGTATGGAAATGAAAAAGTGTAAGCCTCACAATGATATCATGTACAATTCATTGACATAAGATAGGACATGATACACTAGCATCATACTGAAAATTTCTGGATCACTACAAGAATATTTCTCTGATTTAATATAAGAGTTATTTAAGGATATTATCCATACTTGGGTTTAATCAACGGGAAAACCTTCAAGGTTATATTTCTAGAGTGATCTCACCCTACAACAATGTTTTGGATCAAGGGCCACCACCATACTAAATAGAATAAACTTTATAACCCAACACTTCCAATGGCAAAAGTTGCCCATGTATACATAATGTAAAAATGAGAAAGCATGCACAAAGCACATAAACAATCTAACAAAATATCTCAAGGAAAATTAAGGCAGGCACATGACACATGAACTATTTGACAAAAGCCTCAAAAAATTGTATTTGTAGATTATATTGTAAAGGAGAGCCATGAAAGATAACAGGTTTAACATTTTATATAAAATGAACTAATTTTCATAACCCAAATAAGGTCCTTCAACTCATAGAATACCAAATAACATGAAGAGCCTATATAGTGGTTGAAGCATATATTATTTCTATAATCTTAAGTAATCACCACATAAAGGCAAAGATGCTTTAACCCTATTCTCACACACCACTAAACCAGCTTAGCATTTTTTCTTCATAAGAATACTATTTATAACCATCTCGACAAAAAGATACATATCCAAAGATTTAAACTAGTGGCAGATCACCACTTTTTCACTTCTGAACTATATCAATTTTTAACTGGTACCCATATGAAATTTGGTGTAATAAACAATAAACCTATGCACTTAGAACTCGTATGTATAGTATATAGCTACAAGAATAAATGTTATCACCAACCCATCTAGGCACAAAGATTAACCTTTGAACAACCTGTTAGGATTATAGAATCATTGCATACTCTTTATCTCTTTCCACCCAAACAAAACAATATTTTAGTTCCTAAATTTTATGTTATGCATTTACTAAGTCGACCCATCTTTGCTTTAGTGTAGAGGAGATAATGTTGTGCATTTACTAAGTTTCCCCCTTTCAAAATGTGTGATGTGAAGTCATTTTGTATTCATGTCTAGGAGGACTACATCGTAACCTCCCATTAACTTTACCCCCAATTTGCCCAACAAGAATCAATAATACTCAGTCACAACATCACTTGTTAATTTACTTTCATTTGCCCCCTTTTGATTATGAACAAATATTTAAAAATCTTCCTATCCTCCTTCCTTGATATTTCTTTATACTTCGATGGATGCCCACACTCTACTCCATGACTCCCCTCCAAACTTGTGTCAATGAAGTTTATTAGCTTAGTGTTGGGGGAATAAAGGAAATCCCATGAAAGGAAAAGAAGAAAAAGGAAAAGAAAAAGATTGTGCAGGAATAAAGGAAATATGACAGAAAAAAAGAAAAAGAAAAAGAAAAAGAAAAAGATTGTGCAGGAATAAAGGAAATCACATGAAAGGAAAAGAAGAAAAAGAAAAAGAAAAGGAAAAGATCGTGCAGCAATAAAGGAAATCCCTTTGGCATTAATGATGAAGAATAGGCAGAGGTGGAAACGGATTAGCACTGTGGGCTATCATTGTTTGGCAGGAAAGAGCAAAAGAGAGTGTAGTAGAGCGATTTGGTCTTGTGGAAGTATGGCAGACTCGGAGTTAATATTCAGTAAGGAAAGACGCAAGCTGTTCATTGATGGAAAAATGGCATATTACATTACAGATCCAATCTGGCCTATAAAACTGTGTTTCTCAAAGGTCATAAACTAATGTTTACAGGTCTGATTACAGGCGGTGTGATGGATTTATCCCAAGTAGTGGACTGTTTAATACCTGGAAATGACATTATGGAGTCATTATCTCTTCTTCCATATCAATTTGTCAGTCTCGGAGGAGAAACTATAGAAAAGTCTGAATTTAGTAGGGCTGTTCCTCCAAGCAAAGAAAAATGTCTACTCACTTATTACAACATTGTTAAGCTGTACATCAGCAACGCTGGAGTTCAGCACACCATTGAGGGTTTGGATTTATACCAAGGTGAGTCGCATCTTCTGCTGGGCAATGCATGCCGTATGTGACTTCCTTCCTCTGGGGGCGAGGGTTTGGATATACTCTTTGTTAGAGTGGGTGGAGAAGATGAAGCCTGGCGAGTGGTGAGAGGAAATTTGCATGCAGTGATCGGTGGAGTAAAAACCTGCTCGGAAACTGCATCTGTGATCCGGCCCAGCAGTGAAGTGGAGTTTCCTTGTAATCCATGGAAGGTGATATTAAAATATGATGCCAATAGAAGAAAGGGCTGCACAAATTACCATTCCAAATGGTATAGGGAATATTTTGAAGTGGATTGTGACATGGATGAGTATAACAAGCTGAGGACATTCATTAATTGCTTCCTGAGGAATACGAGTGGGTCATTGAAATCTTGTGACCCCAACGGTAGGGTGTGTACGGTTCGCGGCCTCAGGAGTCAGTCCTCCGCTATGCTAAAAATGGGTTTCCACAAGTGTACGAACCGTAGACTTACATATACATATATGTTTATACATATACATATATATTGTAAGATATATATATATTTCAAGATTCCCTTTTGCACCGTATATGCAACTTGAAGCATTTTGTAACTGAATTTGATATTTTGTTGTTTGGATTTATTTCTGTTGCAAAATCAAGGACATGTATGCCCATAGAGACATGAGATCTGGTCAGATGGCCCCTCTGATGGCAGATGATGTTTACAATATCATCATTAAGGCGTTGTTTATAATTTCCTTGCATTGTGGTTCTAAAGTGGATATTCCTGAAGTTATTAATATGCATATTTTTGCAATGTTATGTTTGTTTTCACAGATTTTTAAAAGAATAAACATGAGATTTCCAATCTGGTTTAAACTTATTCTGGGGAAAAATGTGTGCATTTAATTTAATTGATGTTCTGGATCACACTCTGTGGTCCATTATTGGAATAAAAGAGAGGGGATTACAGAGTGTGCTCGGGAACATCAATGAAATTCTAGAAGCAAACTGATGCGAATAATGTTGAGCCTTTACAAGTTTTTATAGATCTCACCGTGTTTTTAATATTTGTTTTTTTGGTGCATTCTCATTTGTGACTCAAATGCTGATTATGATTTATGTAAATTTTGTGTCTCCAGAATGCTGTTCGATTAGACAGGGAAATAATATATGATATAGATTTTGCCTATGACTACTTTGGCTTCAAGGGTGTGGAGAGGTCATATCTTTTAAAATTGAATGGCGCTGCTGTGGAAAGGCCTCAACATATGGTGATGAGAGTTTCTGTGGGAATTCACAAAGATGATTTTGAATCTGCTATCAGGACTTACCATTTGAGGTCACAGAGGTGGTTTACACATGCTTCTCTAACTCTCTTTAAGGCTGGAACTCCTTAAAGACCAAACCTATGGTGTTGTTTGGATAATCTTTCAAAATTTAAGACCAAACGTGTTCACATATGTTAAGTTGAGCACACGATTTTTGAGCAATTTCTGTTCTGAATTGGTATCTTGAAATGCTTATAGTAGTGGTTGTTGGCAAGAGACACTATATGGATTCATGGTTGTTGTCATTGATGGCAACAAAGGTCATCCCACATATCCGCAAGTCATGGTGTGTCTCTACCGGAAGTCAGAATGAAGATTGTTGTGGTCCGGTGAACAAGAACAGAGCATGTGGCAAGGTCCGACAGATTGGTCCGGATCTCTCAGAGGAAGTGTCTTGGTGCAGTGCGGATTTGGGGAAGTCTAGAGGACTACCTTGAGTAGTATATTCCAAGGATTTAGCCTCCGGTGATGAACAAAGAAAAAGATATGAATAGTTGAGTACCGGATTCCTGAGAGACAGAGAGAACAGAGGAAGAACTGACTGACAGAGTATCAGACTATTTTCCGGATGTGCTACTGTTGATGGTAAAGGTTGTGAAGGCATGAATCATGTTTGGCCGACATGATTAATGATATCTACAAGTACATGCTTGATCCGCATTGCTTGGTGAGCAAGGATTCAGCCGACAGGACAGAGTTTGTAAGAAACTAGACTGTTCCGGATGCCGACTAGAAAGGTGATGAAATTACTTGTGCGGATATATATATAGAGGATGGATTTAGTTGTGAGAAATGAAGTTGTGTGATGGTGTAAGCGAATAAGTGCAGAACAGAGCAGAGGTAGTAAGAAAGATCCGGTATGTGAAAGGATAGCAGAATAAAGAACAGAGGAAAGATGAAGTGTAGCAGATCAGTGTACTGAGCCTAACCGGAACTGAACTCCAGCATATGTAGATGCTTCCAATCAGTTCAAGACTGTGATTCTTATCACTTTGTAGACAGTGTGTCTCCTTGTAGGCAGTGGGCCTCTTTGTGAGCAGTGTGCTCGGGCAGTGAGCCCTAATTGGCAAGTGTCATTTTTGTAATTCCTTATTCTTCTAACAGAGAATAATCTTTGGGTTAATCACCCCGTGGTTTTCTCCCTTAACAGGGTTTCCACGTCAAAAATACTGTGTCATGTGTTTTTTCATTTCATGGTAATGTTTGTTTGTTTGATTCAATGCTGCATTGATTAATAAGAAAGTTCAAAAGAAGAAATAATTAGGATAACTGATTCACCCCCCCTCTCAGTTATCAACAATTGGTATCAGAGCTAAGTTCCTCCTAATAGAGCCTAACAGCTTGAGGAAGATCTGGGAGTTCAAATGGATGCATATGGTTTAAGGGAGCAACTCAAGACTGCCCTTGAGGATCTTGAACAGTCAAATTCTGAAATTAATGAATTAAAGGAAAGACTCAAACAGGCTGATGAATTCATGAGAGAATTAAAGGACAAATTAAGTCTCTCTATGAAAAAGAGAAAGGAGCTACTCCAACAATTGGCAAGACAAAGTGAAGAAAGCAATACAAATGAAGAATTGACTGAGCAAACCAAGTTATGTGAAAAGTTATCAAAAGAAGTCATTATGTTGAGACATGAAATGGATTCAGGGACTATAAAGTTTACTCAAGAGATTGAAGAAAAAAGAAAAGCTGAAGACAATCTAAGACAATCTCTTAAAGAAAAATCAGAAGAATGCCACCAGATGGACAGGATTATCAGACATCTTGAATCTGATCTTGAAGATGCCAAAGATAATGAAGAAAAACTTGAGGATCAAATTGCCTCTCTCAAAAGAGATCTTCAAACAGCAAATGAATATAAAGAAAAATTCAAGATAAGTTCTGCCCAACTTGAAGTACTTCTTGGAAGTCAAAAGAGGACAGATGACAAGTATGGTTTGGGATATGAGAAAGGAGAAAGCTCTGGATCCGGTCAAAAGAATTTTGGATCAGAAAATCCAAGGAATAGCCCTAGAAGACCTCCGGTAAGACAGCCCAATGCTCAAAGATATCCATCTTTCAATGGATACTGCCATAGCTGCAACCACTTTGGTCACAAAGCTAATCAGTGCAGAAAGAGAATGAATCAGATTAATTCATCCTTCTCCAGACAGTGCTTTAACTGCAAAAGGTATGGACACAAATCCCATGAATGCAGAAATATGCAAGTAAACAAATCATTCAAAGGTAGATGCTTTACATGCAATAGAGTAGGTCATATGGCTAATCAATGCAGATCAAGAGGTTATCAATCAAATATGCAAAGAAATGTTATTTGCCAAATCTGTAATAGGTCCGGTCATAATGCTAAAGTCTGCAGAAGCAAGAATCAGGACAAAAGAGGTCCAGTGTATAATCAGAATCAAGACAAGGGTAAACAAAAGATGAATGCGGATGAAGTTAGGAATCAAATGAGCAAGATTTGGGTGAAGAAAAGTTCAGAGAATGTAGAGGTTGGATCCGCACCAGACTCTGGTGTTGATATTTCTTCCGAAAATTAAAAAGTGAGCTCTGGCTCAGGGGGAGACTCAAAGAAAATCCTGTTCCCCCAGCCAATCAAGTGGTGCCGGATGTGGCACAAGATGCGGAGTAAAGGGTTTGAAGATACCAGTCCTGAGATGATCCAGACAAGATTTCAGAGGTCCGCATGAAGATATAAAGAAGTTGTGATCGATCAAGTAAAGACCTGTTCCGGGAGATGCTCCGGAATGACAGAGGACTACAAAAGGGTCCGGAGAGATCCGGAAGTACATTATTTTACTCTGCGGACTGGACAGAATGTTTGGGATGTTCTTGTAATGTGTCATCTCGATTTATTCATGATTAAAAGATCCGCATGATGTTCATAGATCAGGACTGATCCGGGATACTCCAAGCTATCCGGACAAGGCAAACCGGAATAATATAGGTGAAGCATTTATTGCAAACAGATATTAGGGTTTGCGAAATGATATAAGGGATTTCTCAACAATCATTTGATCATTCCACATCCAAGAAGAAGCGAAAAGCGGAGCTCTGAAACAAAATTCATCAAGATCACCGAAGATCTCCTGCCGAAGTCATTTCATACAAAAATCAATCCAGCTACTCCGTGCAACCGAAGACGCAAAAGGTATTTTCCATTTTTGATATCTTGCTACAAATCTTTTTAAGAAATGGCTACTCCAAATATAGTAAAAATCTCAGATAGGCCCTGACCTGAATTTAAGAAACATCCATACAAGTCATTGGAGGTAGATCCCTTAGGAGCATTTTCCAGTGTTCCTCACGGAGTTTTACACACAGAAGACATTAGGGTTTACATACATGCAAGCATTGAGGAATTTGGGGAATTCAAATTGAGAGATCTCTATCACAAACAACTGATAGACAATGCTTTTGAGCTTAAAACAGAGTATAAGGGTATCCAGAAGAAACAATTTGATCAATGCATTCATTTCCCCTGCTTTGAAGAAGATGAATGGGTCCGGTATGTACTGAGCAGGATGCATGACAACTTCCTATGTCTGGATAGACCCTGCAAGATCACAAAAGAGGCAATTAGAGCAGTAACTGGTCTATACTCTTCTGGAGGGATACCTATCCTCAAATCTGTCAAAAATAACATTGTAACTGAGGCCACCGGATCAAAATTTGATAAGAGGGCAATGACCATTGAAGATATTTCGGATCCGGATATCAAGTATGCATCCATGATAATAGGATACAAGATCTATCACTCCAGTAGGGAGAATTCTGTATCCGAAACTGCAGTATATACTGCCTATGAAATGCTAAGGAAGAATGCAGAATATGATCTCTACGAACTACTCTTAAGCCAATTAATGGAAAATATACAGAAAATCAAGAAGGACAAGAAGAATTCCTTTAAGTATGGTACTCTTATATTATGTCTATTCTTCTACTTCATGAATGAGCTGCCCGGATCAAGTGGATGGGCATGGCAGAATGACAAATCTGTTGCAGTACAAATAAGAGACTATCTACATGGGCTTGGGGATGCCAAAGCAAGAAATACAGCCCTATGGGGATACTTCAAAAACTTCCAAAGCATGATGCAAGCAAGAGAAAGAATTCCCTAGTCTCTTGTTGAAAAATACAAAGACTCAGTGTGCTTTATGGTGGACACTGATCAGTGCCTAATGGAGGCAGTGGAGCCAAGGATCGTCTGGATCATGCCCATGGGGTATGAGTGGATGAACAGATAGTGGAGCTGCATGTTCGACACATGCTAAGTCAGCCCAAAGATCCAAAGGCAGAAAGGTTTGGAACCTTTGAGGAGCTGAGTGTAAAGATCCATGTAGAACTCAGAGAACCTGAGATAAAAAGGAAGGTGAGAAAAGAAGTAGAGCATATTGCTCAAGGCCTAGGCATCTCAAAAGAGGCACTTGATGCCAGCCGGGAAAAGAGAAGAAAATCTGAGGAAGAAAAGAAAGAGGTAGAGAAGAAAAGCAAGAAAAGTGCTCCGGTGGAATCCTCAACCCGGACTAGATCATCAAAAGGATCCACACCTATCAAAACCAAAAGCTCAAAACCGGAAGTCCAGGGATCCGGTAAGAGATCCAAGACAAAAGCCTCAAGAGCTTATCAAAGCCAAAAGGATGAAGAAGAAACTGAGTCAGATGAGGGAGTGAAAGAAATAAAGAAACAGAAAAAGAAAGGATCCGGTAAACCCTCTTCTGGCCGAGACAAGGAAGAAATGACAGAAGAATTTTCTAAAAAGCCCACCTTGTCTCTAGACAATGTAGTCAAATCAATCACTGTGGATGGGAACCTTCAACCGGTGGCTGAATTCTATGATGACTACAATGAGGCAGATCAAAAGATCCTGCAAGAAGCCATAATAAGGTACTTGAACATCTACAATAAAGCTTTTATTGAGATTATCTCTGAAATCCCAAAGAGCCTAGAGATGGAATTAGAGATAAGAAAGAACAATGCCTTGGCAAAAGACCTTGAAATCAGAGAACAGATAGCTATTCAGCTATATCCCTCAATTGATCACAAAACCATGAACATGATATTCAAGGACTGCAAGGATGAATTCAGAAGCAAAGCAAGGATGAATCTGCTTATGCTTGGTGAGATCGACAAAGTAGCCAAGGACACTGAAGAGATCCTCCGGAATACATACAAAAGGTTTAATATTCCTATTACAGAGGACTCAGGTGCAGAAACAGCTGCGGACTTGGAATCATCTGCTCCGGAAGAAGTGCCACTAGAACAGACTAACATCTCTTCTCCGGCTTCTCCTACAGTCTCCGGATCCCAAGAAGAAGAGAAATTACAAGAGAAAGAAGCAGCAAAAAAAGAAAAAGAGGCTGACAGCACCAAGGATGTAGAGAAAGAGAAAAATCCAACAGAGAAAACCACAACTGTAAGTGGTAAGCATGTGGAAGGAGATAAGACTCCTAAGGGCAAAACTGCAGAAGAAAAGAAACATCTGTCTCCAGCAAGAGACACTGCACAAACTGTTCAAAAGTTTCTAAGCCAAGAAACTTTAGAGATTGATGAACCGGAGCTTCTAAAAGGCCCATTCGACTTTGACTCTCTCTCTTTGGTACAAACAATGAAGATAGCTTCATTTGCAAATGCCAAGGCAAATGAAAAACTCCTAAAGTCTCATATGGAAGACTGTGAGTTGATAGAGGCTGCTTCCGGAGTACTTGTAAAGATTATGCCATCAATCCAGATAGATCCGACAGCCTCCTCTTCCGGTAATCTCAAAACCTTAGTCAGCAGTGTTGATACACATTTTGATTCTCTAGAAAAATCAGCTGAAGAAAAGGTCCGGAAGGAATTTTTGGATAAAAGATTTTCAGAAGTATTAGGATTAATCTCTAACGATAGGAGAAATATGAGTATTGGAATAAAGAGTTTAGAAAATGCTCTTAAGGATGGCGGTGATATTTACAAATTTTGTATCTCCTGGTCAAAGGCAACAGTAGAAATAGATAAGAAAATAAAAGCGGAACAGGACAAACTACAAAGTTTATCTCAAAGTTTTGATCCTCTCTCTTCCATAGTAAATCAAGAATGTCAAACTATTGCAATCACAAATGCAATAAAGAACTTTGAGAAGGAAAGGAAGAATATTACTAACCGGATGGGAGAACTTAGAAGGATTATAATCCCTAAGTTAGAAACTATGCATGAGGCCATCAGTGATGCTCAGACCACCGCCCAAACAAATGATCCGACAGATCTCAAGAGGGCAGAAGCTTTTGCATTTTTGTTGAGTGGTCACATTTCAATTTTGGATAAAATGAAGCAAAGTTGGGCTACAGAACTGATCCAACTGAAGACATCTTTTGCAGACATTTTTCAGTATATGTGAGTATGCAAATATGCGGCTATGTATAGAAAATTTTTGAAAATTTTGGTGTGCGGACCCTACCCTTTGCCATTGATGTCAAAGGAGGAGTGAGGAGCAGTGAAAAATGAGGAATCCAACTAAGGGGGAGTTCCGGAAATTGTATATAAAGACAGAGCATCAGCAAAGGGGGAGCATAGTGTAAACACTTAGTCATTTTTCACTAAGTGTTGCCATCAATGCCAAAGGGGGAGATTGTTGGCAAGAGACACTATATGGATTCATGGTTGTTGTCATTGATGGCAACAAAGGTCATCCCACATATCTGCAAGTCATGGTGTGTCTCTACCGGAAGTCAGAATGAAGATTGTTGTGGTCCGATGAACAAGAACAGAGCATGTGGCAAGGTCCGACAGATTGGTCCGGATCTCTCAGAGGAAGTGTCTTGGTGCAGTGCGGATTTGGGGAAGTCTAGAGGACTACCTTGAGTAGTATATTCCAAGGATTTAGCCTCCGGTGATGAACAAAGAAAAAGATATGAATAGTTGAGTACCGGATTCCTGAGAGACAGAGAGAACAGAGGAAGAACTGACTGACAGAGTATCAGACTATTTTCTGGATGTGCTACTGTTGATGGTAAAGGTTGTGAAGGCATGAATCATGTTTGGCCGACATGATTAATGATATCTACAAGTATATGCTTGATCCGCATTGCTTGGTGAGCAAGGATTCAGCCGATAGAATAGAGTTTGTAAGAAACTAGACTGTTCCGGATGCCGACTAGAAAGGTGATGAAATTACTTGTGCAGATATATATATAGAGGATGGATTTAGTTGTGAGATATGAAGTTGTGTGATGGTGTAAGCGAATAAGTGCAGAACAGAGTAGAGGTAGTAAGAAAGATCCGGTATGTGAAAGGATAACAGAATAAAGAACAGAGGAAAGATGAAGTGCAGCAGATCAGTGTACTGAGCCTAACTGGAACTGAACTCCAGCATATGTAGATGCTTCCAATCAGTTCAAGACTGTGATTCTTATCACTTTGTAGACAGTGTGTCTCCTTGTAGGCAGTGGGCCTCTTTGTGAGCAGTGTGCTTGGGCAGTGAGCCCTAATTGGCAAGTGCCATTTTTGTAATTCCTTATTCTTCTAACAGAGAATAATCTTTGGGTTAATCACCCCGTGGTTTTCTCCCTTAACAGGGTTTCCACGTCAAAAATACTGTCATGTGTTTTTTCATTTCATGGTAATGTTTGTTTGTTTGATTCAATGCTGCATTGATTAATAAGAAAGTTCAAAAGAAGAAATAATTAGGATAACTGATTCACCCCCCCCCTCTCAGTTATCAACAGTGGTCTATTGTGACATCTTGTTAAAGCTGTTGTTATGAAGTAAGGTTTACCTGAAGCATGAGTTATTTTTGCTTGCAACTAAGATCTGTGGGACTTTGGATTATGCTTATTTGTTAAAAATTAGATAAATAAACACCACACAAAGTAGAACACAGAGACAGATATTTAACGTGGTTCGCCAATGTGGCTACGTCCACAGGAAAGCAGGGCAATAATCTTCTTATTATTTGCAGCATCATACATATGATCTTTCCCTCATATATATACAATTCTCTTCAAGAGAAGGTGAAGAGACAAACAGGGAATATGAATTGAAGAGTCGGACTTCACATCTAACAATCTCCCACTTGAAGTTCGATTCATACTGCAACTTCACATCTGAACAACCTCCCACTTGAAGTCTGCTTTCCATGGCCTATTGTACATCCAGGAGCTCCCACTGCACGAGAAATGTCCAGATGAATGCAAACCTGGAATGAGCGCATACAATGCGTTGCTTCGTTAACATTCCAGAAATAAGGCACCATCACAAGTGATCAAGGGATACCAGAAATGTCCAGATGAATGCAAACCTGGAATGAGCGCATACAATGCGTCGCTTCGTTAACATTCCAGAAATAAGGCACCATCACAAGTGATCAAGGGATACCAAGTCTACTAACAACATCACATAGAAAATGTAAACATGTAGTACCAAGGAACATCCACAATGATATGCAAAACCTGCATACCAAACCCTTGTAGCATGTCCTCCTACACAAACCTCCTACACACGCCTCTTGACCATTTTGGGAAACCCAGATTCTCAAGCTCCCAGTAATCTTTGCAACAAACCTTGCCGGTGACAATTCGACATCCTCTGGAAATGCATAACCTAATATTACATCTCATTCGCATGATCATGGGTCACATTAGAAGCATAATAGAATGGCATGGGCCCTTCGAACTCCCCGCTTTTTCCTTTGGCACATCAGGCAGGGATTTCCTCTTCACACACTTCACATAACATATTTTGGGAAGCCGCCAGTTTGAAAAAAAAAAGTGCCTATTTCTGTGGAGTTGCCAGCATATATCCCAACCACCACAGCCCCTCTTCTTGAGCAACCTTTTCTGATCAGCAAAACTAAAGCGTCGTTTTGCTAGATAATTGGGGCTCTATTCGCCTTCAATTTGACTCCAATCTAAGGCTGCAAACCAGTATCTTCTGCTCTTATACGGTGCAAAACCTTTGGTCTTCAAACAACAACTTCAACCTTGTAAACCCTGTCCAACCTGCTCTCCCTGGATCTCACTGCTCTGATACCAATTGTTAAAAATTAGATAAATAAACAACACACAAAGTAGAACACAGAGACAGATATTTAACGTGGTTCGCCAATGTGGCTACGTCCACAGGAAAGCAGGGCAATAATCTTCTTATTATTTGCAGCATCATACATATGATCTTTCCCTCATATATATACAATTCTCTTCAAGAAAAGGTGAAGAGACAAACAGGGAATATGAATTGAAGAGTCGGACTTCACATCCAACATTATTTGACACAACTAAATGTTGGAAACATTTTGCTTGACGTAGCTAATTTTGGGAAACATTCTAGACTTTCAAGGTTGAACTTGAAGCATTATGGTTTGATTTATGCTGTTAAAAGGGGTGAGTCCCTTTGCTTTTTTGCCCTTCTGATATGCTATAGTGATTCACTTCATATTTTGGCTTTGCGCAGTTGGGTAGCTGCTTCCTTCTCTGTATGAAGGAAGATAGCATTGAGGGTATCTATGATACCCTTAACGAATGTGCTGTAATTAGCAAATCAGCTGGGGGAATTGGAGTTTCTGTTCATAACATCCGTGCAACAAAAAGTTACATCAGGGGAACAAATGGCACATCAAATGGTATTGTTCCAATGCCGCGTGTGTTTAATGATGCAGCTCGCTATGTAGACCAGGGTGGAGGAAATGCTTGTAATTCTTTTTGACTTAGTGGTGCTAATTTGTCAATGCATTCATTCTTCTTGGAGATGACTAATATGAAACGCATCCTGTTATGTTTTTGTTTAAAGGTAACAATGCGTTCGTTCTTGTAACAATGTTTTGGTTTTCAAATTAAATTGGCAAGCTACTCAATTTGATTAAAATGTTCTTGCAGGTGCCTTTGATGTATACTTGGAGCCATAGAATGCTGATGTTCTTGACATTCTGGATTTGAGAAAGAACTGTGGGAAGGTAATTTTACTTTTATTGTGGGATTAACATTGTTGTGTGGTATTTTAGGGTCTCACGTGATTGATTTGGGTCATCTTACAGGATTTGTTCTATGCGCTCTGGGTTCAAGATCCCTTTACGAAGATTGTCCTAATGAATATCCTGGACTAGCAGATTATTGGGGTGAAGAGTTTGAGAAACTGTACTTGAAATATGAGCAGCAGGTAAGCCTTTGTTTTCCTCTTCAATTTATTTGTTTGGTTTAATCCGTTCTTAGCATGCATTGTGGCTGAAAATTTTCACAATTGAACCAGGTGAAGGCAAATAAGTTTGTGCAAGCCCAGAAGCTCTGGTTTTCAATTCTGGAAGCTCAGATAGAAACAGGAAATCCGTACCTTTTGTTCAAGGTACCTAAATAGTTTCTCGTGGAATGTAACTATTTCTTAATTTGTATTTTCTTTGTTTGTCTGAAGCATCAATCCTATATTTGGCCTCAGGATCACGGCAATAGAAAGAGTAATCAACAGAATCTTGGAACAATTAAACCCTCAAACCTTTGCAATGGGATTATCGAGTACACTAGCAACACAATACAGGTAGATTAAAGCCTTTGTGAGTATTCTTATTAAATCTGTGAAGGGAGGCCAACCATAGAGTTATGTCATAACCAACATATGGATGCCAATCTTTGTGATATGGTAATCTAATCTGTAACTTTCTTATAAGCTTCCCTGTTTATTTGCCCCACGTTTGTTTGTTTTTGCCAAATTGTATAGATTAGTAGGGCGATTTAGAGCTCTTCTTACTGGTTTCTACTAGTCTTTCACTTTATTTTTAAATGTGACATGTAGTCTAAGAATTATTACATGGTAATAGGTCAATTGACAAGCTGGTTCTGCTGTTGATCAGGGCCTAAAAGCTGGAATATACTATTTACGGTCTAAGGCTGCAGCAGATGCAATCAAGTTTACAGTGGACACTACTACTATAAAGGTGCTCATCATGTTGAATTTTAAGATCCTTTTTGTTATTGTGGGTATTAGGTTTTTCTGTAGTACTAAAAGGTGTTCGTCTGTACAGGAAAAGCCCAAGTCAGCAGATGAAGATGTGGACACAAAACCTGGACAACAAGGATGCATGCCTGACTTGTGGGAGTTAAAGCACTATTGGATTCTAGCTCTATTGGACTATTGGATCCTAGCTCTATGTAAGAGGAGATTGTAATCTTCTGGATTGGATCTGAATCTTTTGATGAGATCCATAATATGTCTATAATAATATTGCCATGCTGATATGCAAACTTGGTCTTTTGATATTTTCACATTGTATTATATTTAATTTGCATTAACACTTGAGTATATTATTGTTTCAAATGAGTGAAGTTGAAATATGTGATTTTGTTTCTTGATAATCTCCCTTGGATGAGTGGAGCATGTTTGCATACTTTTCTCACAAGATGATTTTTAATGGAGTATAAATTTGTCACAAGATGATTTTTAATGGAGCATAAATTTGTCACTAGACTAAGAACACTACAAAATATATAGAAAAATATTAAATAGCTTAGACTTTTGCAAATTGACCATAAAATCTCTTCTGTTAAAAAAATATTAATTAGTTTAGGCTTTTACAGATTGACCAAAAATCTCTTCTTTAGGTGCTTCAACTCAAGAGGCATGTGATGTCATTACTATTAACCATACTTAAGCACTGCATCCATCATTAGTCACAATGGGTGAGTCTAGGAGTACATTTGTTTTATTGCATTGTTTACTTCTATTGGTTATATAATTATGATTTTACTTCTCTTTAAACGGTCTGTGTTTTTCCTTGCATGTTAATTTTCACTGAAGTTTGTCAGTTTCTAGGTAATTCCTTCTGTTATCCTTCTTAATTTACCCATTAACCTTTTTGTGAGCTTGTATGTAAATGAGTGTATTCATGTCTATACACTCAAGAATGTAGTTTGTGTATAGATTTTTAATAGAAAATTAACGTTACAATTTGTGATTATGGATGGGATAGAGAGGGCATTGACATGATTTATATCTTTTTTGTGAACTATTATAATGATACTGAAATGCGATAAGATGTCATTCGTCATCTCTATAATTGTTTTTTATTTGCAACCCCTACCATCACAATGTAACTTTATAATGGAAAAGTTTGCACATCTATGTCAATTCTCATTTAGTTTTGGGTATATTCTGACTGAATGATTTATTATAATTATATGTTAATAAATGGTGCTTTTGTGTAAAGTTAGGTTCATTTTTTGATTCTTAACTCAATTTTATTTACACAGTTTTTTACATGTTTTACCTTATTATATTTTCATTTACATGTGTTATTATACATTTAGCCTTTATGACCTACTTATTAGTCCTATCAATGTATCCATTCCCATACATTCATTTTTTGCCTTAAGATTCACACCTACTTGTCTTGGGTTAAATCTTGTAACATACAAAATTGATCCCCAAAATTAAAAGATTCAAATTTAAATTTTGTTGACGGTGATCTAATTAACTAGTCATTATAAGGTACACATTTGTGTGACTAATTGCTATGTCTTGTTATTTCAAGGCATTCACTGTGCATCAATTCACATCCAATTCATATTAAAAAGTCCTAAGAACTTTAAGGATAATTATTCTAGGAACAATTCATTTTAGAGAAAACGAACCTAATTTTAATCACATTCATCTAGGAATACTTGCATGTCGATTGTTGTTTTCCAACATTTGACAAAGATTGTAAAGCTTGTAAGATAGGGAGTTGGTTGAGTGATGAAATTTATTTGATGCCTCATATGCCATCAAATAATGTTGATTTTGCAAGGAGAAGAATACTATATCCACGAGGTGATTAGTGGCACCTTGGCTGAATCAAGAGGATATAGTGAAGATAGGACAACATGTCATGCACAAAAGTAGAGAACATTAGTAGCTTGTGTTGAAGACACATGAGAGGAAGAAAAGTATGGGAGTTCTACTACATGTTTACTTGCAACAACAAAGTTTTCCAGATGTGGCATATAGTTTTGACAGTGAGCAGTGGCTCACATTTTTGTAACCCTCGATGTTTGATGTAGGGGCATCAAAATAAAGAACTACCATGTCATCTATTTCTATTTCAAATATTTGTTGTTGCCACCTATTCTACTTGGAAGCCAATTTAACCATTGCCACCCACATAAATGTCTAGCCCATGAAAGTATAAGCACTTGGTGGATTTAAACCCTTGTGAGGCCCAGCGTTAGCTATGACTCTTGTAACACCTCTCAGTGTCAGTTGACTCTAACATTGTTAGCTATTTAAACTTTGGTGAACCATATTACCCTCAAGTTCTTGCATACCTTCAACAATATCAAACCCTGGATGAACCCTATGATCGATCTTCTAAATTAGAAACTTAATATTGTGCACTTTTGTCATTATTAAGGTCTTGTATTATTTTCACTTGATTCACCTCTCTAATGAGAAACCCACTTAAGTATGCCCATCTAGCCGATTTCATCATACCACATATATGGATATTGAAACTTTATTATGAGCTTTCATAATTGTTGTTGGATAAATGTGTTATAGTCAAATTATTGTGCTAACCTTAGGAAAGTTATTTTTTATATTGCTAACCAGTTACAAATATTCTGCTCATACAAGCATCAATATGAGACTAAGTCAGTTTAGTTAATAATCTTAAAATAAAAACTAAATAGATGTTCGTCTTTCCATGAATAAATTGTGTATAAATTTTGGATAAGATAATTTGGTGTTTGCATGCTATAACAAGACTATGCATATGATGAGGTCTAGTGGGCTACTTAGCTAATTGAGATTTGAGATGGTGCTTTTGCCTCAAGGACTGGTTTTGATTTAACCTTGTACTCAACTTGAAGTATTGCATTGATTTTTGCTCATGATTCTTGCCTTCATTTATATTTGGTTGGTGGACTTAGCTTTGCAAATTTTACTTTGTGTTTTTCTGCAAAAAGAACATTGTGTTAGAGGGGTGGGTCAACCTTGTGTGATGTCTTGGGCATCAACCTTATCTTCTATCTAAAGTAGGTAATGGGCTAAATAATCTAAATAAGGTGCAAGTAAGTCCTACCTATTATTGGTGCGCATATATATATATATATATATATATATATATATATATATATATATATATATATATATATATATATTTGACAGATGAAGGTTTTAGACATGCAAGCCTTGAGTTATAATGTGACAATTGGATATTAGTTTGGAGTCACCTTAATGTGTGGTTTGAGACAATGGCTTACCCCTTGTGTGTTGAGATTACACTACATTGGCTTGGATGTAGCTAGGTATGTGGATGCGAATGTATTAATGTTTGAGGACCCATTACATGCTCTTTCCTAGTGCACCTTGTCGGTATGAGTTAGAGTGATGGTAAATAGATAAGAAACCATTTTGTTAACATATGTACCTTGTTATAGAAAAATCAGAATGATTAATCAATAATATCAAATAATTCGAATAACTCAATGAAATAATGAACAAAAGAAGGTTTAATCAAACAATGAAACAATACAAAGCAAACCTCTTTAATTCTTAGCTTTTATTGATCTCCTATCACAATCGATCTTGCATGTATGAAATAGGGCCTTCAGAGAGTGCACTTCCTTGCTTTCTTTCAAGAATGTCAATTGGGAATGGCTATGATAGTTTTGCCATGAAGATGAGCTTCACAACAATAATAATAGTAGAGTAATGAGTTGATCGCAAGTAATGAAGGAATTGGTGCCAAAGGCGCACTGTAATTCCTACAGAGTAAGTTTACTTAAAGCCTGGATGAATGAAATGGAGGAATAGGGTTCAATTTATAGACTTGAGAGAAAGAAGATCAACAGCATAGAAAGAATGAGAAGATCAATGGTATAGAACGATTGAGAAATGTGCACGAATAGGAAGAGGACATGTGTCCTGCTCTATTTTGCATGAGAGGAATTAATAAAATAGAAGAATTAGTTAACTGAAGAGATAAATCAATTAAAAGAATAGATCAATCAGTTAAGAGAATAGAACTAGAGGATGGAAATTGCATGAGGATGAGAAGATATTTTAGCTCAATTAAATATTTAGAATATTCAATTGCATGTGCACAAAGATTGAATTATATTTAAAGATAACTCAATTTAGAAGAAATGGACAACTTAAATAAATATTTGATTTATTTTAAATTTAGAGAAGATATTATTGGAAGAAACAATTAAATAATTGGTATTATTTAATATGAAATGATTTTGGAAGAATTAGAAGATAAGAAAGCAAATTAAATAAATAAATTAAATTTGTTTGTGCATGATTTGGAAGAATAAATAAAATATTTGATTATATTTTATTTTTAGAGATTGAGAGGATTTAAATAAATTTGATTGATTTATTTAAATTTGGAAGAATGATTTGATTTAATTAAATAATTAAGAATTATTTAATTGTTTGGAAGAATTTAATTAAATAAAGGATTTTATTTAATTTTGACTTTAGAATAGGTAATTAAATATTTTGATATTTAATTAACTTAGAGGAATATAAATCAAATAAATAAATTTGTTCGTTTATTTATTGATAGAGGAATTAGACTTAAATAAATATTAAGAATATTTATTTGGACAGAGTCGTGTCATTTTTAGGTGTATACATTTTGCCCCTCTTTGATACAATGTGTTTTATCACGTTGTTTCAAAGAATAAATTTTTTTGATAATGATACATGCCCTAGTTTGCCCCTGGTACAAGTTTAACGACGATAGGATGCCCCCTCGGGAGATTAGATGAGAAGAAGGCAGAAGGCATGAGACAGACAATCTCACAAAGGAGGTAAAAAAAATAGGTTATGTTTGAAGAAAAACTGAATGACACGTGATGCAAGATAGAATGAAAACACACACAAGCAAGTAAGCAAGTATGCACAAATGATACAAGAACAAGCAAGGTATTGCCCTTGTCGAGCGGTAAACCACCGATTAATTGGTATGAAATGATATATGATAGTGTTGTTATGGCGGGGAACAATATATCCTTAGACCAACACGGCAAGCGTGTTGTCATGGCAGGGAGCAATAGATCCCTAGAGAAACACGAAGAATAGTGTCTGGTTTCAGGAAATGAAACATGTTGTGTAAGACATGTGTGTTGGTCTGATTTCGACAATTGATGTTACATCTTGTATAAGACAATTGATTGATTAACTGATCGAGTTGGTTTATGACTAGACAAGGATCAAGACCACTGAGTGTGATTGGATCATTTGACAAGATTGACTTGACTTGATTGGTATGGATTAAGAACAGACGTGCATTCGGATCATTGCTCGGATTGACAGCTAGAACTATTGACAAGAGATACAATGACAGATAGAAAGATTGACTTTGACAGAAGAATGACTCGGTAGAAGGAATCACAAGCTTTTATTTGTAAACGTTGATACTTTGCATAGATTTTTTATTGCATGGGACATGGTATGGATGCTTTGTGGATGTGAATAGTTTTGCCATCTTGATAGTGCAAGTATTTTGAAGTGCTTATTTCATCACTGGGCTTTTTTGTTGTTTTGTGTTTTTGAAATGTTTTAAGAAAATACAAGCATCTAGGTATAATTAAACTGAGATGACCTGAGCATCGCTTACATAGATTTTTACAAGCATCTAAGAATAATTAAACCGAGATCACCTGAGTATTTCTTGCGTATCAACAGACAAGGATTATACCTGTTTCATGTTAGTCCTCTGATGTCCTCAATGATCTTCTGCTGATCATATCGTTAGATAAGGCTTCACATTACTAAAGATTGATCCACAAGTAGCAGATAAAGAAAAGAATCGTGCCCCCATCATAGCATCTCTAGCTTTTGGCATCCTTGAGTAGCATAGGAAGCATGATAACAAAAAGTGAAGACTTTAAGACACCACTATTTGAAACAAAACATTCTTGCATTAGATGTATCTTTCTTGCCATAATTTTAGATAGAATTAGTTGGATCAAGTTGTTCTTGCTGTTGCTTTGCTTTGGACAGGTTGATGTTTTGCGTCAAATCTTTTTC
Source organism: Cunninghamia lanceolata (assembly GCA_027924645.1). Taxonomy (NCBI): domain Eukaryota; kingdom Viridiplantae; phylum Streptophyta; class Pinopsida; order Cupressales; family Cupressaceae; genus Cunninghamia; species Cunninghamia lanceolata. The sequence continues at coordinate 654,093 of BSBN01000808.1, forward strand.
TTAGAAATGGGCTTTTCTTGCACGCACTTGCGTCTGGTGAAAGGTTCCACAATCCTTATTGGGGAAATGGACCCTAAGGGACTGACCTATTGCCTTAGGGGCACATTGATAATGGCCTTGCCTATGTGACAACACAGAGGCAACATAGTTCAAGACTTGGACCATCGATGGACTAGAGGAAAGACAAAAATATATGGGATGGACGGGAAAGCGGAGCCTCGGGGGCGCATTGATAATGGCTTTGCTTACGTGACAACCCAGAGGCAACGTAGTTCGGGATGGACCCTATGATACTGACAACAAATGCTATGATAGCCTGACATTGTGGATAGGATACTGGATAAGACCTTAGTTCAGGGATAAGGTGACAAAAGAGATAGAGTATCAAGCCATGATAGGATAAGATGACATTAGGGATAGCCTTAATGCTAGATACTGATGACAAGGAAAACAACATGGATAGGCAGATAGATGGGTGATAGTGGATACCGATGGTCAAGTAGAAGGAATCAAGGATGTGATCTCCAAGGACTATGTCACATAGGAATAATGTGCCCCATTGTAGGTAGAATACTTAGGATTTTTCATGGTAACATTTGTGACGATAGTAGGACGAGAGGATAATAAAGCATTTGCATGGTTTGGAGGGATAAGGTATGTCAAGAGACATCTAAAACATTTGTCAACATTGTGCCCCCAATCTTTATCAAGATCAAGAGTAGTAGAGGAATGGAAGATTAGGATAGATAGACTGGACAGTATAGGTATGTAATGGATAGAAGGATATGATAGGAAATGGTACGGAAGGAGACTAATAGGAGAAGAGTGATATACCAATGAGACAAGGTGCCCCCAAGTGTAGGTGATGTAGAAGATCAACTTACACATGACGCCTGTTTGTTAGGTTTTCATCATGGTACTTATCCAAGGCGCCTGTTTGCCAGATTTTCACTGTTGGACGAAGGGATTTTTCTTTACTCTTGATTTTTTCTCTTTTTTTTTGGATATGCGTGTTCTCGCGATAGAGGGGAGAGCCCTATAGCTATGGATACGTATGAGTGATTTCCTAGCATAGGATGGGGAAGTTAGAGTATTGGAGGCATGCACTGGATGGGGTAGATGTAGTAATCTAGAAAGCAAATCTAGACTGTGAGCCCTGGGATGATGAGGCAGACGAGTTGCCATACTACTATCAGACTGGGTGGCTTATAAGTAGGACGCGGTTCATCTTGGAGAGACAGATTGTCAGCAGGGTTCAGAGGTAGTTTGAAAGGAGATAAGGCATGCCACAGGGGCAGGCTCTGTTTGCACGGACACATGCATAGAGGTTTAGATGGGGCCCTGTGGCATCCTACGACGAGGTAGTGGTAGAGTTTCGACAAATTCCCTATATTACATGGCCTATGAGGAGAGAGATAGCAGATGTAGGGATGACTCTAGATTATGAGGAGTGGTTCGCTGCTCACCCTTTTCTGAGGTACTTAGGGCCTGGAGAACTGGTTCCTCGCATAGACGAGGCAAATTTAGATGACGAGGGCAGGGTTGGCAGGAGGAGGAGGAGAGGAGACGGAGGAGATGGTGGAGATGGAGGAGATGGAGGTGGAGGCAGACCCAGGCAGAGGAGAAGATCTGGGGAGGGATCCTCCCATGCCCAGCATGCAGTGTAGCTACAGGTTACATAGCAGGGACAGATGCCACCACCACAGCAGGTGGCGCAGTAGTAGGTGCCTCATTCCCAGGGGTAGGGACATGCACAGGCCTCCCAGGATCCAGCACAGCTAGATGTCTAAGAGAGAGCCATTGCCATGTTGAGAGAACATGTTTGATAGATGCGGGTATAGCTTAGGATGGCCGAGGCTTGGTGGGGGACAGATGCAGGTGTTATCTCGGGGCTCACTAGTGAATGAGATGCAGCTGCGGCTAGGATATGGGCTATCCGAGTAGAGAGAGACACAACCATAGAATCCCTTGGGATAGATGGCATTGGTACATTTCTACTTGGACAGGTTCAGCTTGTCCAGGCTCAGGCACAGTTGGCACAGGTGCAGCAGCAGTTAGCGTAGGTACAGGGTGAGCTTACCAAAGCGCAGGCTTAGACGTAGTACTATCAGGAACTATACCATGGTGTTGTTCCAGTTGATCAGAGGGCTCGGAGCTACAGGAGCCAGTCCATGGCCTCACAGAGAGCAGGTGGATCACAGTCGGGAGCCTCTGTGATGGGCTCGTAGTAGTCTGGGGCTGACAGAGGAGGGGAGACAGAGGACACTACTGGAAGTAGCGATTCACAGCAACAGGGTTAGCAGACGCTTGCACAAATTTTGGCCCTTATTTACATACCCCTTTTGATGGCTCAGATAGCTAGACATGTATATGCACCACCTTTGCACTTTGAGACATGTATCATTATTTTTGAGATGTATACACTGTATATGACATTGATTCAGAGACGATCCTGGTGGACTTTGATGTATTGTACATTTGGACATACTTTACTTGATATTTATATGAGGATGCAGCTATTTGATGCTTTCTATACTTATGTGTTATGGATGCATTTCTATTATATGATGGTACTCATGTGATGTAATTTTTTATTATGTCTATGTGATGTTTATCTAATGTAGACTTAGATGATTTTTGACGCTATGGTATGTTATCTGAGACATACTTAGTTGATTTACATGATGCTATGTGATGTACAAGATGTGATATGCAATTTATATGATATGCTTCTACATGCCTTTATCTATGTTTTTTGATATTTTCTATGGATATTATGTTATGCATGATGATAATGTATATGGATGATCCAATGGACTTATTTATGTTATGCAAATGATTTAATCATGTAAATGACTATCTCATGTGATATGTGATGCAACCTATGCTATGCTTTTGTTATGTCCAAATGTACTCAATTGACACTTAGATGACACGATAATAGATAGAATATTGATTGAAGATTGACTTGGTAGAAAGACTCACAAGATTTAATTTGTACTGATACTCTGCATTGTTGGATCTCTATTTGTATGGGATACGGTATGGATGCTTCTGGATGCAAATGCTTTTGACATCTTGATTTTTGTAAGTAATTTGAAGTGCTTATTTTATCATTGGGCTTTTTTGTTTTTGTGTGTTTGTGAAATGTTGTAAGAAAATGCAAGCATCTAGGTATAATTGAATCGAGATGACTTGAGCATCGCTTACATGGATTTTGATTTAGTTAGTTAATACAAGCATCTAGGTATAATTGAACCGAGATGATCTGAGTATTTCTTGCGTATCAACAGACAAGGGTTGCCCCTGTTCATGTTAGACCTTTGATGTCCTCGATGATCATTGAGTTGATCATGCCCTGAGACAAGGCTTCACATTACTAAAGATAAACCCACAAGCAACAAAAAAAGAAAAGAATCACGTCCCCATCATAGCATCTCTAGCTTTTGGTATCCTTGAGTAGCATAGGAAACATGATAACAAAAAGTGAAGATTTTAAGACACACCCTGTGATTTAAACAAACACTCTTGTATTTAGATGTATCTTTCTTGCCATAAGTTGATAGAATCACTTGGATCAGTTTGTTCTTGATTTTTGCTTTGCTTTGGATTGGTTGATGTCTTGTGTTAAAACTTTTTTCTTGGAAACGGGCTTTGCTTGCACATGGTTGCGATTGGTGAAAAAGGTTCCCCAATCCTTATTGGGGAAACGGACCCTAAGGGACTGACCTAGTGCCTTAGGGGCACATTGACAATGGCCTTGCCTATGTGATAACGCAGAGGCAACGTAGTTTAGGACTTTGGACCATGAATGGACTAGAGGAAGGATGACAAGCTATGGTATGGAAGGGGAAGTCTCAGGGGCGCATTGATTAATGGCCTTGCCTACATGACGACGCAGAGGCAACGTAGTTCAGGAAGACTCTATGATACTGATGACAGACGTTATGCTAGGTTGACACTGAGGATAGGATACAGGAAAAGACCGTGGTTGACAAGGCAACAAAAGAGATAGAGTATCAAGCCATGATAGGTTATCGCTAGGTTTTATTATGAACCAGATATGGATTGAATGAAACATGATGGTAAGAGAAAAGACATAAAGTGATTGGTTTCCCAAAGATGGGGGAAGCGGTTTACCACAAGTAGTGCCTGTTTACTAGGTTTCACCACTTGCCTTTATTTGCACATAAGATAGAAAGTACACATGGCACCTGTTTGCCAGGTTTTCATCATGGTACCTATCCAAGGTGCCTGTTTGCTAGGTTTTTACCAAAGTATGATTTTTTTTGTTTTTCTATTTTTTGATTTTTTAAATTTTTTTTCTTTTTTTTTATTTTTTTTATATACTGCCCCCCTTACATTGGAGTTCTCTTAGGTATAGAATCAACCAAGATGCACACTGTTGATTGGGTCATTGAATAGCTCACCCTCGGATGTTGCTAACTGATATGCTTCTAACCCATAGGCTGCAATGATGACATAGGGACCAAGCCAATTGGGCTCAAACTTACCTTTCTTTTCTCGCTCTTGTTGATTGCGGGGATTTTCTTTGAGAACTAGACCACCAACATTGAATATCCTTGGATGGAACCTGTGATTGTAGCTTCGAGACATTCTCTGTTGATACGCTTTGACATGGTTGAATGCATTCTGTCTCTTCTCTTCTAACAACTCTAGTTCTTGAAGTCTGGAAACTCTATAGTCTTCATCTGTGATAAGACCTTTTAACGACACCCTTAGGGATGGTAACTCGACCTCGATGGGAAAAATAGCTTCTGATCCATAGACAAGGGTGTAAGGGGTAGCACTTGTGGGAGTGTGTATACTGGTTCGATAGGCCCACAGAGCGGGATTCAATTGAATGTGCCTATCTCAGCCAGCATCGTTAACTATTTTCTTGAGGATTTTCAGAATGGTTTTGTTGGATGCTTATGCTTGGCCATTGCCTTGTGGATAGTAGGGAGTAGAAAAATGGTGTTGGATTTTGAATTTGTCACAAAGCTCTTGGACATCCTAGTTTTTGAAAGGTCTTCCATTATCCGTGACAATGGATGAGGAAATTCTGTATTTGTAGATGAGGTAATTGAGGATGAATGAGGAAATTTGTTTACCTATGATGGTGGTGAGGGGAATGGCTTCAATCCACTTGGTAAAGTACTCTGTGGTAGTTATTATGAATTTGTGGCCAGTGGACGAAGGTGGGTGAATTTTGCCCACAAGGTTGAGTCCCCATTGACAAAAGGGCCAAGGTGTCGTTAAAGATCCTAGCTCTTGGGATGGTGCATGTATCAGGTTTCCATGTATCTAGCACTGCTTGCACTTCTTCATGAACTGATATGAATCAGTTTCCATGTTGGGCCAATAGTATCTAAAACACGAGTTTCGTAGCTAAAGAAGGACCGCTAGAGTGTGTTCTGCAAATTGCTTCATGTACATCTTGCAAGGTGGTTTGAGATTCTTCTCGTTCTAAACAATAAAGTAAAATACCATCCAAGCCTCAATAGTATAGGGTATCAGCAATAATGGTATATCGAGAGGTTTGGTGAATGAAGATTCAACGTTGGTTTGAAGATAAGTCAGTTGGGAGGGTGTTATCCTTGAGGTAAGTGTAAATCTTACTATACCAAGGTGAATTAGATCCGACTAGTAGGCATATGGAATGGATTTCAAGAAGATCATAAGCTGGCTGCCGAATTGACTCCACCAAGAACTCATACCATGACTCATTCTCTGGGATCTCAAGGAGTGAGGCGATGGTCACCATGGCATCTGCTACTTTATTCTCAATGCGAGGTATCTGCTCAAAGGATATGATCACAAAGTACTCTTTAAAGTCATTGACCATCCGCTTGTATGGGATAAGCTTCTCATCTTTGGTTTGATAATTGTCGTTGACTTGATTGATCACAAGTTGGGAATCACCATAGACATGTAGCTCTTTTATTTTCCATTCTACCGCCAGTTTGAGGCCAATGACCAAGGCTTCATATTCTACTATGTTGTTTGTGCATGGGAATAGCAAACGATAAGACTTAGGTATGGTGTCTCCATGAGGAGTGACCAACAAGATTCCTACCCCCGATCCATGGTTTGTGTAGGAGCCATTGAAGTAGAGTTTCCATGAGTATGCTACTACATTAAAAATGGATTCATCTAGGAACTTGAATGTCATCAGTGTGTTGTCCTACAATGGTGCCTCTGCTAGTTGATCGACTATGATTTGACCTTTGATAGCTTTTCTTTCTACATACTCAATGTCATACTCACTAAATAGCATTACCCACTTGGCTAGGCAACTTGTAAGAGCTACTTTGCTTAATAGGTACTTGAGTGGATCTATCTTTGCTATAAGCTTAACTGAATGTGCCAACATGTAATGTCGTAGTTTTTGGGAAACAAAAACCACAACAAGACATGATCTTTCTATCTGAAAGTATTGTAGTTCATAGCCCACCAATGTGCGACTGATATAGTATATGGCCCTTTCCTTGCCTTCATAATCATGTTGTGCTAGTAAGGCTCCAAGAGCTGTTGGCATAGCAGACATGTAGAGTAATAGAGGCTTACCTTGGATAGGCAGCATGAGAATAGGTGGATTCATAAAGTACTCCTTCAATTTGCCAAATGCTTCTTTACACTTCTCATCCCATTGAAATGGAATGTTTTTATGTAAGAGATGACTGAAAGGTTGGCACTTGTCTACTAGTTGTGATATGAAACGCTTGATAGACTGTAGCTTGCCTTGTAGGGACCTTAAATGAGTGATATTCTTAGGTGGCGGCATTTCCATAATAGCCTTGACCTTGGTAGGGTGTACCTCTATTCCATTAGCTGAGACGATGAAGCCTAGGAGTTTACCTGAGGTGACTCCAAACACACACTTCTTTGGGTTCAATCTGACCTTGAATTGCTCTAGTCTCTGAAATACCTTCTCTAGTATATCCAGGTGGGATTCTCTTGTGAGAGATTTTGCAAGGATATCATCTACATAGTCCTCCACTGTGACATGCATCATATCATGGAAGATAGTGGTCATGTGATGGGGAGCACACAATGGATACTAGACTGATGCCCTAATATTCTCGCAGTCAACGAACTAACAGCTGATGAGCCACCGATTCAACTTCATCGACCAAGTCTTTTATCCTTCTCCAATGCCCCAATGACATTTCCCCTTTGGTGAGGCGCGTTCCATCAGTGAACGCTCATAACCTTTGGCTGATTTGCCAAAACCGTCATCGCACAGTTTTACTTCCTCTCTCAGCCCTAGCACATGGAGATGCTAGGCCGTCCTTACTGCGCAAAACCCATGATCCAGAACATCTGCACTATCAAACAAGAAAACAAAATAGGAAATGGACATATATGGTACATTGAAGTCATTCCACTAATTTCAACAGAAATCTCACCAGTGGAATGCTTCACATCGACATACAACAACAATGAAAAATGCAAAACAAATAAAGATTTATAGTCGCGCGATTTACAGTTATAAAAATAGAAATCAAAATGGACAGAACAGAAATGCTTTATTTCTCTTGATCATTCCTCTGGGCATTTATCAACTCGCCTTGAGTAGTACTACACTAGTTCCAAGTGGCTGGGAGAACAATCCAAGCAGCTGGGAGAACAATCCAAGCGGCTGGGAGACAACTGACCAAAACTACCCTACTACCTTATTTTGGCATTATTGCTATTTTTAGCATTATGTGATTACAACTTGACAAATGTCCCCTAAGTCACTTGGGACTTACAAAATAGACGTAGCTACAAACTGAAATGAAAATGCATTGGTCAAATAGACCTTATTACAAATGAAAACCATGGACAAATGTTTCTAGGTGGCATTGAGAGTAGAAGAGAAGCAGAAAAGGAAGAGTGAGAAGAACAATAGAGGTAGATGTGTAAGGAATTTTAGAGGTAGAGGCAATTCTAGAGGAAGAAGTCCTAACCAGAGGCCTAGTGGTGAGTCTAGCCAAGAAGAGCAAGTTGGGGACTCAAGTAGTAGAGGAGGCTACTGAGGAAGAAGGCCTAATGGAAGAGGTGGGACAAATGGATCAGGTAGAGGATCCAAATTCTCCACTATGAGATGTTATAACTACAATCAGATAGGGCATCCGGCATACAAGTGTCCAAAGAAGGCCTCAACTTCTCATGGTGGTGAGAAGAGAACCACTTTGATTCAAGAAGATGCAAGGAATGTGACATATCCTGAAGTGAATCTAGAATCAGAAATGAGAGAGAATCTAATGATCAAGAGGACGCTGCTCAAGGAACTAGTGTAGGCAGAACCATCACAAAGGAGGGCTTTGTTTAGGATCAACTAAAAGATCCAAGGAAAGGTTTGTAAAGTCATTATCGACTTTGGTTCTACCAATAACATTATATCTTTGGAAATAGTGAATAAGTTGAAGTTAGAAAAGATACCCCATAGTAGTCCATATAAAGTCAGTTGGTTGAACAAGGGGCAACACATACTAATCAATGAACAAGCATGGGTAGAATTCAGTATTGGGGGGTATAGAGATAAAATTTTGTGTGACATCCTTCCAATGGATGCTTGCCATCTTTTGTTAGGTAGACCATGGCAGTTTGACAAAACAGCTCATCATGATGGAGAAAAGAATGCTTACTTATTCCAAAAGGATGGTATGACTTATAGGATACAGTCATTGGTAGAAGAGGATCCACAACATGTAGGGTCTAGTATAATGCTGGTGGGAGAAAAAGAATTCATGAACACATTACAGGAAGGTGATGGAGTAGGTTTTGCTTTGATTGTAAAGCCTAAGGGGGAAAAGAAGCAAAGTGTGAGAGAAGTAGGGCCTAAAGAGGTCAGAGATTTGCTTGAGAGTTACAAAGGAGTGATTGCAAAGAATATGCCTGATTCCCTAGCACCAATCAGAGACATTAGCCATCAGATAGATCTCATACCAGGAGCAGTACTTCCTAATAAGGCAGCATATAAAATGACCCCTCAGCAAAATGAGGAGATAGCCAGGCAGGTTCAAGAACTTTTAGACAAGGGGTTAATAAGAAAGAGTTTGAGTCCATGTGTAGTCCCCACCATTTTAGCACCAAAGAAAGATGGAAAATGGAGATTGTGTACTGATTCTAGGGCTATAAATAGGATAACCATCAGGTATAGGTTTCCTATTCCTAGAATAGAAGATCTAATGGATTGTTTGGGAGGTGCTACCTATTTCTCTAAGATAGATTTGAAGAGTGGGTACCATCAGATAAGGATAAGAGAAGGGGATGAGTGGAAGACAACTTTCAAGACCAATGAAGGGTTGTATGAGTGGCTTGTGATGCCGTTTGGTCTTTCAAACGCCCCTAGCACCTTTATGAGGCTGATGAATGAGGTGTTGTAGGATTTCATAAGAAAATTTGTGGTAGTCTACCTTGATGATATTTTGGTGTTCAGTAAGAGTAAGGAAGAGCACTTGAAACATTTGGAGATAATCTTGAAAAGGTTGCAAGATCAGACGTTACTGATAAATTTGGAAAAATGTGACTTCATGAAGCAAGAGTTGGTGTACCTAGGTTTTGTCATCTCTAAGGGTGATTTGAAAATGGATCCTTCTAAGGTAGAAGCTATTTTGAATTAGCCTATACCTAGGATAGCAGGAGCGGTCAGAAGTTTCCATGGTTTGGCCACATTTTACAGGAAATTCATTAAGAACTATAGTGACATTTGTGCACCTATGTTGGAGACCATCAAGGGTGGAGGTAAGATGAATTTTGCATGGACGAGAGAGGCAGATCAGAGTTTTGAAAGTTTGAAACAGAAAGTTGCTGAATTCCCTGTTTTGGTGTTACCTGATTTTAATAAGGTTTTCACAATTAAATGTGATGCAAGTGGATTGGCCATAGGAGCAGTATTGAGCCAAGAAGGTAAACTATTAGCCTTCTTCAGTGAAAAATTAAATGAAGCCAAGAGGAAATACTCCTCTTATGATTTAGAGTTGTATGTTATGGTACAAGCTCTGAAAAAATGGAGGCACTACTTGCTTCCTAAGGAATTTATTATATACACTGACAATCATGCTCTTAGTTTTTTGAATGGACAGGAAAAGCTTAGTCATCGGCACATAAAATGGGTGGAAAGTCTTCAAGCCTACACCTTCATCATCAAACATAAGAAAGGAATAACCAATAAGGTTGCTGATGCTTTAAGCAGAAGAGTGTTGACAGTGCAAGAAGTGCAACTACAGAGTATGGGTGTTGAGTCACTCAAAGGATTGTACGGAGAGGACCAAGATTTTAAGGAGATTTATAGGGTATGCAGTGAGTTTGCCAATGCTTTCCACAATGAGTTTTCAGATTATACATTGCAGGATGGACTTTTGTTCAAAGGTAGTCAACTATGTATCCCTAAGTGTTCAATGAGGGATAATATAGTGAAGGAAAAACATAGTGGTAGTTTAGGAGGACATTTTGGGCTCAATAAGACCTTAGATCTTGTTTGAAGGTTTTACTTTTGGCCAAAGATGCAATCTGATGTCAGAAGGCTTGTTGAGAGTTGTATGATTTGCCAGAGAGTAAAAGGAATCTCAACCAATGCAGGACTATACCAACCTTTGCCCATACCAAACAGACCTTGGGATAGTTTGAGTATGGATTTTGTGATGGGATTGCCCAAGACAAGGATAGGTTATGACAGTGTGTTTTTTGTGGTAGATAGGTTCATCAAAATGGCGCACTTTATTCCTTGTAAGACCACCAATGATGCTAGTTACATTGCAGGTTTGTTCTTTAAAGAAATTGTCAGGATTCATGGGTTACCTTTGAGTATTGTATCCGACAAAGATAGCAAATTTGTGGGACATTTCTGGAGAACCTTGTGGAAAAGATTGGGTACCAATTTGTCTTTTAGTTCAGCCTATCATCCTCAGACTGATGGCCAAACTGAGGTTCTCAATAGGTCATTAGGCAATCTACTGAGATGTTTGACAAGAGAACATGGCAGTAGTTGGGATGTGGTACTCCCACAAGCAAAATATGCCTATAAAGATTCTACAAATAGAAGTATAGGTTTAAGTCCTTTTGAAGTTGTTTATGGTACTCATCCTAGAGGAATTTTTGAATTACGAGATGTTCAAGGGATGGACAAAAGGAGTGGACATGCTGATACATTTGAGAGGCTATGAAAGAGATCCATCAACAAGTCAGAGATACTCTACACCAGAACAGTCAGAAGATCAAAGCTCGAGTGGATCAAAGACGAAGGGATGTGCAGTACCAAATTAGAGATATGGTCATGGTTCATCTCAACAAGAACAGACTACCCACAAGAAAACACAGTAAGTTGATGATGCAAAAAATTAGACCTTGTCAAATTCTAGAAAAATATGGTCCTAATGCTTACAAAATTGAACTCCCTGAAGACATTGCTATTTCGCCTATCTTCAATGTTGCTAATCTAACATTATATAGGAGTCCTGATATAGGTGAAGGTACAACAGGTTCTATTCAAGACAATGCAGAGTGGGTGCAGTCTTTACCACCCAAGGAACCACCGAAGATGGAGTGTATTTTGGATAGCAAGATAGCCAAGAAGACCAGAAATCAGACATATTTTGAGCACTTAGTCAAATGGCAAGGACTTCTAGATTCAGAAGCCACATGGATGCTGGAAGAAGATATCAAAAAAAGTGGGGTGGTGATTTATAGAAGTTAGTCTCTAAGAGGACTTGAGACAACTTTCACCCGGGCAATATGGTGCAGGAGTACCTCAAAAAATCATGTTTTCATTTGTAATAAGGTCTATTTGACCAATAAATTTTCATTTCAGTTTGTAGCTAGGTCTATTTTGTAAGTCCCAAGTGACTTAGGGGACATTTGTCAAGTTGTAATCGCATAATGCTAAAAATAGCAATAATGCCAAAATAAGGCAGTAGGGTAGTTTTGGTCAGTTGTCTCCCAGCCACTTGGATTGTTCTCCCAGCCACTTGGAACTAGTGTGGTACTACTCAGGGTGAGTTGATAAATGCCCAGAGGAATGATCAAATGATTATCGGATGTAATCAGATTGAATAAGTGATCAAATGTGATTGTGTTGTGTTTAGGAGAAATAAAGCATTTTTGTTCTATCCATTTTGATTTCCATTTTTATAACTACAAATCGTGCGACTGTAAATCTCTATTCGTTTTGCATTTTCCATTATTACTGTATGTCGCTGTGAAGCATTCCACTGGTGAGATTTTTGTCAAAATTAGTGGAATGACTTCAATGTACCATATATGTCCATTTCCTATTTTGTTTTCTTGTTTGATAGTGCGAGCTTCCAGATCGTGGGTTTCACGCAATAAGGATGGCCTAGCATCTCCATGTACTAGGGTTGAGAGAGGAAGTAAAATTGTGCGATGATGGTTTTGGTGAATCGTCCAAAGGTTATGAGCGTTCACTGACAGAACGCGCCTCACCAAAGGGCAAATGCCATCAGGACATTGAAGAAGGATAAAAGACTTGGCCGATGAAGTTGAATCGGTGGCTCATCAGCTATTAGTTCGTTGACTACAAGAATTTTAGGGCATTAGTCTGGTATCCGCTGTGCGCTCCCCATCATCATGGCTCGTTGATGTGTTGCCCCAACATTCTTTAGCCCAAATGGCATGACATTCCAGCAAAACGTGCCCCATGGGTGAGTGAAAGCTGTCTTGTGTTGGTCTTCTCGTGCTATCTTGATTTGATTGTATCTGAAGAAGCCATCCATGAGAGACAACATGGTATGCCTTGCTATTAAGTCAACAATGATATCTATGTTTGGCAATGGAAAGTCATCCTTGCGGCAAGCTTTGTTTAGATCTATTTCATTGCATAATCAGACTCTGCCATCAGGTTTGGACATTGGTACAATGTTGGATATCCACTCTAGATAGTCTATTGCTCTAATAAACCCCACATCCAACAGCTTCTTGAGTTCTTCTTTGACTAGTAATGCTATGTGCGAATGCATCTTTCAAAGCTTTTGTTTGACTGATTTCACTCTTGGATCTAGTGGAAGATGATGTAGGATCAAATTTGGATCTAGACCAGGCATATCTGCGTATGACCAAGCAAAGTTGTCTCACTTTTTCTTGAAGAATGGTACAAACTTGATCTTTTCTGGTGGAGTTAGAGACTTTGCAAAGTGAATAATATTAGGCTATTCCTCTATTCCAATGTTGATTGACTCTATAGGTTACACGACAATCTAAGACTTCTCCTAGTGCATGTCATTGGAGAGAGTGTCAAGCCTTCCATCGTCAGGTACCACAGTTGGGTTTTCACCATCAGATGCATTGTTTCTTTTTACTATTTTGGGATCTGATACTACCGCAAAGCAGTTTTCACCATCAGATCCAGTTTTAATTTTGATATTTTTGTGACTGGAAGGCTTGGCACCCTCTCTGAAATAAGCCACAGTATTTAGTTCAAAGGTGAAGCCAACTTTATGATCTCCTTGGGGTAGGTGGTCCCTAAGTTCCATGTAGTCAATATAGGCATCATCATTTTGGAACATATCTAATTACGGGGTGCCTCATAGATCCCAGTCGATAAGTTCAGGATGCACAAGGGGGAGGGCGTCGGAGGATAGATTTGGTTCATTGATATGTTGAATGGATATGTGAGGCGTATTGGTAGGGATAGAATTTGGGATGGTACTTTCCTCCAAATTACTTATCACGATAGGACTCGAACCTTCCTCGAAGGTCGTACTCTTAGGAATTGGTAAATCACACTCTAATGGTCTTTGCTTCAGTGCTTGTTCCTCACGGTAGGGGCTATAGGTTTGAATGGTATCAACTCCCTTGTCCTCGTAGGAATGCTCTGTGAGTTCCTCCCACTCATATTCGTTGGAATCTGTATCACTGTCATCTTGGAGTGCATGAATCTGTTCTACAAAACAAGCATTTATCTTAGCCTTGCCTTTGTCTTGGAATCCTAGTCCTCTTGTATTTCTTGTTAATGAGGATGAAGAGGGTTGGATGGGTTCCACTATTCCTTCTTTTCTTAGACCGATAGGGCCTTGTCCTTCGTAACCCATTCTATGCAAGATAGACTCACCATGCCCATAGAGTTTAGTTGGGAGCCTAGGTGGTTCCTGTGGTGTGTCCATTTCTTCTATGTAGAGCCAGGATAAGACATCTCTCTCCTCGGTTTCATTGGATAAGGTCCCCCATTTTACAAAGGGAGCTATGGGAGGTGCCGGAGGAGTAGATGGCTTTGGAAAATGCTTAGGTCAGCCAAAGGATCTTAGGGATAAAGGCATTTTGGCTAGATTGAGGCTGTACTTGATAGAGTATTCCCCTACCCTGGATTCTTAGATAATGATCTTCTGCTCTTTTGGCTTAGATGAGTAAGCTTCAGGGGTATAGTAATGCTGTGGGATAGGGGATGTATAGGCTCTGTTGTTAGGAATGATACAATCGAGCTTTAAGCATATGGTATTGCAATGTTGGAAAGGATCAGGGTCACCTTGGATGGTGATCTATTTGCTATTATGGGGAAACTTTATGCATTGGTGATAGGTAGAGGGCACAACTTTCATGGCATGAATCCATGGTCTACCTAGAAGGATGTTGTAGGCTAGCTCCATATCAAGGACTTGGTAAACAATGTCCTTGATAACTGGTCCAATCTGTATGGGTAATACCACTGTTCCCTTTGTAGTCCTTTCTTCCTCATCATAGGCTTTGATGGTGATCTTTTTTCTAGGATCCACTGCTGATTCTGAGAACCCCAATGTAAGGACTAACTTCAACATGCAAATATTTAAACCAACTCCCCCATCAATGAGAACCCTCTTGATGCAGTGCTTATGGATGAAGGTGACGATATGCAGAGGTGTGTTATGAGGTTGGGATACAAATAGGTCATCTTGGTTGGTAAACGACAAGGTACTTGAGGAGGTTAGATTTCCTACCATGGCTTGAAACTTCTCTTGGGCTAGGTTTGTGGGTATAGTTGTTTCTACTAAGGCTTTGTCAAGAATTTCCCTATGTGAGGGAGATAGATGCAACAACTTGAGGATAGATATGTGGGCAGGAGTCTTTCAGAGTTGGTCTATGACACTATATGTGTGGGGGTTAGATGGAGAATGCGACGACCTTGGAGGTAGAGTGTTCAAGGTGACCTTACCAATGCGGGTGATGATGCTGCAATCATTCTTGTTAGGTCCTGATTGTTGGTTGGAAGTGATCATGTTGACTTGGGATGTGCACTCTGATATACAGTTGACCGTATAGTCGAACGGTACATTGGCATAGTTGGCATTGTGTTGACCATTGTTCTGATTTTACCTGTTGTAGTTGTTATTGTTGTTGTTGTTGTGTGGCCTGTCATGGTTGTTATTGTATGGCCTGTTTTGGTTTAGGAGTGGATCCCTGTATGCTATGTGTGTCTCATTTGAGGTATGTTGTTGAGTACCCACTTGATTTTGATCAAGTATGTCTTGGATGACATGTTTGAGATGGATACAGTTGTTGGTCATATGACCTCCTCCTCTGTGATACTCACAAAAATCTGTGTCTTTCCAATAGTGAGGTTTTACTTGCGGTTCGTAATCACTAGTGGGAGGAAGAGTGATCTCATTGTTAGCTAACACAGATTCTTGAGACTCTCCTAGGGGTGTAAACTTCTATCTAGGATTCGATGTGAACCATTGTCAGGGTTCGCGAGAGAATGGTTTTGTTGGACAGAGCATTACTTGCCTCTCCTTTGAGAGTGAAGATAGGTTGTTGTTTCTTGGGAACCGCTACCTTTGCATCCACCACTCCATCATTGACTACATTCTTATTCTTCGTCTAAAACTTTGATTTGTCTGTTGTGTAGCTTGAGTTAGGTGTGTCTTTATATATCTTGATTTTTGATAAATAACCCCATCTCAATGACTTTCATAAATGAGTTGGGGCATTGAATTTGTATTTGGTAGCTAAGGTCAGGGTTGAGATTGTGGACAAACATTTCTATCAATTGTTTCTCTGGCACGTGATATGAGCACTTGCTCATGAGTTGTCTCCACCTTTGTAGGAAGGTGGTGACCCTTTTGCTTTATGTTGCAAAGGTCTAGCATCGAGACTTCGTGCTCTATGTTGTAAGAAAAATGTGTGACAAAAAGGTTTAATAACTCATTGAAATTTTTAATGCCCGGAGGAAGTCTTGAGAACCATTCCATTGCTTGACCACCTAGGGATCTAGGAAAAAGTCTCATGAGGTAAGTGTCGTTATGAGTCACTTCTAAGCATGCTATGCTAAACTCCCTAATGTGATCTCTAGGGTCCCCTTTCCCTTTGTACTTGTCAAACTTGGGGACTTCGAATTGAAGGGGAAGGGTACCATTTTCAAACTTTTGTCAAACAGGTACGGTGAGATATCCTCTAATGAATAAGTTTTTGTTGCTATCCCCATTTTGAATTCTGTGTACTGCTATTGTAAGGCTTGAATCTGTTTCGTTATCTTGTCCATAGGCATGTATTGGTTTATTGTTTGTTTGCTTTTGCCTTCTAGGGGGTTTCCTCATTTGTGCTCTTTTCGCGGATTCTTTCCTCTCCTTGGTCTTTCAAAGCATTGATGTCAAAGTCGGAGGGGAGTTTAAGTCCTAGGCTCGCAAGATGTAGAAAGTACTTTTGAGGGTCCTCATGGAGGATTTTGTCCATCATGCACTGAAATGTCTTACTTTCGATGGCCTCTTGGTACTCTTCTTGGGTGATTTCATGCTCATTGTCATGAGAAGACCCAATGTGGTCGGGCATTTCCGCCATTTCAATTTGCTTTTGGTACTGGGATTTGGTTAGAACCATGCAAGGTGATGCAGGATGAAGTGGGATGGGACTAGAGATTTGGGAAAAGTGCGTACAGAGATTGGTGAGAAGAGGATACTTGCTTTGACAAGATTTGAACAAGGGACTCTTTAGATCAATGATTCCAAGTAAGACAGATGACACAAGATGGTAGCCACTAGTAAGGGTACTCAATACCCATTTATTGTGTAGGGACTAGTTGTGCACCAGGACCACTAGCGAAGTTCTATGACCTACTAGGGTTACTTGGATCCAAAGTGACCTGAAATAGATATTGTTCTAATATGATATGAAATACTTTGACTTTTCTTAGGAAGACCTGGTAGAAGGTGGATGAGATGACCGACGAAAGAGAGGGTATGATATGGAATGGATGGAAATGTGATTGCAAGGTAAGATCTGATCCAGAATTGGGAACACGGCTGAAATGGGTACCTAGAAATGGCAAAAAGATTCTCTCAAGATAAGTGGAAGTACTCACTATTACGCATGTGCAGAAATAGATGCACAACAGCAGGGCTCAAATGCGCAGGAAGTTGGTGCAAATGCATAAGACTGGTGAAAATCAAATGCGTAGTAACAGATGGTATAAGTGAAGTAAATCGGTTCAAATGCGCAAAAGGTCGTAAATGCACAACTTTAGATAACAAATGTGCAACTTTGGTTTTTTCAATGTTTTTGCACATTTCGAGACGCTTTTCAAAGTTTTTTGGTTTTCTTGTTTTGCAAAGATGGTCTATTTGATCTGATTTAATCAATTACGACAAGAAGACACAACAAACACAAAGAATGATTTCATGGTTTTTTATTTTTTTGACTCTTTTTTACACAAAAAAACAAAGTACAATCCTAGGCTTCAAAGGACAATATAAACTGAATTCTCCCTATTTCTAGGTGAGGCATCTTCGGGAGGTGATCATCGCCCTTCCTTATACCAACTTATAGGGGTTTTTGGCTACTAAAAACAAGGTGTTTAATAAGTACAACTGTTCGAGTGGTTATACATGTGACAACACTACTCTCTGTTATGGAGTCTCCCAGCCTGCAAGGGTTGTGCCTTGGAGGGTTTTGGGGGAGGTTGGCTGTCGGTATAACACAACTTCACTCATTGTTTGAAGCTTTCACTCCAAACACAATTTATTTATAGTGGCTTGGCAGAGCTTGGCTTTAGCTTGTGACCACTTAAGGTCGTTCCCCAAGGACGGATGGGTATCCAAGGGCATGCCTCTCTAAAGGAAAAACACATGTAAAAATGATATGTCTGGCATTTTGGTCACCCAATATAGGGGAGAGCATAGGCCTGGTATCATTCCCCAAAACATGAAATACAGTGGTTCTTTTCTCCTAATTAAAATGAGAAAAACTAGATGAGCTATCTACTTGGGCAAGCACAGAAAGTTGTTAACTTTGAAGTGATAACAAGATAGCAATGGTCCAATTTTATCCAGATAGCATTGATTTGTTAGCTTTGAAGGATAACAATATAGCAATGATTCAATGATATGCAAGATAGCAATGATTCAATTACCGCCTTCCTAGATAAGATTATGTGATATTTGCATGAGCATCCATTTACTTTCCCGTTAGAAATCAAAGTGTGAGTTAACAAGTGCAACTATATGATTCTAAACCAGTACCTAGCCTGCAAACATATCAAGAGTGTTCCTGTAAAAAGATGTTAGCGTTAGCAAAAACTTCAAGGAAACCCTAAAAATCACTACCTAGATCATATGCACAGCTTCATAGCTTGAATACGCAGAAATAAAGATCAGAAGTGTGACAGTACATATGCGCTAAGACAAAGGTCAAAAGCATAGGAAAATAGTATATATGCACCAAACTGACATATGTGCCATATCAGAGGGTATATGCACCAGAATAGAGTTTGTATGTGCTAAAAGAATGTATGCACCATAAAAAATAGTAGATGCATGTTAGGATGTGTTAGATGCACGGTTTCCTCCTGTGTATAGCTTTCTAAAACATAAAAACTTAGTTTTTGGGTTAAATTGGGGCCAGGCCCCATGGTGGGCGCCAAAAATGTTAAAGGAAAATTGGGTCTAAATGAATAATCAATATAATATGTCAATAATACCCAAAACTCAATGAAATAATGAACAAAGGAAGGTTTAATCAAACAATGAAACAATACAAAACAAACCTCTTTAATTCTCATCTTCCATTGATCGCCTATCACAATTGATCTTGCATGTATGAAATAGGGCCCTCAGAGAGTGCACTTCCTTGCTTTCTTTCAAGAATGTCAATTTGGAATGGCTATGATAGTTTCTGCATGAAGATGAGCTTCACAACGATGATAATAGTATAGTAACGAGTTGATCGCAAGTAATGAAGGAATTGGTGCCAAAGGCGTGCTATAATTCCTGCAGAGTAAGTTTACTTAAAGCCTAGATAAATGAAATGGAGGAATAGGGTTCAATTTATAGACTTGAGAGAAAGAAGATCAATGGTATAGAAAGAATGAGAAGATCAATGGTATAGAACGGTTGAGGAATGTGCACGAATAGGAAGAGGACATGTGTCCTGCTCTATTTTGCATGAGAGGAATTAATAAAATAGAAGAATGAGTTAACTGAAGAGATAAATCAATTAAAAGAATAGATTAGTCAGTTAAGAGAATAGAACTAGAGGATGGAAATTGCATGAGGATGAGAAGATATTTTAGCTCAATTAAATATTTAGAATATCCAATTGCATGTGCACAAGGATTGAATTATATTTAGAGATAACTCAATTTAGAAGAAATGGACAACTTAAATAAATATTTGATTTATTTAAATTTGGAGAAGATATTATTGGAAGAAACAATTAAATTATTGGTATTATTTAATTTAGAATAATTTTGGAAGAACTAATTAATATAATTGGTATTATTTAATTTGTTGGAGGAATTAGAAAAATTTAAGAATTTAATTAAATAAATTGATTTTATTTAATTTGTTGGAAGAATATGAATCAAATAAATAAATTTGTTTATTTATTTATTGATAGGAGAATTAGAATGAAATAAATATTAAGAATATTTATTTAGACTGAGTTGTGTCATTTTTAGGTGTATACATTTTGCCCCTCTTTGAAGCAATGTGTTTTATCATGTTGTTTCAAAGAATAAGTTTCTGATAATGATACATGCCCTAGTTTTGCCCCAGTCTTTATATATCTTGATTTGCCCCTTGGCAATCATAGCTTTTTCGATAAACAATCCCATCTCAATGACTTTCATAAATGAGTTGGGGCATTGAATTTTTATTTGGTAGCTAAGGTTGGGGTTGAGATTGTGGACAAACATTTATGTCAATTGTTTCTTTGGCACGTGATATGAGCACTTGCTCACAAGTTGTCTCCACCTTTGTAGGAAGGCAGTGAAGGATTCACCACCCTTTTGCTTTGTGTTGCAAAGGTCTAGCATGGAGACTTCATGCTCTATGTTGTAAGAAAAATGTGTAACAAAAAGGTTTAATAACTCATTGAAAGTTTTAATGCCTGGAGGAAGTCTTGAGAACCATTCCATTGCTTGACCACCTAGGGATCTAGGAAAAAGTTTCATGAGGTAAGTGTCATTATGAGCCACTTCTAAGCATGTTGCTCTAAACTCCCTAATGTGATCTCTAGGGTCCCCTTTCCCTTTGTACTTGTCAAACTTGGGGACTTCTAATTGAAAGGGGAAGGGTACCATTTTGAAACTTTTGTCAAACATGTACGGTGAGATATCCTCTAACGAATAAGTTTTTTTTGTTGTCCCCGTTTTGAATTCTGCGTACTGCTATTGTAAGGCTTGAATCTATTTCATTATCATGTCCATAGGCATGTGTTGGTCTGTTGTTTGTTTGCTTTTGCCTTCTAGGGGGGTTTCCTCATTTGTGCTCTTTTCAGGGATTCTTTCCTCTCCTTGGTCTTTCAAAGCATCGATGTCAAAGTCAGAGGGGAGTTTAAGTCCTAGGCTCGCATGATGTAGAAAGTACTTTTGAGGGTCCTCATGGAGGATTTTGTCCATCATGCGTTGAAACTTCTTACTTTGGATGACCTCTTGGTGCTCTTCTTGGGTGATTTCATGCTCGTTGTCATGAGAAGACCCAATGTGTTCGGGCATTTTGGCCATTTTAGTTGCTTTTGGTACTGGGATCTGGTTAGAACCATGCAAAGTGATGCGGGATGAAGTGGGATGGGACTAGAGATTTGGGAAAAGTGCATGTGGAGATTGGTGAGAAGAGGATACTTGCTTTGACAAGATTTGAACAAGGGACTCTTTAGATCAATGATACAAGTAAGATGACCGACACAAGATGGTAGCCACTAGTCAGGGTACTTGATACCTATTTACTATGTAGGGACTAGTCGTGCACCAGGACCACTAGCGAAGTTCTGTGACCTACTAGGGTTACTTGGATCCAAAGTGACCTAAAAAATATATTGTGCTAATCTGATATGGGATGCTTTTGACTTTTCTTAGGAAGACCTGGTAGAAGGTGGATGAGATGATTGATGAAAGAGAGAGTATGCTATGGAATGGATGGAACTGCAACTGCAAGGTAAGATCTGATCTCAGAATTAGGAACAAGGTGGGCGCCAAAAATGTTATCAAAAAATCAGAATGATCAATCAATAATATCAAATAATCCAAATAACTCAATGAAATAATGAACAAAAGAAGGTTTAATCAAACAATGAAATAATACAAAGTAAACCTCTTTAATTCTTAGCTTCCATTGATCACCTATCACAATTGATCTTGCATGTATGAAAGAGGGTCCTCAGAGAGTGCACTTCCTTGCTTTCTTTCAAAAATGTCAATTGGGAACGGCTATGATAGTTTCACCATGAAGATGAGCTTCACAATGATGATAATAGTATAGTAATGAGTTGATTGCAAGCAATGAAGGAATTGGTGCCAAAGACGCGTTATAATTCCTGTAGAGTAAGTTTACTTAAAGCTTGGATGAATGAAATGGAGGAATAGGGTTCAATTTATAGACTTGAGAGAAAGAAGATCAATGGTATAGAAAGAATGAGAAGATCAATGGTATAGAATGGTTGAGGAATGTGGACAAATAGGAAGAGGACATGTGTCCTGCTCTATTTTGCATGAGAGGAATTAATAAAATAGAAGAATGAGTTAACTGAAGAGGTAAATCAATTAAAAGAATAGATCATTCAGTTAAGAGAATAGAACTAGAGGATGGAAATTGCATGAGGATGATAAGATATTTTAGCTCAATTAAATATTTAGAATATTCAATTGCATGTGCACAAAGATTGAATTATATTTAGAGATAACTCAATTTAGAAGAAATGGACAACTTAAATAAATATTTGATTTATTTTAAATTTAGAGAAGATATTATTGGAAGAAACAATTAAATAATTGGTATTATTTAATTTAGAATGATTTTGGAAGAATAGAAGATAAGAAAGCAAATTAAATAAATAAATTTATTTAATTGTTTGTGCATAATTTAGAAGAATAAATAAAATATTTGATTATATTTTATTGTTAGAGATTGAGAGGATTTAAATAAATTTGATTAATTTATTTAAATTTGGAAGAATGATTTGATTTAATTAAATAATTAAGAATTATTTAATTGTTTGGAAGAATTTAATTAAATAAAGGATTTTATTTAATTTTGTCTTTAGAAGAGGTAATTAAATATTTTGATATTTAATTAACTTAGAGGAATATGAATCAAATAAATAATTTTTTTTGTTTATTTATTGATAGAGGAATTAGACTTAAATAAATATTAAGAATATTTATTTGGACAGAGTCGTGTCATTTTTAGGTGTATACATACCTTATAATAGCTTGGATGTTACATTGAGATAACACTATGGTACCATGTTATGTCTCATATTTAACAATGGTTTGGTGATGTATCTATGTATTATGATTTGAATTCACCCTATGCATGTTATAAAGATTAAGTTTAATTAGTGTCAAAAACAAAAAAAAATTAGGTAAACTTATAGCATTTCTCTTTGGTAGGATAGACAAGAAAAGAAAATTCATGAACAGGAGTCAATTATATGCTAAGTTTGTCTATTGAAGGTGTTGGGATAAGCTGCCATTAACTTGCAATCCTAACCAATTAATGTGTCTCCAAAGTTCTTGGAATGTGTTCCCCAACACATAAGGACTTTGAGAGATTAGTTATTTATTAATTATATCACTTTGACTTATTGCAATCAATTCCTAATTGATAGAATCAAACTTGGGCACCCACTTTTGGGGTGGGGGCCATGAAGACTTTGTTGACTTCTCCTGAGTCTATTTTGAGAGTTTGATAACTCCTAGTGAGTGGGAGTTAAACTTGGGTATCCCATTTTGATGGGGACTTATATTTAGACTTGGAGTTGTGTTTTTTTTTTAATGTACAGGAGTGGATAATGTTCAGAGACCTTGCATGGATATAATGTTGGATTTAACTAAAGTGTTAGAGATGCATGAATTGGATATTGCTTGCATGAGTTCATAAAAGTTTGCATGGAATTTCATGTTGTTGCATGTTACTTGCATGTTGTTGCATGTCAGTTTTGAGAGGTTACTTGCAGAACACTCCAACTGCAGAAACTTGGAGGATAGTGTTGGATCTAGGGCATACAACTGAGAGGGGGGGGTGAATCAGTTGTATAAAACTTCTTGTTCTTTCAAACACTTGATTCTTGGTTGTTAGTTAACAGCATATCAATTAATCATCCATGAAAGCATTATACACAAACACAAGAGCAGATAAACATCAACACATTGAACACCAAGATTTGACATGGAAAACCCGGTTAAGGGAAAAACCACGGGGTGATTAACCCAAGAATTATTCTCTGTTAGAAGAATAAGAAAAAGAATGGCACTTGCCAATTAGGGCTCACTGCCCGAGCACACTGCTCACAAAGAGGCCCACTGCCTACAAGGAGACACACTGTCTACAAAGTGATAAGAATCACAGTCTTGAACTAGAAAATGACATCTCTACCATGTCCGGATCAGTTCCATTTAAGCCCAAAAACTTCTGCTCTGCCTTTCGCACTTCTCTTCACTATGCCACACTCATCCACAAAAACCACACCTTGAAATGAACTCACAAACCGTTATTTATACAAGACATCGACTTAGGAACAAACATCTAAGTCGGCAAACAACCATAAGAGTATCCGCAAGATGAATAACACATCCGGTCGGCCACCACAAGAACATTCGCAGGATGAACAACTCATCCGGTCGGCTAAACAGAGCAAGAACTTCATCTGGAAGAATAACTTCAATTCCGGGCTCTACTATCAATGCGGACCAACAACACAACCTAAACATGATCCAAGAACCTTCACAAGCCTGTCTGAATGACCGGATACATCCGCACTTCCTCTACTTACTAGAATCTCTTGTCTTCCTCATCCGGAACTTCAAGAACACAGTCTGTCGCCACTGTCATAATGCAAGAGGTACTTCCGGACCTCCAAATCATACACAAATCAGGATGACACATCACAAGGACATCCCAAACACTCCTTCCAATCTGCAGATTAGGATAATACAATTCCAGACCTCACCGGACCTTTTTGTGATCCTCTGTCACCTCTGGATATTTGCCGGAACCGGTTCCATACCGACAGCCACAACTCCTTTAGATCTTCATGCGGACCTCTGAAATCTTAACTGAAGCATCTCAAGACTCATATCTACTAACCCTTTAATCCGCATCCTCCGGTTCTCATCCTATACAGTACATTTGCCTTCTTCTCATCACTGTTCTTCACTGTTCCTGACTGAGGCTAATTTTCTCAATATCCTCAGCACACAGCTCATCAAATCCTTCTTGTCAATGCAATATGAGTATGTTGACATCAATGACAACACTGGCTCACCTCATACTTGCAACAATCTCCCCCTTTGTCATTGATGGCAACATATGATGTGAAAAACCATTAAGACAAGAACTTCTCTTTTCTGTCACCGCTCCCCCTATCAACAACAACTTTTCACATGTCTTCTCTTCCTTTAATGCTCCCCCTTTGATCATCAACCACTTGTTTTTCACATGTCTTCTCTCCCCCTTTGACATCAATGGCAAAGGGCTCATACTTGCAATTCTCATACATCAGAATCATACCAGCTGCTCCCCCTTAGTTGCAGCTCCCCATCATTAATCCGGATCACAAGATATGACTGTGATATCCACCGCACTAATGCACATCAGTGCATCCTAGTTCATCACCGGAGGGGCCATGACCCCTAACTTCTCCCGGAGATATTCAAAAGAATCCGTGGGAAGAGGTTTAGTAAAGATATCTGCAATCTGATCCTTGGAGGGAACATACTCCAATCTGACTTCTTCCTTGTTTACTTGTTCTCTCAAAAAGTGAAACTTGATAGATATGTGCTTAGTCTTAGAATGCAACACCGGATTCTTAGAAATATTAATTGCACTTGAATTATCACAGAAAATTGTGATAGGCTCCTCATATTCAATTTTAATGTCTCTTAGCATCTGCTTCATCCATAAGATTTGAGTGCAACTACCTGCTGCTGCAATGTATTCTGCTTCAGTTGTAGACAGAGATATTGCATCTTGTTTCTTGCTTAACCAAGAAACCAATCTCTTCCCCAAAAAGAATGCTCCACCACTAGTGCTCTTACGGTCATCCACATCACCTGCCCAATCTGCATCTGTGTAAGCATGAAGAGAGAAATCCAGATCTCTAGGGTACCATAGACCATACTCAACTGTTCCTTTCAAGTACCTAAAAATTCTTTTGATTGCCATAACATGAGATTCTCTAGGATCAGCCTGGAATCTTTCCACAAGACCAATAGCCTGCATTATATTTGGTCTAGTTTGAGTGAGATACAACAATCGACCAATCATTGATCTATACTTTGTCTGATCTGCCTTTGGAGAATCATCATCTTTGCTTAACTTACATCCGGTTGCCATAGAAGTGTTCATTGGCTTTGAGTCTTCCATACCAAATTTCCTTAACAATTCTTTCACATATTTGGTCTGAGAAATGAAGATCCCTTCTTTTGTTTGAGTAATTTGCAGACCCAAGAAGAAATTCATTTCACCAAGTAGAGACATTTCAAACTCACTTTTCATCTGATTTGCAACAGTTTTGCACATACTATCTCTTCCTCCAAAAATGATATCATCCACAAACACTTCAACAATCAAAATGTTATCATGATCAATTTTGAAATATAAGTTACTGTCAGCAGTACCTTTGTTGAATCCAATCTGCACAAGATGCTTATCCAACCTTTCATACCATGCTCTTGGGGCTTGCTTCAATCCATACAAAGCTTTCTTCAACTTGCAGACCATATCATCATTATCAGACAATTGAAATCCATCCGGTTGTTCAATGTAGACTTCTTCTTCCAGATCACCATTTAGGAAGGCAGACTTGACATCCATCTGATATACCTTGAAGTCTTTGAAGGCAGCATATGCAAGAAGTAATCTGACTGCTTCAATTCTTGCCACCAGAGCAAAAGTCTCTTCAAAGTCAATTCCTTCTATTTGAGAGTACCCTTTGCAGACCAATCTAGCTTTGTTTCTGATTACTTCACCAGCTTCATTTAGTTTGTTCCGAAAGACCCACTTGGTTCCAATTACATTCCTGTCTCTAGGTCTGGGAACAAGATCCCAAGTATGATTTTTCTCAATTTGCATCAATTCATCTTCCATTGCTTTGGTCCAGTTTTCATCATTGCAGGCTTCATTTATTGTTTTAGGTTCAATCTTTGAAATCAGACAACATTCATCCTGATTTTGAGCAACATTCCTTCTAGTTTGTACACCTTTGCTTCTGTCACCTATGATCTGATCTTCAGAGTGGTTCAGTCTTACATACCTTGGAATTTTGGGAGTATCCTGCACTACTGTTTCTTGATCAGGCTCATTCAAACCTATCTCTTCTTCCTGATTTACCGGATCAGGCTGACTCTGTCTCACTGGAGAGGATTGAGTTCCTTGAACACTGTCTTGGTCATCTTCATCAAACTCATAAAATCTTGAAGGCTTCTCAATTCCTTCATCAACTTTTACATTGGTGCTTTCTATCATCTTCCTCAATCTCTTATTGTAACACCGGTATGCTTTGCTTTGAGTGGAGTAACCCAAGAAAATTCCTTCATCACTTCTTGCATCAAACTTTCCTAGATCGTCATCTCTTTTAATATAACACTTGCTACCAAATACTCTGAAATATTTCACAGTAGGAGTGATGCTAAACCAGAGTTCATAGGGGGTCTTACCGGTGTTGTTTCTAATTTGAACTCGATTGAGAGTGTAGACTGCAGTGCTGATAGCTTCTTTCCAAAACATCTGAGGAACATTTGCTTCCAACATCATTGTCCTGGCAGCTTCCTGGATGGTCCGGTTCTTTCTCTCAACTACTCCATTCTGCTGTGGAGTCCTAGGAGCAGACAACTGTCTCCTTATACCCTGCTTCTCACAAAAGTCAATGAACTCATCAGATGTAAATTCACCACCTCTATCAGACCTTAGACACTTTAGTTTTAATCTGGATTGATTCTCTACCATAGCTTTGAAGATTTTGAACTTCTCAAATGCTTATGATTTTTCTTTTAGAAAGGTAACCCACATCATCCGGGAATGATCATCAATTAACAACATGAAATATCTATCACCTTGCAGACTCTTGATTCTTGTCGGACCACAGAGATCAGTATGTACTAATTCCAACAATCCGGTAGAAGACTGATCTTTGCTTTTGAAAGAGACTCTGCTTTGTTTACCTAACTGACATTCTTTGCACACACTATTTGTAGGTTTCATCAATTTTGGAAGATCTCTTACAGCCTGAGTATTGCTTATCTTGATGATGTTATCAAAATTTACATGACACATTCTTCTATGCCATAACCAACTCTGATCAATTTGAGCAAACAAACAACTTTTATTTGAACCAACCAGATGAAAGATATTACCTTTTGTCTGAGTACCGGATGCAATTTCAGTTTCGGAGCTTGTAAAGATTCTGCATTTTCCATTCTTGAACCGGAGATCATAGCCTTTGTCCACTAACTGACCAACACTGAGAAGATTGTGCTTCAATCCTTCAACATATAGTACATTACCTGTTTTGCTCTTTCCATCAAAGGAAATAGTTCCCCTACCTCTGATTCTGCCAGCAGAATTGTCACCAAACTTTACCATTCCTCCTTCATATCTTTCCAAATCTAAGAACTTATTCTTGTCACCAGTCATATGGTGAGAACATCCACTGTCAATAACCCAATCATCCTTTTCTTCCACTTGAGCAGCCAAAGCTTTTTCAACAATTTTGTGATTGACAGATTCAGAGAGTATTGAATCTTCTTCCTTGATGGCAATAAACACCCACTCATTTCCGGATTTGCTTCCTAGTTCTGATTCATCATCTGTTACTCCTTCATTGTCATCTTCTTCATGAACATAATAGCAATTCTTTTGAAACCTTTGTCTGTTAGTATTAGACCTTGCAGATCTTTCCAGACATCTTGAAGCAAAATGACCAATTTTATTGCAGTTGAAACACTTAAAGGGTAGTTTTCCTTCATACTTACCGGATCCTCTTGGCAGTCTCTTTGCAATGAGGGCTTCAAGTTGAGCTGTTTCTGCTTCTTCTTCTTCCATGTCTCTTCTTGCTTGATCATACCATGACATCTTCCTTGATGAGTTTTCTCCCGGATCAAATCTCTGTTTGCCTTTCACATAGGTACTGGCTTTGAAAGCAGATTCAGTCTTGGGAGGATCATCTCCAAACTCAGTCATTTCAAATGCAGCTAGTTTGCCAGCCAGTTGTTCTCTTGTGACAGTTGTGTGGGCTCTGAATTCATCAATGGCAGTAACCTTGATTTTGTAGGCAGCAGGAAGGGATCTTAGGATTTTGCAGACAATCTCATTTTCATCTAGAGTTCCACCAGCATTTCTAATTCCACATACCAGCTCATTCACTCTTAGCATAAAGGTAGTGATGTTTTCATCATCTCTCATTTTCAATCTTTCAAATTTCCCTTTCAGACTTTGCAACCTTGCACTTTTGACAAACTCATCTCCTTCATACAGAAGTCCAGTTTAGTCAGGATCTCATATGCAGTTGGTAGATCAATAACATTCGAGAGATCTAAGTCATTCAATGCGCTTAGAAGAGCTTCCTTGGTCCGCAGATTGTTTTCAGCTTCTGTGATTTCATTTAGAGTTGTCGGACCACCTTGTGGAGGTACATAAGGTTTTAAAACCATAGCCAAGTATGCTTTTCCCATACATTCCAAGTGACACTTCATGCGACCTTTCCAAAGAGTGAAGTTGGTTCCATCGAACTTCGGACTATCCTTCTTGTAAGACGACATCCTGGATCTCCTCAAGTGGTTAAGCTTCTTTCAGAGGAACTTGGCTCTGATACCAATTGTTGGATCTAGGGCATACAACTGAGAGGGGGGGGTGAATCAGTTGTATAAAACTTCTTGTTCTTTCAAACACTTGATTCTTGGTTGTTAGTTAACAGCATATCAATTAATCATCCATGAAAGCATTATACACAAACACAAGAGCAGATAAACATCAACACATTGAACACCAAGATTTGACGTGGAAAACCCGGTTAAGGGAAAAACCACGGGGTGATTAACCCAAGAATTATTCTCTATTAGAAGAATAAGAAAAAGAATGGCACTTGCCAATTAGGGCTCACTGCCCGAGCACACTGCTCACAAAGAGGCCCACTGCCTACAAGGAGACACACTGTCTACAAAGTGATAAGAATCACAGTCTTGAACTGGAAAATGACATCTCTACCATGTCCAGATCAGTTCCATTTAAGCCCAAAAACTTCTGCTCTGCCTTTCGCACTTCTCTTCACTATGCCACACTCATCCACAAAAACCACACCTTGAAATGAACTCACAAACTGTTATTTATACAAGACATCGACTTAGGAACAAACATCTAAGTCGGCAAACAACCATAAGAGTATCCGCAAGATGAATAACACATCCGGTCGGCCACCACAAGAACATTCGCAGGATGAACAACTCATCCGGTCGGCTAAACAGAGCAAGAACTTCATCCAGAAGAATAACTTCAATTCCGGGCTCTACTATCAATGCAGACCAACAACACAACCTAAACATGATCCAAGAACCTTCACAAGCCTGTCTGAATGACCGGATACATCCGCACTTCCTCTACTTACTGGAATCTCTTGTCTTCCTCATCCAGAACTTCAAGAACACAGTCTGTCGCCACTGTCATAATGCAAGAGGTACTTCCGGACCTCCAAATCATACACAAATCAGGATGACACATCACAAGGACATCCCAAACACTCCTTCCAATCCGTAGATTAGGATAATACAATTCCGGACCTCACCGGACCTTTTTGTGATCCTCTGTCACCTCTGGATATTTGCCGGAACCGGTTCCATACCGACAGCCACAACTCCTTCAGATCTTCATGCGGACCTCTGAAATCTTAACTAAAGCATCTCAAGACTCATATCTACTAACCCTTTAATCCGCATCTTCCGGTTCTCATCCTATACAGTACATTTGCCTTCTTCTCATCACTGTTCTTCACTGTTCCTGACTGAGGCTAATTTTCTCAATATCCTCAGCACACAGCTCATCAAATCCTTCTTGTCAATGCAATATGAGTATGTTGACATCAATGACAACACTGGCTCACCTCATACTTGCAACAGATAGTACATCTCAGTGTTTCAGATAATGGGTATCAGTTCCATGTTGAATCAGGTGTTTGCATGTCACTTGCATGTACAGAAAAGGTAATTCAGAATAACTTTAGGGACATCAATCTTGCATGAGATTGGTGTGTGTTGATCACTTCAATTAACAGAAAGAGATTGGGCAAATTTGGATGCTCAATTTAAGGACTTTTTGTTGTTGCTTATTGGAAATGTATTTGATGTTGGCTAAGTTTACTTGAGCAAACTTTGGCATCCACATCCAGGACAAATAGTTAACAAAAGGCTTGACTTTGTTTGACTTTAGTCGTCTCTATTTGGAGCACTTGGTTTTTGCATGAGGATTTATTGTCATGATATCAATTGCAATTGATTGTAATTTGAGTTTCAAGCTTTTGAATTAAAAAAATTTTGTATTAATTAAAAAGTGTTGAAATGTGCCCAACAACTGAGAGCGGGGTGAATCAGTTGTAACCAAAACTTTAAAGCCATCAACACATCAATCACTTAATCATTGATATTGTAATTTAACCATGAAAGCATGAAATTAGAAACTTAAACACATCCACACATTCAACACATAAGACACCAAATTTTTACGTGGAAAACTCAATAAGGGAAAAACCATGGTGAGTGTTAGCTCACAATATTATATGTAATAACAATATCGAAAATCAGAGGCTCACTACCCAAATTGCTCACTACAAAAGAAGAACCTCACTGCCTATGAGGTGGCTCACTGCCATTGGGTGGCTCACTGCCAATTTGATGAACTGAGATAGCAGCATCTACACTATGCCAAAGTTCAATTCCATTGAAGCACAATGAACATCCTCTGCTCTGCTTTATTTTTTACTTCTCACTTATCTTCGCATCTTCACACTTGGATACATTTTCATGATTCTATTACAAGTATTTATACAATTCATCAACCTTGGAATGATCATCAAGGTCAGCATTACAATCATCAACCGTTGGAACAATCTCCAAGGTCAGAAAACACACATACATTAGAATAGGTCTGGACCTAAACATATTTATGAAGGAAAAGAATGAATGTGGATCAAACCACACCTTAGCTGGGATTCAAATACAATCTTCCATGCAACAACACACTATCACAAAATCCAAAGCATCATCACAAGTAGTGGGAACAACCAAGTCAGCCAAAACTGGTGTCAACACTAAGACCTTCAAGAACATGCTTCATGCACGATCTGGATTACACTTTGCGGACCAATCAAAATGCAGGAACACAATCTAGAGACAACCACAAGCACATTACAATCACCAAAAACATCCACACAACCTCTAAACACTTTATCCATAAGATTCTTCAAACTAGAGCACTTAAACATTACTGTCAACCACTGTCATAAAAGAAAGATCGCTTGTAGAGCACCAAATCATGAACCATTTGAATTGAAGACACATAATATCATTACAAACTTGATTCCAGAATTGCAGAATATAAAACTTAAATGCGGAGAAATGTGGAGTAGAATACATTCTCCCTATCACCACTAAATGCATAGAAAAATAGTTTTTACTCTGGTGAATAGAACCCGCTCAAATCTTCACACCAGAGGCTCAAACTTGAAACATAGCATCTATAGACATTCCTTAACATAACTTCCAATCTGTAGACAAAGATATTCAATATATAGAATATACGGAGTAAAACACTATACTGTATTTCTGCAAGCCAAGAAACTCTGCAACACACTGTTTCCACTAGGAGAGCAAATTTTCTCAAAAGCACTTGGAAACTCACTATCAGGAACACTTTCTCACTATATTCAACACTTATGTAACCAATACAAACCAACTAACTCAATACAAGTAAGCATCAAAACAAGAGCATAGTTGGCACCAATGACAACACAGATATGTTGACATTAATGACAACACTGATAAGCACATACTTGCAACAATCTCCTCCATTGTCATTGATGGCAACATTGATGTGAAAAATTGTAAGAACAATCAAGACACGATTCTGCATTGATTACTTTCTCCCCCTTTTTCTTTACACATCTGAACTCTTTCTCCTCCTGAGTTTTTCACATGATTTTCTCTCCCCCTTTAACATCAATGGCAAAGGGTATCACTTCTTTTCCTCTACACATACTTGCACACAATTGCTCTTTAATAGGAGCTCATATTAGCAATATCTACCTGCTCCCCTTGAGAGGTAGCCTTCAAAACATCAACCCAGACCAAAAGATGAAACTTTGGACACCACTAGATTGATGCATTCTTTATTCATCTTAGTTTACATTAGGAGGGGTAATAACCCCTAACTTTTCCCTGAGATACTCAAAAGTATCCTTAGGTAGAGTTTTTGTAAAAAAATCTATAATCTGATCCTTAGTAGACACATATTCCATCTTTACTTCATCCTCTGTCACCTTT
Source organism: Cunninghamia lanceolata (assembly GCA_027924645.1). Lineage (NCBI taxonomy): Eukaryota > Viridiplantae > Streptophyta > Pinopsida > Cupressales > Cupressaceae > Cunninghamia > Cunninghamia lanceolata. The sequence continues at coordinate 687,022 of BSBN01000808.1, forward strand.
TCTCTCAGAAAGTGATACCTTATTGATATATGCTTTGTTCTTGAGTGCATCACTGGGTTCTTTGAAATATTTATAACACTTGTATTGTCATAGAAGATTGAAATTGGTTCTTTATACACAACTCTTATCTCCTTCAAAGTTTCCTTCATCGATAGCACTTGAGTGCAACAACATGCTACATCAATATATTCTGCTTCTACAGTAGACAAAGAAACTGATTCCTTCTTCTTGGTTAGCCTTGAAACCAATCTGTTACCCAAGAGGAAAGCACCTCCACTTGTACTCTTTATGTCATCAACATCTCCAACCCAATCTGCATCTGTATAAGCACTAAGAGTGAAATCAATGTCTTTGGGATACCATAATCCATAGTTTGAAGTGCCTTTTAAATACCTCATGATCCTCTTGACTACCATCACATGTGACTCTTTGGGATATTCTTAAAATCTTACCATAAGGCAGACTGCATGCATTATGTCAGGTCTGGTATGGGTTAGATAAAGTAGTCCTCCAATCATAGACCTATACTTTCTCTGATAAGTCTTAGATGATTCATCATTCTTGCTCAGCTTGCAGCTAGTTGTCATAGGAGTACTTCAACAATTCTTTCACATACTTGGACTGAGAAATAAAAATTCCTTTTTCTAATTGAGTAATATGTAGTCCTAAAAATCAATTCATTTCACCAAACATAGACATCTCAAATTCTTTTTGCATTTCCTCTACAAATCTCTTACACATACCTTCATTGTCTGCAAAGATAATATCATCAACAAAGACTACAACAATTAGAATTTGATCATTATTGATTTTAAAATAGAGATTGCTGTCAGCAGTACCTTTACTAAACCCTAATTAAAAAAAATACTTGTCCAATCTTGCATACTAGGCTCTAGGTGCTTGCTTAAGTCCATACAAGACCTTCTTCAATCTACATACCATGTCACCTTGATCTAATGATTGAAATCCTTTCAGTTGTTAGATGTAGATCTCTTTTTCCAGCTCTCCATTCAAGAATATAGACTTCACATCCATCTGATACACCTAAAAATCTTTATGAGCTGCAAATGCCAAAAACATTCTTATTGCCTCAATCCTTGCCACATGAGCATAACTCTCCTCAAAGTCTATGCCTTCAATCTGAGAGTGTCCTTTGCATACTAGTCTTGCTTTGTTTATCACTTCTCCAATTTCTAAAAACCTCTTTGTTCCATACTAATCTGCAGGCCTAGGGACAAGTTCCCAAGTCTTGTTCTTTTCAATTTACATCAGTGCTTCATTGATTGCCTTGATCATTACATTCTTCAGTGACTGTCTTAGATTTAATCTTTGAAATTAAATAGAGATTTACCTTTTCTCTTATTACCAATAATCTAGTCTTCAGTGTGATGCTTCTGCACAAACCCTAGGGATCTTAGGAATCCTTTCTAGAGCTTCTTCATCCTGCAACTGCTTGAAGATTCATCTGATTCATACTGAGTTCATCAAATACATCCAATCATCATGAGAATTGCTCTATGTAGGAAACAACTATGTTCTGTCAACCCAAACTTCTATTACTCATTACTCTCAAGCCAATTATCAAAGTCAGACAAACTTTTGGATGTAGATGTAACCAATGATCAATAACCATATGCCAGAACTATAGAGCATTATATTCAATAGTGGACCAATGCGGACCAGATTACCAGAATACTGTAACTTGATTTTATCAGATAGATACTTAGCCAGAATTCATAACCTATCTTCTTTCCTGATCATCAAAATTTCTTGCATAGTAGATTTCTTGATCTGCACAACTGCTCCTTTATCCTATCTTAAACCTTTGTTGCTTGACCTTGTCTCTTCATGCTGAGGTATCATCACCAATCTTTTGGTAAGGAATTTTTTTTTCATTAAAGCTCCCCCTGAGCCAAAACACTCAATTCACTTCCCGGAGGAAGTATCTGCACTAGAGTCTGGTGTGGACCCATCTTTGACTTTATTTACTTCCTTCTTCACCCAAACATTGTTCATCTCCTTCTTGACTTCTGCCATATCAACCTTTTCTACTGGTTTCTTTAATTCTTCCAGAGTATCCTTCTTCATGTTCTTGCTTCTACAAAATCTTGCAATATATCTAGGTCTGTTGTAATTGAAACACACAGTATACTTCTAATAATTGTTCCTTTCATTCATCCCTAACCTACATAGGTTAGCCTTATGTCCAAATTTATTGCAAGTAAATAAATTTCCATTGAAAGATTGAGCATTCCTTCCATTATTGTAGTTGTTCCTTATCTGACTTCTATATTCACCATCTTTATGACCAAATCTCTTGCATGTATAATAGTAGCCTTTGAAAGATTTAATTTCTCTATCCTTTCCATAGCTATTTCTCTTTTGACTCCTACACTCATTAGCTCTATGTCTCATCTTATTGCATGCAAAGCACCTAATAGAGTTCTGACTCACCCTACTTCTACATTCAATAGTTCTATGACCAAATTTATTGCATGTGAAACATTTACTAGAGAAGGATGGAATATTTTGATTCTTTCCACTTCTACATTCTATTGATTTGTGTCCATACGTATTGCATAAATGACAAAAGCTATTGAAAGATGGATACCTTTGAGCATTCGGTTGCCTGACTGGTGGTCTTCTAGGTCCGTTCCTTTGATTCTGAGTCTATTTGCCTTTGTTCTTCTTGATCTCATCATTCATTCCTTCACCGGTCTTAGAACTTTCTCCTTTCTCAAATCCAAAACCTTCTTTGTCATTACGACTCTTCTAGCCAGCAAGCATATCATCAAGTTTTGCAGAACTTATCTTAAACTTTTCTTCATAACTTTTTCCTTTCTCCAAATCTAACTTCAGGTTCTCAATTTAGTTTTCAAGCTTATCACATTCCTCTGATTTTCCTTTCACCAATAGATTTAGGTCTTCTTCTTTTTTTTCTCTTTCTACAACTTCTACTTTCAAATCATCCAAGGTTTCATTTGCTGATATCAATTGTTCACTAACCTCCTTATATTTTTCTTTGAACTTCTTGACTTGCTCTCTTAATTTTCTGATACATTCATCTACTTCTTTGACATTCTCCTTTAGATCTCTAATTTCTTCTTTAGTTCTTTTTAGGTATTCAAGAGCAACCTTCTTGTGCGCCATCCTAGATCTACCTCAAGCTGTTAGGATTTCTTCCAAGGAACCCTCACTCTGATACCAATTGTTGAAATGTGCAAGACAACTGAGAGGGGGGAGTGAATCAGTTGTAACCAAAACTTTAAAAGCATCAACACATCAATCACTTAATCAATGATATTGTAATTTAACCATTAAAGCATGAAATTAGAAACTTAAACACATCCACACATTCAACACATAAGACACCAGATTTTTACGTGGAAAACCCAATAAGGGAAAAACCACAGTGAGTGTTAGCTCACAATATTATATGTAGTAACAATATCAAAAATTAGAGGCTCACTGCCTTAGGGCTCATTGCTCATATTGCTCACTGCAAAAGACAAGGCTCACTGCCATTAGGTGGCTCACTGCTAGTGGGTGGATCACTACCAATTTGATGAACTGAGATAGAAACATCTACACTATGCCAAAGTTCAATTCCATTGAAGCACAATAAACATCCTCTTCTCTACTCTATTTTTTACTTCACACTTATCTTCACATCATCACACTTGGATACATTTTCACGATTCTATTACAATTATTTAGACAATTCATCAACCTTCTAATGATCATCAAGGTCGACATTACAATCATCAACCATTGGAACAATCTCTAAGGTCAGCAAACACACATACATTAGAATGGGTCTGGACCTAAATAGATTTATGAAGGAAAAGATTGAATGTGGATCAAACTATGCCTTAGCTAGGATTCAAATAAAATCTTCCATGCAACAACATGCTATCACAAACTCCAAAGAATCATCGCAAGTAGTGAGAACAACCAAGTCGGCCAAAACTGGTGTTAACACTAAGACCTTTAAGAACACGCTTCATGCATGATCTAGATTACACACTTTATGGACCAATCAGAAGGCAAGAACATGATCTAGAGACAACCACAAGCACATTACAATCACCAAAAACATCCACACAACCTCTAAACACTTTATCCATAAGATTCTCCAAACTAGAGCACTTAAACATTACTGTCAACCACTGTCATAAAAGAAAGATTGCTTGTAGAGCACCAAATCATGAACCATTTGAACTGAAGGCACATAACATCATTACAAACTTGATTCTAGAATTACAGAATGTAAAACTTAAATGCAGAGAAATGTGGAGTAGAATACATTCTCCCTGTCACCACTAAATGCATAGAAAAATAGTTTTTACTTTGGTGAACAAAACTCTTTCAAATCTTCACACCGGAGGCTCAAACTTGAAAAATAGCATCTATAGACATTCCTCAACATAAATTCCAATCCATAGACAATTATATTCAGTATATAGAATATGCAGAGAAAAACACTATACTGTATTTCTACAAGCCAGGAAACTCTGCAACACATTGTTTCCACTGGGAGAGCAAATTTTCTCAAAAGCACTTGGAAACTCAGTGTCATGAACACTTTCTCATTATCTTCAACACTTATGCAAGCCAATACAAAGAAACTAACTCAATATAAGTAAGCATCAAAACAAGAGCACAGATGGCACCAATGTCAACACAGATATGTTGACATCATTGACAACACCGGTAAGCACATACTTGCAACAAAAATCCCCATACATTTTCTAGAGAGTCGAATTGTGAAAAAGACTTAGAAGAAAAAAGCAAGAAGTTTTTTAAAAAGACTTAGAAGAAAAAAGCAAGAAACATTTTCAAAGTGCATCAAGAACTTAGAGGAATTTTAGTATTGAATGTAATCTTTTGCAAAGAAATTTAATACAAGCAAGAAACATCTTTGAGTGTGGTGTTTTTTCCCTTAGGGGTTTCTCCACTTAAATACTTGTCTTCTTCTTGCAAGCTATTCTCTTCTATTCTCTTCTCTTCTACATTGGATTGAAAGTGCAAAATCACTTACACATTAATTGTTATAGATTAATCTTATTTTCATCTTTGCATACACATAATTTTAAAGTTTATAGCAGCGGTTCTACCTTTATTTTCAACATTTGGTATCAGAGCTAACGATTCTATTGAGTGAGGGATGCCTTTCTCTTAAAGTGTTGAAGGTTCTTTGGCTACGATGGGAGATTTGTTTTGTGGGTTTTGCAGATTTGTGAAGAAGATTGTATACAATGGGTACTACCTGTCGTATGGATATTGAGAAGTTCAATGGATCTAGCTACTAGATGTGGAAATTGAAAATGGAAGATCTCTTGGAAGAAAGAGAACAATGGTTGGATGTTTCAAATGAGAAGAAACTATCTACAACTATGTCTAATGAAGAATGGTTAAAACTTGATAAAAAAGCACGAGGAACCATAAGGTTGTGCCTTGCATATGTTGTCCTCTTGAATGTTTCTACTAAAGATACTACATACAAGCTATGGAAGAGGATAGGTGATATTTATCAAACCAAAAGTTTAACAAACAAGTTAAATACTTCAAAAGATAGTTGTATTATTTAAAGATAAAAAATGGAGATTCTGTTTCTAATCATTTGAATGATTTTAATTTGATTTTAAGTCAACTTGCATATGTAGATGTTAAGCTAGAAGATGAAGATAAATGCATCTTATTACTATGTTCTTTACTAGAATCTTGGGAAAATCTAATTGTTGTTATTAGTGGTAGTGGTGTAGATCTAAAGATGGATAATATCATTTGCTACTCTTCTTTCAAAAGAAATGAGAAGAAACTCCAAAAATGGTGGATCCCAAGATGCTTTACATGTAAGGGGTAGAACTAAGGAAAAGACACCCAAAGGAGATAAGAAGAAGGGTAAGTCTAAAGGACGTTCTAAAACCCTTGGTAAGAGAAAAGTAAAATGTTGGAATTGTGAGAAACATGAACATGTGAAGGAGTATAAGAACAAGAAAAAAAGTTTTGATTCTTCCACAGAAAAATCGTTGGATGATGGTGACAATGATGCATTAATTATTTCAGCTAACACTATAAGTAATGATGTTTAGCTTATTGATTCAAGTTTCTCTTATCATATGACTCCCAACAAGAAGTGGTTCTTGAAATATTCAGCATATGATGGAGGGGAAGTTTTCCTTGGTGACAATAGTACAAAATAGATAATTGGCAAAGGAAAGGAAAAGTTGTGTTTTAGAGATGGAAGGATTAAAACCCTTCATGATGTTTTGCATAATCCAGGACTTGCAAGAAACTTACTTTCTATATCAAAGTTAAATGATTCTAGAATGCATGTGACATTTGATAAGTCTGGTTGTAGGTTGGTAAGAGGGAATTGGGTGGTTGCTAAAGGATCTTGGATGAGAACCTTGTTTAGATTAAATGCATCTACTTTGAATAATTCAACCAATGTATCAGACATTTAAAATACATGTATGTTGTGGCACCAAAGATTGGGTCACATCAATGAAAAAGGTCTTAGGACCATTATTAATAAAAAATTGGTTGATGGTATTTTAGATTATTTTATTGGCAAAATAATTTTTATGAGCATTGTGTGTTTGGAAAACAATGTAGATCATCATTTCCTAGTGGAACAAATAATGCAAAGAGTTAATTAGAGATTATACATTCAGATGTTTTTGGACCAGTGGATATTGACTCTTTTGCAAAATCTCAATATTATGTCACACTCATTGATGATGCATCAAGATACACTTGGATTTATTTTATGAATGCAAAATCTAAAGTTTTCACCAAGTTTAAATAATTTAAAGCCTTACCTGAGAAGAAAATATATTATAAAATAAGGGTGTTGAGATCATATAATGGTGATAAATATTGTTCTAAGGAATTTGATAAATTTTGTAAGCATGCAAGTATTGTGAGATAGAAGACAACACTTTATACTACCCAACAAAATGGGGTAGCAGAAAGAATGAACCGAACCTTAATGTAAAGAGCTAGGAGCATGTTGAGTAGTGCTAAGCCAGATCAATGTTTTGGGGCTAAGGCTGTAAGTACTTCTTGTTAATTAATAAATCTACTTGCTTAACTCTTAGAGATAAGACTCCTTATGAAATGTGGTTAAAAATAAAACCTTCTATTTCACATTTAAGGATATCTGGTTGTGAGGCTTTTGTTCATGTGCCTAAAGAAAAGCAAACTAAACTAGACCCAAAAGCTCAAAAATGCATCTTTGTAGGTTATGGTGAGTATGTAAAAGGTTACAAACTCTAGAACCCTCTACCCAAAAAAATGATTTTATCAAGAGACATTATTTTTAGAGAGTTTAGAGCTTATGCATGTTGAACACACCAAGATATTGAGATGGGGGGTGAATCAATATCTAAACAATCTTCAATTTTAACAACATCAACTTATCCAAAGCAAATTAAAACTTAAGCATCATAGTATAATCATAAGCATGAAAGATTAACACAATACACATCAACACATAATACCAAATATATGTGAAAAACCCTAGAAGGGAAAAACCATAGTGATGATTAACTCACAATATATGAAGGTCAAATAACAACTTTGTTTTAGGGCTACAACCCAAGGAAGCTACTACTTCTTGAAAAATTTGATTTAGGGTCACTCCCAAGGAAGCTACTACTCCCTGAAGACTTTGTTTTAGGGTCACTCCCAAGGAACCTACTATCCCCTGAAATGAGAACACACTTACAAAAGATTACAATATGACAGTCCTTCTACTGTCTGAAAACTGACATTAAAATTTACACCATTGATGATTGTACTTCTGCCTCTTCACACTTTCTTCTGATGATTTTCTCAATTAGGCACACTCTACACTTGATCACTATCACATATAAGTGTTCAAGATGAATCGGGACAACATCAACAACTTCTACTTTTTCTCCTTCAGTCGCACATCAAAAATACATTCATTCTGCTCCTTATGTGCTTGCGACCTTTTTCAATCAACTTACAATCACACTTCACCTCACTCAATTTGATTGAAAATTTATACACGATATTACATTAATTACATTGCTTGTTGGCCACATGTAACATTAAAAATACATTTACAAGCCAGTCAGACAACACACAACATGAAACGTGTAGAAGATGGGTTCTAATTGAAACCACACATTACACCAGCAGAAGATCCATGCCTTGCAGACACCAACACATGCTTAACCAGGTCCAAAACATCCTTCGTAGCTTCAAATACCAAGGAATTACATCTACACAGTCCGCTCATTTGAAAATAGGATAGCTTTAACCAAAAACACATGAACCTTGAAGCATAACGACCATATCAACTTGAAAACCTTGTGTGGTACTGGAAACAAGAAAGATCTTCATGAAAACTCTTCCAAATGAGTCCACATTGACTCTACAACATCTCCAAACACTCCTTTTCCACCACACATCAAATATTTGTGTCGCACATCTTCAATCATGAACTTTGAGAACAATCTATCATCTGGAACACACTACAACATGCTGTCATTTCAAAAACTAAGTTACAGACCATGAAGGACCTTGAAACTACAAGGAAGCATGTAATACACATCCATAAACATGTCCTCAAAAGTACAAGGGAAATCATTCATTTTCGGAGGAATGTAGAGCATTCCAATAGGCCTTCAAAACTAGCTTACTCTGCCAGAACACATGTTGGTATTCTATCATGCATAAATTTCACAACGGAAGGAAAAATGACCTAAAAATTTGGAATTATCAGCTTCACTACATCCTAAACATAGTTCTAGAACCGCATGGCCATATCTGCAAATGTGAAGGAATGCGAAGCATTCCATTGTCCTACACAGAGCACCTTCACATAGACAACACTGTCATAGAGACAACACCATCCTCCACCAGTCAACAACAAAACACTCTTCCAGTAATCCAATCATCATGAAACTTAGAGCATACATACTTTAGGCCATCAGTAACATTAACATTACATTTGATCATCTTCATGCTTCTAATTGCCATATTAATATGAACTATATTTTCTCTCTTCCTTTATTGGATGGGACATGACATCCAACCATGAACTGTATCTTCTTCTCTTGTTGGATGGGACATGACATCCAACCATGAACACCATCACACCATCATGATAGTGTTGAAATCAATGACAACCTAGTGACAGTGTGTTGGTTCCCAAAATTACAACTTGCTAATCATAAGGGTATGCCAGATCCTATGGTTAGACTAACAAGGTTTTGGCCAACGAAACGGAGTGACCCTATATGGTTTATTACTCCCTGCTCTTCAGGTTCTGCTAGACCTAGGAAGGTGTACCTTTATATTAAGAAGATTATGAACTTTAAAAGTTGTGTGTACTTTTGACTATCGGAATCTATTTCTTAAAGGCATGCAAATGTGAAATAGATGCAAAGCTAACAATTAATCCTACTACTAATGTTCAAAATTTGAATATGTGAATAATGTTTTTATGAAGTTTTGTTTTATAGTGAATATGACTAGTGCTTTCTATCTACTTTGGGAAATGGAGTCAAGATATGTATGGTAGATGTGTCCTCCCTCCTGGCTTAAATCAAATTATTTGGCACTTTTCAAATGTTTATATCTTGTATAAATGTGCAAGGTTGTCAGTTATCAGGCTCTTCTTACAAATCTCAGTGATATCTTCCCAGGTTATTGTGACTATTTGAAAGGATTTTAATTCTTCCTAAAGGAAACCAGTTAAGATGATTTATTTAAAAGGATTTTAATTTTGGGCAGAAACTAATTAAAAGAAATCTCTTAAAAGAATTTTAATTCTTTCTTGCATAAACTAATCAACATGAATCACACAAAGACAACAAATGTGTCTTGACAAATTAAATATATGCTTGATACACTTAATTTGAATAACTAGAAAAGACCACTCTGGAGACAACAAGATAACTTATATGAATCAATATCAACAAATAATTGAACACCAAAATGTTGACCACCAGATTATAATATTCTTCTCCATTAAATTGCTTCAAAAAATTTTATAATATGCATCAGAAGTCTTCATTTTATGGTACATTCTATCTATTGTCTAATCCTACTCATTGCTCCTACTGATGATTCTTACTGATGATGATCCTTCATCTTTGATTTTTATCTCTCATAAATACTTTGCATTTTCAAGGGTTATGACCATTTACATATTTGTCTGGTGTAACTCTTCACTTAATTAATTATTTAGATCAAAATATTTTAATTTTAATCTCCTTGATCTTTGCACTCTCGTGAAAATGATTTTAATGATTATTATCCTTTGCTGGCAATTTCACTTCATGTTTACTTGTATGTATTTTCACTCGTATAATGTTCTTTGGGTAAAAATAACTACCCATTCCAAGATTTTTATGTTCTCTTAATTCCTAGGGTAAAAATGTTTCACTTATGAGGGGAAACATTTTGCAATTGCATTTTACATTACTGACAAAATAATATGCCCCAAAGTAACATCAAATTCACGATGATTAATAAAACTTTACTTTGCACTTTATGCAATTCACACACTTTCTGTTTTGGTTCCATCGGAGGGACTTAAACTTACTTACTCCGAACTTCCACAATCTCTTCGATTTGTTTTGTGCAAAATCATTTTATCCGGGGGACCAATGTTTTTCTTTGGCCAATATTCACTTCTTTGTAAGATGTTGAGGTTATACCTCATATCGACTTCATCAGAGGGACTTCTACAAGCCTCCCTTCAATATAACGAAGTCTCTCTGATATTTATTTCATGCTTTTTTTTATCCTGGTAATGTTTATTAGTTATAGTTTTCGAGGTCCACCTCATCGGTAGATCGGGGAGACTTCTGTAATCTCCTACCAATATGATACTCTATCTTCGATGGTATTCAATAATGTTTTACACACTCTTTGATATCGATTTGTCAAAGAGACCTATTAGTTGGTCATTTCGATATGGTAAAGTCTCTTCAATGTGTGTCATCTGGCGCCAATGTCTATTTCATCTGCCTCAGTAATTTCTTGTGGCTCTCCATCAGTATCATTTGATTTGTGTCTGAGTTGCATACAAATTGCCATGTCACCGCCAATACTAGTTTTATCTAGGTACACATCATTGGGTGTGAATGCACAATTTTTGCATTTAACCCCTCCATTTCCATGGCTACAACAAAATTTCAGACGCAATGCACCCACAATGAATAGGTTCATTGCAGAATATGCACTAGTAGTTCCAGCCATCTTCACTTCCATGAAAATCCTTGCAGAAGTTACCCTTTTCGTATACTGTCCCGTAAACATTGCACAGACTTTCTAGCTTACTAGAGGGAAGAAGCTATCCATTTCTCCATCTATTGGTCTATCTTACCCTACAATACACATTCTGGTTTTCTTCCATCCTCTTTTTATTTCCCACTCTCAAATTATTTTTCAATAAAACAGTGTATGTATTGCTTAAGTGGGCTCTTCAAATCTTTAGAAAAAATTTGGTTATCATGGGAAGAGAACCTAAAATAGGGAAAAAATTTCACATCTTAATCTAGTATTGGTTGTGTCACCACACATCTACTAGCACATTCAGTGCTATCGCTCCCTTTGAAAACTACCTTACACATGACAATCCAATTTGTACATACCTCCATAAGATCTTTTCTTTCTTCAAAAGCATAGTCAATTTACAGTGCCTGTCAATAAGAACATTGCAAATAACCTCATTTTCAATATTTTGCCAAACAATTCCCTCAAATGGTGAAATTCCTCTCAAGGAAATTTCTTCTCTCCCAATACTTGCTCTAGGCTTGTTTGGATAACAAGCTACCTATTGAGATTTTGTCATGGCTGTTCCTTATAACTAGCAACCAGCAATACTTGTGTGACACAAGTCGGGTCCCCTTTGTGCGCCTGACTAAATTTTTTTCATTTTGAAACAAGTTTTTGTCCTAAATTGACCCAACATCACACCAATATGCTTCTGAGGTGAAAAAAAGAAATGGGTAATCATCAAAATCTGCTTTCTAGCAACTTGCACAGTGACCCAAAACAAGCCAATTAGCCTCCAGAATCACCCTAGAAAACTAGTCAAACCATCTCCTGAAGCCATGAAAATGCACATGCATGTAAACATTTGAACTAGGAATTTAGTGCAGCAAATGACTTGGAAAAACTCATCCCGAGGTGCAAGATATCAACATTCAAAATGGCCCACTTGGCCTTTTCTAGAACTGCATATGTCAAAAACCAATTAGGGCTCACCAAGTCACCATCCACAAAAAATACTAAATCTACTCCTAGGAAGATGCCACTAGAAACACTAGATCATTTAGATCCATTGAGCATGTGTGCAAATGGGTTTCTTTCCAATCCACTTCTTTCATGAAATATTAAAAGCCAAAGTTGACCCCCCTAAAACTTTTTGGAGTTGCAGACAACAAAACTGTAAAAATTCCATTTGCTTTGAACTTTGAAAAAATACCAAATGAGATACTGGAGCTTTGAAAATAGACATGAAAATAGATTAACATGGGGCAAATCTGAAACACCAATTAGTTTTCGATGAAAATCATCCAGTTGCTAGATATTAGCCTCCAAAGTTGACCTCCTGGGTAGATTTAACACTATGCAAACAACAAACCTTTCCAGAACCCTTCAACTTGGCATTTCAAAACCCTGTCAGATCTGATCACGGGAGGCTAGAATCAGACATACATACTAACATATGGTAGATAAACATGCTTGTCAAGTGATTTGGTATGAAATTGAATAGGCTTCAAGTTATGATTTTTCAAAGTGGGCTCCTGGGATAGATTTAATAGGTGCATTTCTGAGTGCTGCCATCAATTTTTTCATCATGGGCACATAAAATTTTGCAAAATTTTATAGTGCCAACATAGTGTTGACATCAATGACAACCCTAGGAACCATATGTGTAACAATCTCCCCTTTGGCATTGATGGCAACACATCTTCTGCTTCTGTCCCCCTTTAACATCAAGACAAAGGGAAACCACTTCCTGCTCATCAGAGACCACATACCTACACATTCTTTCTTAGGGCATGACTTCTTCTTGTAGCAAACAAACTCCCCCTATCACCAAAAACCACTACATGCTCCCCCTGAGAGGTAGCCACCATTAGTCCAGGAACAAGATATAACATGAACTCCCCTTAGATAGATGCACCACTATGCATCTAGCAAGGAGGGGCAATTACCCCTAAGCTCTGCTAGAGATCCTCAAAAGTATCCTTTGCAAGAGCCTTTGTGAAAATATCTGCTATTTAATCATTTGTTCCAGAACATATTCCAACTTCACTTCCTTAGCTGCAACCTTCTCTCTCAAAAAGTGATACCTGATTGCTATATGCTTGGTTCTAGAATGCATCACTAGATTTGTGGAAATATTGATAGCACTTGTATTGTCACACAAGATAGGAATAAACTCATCATACAATACCTTGATATCCTTCAAGGTTTGCTTCATCCACAACACTTGTGTACAACAGGATGCTGTTGCAATGTACTCTACCTCTGTAGTAGATAAGAACATTGAATCTTGCTTCTTGCTCTGCCATGAAACCAATCTGCTTCTTAATAAGAAAGCACCACCACTTGAAATTCTTCTATCATCAACACAACTAGCCCAGTCAGCATATGTGTAAGCACTAAAATCAAAGTCATTACCTCTTGTATACCATAGGCCATAGTCCAGAGTTCCTTTCAAGTATTTGAATATCCTTTTCACTACCTTCTCATGTGTTTTCTTGGGATTGACTTGATATCTAGAAACCACACATACTGCATGCATAATATTTGGTCTAGAGACAGTCAAGTACAACAGTCCTCCAATCATAGATCTATAGATAGTCTGATCCACCTCCAAAGACTCATCATCTTTGCTCAAGTGACATCTAGTGACCATGGGAGTACTCACTGGTTTTGAATCCTCCATACCAAACTTCTTCAACAACTCTTTGACATACTTAGCTTGAGAAATAAAGATACCATTGTAATCTATGAAGTCAAAACACAAATCAAATGCAAACACAAATGATATACCTTCACAATGACCCACAAATCCAAGATAGGGTGGAAGGAGTTGCACCCAAGCTCCTTAGATTTTACCCAAGTTGATGAAATGTGGATTGCTTGAATGCATTTAACACGATGTAGATAAGGGATTGGATGATAGATTAAGATTGAGATGGGGATGAGGGATTATTTTGATATTATGGTAGTATGATGAGGAGATTTGAGAGAAATTTGGGCAGAGTTTGGATGCAAGAAGAAGTCCCTCTAAATGGCTTAGAGAAGGGTCTCATTTATAGATTTTTAGTGAAAGGATTGGAGGGTGAGGATTAAAAGATGAGATCAAGGGCTAGAAATGAATGAGAGTTAGGGTTAGGATTGAAGCCATAGCCTTGTGACAAGTGTCACAAGAGGAGTGGATGGGAGAGATCAAGGGTTGAGATTAAGTCAATGGATTTGGAGGGCTTTCATTATTTGTGAATTTTAAATTCACATGGGGAAAGGTGTGGAGGACAAAAATGAATTAAAGATTCATTTTTGGGAAGAGTGGATATGACAAGTGAATTAAAAATTCACTTTTATGTGGAGATGTGAAGATTGAAGGACACATGTACACTTACATGTGTAAGAGAGTGATAAATGATGTGTAAGGGAGATTTGACCCTTTGAATAGAAAATTGATTTTTATTCAAAGGTGTGTGGAAGGATGGGCTAAGCAAGGTTGATTAAGTGTTTAGCTTAATTAACTTAGGTCTAGGGGATAGGTAGGCTAGGGCAGATTGATTAAATAATTGCTATTTAATCCACTAGGCTAGGGATAGGTTGATTAATAGGGTAGATTAATCAGATAAGCATGATTTATCTAATTAACAAGGATTAGGGAAAAGGACAAAATTAACTAAATAAATATTGAGAATATTTATTTAATCAATGAGGATATAGTCATAATGTATAGTGATAAATTAAGTGAATTAATTGATCGCAAGGGATAAACAGATGGTTAGGGATAAATTAATTAAATAAAATGAATTTATTTAATTAATAGGAGGGATAAATTAGTGTAGAAATACGGGAAATTGGTTTGCAGAGCAAGTCAATTTTAGGTGTCTACAACCACCATCTAGCTAAGTAATTTGAAGTCCAAGGAAGAAAGACATCTCACCAATCATAGACATCTCAAACTCTTTTTTTATCTCCTCTACAAACCTCTTACACATATCATCATCTCCACCAAAGATGATATCATCAACATATATTGCAACTATCAATATCATGTCTCCTTCTTCCTTGATGTAAAGATTGATATCTGTAGTACCTTTCTTGAAGCCTTGCTGAAGTAAGTACTTGTCCAACCTAGCATACCAAGCTTTGGGTGCTTGCTTAAGACCATACAAACCCTTCTTGAATCTACACACCATGTCTGAATCTTCTGATATCTGGAAACCATCTAGTTGTCAATTTAAACCTCTTCCTCTAGATCACCATTCATAAATGTTGACTTAACATCCATCTAATATACCTTGAAGTTCTTATGAGTAGTAAGAGCAAGGAACATTCTGATTGCCTGGACATCCTTGCTACCAGTGTAAAAGTCTCCTCAAAATCAATACCTTCAACTTGTGTATATCCTTTGCATACCAATCTTGCCTTGTTCCTTACAACTTCACCTTCTTCATTCAATTTGTTCCAGAACACCCATTGTGTTCCTATAACATTCTTGTTTGTTGGTCAAGGAACCAATTCCCATGTCTGATTCTTCTCAATCTAACCTAACTCTTTTTCCATGGATTTTATCCATCCATCATCTTTGCTAGCATCAGTAAAGTTTTTGGGTTCCACTTTGATAAAAAACACAAATTTACTTGCTCATGTGTCTTAGAAAGCCTTCTTCTTGTCTGCACACCTTCATCCTTATCTCTAGTGATCTGATTTGCTG
The DNA here is from genome assembly GCA_027924645.1 of Cunninghamia lanceolata. Classification (NCBI taxonomy): domain Eukaryota; kingdom Viridiplantae; phylum Streptophyta; class Pinopsida; order Cupressales; family Cupressaceae; genus Cunninghamia; species Cunninghamia lanceolata. The sequence continues at coordinate 702,986 of BSBN01000808.1, forward strand.
AGTGGTTCTTCTAGACATACTTTGTTGGAGTCTTAGGCATCTGCTCTGGTTCTTGTTCCTTTTTCTTCTTTCACTTCTTCTTCATCTAGAATGCATGGAAAGATATCAGATTTAGAGTCCTCTGATTCATGTGAGATTTGATACAGGTCTTCATCTACCTTGACATTTGTGCTTTCAATCATCTTTCCCAACCTCTTGTTGTAGCATCTATAATCCTTACTTCTGGTTGAGTAGCCAAGAAAGATTCTTTCATCACTTCTTGAATCAAACTTTCCTAGGTCTTCTTCATCTCTTCTGAAGCATTTGCTGCCAATGATCCTAAAGTATCTAACTGTGGGAGGTATTCTATACCATAGCTCATAAGGGGTCTTAGTGTTGTTGACCCTCAGTTGCACTCTGTTAATTAGATAGACAATAGTATGAAGTGCATCCTTTTAGTACATATTAGATAGATCTACATCTTTCAACATTACCCTAGACATCTCTTGCATAGTCCTATTATTTCTTTCCACTACCCCATTTTGCTGAGGGGTTCTAGGAGCTGACAGATGTCTCCTAATACCATTATCTTCACAAAACTTTTCATATTCATTTGAAGTAAACTCACCTACTTTATTAGACCTTAAACATTTGATCTTGGCATCTACTTCATTCTCAACCATAGATTTGAACACTTTAAATTTATCAAGGGCATCTGATTTTTCTCTTAAGAAAGTAACCCAAGTCATTTTAGAATAATCATCAACAAGCAACATGAAATACCTCTCACCTTGTTGACTCTTTACTCTTGTAGGGCCACATAGATTAGTGTGAATCAACTCCAAAGGCTTTGAAGAAGAATACTCCTTGCTTTTGAAGTTTGTCTTTGTTTTCTTTCCTATTTGACTTCCCCTACATACTGCATTTGTAGGCTTGATTATCTTAGGCATATCTCTCACTACATGAGTGGAACTGATCTTTACCATATTTTCAAAATTGTTGTGTCCCATTCTCTTGTGCCATAGACAATGCTCACTAGATTGAGCCAACAAGCATTTGCTTCCATTTACCTCTTTCAATGATAGATGTCACCATATGTCTTCATACCTTCTGCAACTAGTTTTCTGGATCCTGTCTTCCTGATTTCACAACCCTTGGCATGAAAAGTGAGATTAGAACCCTTGCTGCACATCTGACTGACATTGAGAACATTGCGTTTTAGCCCTTTGACATAGAGGACATGCTTAGTCTTGTTCTTCCCATTAATAGTTATAGCACATTTTCCACAGATCTGTGTTGACACATCACCACCAAACTTGACAGCACCACCATCCCACTTTTCAAGACTGATAAACTTCTCCTTGTCACCAGTCATATGATTTGAGCATCCACTTTCAATTACCCCAGGCTTGGCTTCTTCTCTTGCATGAAAGGTAGTCCATACAACCATTGATATTTCATTGTTCTATTCTATTTGCAAGGCATCGGTCTTTTCACTTTTCCAACATCATCCTTTTTGTCACCAACACTCAAGGCCATGAAAAATGTTTCATCATTTGATCATGATGATCCTCATCTTTTGAAGAATAATTGCTCTCTATGGAATACAAACTTATTTTGAACTTGTCTCTCTTGTAACTACCTCTTGATTCCTTAAAAGGACATTTAGAAGCAAAGTGACCAACCTTTCGACAATTGAAGCATTTGAAGGGTAACTTACGTTTGTATTTTCCAGTGCCTTTCTTCAGTCTTCTCACAAAATTTGCTTCAACTTCATCAGAGCTTCCATCTTCATCAACAAATTCCTTTGTCTTCACATTGGCTTTGAAAGCAGATTCTTTCTTTGGAGCATCACTACTAAGTTCTCTCATCTCAAAGGTAATAAGGGAACCAAATCATTTGTCCACAGTGTATGTGTCCAAGTCTACATTTTCCTCAATGGCAAATACCTTATGACTGTAAGATTTGGGAAGAGATCTTAGAACCTTTTCCACAATCTCATCTTCATTAACTTTAACAAGACCTGTGATGCCATTGACCATTTTATTCACCCAGATTATATATCTAGCAATGTCTTCATCCTCTGACTTTTTTAGGTTCTCAAATCTGCTCTTGAAAATTTACATCTTAGCTTGCTTTACTTTCTTATCTCCTTCATAAATGGTTTCAAGTTTGTTCCAAACTTCTTGAGTAGAACTACAACTCATCACATTTGAAATTTCTGAATTAGCTAACCCACTCATGATAGCAAGCTTTGCCTTGGCATTGTTATCATACTTCTTAACTTCATCTGCATCTATAGGAATAGTAGCAAGAACAATGTAATCAGACTTGACAAATTCCCAAATACCACACCCTAGAGAATTTGATATAAGCTTCCATCCTTAGCTTCCAAAAAGCATAATTTGTTTCATCAAACCTAGGTATCTTGCTAGATCCACTTTGTGCCATCCCAGACCTTCCTCATGTTGCAAGTATGTGCCTAACCAGTGTTGTCATTGATGTCAACATATCAGTGTTGTCATTGGTGTCAACTGTGCTCTTGTTTTGATGTTTTCTTGTTTGCCTATGAAATTGTTAGAGATAATGAGTAAGTGATTTAGATACTAAGTTTCCAAGTACTTTTGAGAAAATTTACTCCTCCAGTGGAAACAGTGTATAGAAGAGTATCTTTGTTTACAGCAGAACAATCCAGTAGTTTGCTCCATATTTCTTATAGAATGAATATCTTTGTCTACGGATTGGAAGTTATTTAGAGGCATGTCTAAAGATTCTATGTTCCAAGTTTGAGCCTCCGGTATAAAGATTTGAGTAAGTTATGTTCACCAGAGTGAAAACTACTTTTTCTATACATTTGGTGGTAACAAGGATAATGTAGTCTGCTTCGCATTTAAGTCTTTTGGTCTACGGTTCTAGAATTAAGCTTGTAATGTTGTTATGTGCCTTCAACTCTAATGGTTCATGATTTGGTGGTCCACAAGTGATCTTTTTCTTATGACAGTAGTTGATAGTTATGTTAATATGCTCCGATTTGAAGAATCTTATGAATAAAGTGATCAGAGATGGTGCGGAAGTTCTTGATGATTATAGTGTGCTTGTGGATGTCTCCTGATCATGTTCCTACCTTTGGATTGGTCCATGAAGAGAAATTTGGATCGTGAATGAAGACTATTCTTCGAAGACTTAGTGTTAACACCAGTCTTGGCTGACTTGGTTGTTTTCACTACTTGTGGAGATGCATTGAAGATTGTGGAAGTGTGTTGTGGCATGGAAGATTGCATTTGAATCCCATCTAAGGCATAACATGATCCACATGCATCTTTTCCTTAGCTAATTTTGTTTAGGTCTAGTCCTATTTCTATGTATGCTTGTAATGCCAACCTTGGAGATTGTTCCAATGGTTGATGAATGTAATGCCGACCTTGATGTACATTCCAAGGTTGAATTGTATAAAAACATGTAATGTAGTTACAAAAAGTTGTCCTTGTGTGAAAATGAGAAGACAAGAGAAAAGGTGTAAGAAGAGCAGAGCAAAGGAGTTATACTGTGTTTCAATGGAATTGAACTCAGGCATGGAGTAGATGCTATCAAATTAGTTCACCAACCCTTGGCAGTGAGCCACCCCTTGGTAATGAGCTGATCTTGGCAGTGAGCCTCAATATTTGCAGTGAGCATTTTGGGCAGTGAGCCTCTATTTTTTGGTATTGCTATAACACATTTATTTTTGTGGGCTAACACCCACTGTGATTTTTCCCTTATATAGTTTTCCACATAAAAAATTTTGTGTCTCATGTGTTGATTATATTATTGTGTTGATTTTCTTATTTCATGCCTTCATGATTAAAGTTGAATAATAGGAAATAAGTGTTTGATGTGTTAATGTTCATAAGTGATCAAAGTTTTGGAGACAACTGGTTCATCCCCCCCTCTTAGTTGTCTAGTGCATTTCAATAATTGGTATCAGAGCAGGTTCCTTAGTAGCAAGACTAACAACTTGAGGTAGATCCAGGATGTCTTACAGGAAGGAAGCTCCACAGTTTGATGGAACAAATTATGCTCTCTAGAAGGTACGAATGAAAATCCATCTTGTTTGTCTTGGTTATAGAGTGTGGAAAGTGATAGAGACAAAGTATACCATGCCTCAGAATGGTATAACAACTGAAGATGAAATCAAATAATATGAGTTAAATATAAAAGCTAGAGACGCTATGTTAAGTGCCTTGTCTAACACTGAGTTGACAAAGGTCATGGATCTAGAAACTGCTCATGAGGTCTGGGAAAAGCTGAAAAATTTGTATGAAGGAGATGAGTCTGTAAAGAGCGCCAAATTACAGGGCCTGAAAGCAAAATATGAGTATTTAAAGATGAGTGAAGATGAGAACATAATAACATACATGCAAAAGGTTGATGAAATTGTCAATGGAATAAAAGGTATGGGAGGAACTATTGATGAGAAGGAAGTTGTGATGAAACTTATTAGGTCATTATCTAAGTCCTACAGCCACAAGGTAGCTGCAATTGAAGAAGTAATGACTATGCAAGAAGTCACTAAGGATCAGTTGCTAGGAAAGCTTACAACTTTTGAGATGAGAGAGTTTGGTGATGCTCTGTCAAAGATTGAGACTGCTTTCAAAGCCAATACTTTAGAGAAGATCTCTAGAGTTGAGAAGTACAAGGTGGAACTTGATGATGAGCTTGATGAAATTGAAGCCAACTTTATTGACAGACTGCAAAGAGGATCCGGTAAGTTTAAAGGCAAATTACCTTTCAAATGTTTTACATGTGGTAAGGTTGGTCACTATGCTTCTAGGTAAAAAGATTTGAGAATAGACCTAGGGTTCCAAAGAAATGTTACTATGTTAGAGATCTTGATGATGAAGGTGTGACAAATGATGAATCTGATGGTACTAGTACTAGTGCAAATGAATGCTTTTTTATTGCCATTAAAGAAGAACCTATGTCTAGTAATCCTGCTAGCTGTGTGAAGGAAGAAAAACCAATGGAAGAAAGTGCTTTGGCTATTCAAGTTGAGAAAGATAAAGATGAATGGATTATTAACAATGGATGCTCACATCACATGATTGGTGACAAAAGTAAGTTTGTGAGTTTGGAAAAGTATGATGGAGGTCTGATTAGGTTTGGAGATAATGTAACTAGTAAGATTTGTGGAAAAGGATATATTTCTTTTGATGGAAAGCACAACACTAATAATGTCCTATATGTGAATGGTTTAAAGCATAATCTTTTGAGTGTTGGTCAGATGTGCAACAAAGGTTATGATCTGAGATTCAAAGATAATGGGTGCAAGATCATGGAAAGTTTTAGAACAATGATTGCTACCGATAAGAAGACCAAAGGTAACATTTACCAATTAAGAGGAATGCATGATTATTGTTTATTGACTCAGACAGATGAGAGTTGGCTGTGGCATCGTAGGATGTATTATTTCAACCTTGACAATTTGGTGAAGATAAGTTCATGATAGGATGTGAGAGATTTACCAAATCTTGTGAAACCTACCAATACCATTTGTAAGGAATGTCAGTTGAGAAAGTAGACAAGGACAAGTTTCAAGAGCAAAGAGCAATTTTCTGCTGGTTTGCTAGATCTAGTGCATACAAATTTGTGTGGTCCTACAAGGGTGAGAATTCTACAAGGAGAAATGTATTTCATGTTGCTTATTGATGATTATTATAGAATGACTTGGGTCACTTTTCTAAGAGATAAATTAGAAGCCCTAGAAAAGTTCAAATCCTTCAAGGCAATGGTTGAGAATGAGATAGAATTGAAAATTAAATGCTTGAGGTCTGATAGAGGAGGTGAGTTCACATCAAATAAATTCAACATTTTCTGTGAAGAGCAAGGGATAAAGAGATAGTTGTCTGTACCTAGGACTCCTCAACAAAATGGAGTTGTTGAAAGAAAGAACATGATAGTTCAAGAGGCTACTAGGACCATGATGAAGGAAGCTGATCTACCAGAAGTTTACTGGAAAGAAGCTATAGATACTGCTATCTACATTCAAAATAGAGTTCAAGTCAAAGGTAATGGCACTAAAACTCCTTATGAGTTGTGGTATGGAAGAATTCCTATAGTGAAATATTTCAAAGTTTTTGGAAGCAAATGCTATATTAGAAGGGAAGAAAATCTAGGCAAGTTTGATGCTAGGTGTGATGAAGGAATCTTCCTTGGATACTCTACCAAGAGTAAGGCCTACCTATGCTACAACAAAAGGCTGAAAAAGATTGTTGAGAGTGCGAATGTGAAGGTGGATGAAGACAAGGAAAGAACATCAAATCTGAGTGGCTATGAATCAGATGAACCTATTGTCATAGTAAATGAGAAGGAAGATGAAAAAAAAGATAGACAAGATGAAGAAGAAAAGGCTCTAGAAAATATAGTTAAGACTCCCAGGTATGTGAGGATCAATCATTTTGAAGATAAAATTATTGGAGACAAAAGCAAAGGGGTATTAACAAGGAAAAGAGCTGTAGAAGAACAAGTGAATTACTGTTTGATTTCAAAAGCTAAACCAAAAACTATGAATGAAGCTTGCAATGATGAAAATTAGGTAAAAGCCATCGAAGAAGAGTTGATGCAGATAGAGAAGAATCAAACTTGGGAATTGGTTCCTAGACCCGCTGATAAGAATGACATTGGAACTAAATGCATTTTTAGGAACAAGATGAATGAGAATGGAGAAGTAGTTAGAAACAAAGCAAGGCTAGTATACAAAGCATATTCTCAGGTTGAAGGGATAGATTTTGAGGAAACCTATGCTCCTGTGGAAAGAATTGAAGCAATCAGAATGTTTTTGGCATTTACAACATTCAAAGATTTCAAAGTGTATCAGATGGATGTTAAGTCTGCATTCTTGAATGGTGAGTTGGAAGAACAAGTCTACATTGAACAACCAGAAGGATTTAAGTTATCAAACCAAGATGACATGGTGTGCAGACTGAAGAAGGCCTTGTATAGACTGAAGCAAGCCCCCAGAGCTTGGTATACAAGGTTAGACAAGTATTTGTTGCAATTAGAGTTTAGTAAAGGCACTACAGACATTAATCTCTATTTAAAAATCAATGATAATCAAATCTTGATTGTTGTAGTCTTTGTTGATGATATTATCTTTGGAGGCAATGAAGGTATGTGCATGAAATTTGTAGGGGAAATGCAAAATGAGTTTGATATGTCTATGTTTGGTGAAATGAATTTCTTTTTAGGTCTACAAATTACTCAATCAGATAAAGGAATCTTCATTTCTCAGTCTAAGTATGTGTAAGAGTTGTTGAAGAAGTTTGGAATGGAGGAATCTAAACTAGTATGTACTCCCATGGTGATTGGTTGCAAGTTAAGTAAAAATGATGAATCACCTAAGACTAATAAGAAAAGATACAAATCTATGATTGGAGAATTACTTTATCTAACTTAAACCAGACTTGATATAATGCATGCAGTTTGTCTTGTGGCAAGATTTCAAGAAGATCCTAGTGAGTCACATGTGATGGTAGTCAAGAGAATCTTGAGGTATTTGAAAGGCACATCAGATCATGGCTTATGGCATCTAAAGGATAATGATTTCACTCTCAGTGCTTATACAGATGTAGATTGGGCTAGAGATGTTGATGATAGAAAAAATACAAGTGGAGGTCCTTTCTTCTTGGGCAATAGATTGGTTTCATGGTTGAGCAAGAAGCAATATTCAATCTCCTCATTTATTCTAGAAGCAAAGTATATTGCAACAACATGTTGTTGCACTCAAGTGTTATGGATGAAGTAGACTTTGAAGGACATAAGAGTTGTGTATGAAGATCTAATTGCAATTTTTTGTGACAATACAAGTGCTATAAACATTTCAAAGAACCCAGTGATGCACTCAAGAACAAAGCATATATCTATAAGGCATCACTTTTTAAGAGAAAATGTGAGAGAATGAAGATGGAATATGTGTCTACAAAGGATCAGATTGCAGATATTTTCACTAAGCCTCTGCCTAAGGATACCTTTGAGTATCTCAGAGAAAAGTTAGGGGTTATTACCCTCCTACTCTGAACTAAGATGCATAGGAATGCATCAATCCAGTGGAGCCTAGAGCCTCATTCATTGATCTAGATTGATGTTTTGAGAGATACCTCTCAAGGGGAGTAGCTAGATGTTACTGACATGAGTCCCTGATAATAAGCAGTAAGTATTGATAACAGAGAAATTTTAGATTGATCAGAGCAACAAAGTGCAAGTATGTGCCCTTTGACATTGATGTCAAAGGGGGAGAAAGAGTGCAGATGTATAAAGAGAAAGGGGGAGAATCCTATCTTGATGGTCTTTACAATTTTTCACATCATATGTTGCCATCAATGACAAAGAGGGAGATTGTTGCAAGTATGTGCCTAACTGGTGTTGTCATTGATGTCAACATATTAGTGTTGTCATTGGTGTCAACTGTGCTCTTGTTTTGTTGCTTTCTTGTTTGCCTATGAAACTATTGGAGATAATGAGTAAGTGATTTAGATATTAAGTTTCCAAGTGCTTTTGAGAAAAACTACTACTCCGGTGGAAACAGTGTATAGAAGAGTATCTTTGTTTACAATAGAACAATCCAATAGTATGCTTCACATTTCTTGTAGAATGAATATCTTTGTCTACAGATTGGAATTTATTTAGAGGCATGTCTGAAGATGCTATGTTCCAATTTTGAGCCTTTGGTATGAAGATTTGAGTAAGTTATGTTCACCAGAGTGAAAACTACTTTTTCTGTACATTTGGTGGTAACAGGGAGAATGTATTCTGCTCCGCATTCCTCCATATTTAAGTCTCTTGGTCTATGGTTCTAGAATTAATCTTGTAATGTTGTTATGTGCCTTTAACTCTAATGGTTCATGATTTGGTGGTCTGCAAGTGATCTTTTTCTTGTGACAGTGACTGACAATTATGTTAATATGCTCTGGTTTAAAGAATCTTATGAATAAAGTGATCAGAGGTGGTGCAGAAGTTCCTGATGATTATAATGTGCTTGTGGATGTCTCTTGATTGTGTTCCTACCTTTGGATTGGTCCCCGAAGAGAAATTTGGATCATGAATGAAGACTATTCTTAGAAGACTTAGTGTTAACACCAGTCTTGGCTGACTTGGTTGTTTTCACTACTTGTGGAGATACATTGAAGATTGTGGAAGCATGTTGTGGTGTGGAAGATTGCATTTCAGTTCTAGATAAGGCATAACATGATCCACATACTGTTGGCAAGAGAGACTACTCTAGTATGGATTTGTATGTTGTCATTGATGGCAACAAGGTTTAGAGATTCTATCACCACGACAGGAAGAGATATCTCTAGAAGAACATGTTGGATTTCAAGTCCGGTTGACAGAAAATGGCTAAGTATGAGAAGTATTCTGAGTAGAGGGCAATAAGTTAGATAGTATGTCTCTACAAATGATGATTAGTTAATGTGGTTCAGGTATGATATTCTCAATTGATTGATAGTGTTATGATTCAAAGGTTAAGTCTTGATCTCCTTCAGAAGTCACCTTGAAGAATTGTCTAAGTCTGGGTAAGCAAAGGTATAGCAGGAACAATGAATAGGGTCTAGTGCAGTGGTCCACATTCCTCCGCAGATAAGTATTTTGTTATGCAGTTTTAAGGTGTTGTAAACACTTCTATGAATTGTCTTATTCCAGAGTTAGGAGATCTGAAGTCCATCGGAAGGTTAGCTACAAGCTACTAAGTATCGACATAGTGTTTGACAGAGTTTGACAGAGACAAAGTCTGAGTTCTGATGGTCTGCATTTCTCTACAAGATGATATAATGCCCTGTGGTTCTAAGGATAAGATTGGGAATGTGTAAAGAGTCCTTGATATGATTTTGAAGGTGTTTTGAGATCCTCAGTAAAAGTTGTAAGTCAACAGATGAAGTTGTTAAGCATGCTCTTAAGGAAGAGGCCAACAAGTATATTAATCATTATGCAGAGAAGAGTTAATGTTTGGAGGATCTATGTAAGTAATTGAATAATTAGAGCTGACCTATATGAACACATTTGGGATAAGATTTGGGTCCACATAACTTTTAGTACATGGTTCAAGCCGACAAGGTACATCTTTCTATGTACACGTTTCCTTCTTGGATGCCGACCTAACTATGAATCAAATCATGATGCAGATATATAAGAGCAATGAATTTCAGTTGAGTGGTGTGTGCATGTGTATAAGTGTGTGTGTGGTCCAAGCATGTGAATAGAAAAGTAGAGTTAGAAGAGAAGCAATGATGAAGACTTGGGATTCAAAATTCAGTTGCTAAATGACTGCACCCTGGCATAGTGGCAGATGCTTAAGTAGTATTTAGTTTTCATGTGCAATATGATTAGAAGCAAGCTTTCATCATCAAGGTAGTGAGCTAGCAGTGAGCATCCAATAGAGTTTAACAACCCTTATTGTAATCTTGCTAGGTTTAGGGTTGAGGTAGTGAGCGTGCTAAATCTAGTTGTTCCTCATGGTAGTAAGCCACCATGTTCTAGGCCTATGGAGTGACCAAGCCTAAACACCATTTTTGTAAAGATTGCAATATATTTATGAGAGCTAATCCTCTCCATGGTATTTCCCTTTTTGGGCTTTCCACATAAAATCTTGGTGTTATGTGTCATGCTTTTGTGGATGCTGTTCAGTTGTATATTTTGCTTCTATTGGATTATTCTTTTGAAATGGTTAAAAGTAAAAGTGCAAGAAAAGATTTATAGAACACTGATTCACCCCCCTCTCAGTGTTCCTGACAATCAACACATACATCTTTTCTTTAGCTAATTTTGTTTACGTCCAAACCTATTTCTATGTATGCTTGTAATGCTGACCTGGGAGATTGTTCCAATGGTTGATGAATGTAATGCCGACCTTGATGTACATTCCAAGGTTGATGAATTGTATAAAAACATGTAATGTAGTTATGAAAAAGTTGTCCTTGTGCAAAAATGTGAAGATAAGAGAAAAGGTGTAAGAAGAGTAGAGCAGAGGAGTTATACTATGCTTCAATGGAAATGAACTCAGTCATGGAGTAGATGCTATCAAATTAGTTCACCAACCCTTGGTAGTGAGCCACCCTTTGGCAGTGAGCCTCAATATTTATAGTGAACATTTTGGGCAGTGAGCCTCTATTTTTGGGTATTGCTATAACACATTTATTTTTGTGGGCTAACACACACTGTGGTTTTTTCCTAATAGGGTTTTCCATGTAAAAAATCTAGTGTCTCATGTGTTGATTATTATTTTGTGTTGAGTTTCATATTGCATGCCTTCATGATTAAATCTGAATAACAATAAATAAGTGTTTGATGTGTTAATGTTCATAAGTGATCAAATTTTTGGAGACAATTGATTCACCCCCTTCTCAGTTGTCTAGTGCATTTCAACACCTCAAGAGGTTAAGCTTCCCTCAAAAGAACTTGGCTCTAATACCAATTGTTGAACACGCCAAGATATTAAGAGGGGGGGTTGAATCAACATCTAAACAATCTTCAATTTTAACAACTTCAACTTATCCGAAGCAGATTAAAACTTAAGCATTATAGTATAATCATAAGCACGAAATATTAACACAATGCACATCAACACATAACACCAGATATATGTAAAAAACCCTAGAAGGGAAAAACCACAGTGAGGATTAACTCACAATAGATGAAGCTTAAATAACAACTTTGTTTCAGGGCTACAACCCAAGGAAGCTACTACTTCCTGAAAACTTTGATTTAGGATTACTCCCAAGGAAGCTACTACTCCCTAAAGACTTTGTTTTTGGGTCACTCCCAAGGAACCTAGTACTACTCCCTAAAATGAGAACACACTTATAAAAGATTATAGTATGACAGTCCTTCTACTGTTTGAAAAATGATATTGAAATTCACACCTTTGATGATTACACTTCTACCTCTTCACACTTTCTTTTGATGATTTAATCAGTTAGGCACACACTACACTTGATCATTTTCACATATAAGTCTTCAAGATGAATCAGGACAGCATCAACAACTTCTTTTTCTCCTTCAATCGCACATCAAAATTACATTCATTCTACTCCTTATGTGCTTGTGACCTTTTTCAATCAACTTGAAATCACACTTCACCTCACTCAATTTGATTTATAATTTATACAAGATATTACATTGATTAAATTTCTTGCCAACTGGATATAACATGAAAAATGCATTTATAAGTGAACCAAATAACACACAACATGAAACATGTAGAAGATAGGTCCTAATTGAAACCACACATTACACTAGCAGAAGATCCATGCCTTACGAACACCAAAACTTGCTTAACTAGGTCCAAAATATCATTTGTAGGTTCCAACACCAAGGAATTACATCCGCACACTCCGCTCATTTGAAAATAGGACATCTTTAACCAAAAACACATGAACCTTGAAGCATAACGACCACATCCACTTGAAAACCTTGTGTGGCACTAGAAAGAATAAATACCTTCATGAAAACTCTTCCTAATGAGTCCACATGACTCATACAACATCTCCAAACACTCATTTTCTATTGGACATCAAATAATTGTACCGCTCATCTTCAATCATGAACTCTAAGAACAATCTGTCATCTGGAACACACTACAACATGATGTCATTTGAAAAATTAAGTTGCAGACCACCAAGGACCTTGAAGCTGCAAGGAATCATGTAATACAAATCCATAAACATGTCCTGATAACCACAAGGGCAATCATTAATTTTCAGAGGAATGTGGAGCATTCCAATAGACCTTCAACACTAGCTTACTCTGCCAGAACACATGCCGGTATTCTATCATGCATAACTTTCACAGTGGAAGGACAAATGATCTAAAAATTTGGAATTACCACCTTCACTACATCCTAAACATAGTTCTATAACTGCATGGCCATATCTACAAATGTGGAGGAATGCAGAGTATTTCATTGTCCTACACAGAGCACCTTCATAGAGACAACACTATCTTGAACCAGTCAACAACAAAACACTCTTCTGGTAATCCAATCATCATGAAACTTGGAACATACATACTTCAGGCCATCAAAAATATCAGCAATACATTTGATCATCTTCATGCTTCTAATTCCCATATTAATATGAACTATATCTTCTCTCTTCTTTTGCTGGATGGGACATGACATCCGACCATGAACTGTATCTTCTTCTCTTGTTGGATGGGACATGACATCCAACCATGAACACCATCACACCACCATGATAGTGTCAACATCAATGACAACCTCGTGACATTGTTGACATCAATGACAACCCTAGGAACCATATGTGTAACAATGCAGGTGAAGAACAACCAAAGGAGCAAGAAAAAGGAAAAACAGTGCACTTTAAAACACATACAAAAAAGCAAGAAGATGCACATGTTGAAGAACAATTAGATGGATTTGAAAATGGAGAAGAAAAAGAAGAGAGTTCAAAGAGTTCAGCTAATGATGTGCAGGATGAGCATAGAGAAGAACAAGCAGAACTTGTTACTCCTAATTTGAGAAGATCCACAAGGCAACGAAATCCAATTAATAGGTATAGTGTTACACCTCGTGTGTTTCTAACTATTTACTATTTACCTTGACTAGTTAATTTGCTTGAATAAATGAATGGTTTATGAATCTTTGCATTAATGTGTATTGTGAATCTTGAATACCATATGTTGAAAGATTGAATGATGCAATGTGATGTATAATAAGTGATTCTAGATATGAAATGTACAAAGCATATGATTATATTGTGATCAACTAACTACTATTGTGATAATGTAAGTTGAATGCAGGAACATGTTGATCCTCTAGAAACAAGGGGAAGTATCACTCGGGAGGACTTGGTCTGGTAATCCTTAGAGAAACCTAAACTCAGAAAACACACACCACTATCCTACATGGTCTAGGTTATGTCGAGTCTGTGTGGGTAAAGGTAAGTAATTTGTGGTAATGATCTTGAATGCTTATTGGAATATGATTTTATGAGTAAGGAATGTGATTTAGTCAGAGTGCCAATTGAAGTCTTCTTTGATAAAGTTTAGAATTGCAAACGACAAGGTATAAACGTGAAATGAATACATACACATATGTAAATACATGTCCACGATAAACTAATATATATGAGAAAATACGTGCATGAGTATACATAGGTAGACATATCTACACATGCTCATGAACGTATTGATCGTAGACATAAGAGTATTGATTGGATGAGGGATATCTATATGTATGTGTATATTTCATACACATACGTTGTTGGTGGATATGTGGGTTAATGAGTTTTATGTTGTTTTCAAGTAACGATAATATATATATATATATATATATATATATATATATATATATTTGTGTGTGTAGTATGTATATATATATTAATATATATACATATATATATATGTATAGACATTAATGGGAACATAATATATATATATATATAATTGTTTATAGTAATGTAAACATATGTAGTTGATGGAATATTCTATATTTAAAATATCATTTGATATTAGAATTCACATATTCATATTTGCATATTCCATCAACTACATATGTTTACGTATACTATAAACAATTATATATATATACACATACATATATATATATATATGTTATATATATTTATATATTATATATGTTAATGTTTCTTTAGCGCTGATTTGATAGCATAGCACATAGGTTTGTAACCAATGAAAATGTTAAACATAAATACCATAAATATATATAAGACTATTACGCAACATAAATACCATGATTATTGCACTGGGAAGGAAGTGCATTCATTCATATTGTTTGGGGATTAAAGCACATAAAGTGCGATACTATGTAAATATGGGCAACGCTCCATGAGGCACTTGGTAACTAATTTCCAACGTGAGAATTCTTTGACTTGCTCTTTCCAAATTGTAAGCATGAGAATAGGAGGCATGGTGTTTAAGTGGTGCCATGCTTGAACTGTGCAAACCAAATTGGAGTCTTGAATATGCATTAAGAATTCCTATAGGAATTAGTCAAGCATAAGGTGGTCAATATGGGTCAATCTGTTTCCTTGCATTTCTTAATTTGGTTCTTGCTGTCCACTTATGTGTTCTTTGTGTAATAATTTCTGCTGCCACCTTGAATTATTTTTACTGAGTCAAATTTTTGAGTGGGAGTTATGGCGATTCTGGGAGCTTGTTTTTAGCCTTGGCATACTCAGATTTTAGTATAAATAGAGGAGCTCTTCTATTCATTTAGTACACACAATTTTCCATCGAAGTTGCTTTATGTTGTTCTGCTGTAATTTTCTGAGTTTAGTGTTTTGAGTGTGCATTGTTATTTTGTTCTTGAGATTTTGACAGAAATTAGTAAGAAGTAAAGAGGGGGAATTGAGTTGTTCTTGGAGGAGATATTCAGCCAGCTTGAGGAATTAAGAGCAAGGAATCTAGTTGAACTATTGGAGCATAACATTAATAGGCATGCTAATTTCTTCTCCATTGTGCATTTTATGTTTGAAAAGATTATATGTCCTTGATTGTTTGTTTGGAAATAAGTTTGGGTTGCTTTTCTTTATCGAATTGAATATTTTCTTATATGTTCAATGAAAGGTATATAGCTAGTATGGGAAATATTATGTATTGAATGTATGAATAATCTCCATAGTAGAGATTAGTATCTATATTGGAATTACAACTGATAGTGCTGACAAATCTTTGGACATACATGCATTTGTTGATGCAAATTAGGCAAGTGACTTGGATAGTTGAAGGTCCACTAGTGGCTATGTGTTTACTCTATTTGGAGGTGCAGTGAGTTAGATGAGTAAGAGGCAGCCCACAGTTGCTTTGTCCACCATAGAAGTAGAGTATATGACTATTACTTATGTCTCTAAGGAGGCAGTTTGGTTGAGGAGAGTGTGTATAGGTATTGGTTTTGATTGCAGGATCATTCAAATTGGTTGTGATAGCTAGAGTGCTATCTGTTTGGCTAAGAATCCCATGTATCATGCTTGGACTAAGCATGTTGATGTTCAGTATCACTTTGTTGGAGAGTTGGTTAAAAATGAAGAGATTGAGTTGAAGAAGACAGACACTCAGGAGAATGTTACAAATTCATTGACAAAGCCTATGAGCACAAAGAAGTTCGTGTGGTACAGATAGGTCATAGGCCTTGTTTCTAGTGCCTGATTATTTTGATTTCCTATGGGTTGATTTACAATGTAGAATGCCAAGTGGGAGAATGTTGGGATAAGGTGCCATTAACCTTGTAAATCCCAATATTGTATTTATTCCATTTATTATATGTAATTTGTAATTATCCATGAGGAGATGTACTAGTTTCACTAGCAGGGGTAATTTTGGAGTAATGGGAGGTAATTATGAATTGACTTTTACTATTGGAAAATGTAAAAATCAAAGTAAATGAGGGTAGGCATGCTCCCTTGGAGAATATACTATTTTTGGCATGTATGACAACTGTCATAATGTTTGATAAGTGAATCTATGATAGCTGCAAGTTGTCATAAGATTCTAAGATTCTATGACGCATATGACGAATATGTTAATTGTATATTTGTTATATTTAAGCCAAGGTTCCTATCTTGTAAAGATACTCTTTTGTGGAATCTATGACATTTATGATGCATCATAAGATGTTGTAAGAGGCTAGATTTAGTCTTGGTCCCCCAACCTTTGCATGGCTATTTTTTGACAAGTGTAAGATGCTTGTAAGATGGCAATTAATGTTTACATGTTGGAGAATCTTAGGAGAGAGAAGGTGAACACCTAGAATGGAGTGGAAAGCATTTCTATAAGTATTTTCCATGTATTTGTTGCTGCAATACATATTTTAGATACTCAGGTGCTGCTGGAATGCTATCAGATTGAAGACTTGTGGAGAGAGTTGTGTAGTTGATGTATTGTACAATCTTGTTGAGATTAATATAAACTTGTGCCTCTTTCCTGGTGGGGTTTTTTACCTACAAGGGTTTTCTCCATGTAACACTGTGTCATTGTGTTGAGTAATTCATGTTTGACATCTTTTCTATAGTGGGTTTTATGTTTTGTTACAATCTCCATTGTTAAAGCACACTTAAAGATTGCTGAAATTTATCTTGAATCAGATTTCAATTGAAGTAGTGTTGCTTTCATTTCTAACAATGTGATACTATGTAAATATGGGCAGCACTCCATAAGGCACTTGGTAATTGATTTCCAACATGAGAATTCTTTGACCTATTCTTTCCAAACTGCAAGCATTAGAATAGGAGGTGTGGTGTTTAAGTGGCGCCATGCTTGAACTGTGCAAACCAAATTGGAGTCTTGAATCTTCATCAAGAATGCTTGTAGGAATTATTCAAGCATAAGGTGGCCAATATGGGTTGATTTGTTTCCTTGCATTTCTAAATTTGGTTCTTGTTGTCCTCTTATGTGTTCTTTGTGCAATAATTTCTTCTGCCACCTTGAATTCTTTTTATCGAGTCCAATTTCTGAGTGGGAGTTCTGGTGAATCTGGGAGCTTGTTTTTAGCCTTGGCATGCATAGATTTTAGTATAAACAGAGGAGCTCTTCCATTCATTTGGTACACACAATTTTTTATTGAAGTTGCTTTATGCTGTTCTGTTGTAATTTTCTGAGTTTAGTGTTTTGAGTTTGCATTGTTATTTTGGTCTTGAGATTTTGAGGGAAATTAGTAAGAAGTAAAGAGAGGGAATTGAGTTGTTCTTGGAGGAGATATTTATCCAGCTTGAGGAATTAAGAGAAAGGAATCCAATTGAACTATTGGAGCATAGCATTAAAAGGCATGCTAATTTCTTCTCCATTATGCAGTTTATGTTTGAAACGATTATATGTCCTTGATTGTTTGTTTGGAAATAAGTTTGGGTTGCTTTTCTTTATTGCATTGAATATTTTCTTATATGTTCAATGAGAGGTATATATCTAGTATGGGAAATATTATGTATTGAATGTATGAATAATCTCCATAGTAGAGATTAGTATCTATATTGGAATTATGCACTATTACTACATTAGGAAAGGATAATTTATGGAATCTTTGTATTACAACTTGTATTACTTTGGTAGAAGTGTCATAGTAAACTTGGAATTGTTAGGTGGGGTTAATCCTAGGATTAGTCAATCCATGGGTAAGGGAGTAGCCTTTGTATAGACAATGATGTCATACCAAATTGAGCTAGGAAGATGGGTGAACATGTGACATCCATTCCAAATTAGGGGTGATGAATACTTTGGCCAAAGTAGTGTAAGTAGCCATTGTTTACATTGTCAGTTCACTATGATCTAGGTTTACATACTAGGCAGGGACAATCATACTTGTAGGTTGGAGCCACAATATGATAGTTCTAGTTATGTAGGACACAACATCATGCTTAGAATAGGCTAATCTTTGAGGTTACCATACCAATCCCTTCATTGAAGGGTAGGGCCATTTACTAGTTTGGTAAATGTGTGGGGGACTACAGTTAGTCTATGGTTGGTGGAAAAACACTTGAGTGATGCTTCTCCTCATGCAGTTGGTGGCTTGGATTTGAAGAAGGACATCAGAATCATTTGTATCTCTACTTTCAATTTATCTCTTTGAAACTTGTTTTTAACTTTGTATTCATCTTATAGAATTTTGGAAATGAGAAATATTCAATACTTGTAATGTTGAAATGTAATTTGATTATGCAAATGGTAAAGTTTGAAATATGTTTCAAATATGCATCATATCATTTTAAAAGAAAGAAAAAAATTATTGCTCATATTGTTGGTATCATGAACTATTTACTTTTGGGTTAAATTTAGTAAAATTTATTTGGTAGAACTCTGGGCATGTTAGATACAACCCTCCCAATTTTTGTTGTGTATTTGCTTTATTGAGTACTAGTGATGAACCTAGATCTTACAGGAAGGCTCTATCTTCAGAAGATAGTGAGTCTTGGTTACAAGCTATGCATGAGGAAATGAATTCTTTGGATACATGTGAGACTTGGCATCTTGTAAATTTGCCCAAAGGAAGAAAACCCATTGGTTGTAAGTGGGTGTATAAAAAGAAAATTGGTGTAGATGGTAATCTAGAAAGGTACAAGGCTAGATTGGTAGCCAAGGGATACTCCTAGAGAGAGGGTGTTGGTTTTAATAAAATTTTCTCTCTAGTTGCTAAATTAACTTCTATTGGATTCTTTTTGTCTATTGCTTCTACTTATAATTTTGAGATAGAGCAAATGGATGCTAAAACTACTTTCTTGCATGGGGATCTTGAAGAGGAGATTTATATGAGGCAACTTGATGGTTTTGTTGTTAAAGGAAAAGAAGACTTGGTTTGTAAAGTAAAAAGATCTTTGTATGGTTTGAAATAGTCTCCTAGAATGTGGTATCAGAAGTTCGATGCTTTTTCATTAAAATTTGGTTATGTTAGAAGTGAAGAAGATCATTGTGCTTATCTTAAGATTATTCATGACCAGGTTCTAATTATTCTCTTGTATGTTGATGTGATCTGGATAATACCCGTCATTGAGCCTGTGGTATTGTAATGCACATGAAAAATAAAGTACAAAAGAGTTTTTACAAGTAGGCAAACTCGTTGGGAGTTGTGAATTGCCTCCAAAAGCTAATTTTTATTCAGTCCAATTCGAAATATATAGGCTTACATAAAATATGAAGGATCACATTACCCTTGGAAAACAAAAAGAACTCTTGGAAGGTGAAAACTTTTTACAAAATTTCAAAATTATCAAATTTTTGATCTTCCCCTTCACAAGGTCATAACTCCTAGGAATCATGTCCTCTCTGTGTCCTTGGTAAACCAAGAACAAAATCCATACTGATATCATCCCATGGCTTCTCTGGTAGAGGTAATGGCTGATATAGACCTATGTTCTAACTTGCTCC
Organism: Cunninghamia lanceolata; assembly: GCA_027924645.1. Lineage (NCBI taxonomy): Eukaryota > Viridiplantae > Streptophyta > Pinopsida > Cupressales > Cupressaceae > Cunninghamia > Cunninghamia lanceolata. Next base: position 722,825 of record BSBN01000808.1, read on the forward strand.
TTTTTCCATCTAACATACTCTGCAACTCTGCACAAATTTCCTCACATCCTACTGCAACTGTGGCCAATAATAATTTTCACCAACAATAGCAATGGTCTTATCTCGACCAAAGTGTCCAACCAATCCTCCACTATGCTTCTCCTTAATTAGGTTCTCTCTCATGGAACTCCTTGGAATGCACAACTGGTTTCCTCTAAACAACATGTCATCTTGGATTATGAAATCCAACCATTTTGTCTTGTCCAAAGTAACAGGTTCCAAACAAGCTTTCCAGGCCTCTGCAAAATTTGGATCCTCAGTTTTTTGGAATTTAAACTTTTTGCCTCTGAAAATGCAATTTACTAAGATGTAGAAAATACTAAAAACTAAATTTGTGATATTTTCCTAAAAATACCACTCAAATGACCCTTGACCTGATCATTTCTTCCCCCTTGAGAGGCAATGGGCCCCATTGCATCTATGGTCTGTAACAATTGAGGAATCTTCTTTTCAATTTGATCCCTGGTGAACCACTTGCCTTGATGAGAAAGTTTACTTGCTTGAACCACACGGTAAAGAGGAATATGTTGTCTTTTTAGTGTCATGACCAAGACATCAATAATCTTTTTGTTGGGATAAGGTGCCATTAACCTTGTAAATCCCAATATTATATTTATTCCATTTATTATATGTAATTTGTAATTGTCCATGAGGAGATGTACTAGTTTCACTGGCAAGGGTAATTTCGGAGTCACCAGAAGTTATTACGGAGTGAATTTTACTATTGGCAAATGTAAAAACTCATGGTAAATGATGATAGGCGTGCTCCCTTGAGGAATATACTATTTTTGGCATGTATGACAACTATCATAATGTTTGGTGAGTGAATCTATGACAGCTGCAAGTTGTCATAAGATTCTGAGATTCTATGACGCATATGACGGATATGTTAGTTGTATATTTTCTATATTTAGCCCAAGGTTCCTATCTTGGTAATATACTCTTTTGTGGAATCTATGATGGTTATGATGCATCATAAGATGTTGTAAGAGGCCAAATTTAGTCTTGGGCACCCAACCTTTGCATGGCTATTTTTAGACAAGTGGAAGGTGCTTCTAAGATGGCATTTAATATTTGTATGTTGGGGAATCTCATGAGAGAGAAGGTGAATGCCTAAGATGAGTTAGAAAATGTATCTATAAGTATTTTCCATGTATTAGTTGCTGCAATATAGATTTTAGGTACTCACGTGCTACCAAAATGTTGTCAAATTGAAGATTGGTGGAGAGAGTTGAAGTGTTGTATTGTAAATCATTTTCTGATTAATACAAACATTGGGCCTCTTTTCTGTGTGGATTTTTTTTACCCGAAAGGGAAGATAAACATTGTGTTATGTGTTCATATTTCTGATTTTGTATTTCTGTGAAGCATAGTTTTGTTTCTGTGTTACAATCTCCATTAATAACATACAATTAAAGATTGCTGAAATTTATCTTGAATTAGATTTCCATTGAAGTAGTGTTTCTTTCATTTCTAACACTTTTCTCCAACATAGAATTGATGAGGTAGATGATGTTGATCATGCCTTGTACTTTTTCCTAGTGTGTCACAATATCTCTGGAGCTTGCTGCATTTCTTCAACAAACTTTGCTGTCTTATGTGGTGATGGAGAATTTGAGATGACTAGTATTTCTACATCAATATGAGCTATTGGTTGATGTCCAAGACATATTTCAAATGAGCTATGCCCTATGGAACCATGTAGGGCATGCTTGTAGCTGTGCTTAGTTTTTCCATCTATTTTTGGATGGGAAGCAATAGACTTTGTCAGCTTGTTATCCATCATATATCCCAGAGTGATGTCCTACCTTCATTTATCTATTTTTGCTGAGTGGTAGTGGTGACCATTTTGTCATGGATATTGGCTACAACTGACCTCTTGTCCTTAGTTCAAACCCTTAGAACAAATCTTCCAATATGAGCAATTGGACGTTCACATTATTTTTCACTAATCAAAGATGCTGGTTGTGTAGGACTTACTTCAGGTATTTGATACTTCTTTTCTCCTATTTTTATAATGACACTATGAGGTTTGAACTCATATACACCATGACGCTTATACATATATGGGTGCCCCAACAATACACCACACACATCCAAGGGTGCTACATCTCATATGACTTCATCTTTGAATGTTTTGATAGAATAAGGTAAGCGACATTACTTATTTACCTGAATATCTTGTTCTTGGTTGCTTACCCATCCCACATGATATGGCTATGGATGAGGTGTGGTCTTCAAGTTCAGCCTTTTAACAGTCTCAGCAGAGATTAGATTCTTTTGACTTCCATTGTTAACAATGAAATGGAGGGCCTTGCCATTTACCCACATTTGTGAGTGGAATAAATGCTCCTCATCTTAATGAGGAAAAATCTTGGTGGTGGCAACTCTAGCATAGGGGTTAGCTTCAATTATTTGGTCATCATTTCTTTTCTCAAAAGAGTCTGTAGGCAATGGTTCATGTTTAGGTTCAACTTCCTTTTCTTGTAACCCTATCATCAATGTCTTAGTAGTTCAACAATCCTTTGTGTTATATCCTGGACTTCTATGGAATTCACACATCTTCTTTCCATTGTTGTTTGCCATTAATGTTGCTTGTGAGGAGGGATCTTTAGCTATCTTTTTTCCTATGAATTTGTTGTCACCTTCATTCTTTGAAAAATAATTCTTTTTCCCTTTTGTTTGAATTTTTCCTCAATCTTCACTGCATATTTGTAGGCAATCCCCAAGGTCTCAATGTTGATAAATTCCATCTCTATTTGGATATGACAATGAAGCCCACTGTGGTACTTCAAAATTTGTTGTTTTTCTATATCAATGATGCCAAGCTTTGCTGAAAGAGCATGGAACGTATTTGTGTAATCTTGAACAGATTGGTCTTTTTGTTGACGAAGCATCTTCCACTCCATATACTTATCCTCATATGAATTTTCAAGATAATATTCTTCGTTGATATGTTTCATAAACTCTCCCCATGTGGGATCATCCTCTACTATTCCATTAAACTCAAGGTTTTCTCTAGACAATAGTTTATTTTCCCATGATTTTTTTACATGATGTTCAGCTTTGAGGAGAGAAAAGGTTATTTTTTCACCATTAGAGAAGTGATTCACAGAAAAATATCTTTCTAGTTTTGACAACTAATCATCAACAACATCTGCATTTATTTTGCCTTCAAATTTTGGAATATCAAAATTTACCTACACCTTGAAAGCAGTGTGACCACCAAATGGTACTCTTCCCATGATGGGTTGTTAATTTCCTTGATTTTATTGTAACAAACAAGAGAACTGAATCATCATCTCCTCACACTATTTTGTTAACATTTTTTCAACCATCACCTTGAAAGGATCTGAATGATCATTTCATTCTGACATTTTCAATCAACTACACCTCAAATGAAGATAATTTGATGGCTGTCTAGAGTACTTAATCACCTTTCCAATGATATTTTGTTTGTTTGATTTCGACATTGTATACAAAATATATGCCCAAAACACTGAGGGCAATGTTGAAAAAGAAGACCTAACTTCTGGTGAAAACAACAGGCAATTGAGAAAAAGATTAGAAACAATTACCCACACCACTAGAAAGTGCTCCGAGTCCTCTTTCTGTTGATATCTCATTTACACAAAATAGAGTCCGGATGAGAAAGATGTTGGCAAGAGACACTGCTAGGCATGATAGGTGTTGTCATTGATGGCAACTAAGATCATCTCATTCATCCGCATAACACAATTTGTTCACACTAGAAGTTAGAATCAAAATTCATCTAAGTCTGGGCAGTTAGGAACATAGTAGGTGACAGGGTCTGGTATCTTGGTCTGGATCTCTTTGGTGGAAAGGCATGGTTTACTGCAGATCTAAGGTAGTTGTAAGCATTGTCAAGAAACTCTAAATCCATTTTTTTGTCCTTCGGTGATGGACTCCAAAGATATTAGCTTTTGAGTATCAAGTTTTAGTTTGATAGAATAGATAGAAGAACATGCCGACCTTGTGAATGATCTTAATTATGGATGTATAGAAGTTGTTTATTAGACAATTGGTGATGATAAGTGATGGTAGCCGACATGATTGATGATTTGTGAGTGCAAGTTTTGGTCCGCATTTCATATTATGTATGGATCTAGTTGACAGAGATGAGTACTCGACAAAGTTCTAAATATTCTTGAAGTCGACTGGTAAAATGATTGTAGATCATGTTGCAGATATATATATCCAATGGAATTGGATGATTTTGGTGTCTATGTTGTGACTAAGGTGTAATTGCAAAAAAGAGTAGAGATAAAAGGTTCAGATGTTAGCAGAGCAGTAAGAGGAGCAGAGTAAGGATGAAGTGTGTCAAGTCAGTTTTCTATGCTTAACTGGAACTAAACTCTAGCATTCATAGATGCTTAATATCAGTTTAAATTGATTGTAATCTTCTTCCTATAGGCAGTGAGCCTTCTTTTTTGTAGTGAGCTCTGGGCAGTGAGCCCGAATGCATGTGCATTCCCCATTGTAATAATTTTAACAGAGTATAATATTTGTGGGTTAACCCCCACTGTGGTTTTTCCCTTAACCAGGTTTCCATGCAAAAATCTTAGTGTCAAGTGTATTATTTATGCTTCTGCTCATGTGTTATTGATTCATGCTTTAATGTTTATTTGATTCTAGGTTGTAAAAGAAGATTAAAGTCAGAAAAGTTTAAATTGTGTGACAACTGATTCACCCCCCCTCTCAGTTGTTTAGACTAATTCCAACAAAGATATACCCAATTTCATGAAACTGCTTTGAAAAGGCAAAAAAAACAAGTAGAGCTAAGAAATACTATTTTCTCAAAATCTATACATTTTCTGAAAAAAATAACAGATACCTAGATAGGATTTTGGTGCTGCTGACAAAACCCAGAAATATGTTTATCTAAAATTACACTTCTTGAATTCTTGTGGCCTAAACCCTCTCTAATTCAAGAAGAACCAAACAAACCTGGCTCTGATACCACTGATCTGGACAATACCTAGCATTGATCCTGTGGTATTGTAATGCACATGAAAACCAAAGTATAAAAGAGTTTTTACAAGTAGGAAAACTTGCTGGGAGTTGTGAATTGCCTCCAAAAACTAATTTTTATTCATTCCAATTTGAGATATATAGGCTTACATAAAATATGAAGGGTCACATTACCCTTGGAAAACAAAAAGAACTCTTGGAAGGTGAAAACTTTTTACAAAATTTCAAAATTATCAAATTTTTGATCTTCCCCTTTGCAAGGTCATAACTCCTAGCTATTTTGTTAGAATTTAAACTTTTTGCATCTGAAAATGCAATTTACTAAGATGTAGAAAATAAAAAAAACTAAATTTGTGATATTTTCCCAAAAATACCACTCAAATGACCCTTGACCTGATCATGATGACATGTTGTTTATTGGAAACAACAAGGCAATGATTAGAGAGATTAAAACTCAACTTTGTAAATATTTTGATAAGAAGGACTTAGGGGCTGCAAAATACATTCTTGGAATGGATATCAACAGGGATCATGTTCACAAAAAACTATGGTTAAGTCAGAGTAAGTATGTTGATATAATTTTGCAAAGATTTAATATGCATGAATGTAAACCAGTTAGCATTCCTTTTCTGATTAATACTAAGCTGAAATTAGACATGTGTCCTACTTTTGATGATTATTTTGAAGAGATGTCTAATGTTCCTTATGCTAGTGTTGTTGATAGTTTAATGTATGCAATGGTTTGCACTAGACTAGATATTGCACAAGCAGTGGGAGTTTTAAGCAAGTTTATGTCTAACCTTGGTAAAGAACATTGGACTTATGTTAAGAGGGTGTTTAGATATTTGCAAGGAACTTCTAATTATTTTTTGGTTTGTCATGGTACTAATAATGTGGATAAGTCATTGGATATATAGGGTTTTGTTGACTTAGATTGGGTAGGTGACTTGGATGGTCGAAGGTCCACAAGTCGTTATGTTTTTACTTTGTTTGGAGCTGTAGTAAGTTGGATGAGTAAGAGGCAACCCATGGTTTCTTTGTCCACTACAAAAATAGAGTATATGGTTGCTACACATGCCTCCAAAGAGGTATCTTGGTTACATAGACTTGGAACATGTATTGGTTTTGATTACATGATAGTAAGACTTAAGTGTGGCAATTAGAGTACTATTTGTTTAGCCAAAAATCCTATGTATCATGCTCATACTAAGCATGTTGATGTTCAGTATCACTTTGTGCAAGAAATGGTTGAGAATGGTAAGGTTTTGATTGAAAAAGTTGACACTTTGGTTAATGCTGCAGATTATCTTGCGAAGCCAGTTACTACATATAAGTTCTCTTGGTACAAAAAGGCCATTGCCCTTGATCACTGTACTTGATTTAAAGTTTGATTATATCATTTAGAGTTATTGCAATGTATAATGTCAAGTGGGAGAATGTTGGGATAAGTTGTCATTAACTTGCAATCCTAACCAATTTATGTGTCTCCAAAGTTCTTGGAATGTGTTCCCCAACATATAAGGACTTTGAGAGATTAATTATTTATTATTTATGTCACTTTGACTTATTGCAATCAATTTCTAATTGATACGATCAAACTTGGGTGCCCACTTTTGGGGTGGGGGGCATGAAGACTTTGTTGACTTCTCTTAAGTCTATTTTGAGAGTTTGATAACTCCTAGTGAGTGGGAGTTAAAGTTGGGTGTCCCCTTTTGATGGGGACTTATATTTAGACTTGGAGTTGTACTTTTTTATGTGCATGAGTGGATAATGTTGAGACACTTTGCATGGATATAATGTTGGAGTTAACTAAAGTGTTAGAGATGCATGAATTGGATATTGATTGCATGAGTTCATAAAAGCTTGCATGGACTTGCATGTTGTTGCATGCTACTTACATATACTTGCATGTTGTTGCATGTGCTTACATGTTGTTGCATGTCACTTGCATGTTATTGCATGTTGCTTCTATGGACTTGCATGTGCTTGCATGTTGTTGCATGTTTCTTCTATGGACTTGCATGTGCATGCATGTTGTTGCATATCACTCCTATGGACTTGCATGTGCTTGCATGTCACTCCTATGGACTTACATGTGCTTTCATGTTGTTGCATTGCAGTTATATGATCTTGCATGTTGTTGCATGTCAATTTTGAGAGCTTGTTTGCAGAACACTCCAACTCCAGAAACTTGCAGGATGGTACATCTCAATGTTTTAGATAATGGGTATCAGTTGCATGTTGAATCAGGTGTTTTCATGTCACTTGCATGTATAGAACAAGGTAATTTGGAATAACTTTGGGGATATCAATCTTGCATGTTGTTTGCATGAGATTGGTGTGTTGATCACTTTACTTAACAGAAAGAGATTGGGCAAATTTGGATGCCCAATTTAAGGACTTTCTATTGTTGCTTTTATTTGGAAATGTATTTGATGTTTGCTAAGTTTACTTGAGCAAACTTGGGCGCCCACATCCAGGACAGGTAGTTAACAGAAGGCTTGACTTTGCTTGACTGCAGTCTTCTCTATTTGGAGCACTTGATTTTTGCATGAGGATTTTTTCTCATGTTATCAATTATAATTGCTTGTAATTTGAGTTTCAATCTTTCCAATTAAAAATCTTTTGTATTAATTAAAAAACCCCATACTTTTTCTAGAGAGTTAAATTGTGAAAAAGACTTAGAAGAAAAAAACAAGAAGTTTTTGAAAAGACTTAGAAGAAAAAAGAAAGAAGATTTTTTGAAGTGCATTAAGGACTTAATTTCAGTATTGAATGTAATCTTTTCCAAAGAGATTTACTACAAGTAGAAAACATCTTGGAGTGTGGAGTTTTTTTCCTTAGGGGTTTCTCCACGTAAATACTTGTCTTCTTCTTGCAAGCTATTCTCTTCTCTTCTATTCTCTTCTACATTGGATTGAAAGTGCAAAATCACTTACACATTAATTGTTACAGATTAATCTTATTTTCAGCTTTGCATACACATAATTTTAAAGTTTATAGCAGTAGTTCTACCTTCATTTTAAACAAAAACCTGATCTAAGATTTTCACCTTGATATTATTTATCTTTATTGTTTTATTTTGTAATTGAATATACAAGTTTTGTAATGTGATTAGCATTATTAGAGACTAAGTTGTTATATGAAAAATCTCTAACTGAATTTCATAATGTTTTAAATAGTTGATGGTTAAAATTCAATTATAGATTGATGCATAAATGTCCTTATGAATACCTTGTAGACAAATTTAGCAAGAAAATTTAGCATGTAGGAAAGAAATTAATGATGTAGCTAGTGTGATTAAGCAGTTATTCATTTTGAAATAGATGTAGTATGCTTTTAGACCAAGCTATCATATGTGTAACTATGGTTGATTGAAAGTTTTGGAAACAATATCCTAAGTTTAGTATAAATTGCATATTCTTAAATTCATAGTTGGATGAATCCAAACAATAGATTGACATTAGAGTTGTATTGCAATTATTAAGTGATAAATGTAAATAGAATTGTGTTCCTTATATGATGTTATATGTACATGAGTAAGCCACTTAAGTGTCTATCTTAGATGATGTTGTGGTTGTCGAATAATGTGATGTGAAAGTAGAATGTGATATGTGAACAACCAAGTTTTATTATGAACATTGTTGAGCTTGAAATGTGATGTGGGTCATTTCCTAAAAAATAAGTGTTGTGGAAGTGTTGTATAAAACTAATTATGCACCCCCAAATTGATGTTGTTCCGAGTTAGTTATTGTTAGTGATGGCCTCTCACAAATAATTACTTAATGATAAACAACACTTTGGATTCCTCCATTTTTGTTGAGTGTCTGAAAAGTTAACTACTAATAGATGATGGCCTCTTATTGGTAATAATAGATTGTGTTCCTTCCAATTTGATGAGATCTTTTTGACAACTATCAATTGTGATGGCTCCTCCTCCCAACCATAGTATCAGAGGTTGTTCCCCTCTATTTAGCCCATGTAGACTCATAGTGTAAAAGTGTTTTATGGGATACTTACAAGGAAGTGGTCATGATGTCAACAATGTCTTAGCTTTTCTCTTGATGGCATCACAAATGAAGTAATGTATGATATGGAGCTATGGGAGTTTGGATATGATGGATTTATTATATCGTGACATGCTAGTTATATCATCCTTACCTTGTGGAGCTAGAAATGTTCTTATGGATGTGACACTCATGGTAATTAGCACTTGAGATATATGATATGGCATGTCCTGGGTTGTGTTGGACATGTGACTTGTGATATGGTGTTTTACTCTTGAGCTCTATGTGGTATTGAGACCACCTTATGACTATTATTTTTTGTGCTAGAAAGCCCACCCAATTCCCCTTCTCCCCTTAGTTGGCTTAGTTAAAGCTACATGGTGATATTGTGGATTATTGTTTTGATGACTTTTCTTTGATTTGAATAGCCAACAACATGGTAGTTACCTCTTCTTGGGCTTACATATGGTATTAGAGAAAATGAAGAATAAATGCTTGCAAACAAGTATGTGTGAGGTTGATGAAATGTTTGGTGATTTAGATGATTCTTTATTGTTAAATGGATTTAACTTCTGAAATGATCAAATAATAGTTAGTATTGATATTTTCATGCCTTCTTTATTATGTGTAGTAATGGATTATCTTATGGATGAGTAATAATGATACTTTAGAATGTAATACCTAAGTTTGGGTGGCCTTATCTCTCATAATCTTTGTAGCAATGTGTGAGATGTTGTTAAAGAATTTATTGACTTGCCTTATAAATTTATGCATTTAGTACACTCATAATTAAGGGATTGGTAAAATAATGTTTTTTTAACATTTCATAAAGAAACATTCTACCTAGGATGCTTGCAATGGTTATGGTTGTTCCCTCCTAGTTAGCAAAGTTGATGAACATCATTGCCTTTGTTACCAATTTGTTGTAGACATAGTTTGAGGGTTTAGCTTCTCTTGAACCTTAGTGACTTCCAGGAGGAAGTCTAATTTAAGGGGAGAGGGATGTGAGGCCCATCCTTTCCTATGACTCTTCTAACAACTTTCATTATTAATTGACTCTAAAATTGTTAGCTAGTTGAACTTTAGTGAACCATATTACCCTTTTCTTGCATACCTTCAACAATATCAAACCCTAGATGAACCCTATGGATAAAATTTTGAATTGGAAACTTAATATTGTGCACTTATATCATTATTAAGATCTTGTATTATTTCTACACCCACTTACTTATGCCCATCTAGCTGATTTCATCATACCATGTATGAATAACAAAACTTTATTATGAGCTTTCATAATTTTTGGATAAATGTGTTATAGTTGAATATTTGTTCCATATGGTATGTGATAGTGTTTAGATGTTGTATTAACCCTAGGAAAGTAATTATTATGCTTACATAAATAATTGAGTTAGATTTCATGATGTCAAACCTATAAATGCTAACCCTCATTGGAAGACAAACTCTCATGGTGTAAAATATTTTAATGATACAAAAATTAGTGATCAAGTGGTACTTGGTGTTGTGATGATTTATTGGATACAATGTATGAAATTGACTTCATATTTATTTCCTAGTAATTAGAACATTCAAAATTTAGAAAAAGAACAAAAATATTATTTTGCATGTTCATAATAGCTGCATACATAAAAGAATCACAAAAACATATAAAACAAAATGCAAAAACAATTTGAAAACTCCTTAATTCCATCATGAGGTCAACAATCAAACAAAAGTGTATCAACTCTATGATTACAACACAAAGTTAACTCAAAGTAAAAGTCAACTCAAAAGTCAATACTTGGTCAAGCCTAAGTCAACATAGCAAATTCTCTCTCTCTCTCTCTCACCCAAGAATTTTATGTGCCTAGGGATTAGAAGGGATTGGGTTAAAGCTATTCTCAAAGAGATAGAGGCAATTCATACTAAACCACAACATACACCACAAACAATTGAAGAGAAAGAACATGCTCTTAGAATCATTTAGGAAAGGAACAACATACAAAAAATCATTCAAACATATGAGAACACATTAGAACGCCTTAGGATAATCAACAAACAAAATAGTCTTAGTACTAGACATTGGAACTTACAAAAACCCAATAGGAGACTTAGAACTAGTGACCCTTCAGGTCATATAGTTATCTCCACAACAATAATCATAGGACATGCTCATCAAGCATCAATTCATATTTATCCCACAGACTGGCCAACCGCTATCCACGAAGTTTTTCTTCCATGTGAATAGAACCACTCTCGGGTTATGCCTCCACTCGACTGGGTTTTGCCACAAGAGTGAGAATGACTTGGAGGTTGCCCATTGCAAGGAGACAGTTCATGTGTGTCACATCAGAGCTGACTCATTCATATTGTACTTGAGTCACATTTCAAAGCATGCAGATACAACTCAAGAGGATTTTCACAATTGATGTAGATGAAGTAGAGACAACGATAAGGAATGTGATCAATAATAGAATCTTTGAGGATGGTCACATTCACAACAACTACATATTCGAACTATTTCTAACCAATCATATACTAGTCCTTAGAAGGAAGCACTAGGGAAACTAGAAATGGATGGGTTTATCAAAGATCCATTAAAGTTGATGGTGTTAGAAATGAAGGAAACCACTACAATATGGAAATTTGAAATAAAATTGCAAATATGAAATTATACTATAGAATATCAAATGAAGATTTAAACTAGCATCAAAGAAATTAGCAATACTCAAGAGCCATACACATAACACATAGATTCATGTGGAGAAAACCCTCTCAAGTAAAATACTCCACCAGGAAAAGAGGGAAAATTTGTGTTATCTTTAAAGAGATTACAATACATCAATTTTCCTTCAGTCCAGCATCCAACTCAACTACACCTGTGTACTTGCAAACACACAATTTTCATATGCTGCACTTCCTCTAGCTTTAGTTAAATAAAAATGACAAGCTTACAGAAGTATCCAAAACATGGCACCCATCTTGGGAATCTAGCTAATTTTAGTGTTTTACATTTGTCATGTAGCCTCCACATTGAATAATGCACCAAAGATAGTGAAAATCCCACGCCCACCTCTAGGAAAGTAACAATAGGCCAAAAATAGCCTCTTACACCTTCTTATGTGTTGTTATAAGATGCTTTGTCATAGTTGTCCAAATATAACTAATTCTCTTACAACACGTAAGCTACAATCTAGGAAGATTTTCTTACACTCATCATAAGTCAATTAATAAAATTGGATGCCCCTATTTCACCTATTTACTCTCCTGAGATAAAAATAAATAAATATTACCAATCACCATAATTAAATAGTTACTACAGTCAATGGATTCTACTTCCCTTGTGTTTACTTTTATAATTCTAACATTAGGATTAATTCAATTAATTAGATTTACAAGGTTGATGGCATCTTAATCCTAATAGATGACTTTGACAATAATTTAAGATTTCAACCAAAGGTCAAGGACTAGTAGTCTCAGCGGTGTCTTTGATATTATAATAATAAGAGCAAACAAAAACATAAAACAAACAATCACTTTGTTCAAAGAAGGAATAGAAAGGGACAACATGGAAACCTTCAATTTTTTCATAGGGCATCATGACTCCTCTTATCTCCACCACAAGTTGAATGCACCTTTGAAGTTTCAAATGGTATTCATCTCCTACTTCACAACAAGCCCAAAATGGTAAATGTAATAGAAATGTAACATCCTTAGTTAAGAAAGCTGATGTAATCCAAATTTTTACTTTATTAATATAAAGGGGAGCTACCTCTATGGTAGCATTTTATATATATATATATATGAAAAAATAAATTGCATAATATGTTTGAAATATATATATATATATATATATTAAAGAAGGAAATACTCTATATCTTATTCATACATTTTTGCTATATATATCAATGAATGGAATAAAAAGAGGGAAAAATGTATGCAAACTCTTGGCTCTTTGAGTACATTGAGCTTCCAATTCCCTTGCCTCCTTTTCTTCCCCTCTTACTTGAACAAATAAGCAAAATATGAGAGAAAAATCATTTTATGCACATCCTTAAGATTTAGGGCAACATTTAGAGTTATCATAGATCTAAGGGTTAGGAAATATATCATCCAATGGATGATATCTATTTCTCACCCTTTTGAAAACCTAACTAATTAAGTTAAACTTACTTTTAGTCAAATAAATTTAATTAAGTTATGATGGGGAACCATGTTTCCTAGCACCCATAACTTGAATCACAACTTAAGTGACTTTTTCAAAAAGTGAAATAAATAAATGAGATAATCCATTAGTTAATATAGTTAAAATAATAGACACTTTTATGCATAATGTACAACTTAAAATATTTATGGTTGGTAACTCATTAATCTCATGATTTAAAATATCACATTATTCTATAGCGCAAGAGTATAAATTATATTTTTACCTTTCTCAACATTAAATAGTATCGACACCCCCTTACTGTGAATAAATTTTGCAATGTATGCTTTTGGTGCAAATTAATCCTATCATTGTTTTGGTAATTATATTATTGGTAGGTTTGTAATGGAATTAATAGATGAGTATTGGTAACTGATAAATGAGTCCTTAGTCACATTGCTTATCTAGTATTAGTACCATATTGGAGTTTAATTTTGAGTCCATCTTTCTGAGTGGTTTAGATTAGATGCCTGTTGGAAACAAGGCAGATAATTGAGAGGGGGGCGAATCAATTATCTCAAAACATTCTTACTTTTACTTCCTTTTCTTATCTTATCATTTAGTGATTTATCAAAACATGAAAGCATAAACAACCATAAGAACTGAAATGAAATCAACACACATAACACAAAGATTTTTATGTGGAAACCCTGTTAAGGGAAAAACTATGGGGTGATTAACCCAAGATTATATTCTCTGTTAAAAGACTAAAGAAGTACAAAATGGCACTTGCCAGTTAGGGCTCACTGCCCGAGTACATTGCTCACAAAAATCTCATTGCATACAAGAGACTTACAGATGATAACAATGTGTTTGAGCTGATGAACAACATCTACATATGCAAGAATTTAGTTCCAGTTAGGCTCAGTATACCTATCTAGCACATTTCATTCTTCCTTTGCTTAGTATCACTCTTCTGTCACATTCTGAGCTTGGATTACTACCTTCACACTTCTCTCTGCTTTTCTTCACACTTAATACATACTTCAATAATCTTCCACACATTCACAAGCTTGAATCCATTAGGTATATATATCTGCATCAAGGATTTCAAACAACTTTCTAGTCAGCAACAAGAACACTTAGGATATTTGCAAGATACTATTCTGTCGGCTGAATTCATACTTGATAGATGATGCGTACAAAAAACTTAGGCATAGAAATCATTACCTAGGTCAGCCAAAAACATATAACACCTCAAGTTACTTGATCAACACCTCCTGCACATCTGAATTGAGGTCTGTTACCCTGTTGGCCAGTTCTTCCTCTGTCTGCACTATCTAACTGAAGTTCGATACTCAAATGCTTATATATTTCACATGCTTTGTCACCGGAGGCTAAATCTCTGGAATACAATAGTTTAGATACTCCTTATTACTCACCCAAATCTACAACATGTTGGGTTTCACCATCAGAGAGTTCCAAACCCAATATGTCAGACCCTATCATATGCTCTGTTCTTGACTATCGGATCAACCTATCTTCAATCTGACTTCCGGTATGAGAAACTTATGCACTGCGGATGTGTGGGATATACTTTGTTGCCATCAATGACAACACTTATGAATCCTAGTAGTGTCTCTTGCCAACAATCTCCCCCTTTGGCATTGATGGCAACACTTAGTGAAAAATGACTAAGTGTCACTGTAACTCCCCCTTTGCTTATGCTCCATTTTTCCATACTACTTATTGGTGCTCCCTTAATGCTAGATTCCTCATTTGTCATTGCTCTTTACTCCCCCTTTGACATCAATGGCAAAGGGTGGGATCCGCAAACCAAAAATGTGCAAAAATTATTATATAAGGCCACATATGTACATACAATCCATAAGATAAACTTACATATACTTAAGTATATCTGCAAATGTAGTCTTCAATTGTACAAGCTCTATGGCCCAACTTCTCTTCATCCTATCCAAAATGGAGATGTGTCCACTCAACAAAAATGCATATGCTTCTTCACTCTTCAAATCTATTGGATCACTGGTCCAGGCTATACTTAGAGCATCTGCTAAGGCATCATGCATTGCCTCTAACTTAGGGATGATTATCCCTCTGAGTTCACCCATTCTATTCATTATATTCCTCTTCTCCTTAACCAGTTTCTTTATTTCATTTATTATAACAACTGCTTGGCATTCTTGACTTACTAGAGAGACGGTGAGAGGATCAAAATTCTGAGATAGATTTGTCAATTTTCCTTCTTGTTCTTTCATTTTGTCCTCTGCAACTTTGGGCCAGGATAAACAAAATTTATATATGTCCCACCATCCTTAAGAGAATTTTCAATGCTCTTTATGCCAATGTCTAGGGTTTTTCTATCATTAACAATTAGCCCTTGTACATCACTACATCTTTTTCCCAAGAACTCATTCCAGACCTTAGTTTCTGCTGATGTTTCTAAAGACTCAAAATGTGTATTGATAGAATTAACTAAGTTCTTCAAGTTACTGGATGGAGAGGTAGATGGATCCTTCTGATATGAGGGCATAATCTTCTCCAACACTCCAAATGCAATACTCAACAGCACACAATCCTCCATATGAGATTTCATGAGTTTTTCTTTGGCTTTGGCCTGAGCAAAGGATGCTATCTTCATTATCTGAACCAGAGAGAGAGTCCAGATTCAATGGTCCTTGCATAAACTCTGGTTCATCTAATTCCACAGCTTCCTTGTCTAAGAAACTTTGTACTGCTTCTGCAGTGTCTCTTGTATTCTCCTCTTCCTTTCCTTTGGGGGCATCTAGATGATTTTATTGTTACCACGAATAGTATTTATTTCTTCTTTTTGTACTTCCTCTTCCAGAACAGAGGAGTCTAAGGCGTCAGATTGTTCTTCATCAATTTTCTTTAATCCTTCAACATCCATGTTAGATGACTCTTCATCAATTTTCTTTAATCCTTCAACATCCATGTCAGAAGGCTCTTCATTTGTTTCCTCTACAATGGGAAGATTGAACCTTTTCATGGCACTATGGAGAATTTCTTTTGTCTCATCAGCTATTTGGTCAGTTTCTCCAAGCATGAGCTTATTCATTCTGGACTTGCTCTGGAATTCTTCTTTGGCATCCTTGAAAACCATGTCCATTTGTTTTTGAGTGATAGATGGACATAACTATATCACTATCTATTCCAAGCTCTCCAAGTCTTTTGCTTTTGCACTTTGTCATGCCCACATTTCCCATGCGGTCATGACATGCAACACACATGTCATGTCCACATTTGTCATGTGGTCATGACATGAAATATCAAAAACTTTTTCGCATGTCCCTAGAAACCCCCTCGCATGCGTTAGCGTGCTCGGTGGCAATACGCATAAGGTGTAAACATGCCAATTGTAAATCAGGGAAGTGCGCCTACCTATGCAAACCCCTGCGTGATGATAGATGACTAGGGGGTTATGCGACGTGATATGCGTTGCTTCTAGGATTAGAACAATTTAAATGCAAACCCTAAGTTTTCTAGGTGAAAGAGGTGATTTCGACCAAATCAAAATCAAACCCTAACTCTAATGCTTAATGAAATAGACTATAATAACACCTTCAATGGTATGATGGTCGTATGATGAAATGGAGTGATTAAAAGATGTCACAAAAAATGCCATAAAAATTGAAACCCTAAACTCTAAGAAAAATTTGACAGCATAACACGTTTTTAATAATTAAAATAAAAATTTTAAAATGAAATCTCCGAGAAGAAATTAATGCAAAAATTAAAATAATTAATCATAAGGAAAATTAACTAAATTTCCAAGGTTAAATAAATTGACCACTCAACAAAATTATAAAATTTAGAATAAAAATAATCAACCAAAATAAAATTCAATAGTTAAGTCCATTAATAAATATAACTTTGACAATCATATTTATTAATTAACTCACGTTGAAATAATTAAAAAGAGGATAAATTAAAATATCCCCTCTAGGTTAAAATTGAATTAAATTGAAATTAAATCCAATAAGAGGTTTCCCATAACATTAAATTAAAACGCACTAGAATTCAAAATAAATGCCCCAAAACAATTAACTTATCAAGGGATAAAACATCCCACAAAAAAATAAAAATAAATAAAACAACCCATTCCCACCAATTAAATCTCTAAAATAAATTAAAATTAAACCCCAAAATAATATTAAACACTAAAGCGAAGCACAAAGAAAGTCAATAATTCAAGAAGGCTTGAAAATCAAAAGTGGAGGGAACTTAGTTTCCCATGCACATGGAAGAAAATAATGGAGTAAATAAATAAAAGCTCCTAATATCCTACTCAACCTCCAAGTGAGACCTAACTTCCACATTTTATTATTTTCTCAAAAGGAAGCCCTAATCAATTATTTTATCTTTTCCTTATGGCAACCCTAACTTTTCTTTTGTTTTCTTAATTCATCTTTTCTTCTCTATTGTTTTGCCTCCATCTTTTGTTGTAGGTAGAAACTTTGTGGAGGAGGCCGCCAAGAATGTCAACCCCACAGAGGTATACATAGAATATATGCATTTCAAGTATATATATATATATCTATATATCTATATATATATAAGTCTGGAAGTGCCTAAATATAGCCTTTTTTTGTATACACAGTGAACATTATATATATTGTTATTTGTAGGTTGAAGAAATCAGACTACACAAAGTACAGAGGCCGAGTGGCGGCCAAAGGGCAGAGGGGGGGTCTGTGGTAAGGAGGCCGATGGCCCGTGGACTCCATTCACATCGCGGTTGTGTCAACAATGAGGGAAGGAGGTGTGGGGAGGGGGTACAACCCCCTCCCCACACCCCGACGTTTATCTAAAAGAAGAGCAGTGGGTGGCAGCCATGGCCGCCATCCACTGCAAATATATATATATATATATATATATATATATATATATATATATATATATTTTATTACCTAATAACAACCGTGATCTTAAACCGTAATTTTTACTTTTTAATTCATTTTCCCATGTATGCTATTCAACATTAAAGGTTATAAGATTTTGGTTTTCATTATATATAAATAGTTTATTTGATAAATATATATATAGGCAGGTGTATATACATCATTCTACCAGTTTATAAAAGTAGGTAAAAAAAGAGAAAAATACATTTGGTAGCATTATATATACACATTATATATATATATATATATATGTTATGAAATTCATATATACCCAGTTTTTTTTTAAAGCTCTAAATACAAGGATAAAAACAAGTTTAGATTACAAAAACAATATATATATATATATATATATATATATATATATATATATATATATATATATATATATATATATATATATATTATGCTAATATTCCCAATAACAACAATCATAAATAACATGGGATAATAAACCCAGATTGTATCCTATTAAAATTAGTAGAGGATATATATATATATATTTTGAAATTAAATACATAGGAACACTACTTTTCCTTTCTTCTCTTTTGACAGTAAATAAGTAGAACACTAATCCATTCTATTTTTGAGCACTAAACCAATAAAACCAGTCCTACATTAAATTTCTTTCAATCAGCAAAATGAAAATGACAACCCCATTATACTTTTTTTTTTGAAAATAATCAACAGCATTTATGGTGGGAATATTCACCAACATCATAAAATAATTTCCACTAACTTTCCCTTCTAATCTAACTCTTGCTCATCAATCATTATAACAGAAGGTAGCATGTAACATAGGACAACAAGCAATATTTTAAAGCATACAATAATAAATACATTCCAATGAAAGATTTAATTGCATACAAGGAAAATAGTTTACATTACTCCATTTCAGCAAGAGGATATAGTTTGCCAACAAATACAACAAGGCCTCCAAGGCCATGGCTCACAAAAGCCATCAAAATAAAGTACATAATGCTGAAATAAACTTTTTCTTCAAATTTCCAAGACTCCAACAATGGCCTGCAAAACATAAAACACAAAAGGGGAACCAATGCCACACAAATTGCCCTCCTCCCTACCATAGACCCGCTAGTGGGTCACCCCCAAGCTAGGGAGGTAGAAATCACATGGTTTTACACACACACCACAACAAATGGAATTTTCCAAACACACAAAAATTGCCCCAAGGATTTGCACAAGACTAAACTCATAAAAATGAGTTTGAAGGGGGTAGGGGAGTGGACCCCTCAACTCAAGAGGTCACTCCAAGAACTCAAAATCACCAAGTCTCAAGGCCTCAAGCCAAAACCAAATAATAAATGTCTCCAAAAACCTCAAAACTATCATGGCACTCTTGCCATCAAAATACTCTCAACACCATAGAAAAGCCCTCAAGGCTAAAATAGACTACACCGAGAGGTGACCTCAAGGAGGTTCACTCTCCCCCACCCCATACATGTTGAGCCTGTTCTCCAAATGGAGATGCTCTCACAAACACCCAACCTACATAAAAGAGAAAATAACAACCAAAAATTTCACAAGCACAAACACTAAATAAAATAAATATAGGGAAATGGCCATAGCCATGGAGCTTACCTTCAAAAGCCCAAAAATGGAAGCTCCTTTGAAGAAGAGCCCACACTTCTCCAAAATCTCCAAGCCTCCAAGAATTTCTCCAACACTCCCAAAACCTCCAAAATAGAAAGAAAATTGCAAAAAGCAAGAACCCCACACTCCTCTCCAAGAGGAGATAATATAGGTCTTCCAATTTGGCCTTGAGGAATGAGAAGGTGACACTTGTCACCTTCTCCTTCCTCATCTCATGTCACTTGCAAGGGAGGAGGAGTGTGAGGGTGACAAGTGTCAACCTCAAATCCATTCAAACCCTCACCTTATCCACTTGTGCTCTCACACATGTGAGAGACCAAGTGGAGAGGTGACAACCTCCTTCAAGGCTCCATGAGGATAAGGGATGCCATATGGCATCCTCTTATCCTCTAAGAGAGCCATCTCCCTCTATGATGCTCTCACACATGTGTGAGAGTCTTGGAGGGATATCCTATTGATAGCTGAGAGGAGGGATGAATCAGTTATCTTAATTATTTTAACTTTCTGTTCTTCTTTAACAACTAGTGCTGCATCAAATTATATAAGCATGCATAACTATGAAAGAAGAAATAAAATCAATACACATAACACAATGATTTTGATGTGGAAAACCTTGTTAAGGGAAAAACCATGGGGTGACTAACCTAAGATTGTATTCTCTGTTAAAAAAATAAGGTAGTACAAAATGGCACTTGCCAATTAGGGCTTACTGCCTGAGCACACTGTTCATAAGAGGCTCACTACCTATAATCATGTATAGAAAGAAACCAAGTACATGAACTGATGAGAAGCATCCACATATGCTGAGGTTCAGTTCCAGTTAGGCTCAAAATACTAATCTACTGCACTTCATTCTCCCTCTACTTTAGTGTTGCTGTTTTGTCACATACTAGACCTGTATTACTGCTTCCACACTACTCTCTACTTTTCTTTACACAATATAATACACCACACACCCCTTCACATTGAAATCCATCTGGTATATATATCCACACCAAGGATTTCAACATCTTTCTAGTTGGCATCCAGAATACTCAATATTTTCCCAAACTTTGGTCTGTCAGCTGAATCCTTTCTTACTAAGTAATGCGTATCAAAGAGGTACTTATAGAAGTCATTAATCATGTTGGCCAATCATGAATGATCCCTCAAGAAACTTGATCACCATCAATTCTCATCCGGATTAAGGTCTGATGCTCTGCCAATTAGTTCTTCCTCAGTCTACTCTGCCAAATAGGAACCCAACACTTAGGTGCTCATATCTTTTCACTCTTTCATCATCAGAGGCTTAGTCTTTGGAATGTATCAGTCATGGTAGTCCTATTGACTTCCCCAAGTCTGCACTTTGATGAGATACTTCCTCTGAGACATCTGGACCTGATTGTCAGACCTTGCTGCATGCTCTGTTCTTGCTCACCAGACCACAATATTCTTCAATCTGACTTTTGGTATGGTCATACCATGTCTTGTGGATGTGTGGGATGAATTTGTTTCCATCAATGACAACACTATTCATTCTTCTCAGAACATACTAGACCCATTCATTTTCTGCAAAACAGGGGAAATGGATGCAATGTCCAAAATGCTTATCCCGGATGGCCTTGTATTGGGGTTTAATTTCAAATGATTCATCTATTAATTCCTTGTGGTAGATATCCATTAGCTTGGATTCCCCAAATTCTTCAATGTTGGCATTAATGTATACCCTAACATCTTCTACATGTAGAACCCTATGCAGAATGCTAGAGAATGCGTCTAGGGGATCAACTTCTAGGGATTTGTAAGGATGTTTCTTGAAGTTAGGGCACAGCCTATCAGTGATTTTGACAACATTCAAAGTAGCCATCTTTCAAAATATTCAGAGAGATATTCAAGAGTGAAAATACCTTTTTGCGCCTCTAGGGTTCATGATATGAGCCGAATAAGATTGCTTGGTTGAATCAACTTCTGCGGTTGATCTTTGAGAGGTTTTGAGACAATTTTGTTATGGAGATCCTTCTTGCTTCTTTTCAAATGTAAGTGTGTAAATGATCAACAAGAGAACCCTTATATTTCTATGTAAACCCTAATTCCACATTGCAATAAATGCACAACTTAAGTCATTCTGGTTGCCTTGTTCTTCTTTTTTAGAGAAAGATCTTTTCTGGATCACTGAGATGCTCGTAGAGTTGTTCTCAGTGATTATTGACAATCTATCTTCCTTTCTCCAATCATTTCATCTATCCGCAGATAAAGATATTTCAATTTTGGATCATGCCAGATCTAACTATGAGAGTCTTACTTTTACCAGATGACAGTCAAACCTATCAGCAAGAAAAGCACAATCAGCTACTTTAGATTCTACTTCATTGATACGCCAATGGATTTTGTCTTTGGTGAGACTCTATACTATCGATAACCATCATTTTGTTCATTATGATACACGATCACTTTCTCTCTTCACTGTGACCCTTATCATCGGTGAACACTTATCAACTTAAGCCTATCCACCAATGGACCAACCGCTCATTGGCATGACTTCAACCTTTGGCAAACTTCCTTTTTGTGTCTTCGATACGTTAGTCACTCTGATGTAACCAAGACAAATTAGCATTTGCTGTCACAGTTTCGACAAGACATGTGGATCTTTCATATTTTTACCAGGGGTTATTTAGATATTTCTCTGAGAACCCTTTAATCTGCAACTTTGCATGTGCCAATTTCAGGCACTGACTGACTGGCTGGGGAATTTTATTTTCTTTTGTGACTCCCCCTGAGCCAAAGCTCATCTATTCAATTTCTGGAAGGAATATCAGCACCAGATTCTGGTACAGATCCATCCCCAACATTTTCTGTACTTCTCTTCACCCAAATCTTGTTCATCTCCCCTTGAATTTCATCCACATTCATTTTTCTTTTTCCTTTGTCTTGATTTTGATTATGATGTACCAGACCCTTTTTGTCCTGAATCTTACTTCTGCAGAATTTGGCAATATGACCAGATCTATTGCAATTGTAGCAAACAATATTTCTTTGCATATTTGACTGATATCCTCTAGATCTGCATTGATTAGCCATATGTCCCATTCTATTGCATGCAAAGCATCTACCATTGAATGAATTGTTTGCTTGCATACTTCTACATCCATGAGATTTGTGACCATACCTTTTGCAGTTAAAACATTGTCTAGAGAAGGATGAATTAGTCTGATTCATTCTTCTTATGCATTGATTTGCTTTATGACCAAAGTTATTGCAATTGTGGTGGCAGTATTCATTGAAGGATGGATATCTTTGAGCATTTGGTTGCCTTACCGGAGGTCTTCTAGGCCTATTCCTTGGATTTTCTAATCCAGAGTTCTTCTGACTGGATTCAGAGCTTTCCCCTTTCTCATACCCCAAGACTTGCTTGTCATCTACCATCTTAGGGCTTTCAAGAAGAACTTCAAGTTGAGCAGAGCTTATCTTGAATTTTTCTTTGTATTCATTTGCTATTTGAAGATCCCTTTTAAGAGTGTCTATCTGATTCTCAAGTTGTTCTTCATTATCTCTAGCTTCTTGAAGATCAGATTCTAGATGCCTAATTATTCTATCCATTTTGTGGCAGTCTTCTGACTTCTCCTTGAGAGATTGTTTTAGATTATCTTCAATTTTTCTTCTCTCTTCAATTTCTTGGGTGAACTTCATAACTCCTAATTCCATTTCATGTCTTACCATAATGACCTCTTTTGATAACTTCTCACATAACTTGTTTTTCTCATTTAGATCTTCATCAGTATTATTGACTTCACTTTGACTTGCTAACTATTGAAGTAGTTCCTTTCCTTTCTTCACTGAGATACTTAGTTTTTCTTTGAGTTCATTTATGAAATCATCAGCTTGTTTGAGACTTTCCCTTAGGTTATTGACTTTGGAGTGAGATTACTCAAGATTATCTAGGGTAGACTAAAGTTGTTCTCCCATACCATACATATCAATTGAGATTCCCAGATCTTCCTCAAGCTGTTAGGCTCTGTTTGGAGGAACTTGGCTCTGATACCAATTGTTGATAATTGAGAGGGGGGTAAATCAATTATCTTAATTATTTTAACTTTCTGTTCTTCTTTAACAACTAGTGCTGCATCAAATTATATAAGCATGCATAACCATGAAAGAAGAAATAAAATTAATACACATAACACAATGATTTTGATGTGGAAAACCCTATTAGGGGAAAAACCATGGGGTGACTAACCCAAGATTGTATTCTCTATTAAAAGAATAAGGTAGTACAAAATGTCACTTGCCAATTAGGGCTTACCGCCTGAGCACACTGCTCACAAGAGGCTCACTACCTACAATCATGTATAGAAAGAAACTAAGTACTTGAACTGATGAGAAGCATCCACATATACTGAAGTTCAGTTCCAGTTAGGCTCAAAATACTGATCTACTGCACTTCATTCTCCCTCTGCTTTAGTGCTGCTATTATGTCACATATCGGACCTGTATTACTGCTTCCACACTGCTTTCTGCTTTTCTTTACACAATCTAATACACCACACATCCCTTCACATCGAAATCCATCTGGTATATATATCCGCACCAAGGATTTCAACATCTTTCTAGTCATCATCTGGAATACTCAATATTTTCCCAAACTTTGGTCTGTCGGCAATCCTTGCTTACTAAGTGATGCGTATCAAAGAGGTACTTATAGAAGTCATTAATCATGTCAGCCAATCATGAATGATCCCTCAAGAAACTTGATCACCATCAATTTCTCATCTGGATTAAGGTCTAATGCTCTGCCAGTTAGTTCTTCCTTAGTCTACTCTGCCAAACAGGAACCCAACACTTAGGTGCTCATATCTTTTCACTCTTTCATCATCAAAGGCTCAGTCTTTAGAATGTATCAGTCACGGTACTCCTCTTGACTTCCCCAAGTCCACACTTTGCTAAGATACTTGCTCTGAGAGATCCGGACCTGATTGTCAGACCTTGCTGCATGCTCTGTTCTTGCTCACCAGACCACAATATTCTTCAATCTGACTTCCGGTATGGTCATACCATGTCTTGCAGATGTGTGGGATGGACTTTGTTGCCATCAATGACAACACTCATGAAGCTACATAGTGTCTCTTGCCAACATATCCCACACACTTGGGGGTCTTGAAGACCTCCCAAGTCTTCTTGGTGAAGGGATCCTCAAACTTTGGGAAGGGAGATGGGTCTTTCCCAAAGCATGACTCATCTCCCACCCTTAGCCAATTTCAAAATTCGTCACTTTAACTAAACCCCAATTTAGAGTGACTAGATAAGAGTTACCATAGGGTTTAGTAAGTCCAAATGGACCCTAGACCCAAGGGTTACCACCTAGGGTAAGTTTGGGACCCTAATAAACACCTAGTGAGGTATAAAATCACTTTTAAATAACCCAAAAATAATAATAATACCAAATGGTGTAAATCAAATATAAATATACAACACATGATGTAAATCAATTTAAAAAGGGTGAACTAGACCAAATTAATAACTCAAACATGTACAAAAACATCATCCAATAAAACGTGATCCTCATCCCTCTTGGGAATGGATCGACTTTATAAGGAATTACAATTGTGTGAAGACTACCTCCGATTTCCCGTGGCTTGGGAATATAACCTGCACAAGCTAGATCAAGCGTTAATCACATCGTGAATAATCATAGCCAAAGTAACAAAAATTAAAGTCATGTCAATGCATACAACATTAATCATTCACATCATAATTAAAATTAGAATTGCATTTTCTATCTAATATATCATAATCATCATCAAATAATAAATCCACATAATGAACTTTTAATCACATCAATAATCATCATCAAATATAACTCATATGTCTAACATCATCATAACATCAAAATATGACCTAATCAAATCGCCACATGTCTAATCAATGCTAAACCAAAATTAGGAGATATAATCTAAATCTGCATAATGGAACAATAGTCTCTAAATGTCTGGTAATGTCACCAACTATAATGTAAAATGATCAAAAAAGGGAAGTGAAAATAATCAGCCTCACATCCTCCCCCCTAAGACTAAACTTCCTCCTAGAAGACGTAAAAAAGGTGAGGATAGAGTGCCCTCAAACTAGCCGCATCCTCCCAAGTTGCTGTGACCCTAGACCCTAACCTAGTCTTGCTGTCGAACTCAAAGGTCCAGCATCCAATGAGCCAATATGCAAATTGGCTCCAAAGCCAACTACTCGTCTATCTCTTCCTATAGAGCAATCCAATCCAATACATGAGATAAATTAGATATATATCACCTTAATACAGAAACATGAAAAACATCGTGGATGTGCGACAGACTAGGTGGAAACGCTAGATGGAAGGCTACAGGTCCTATCTGCTCCAAGATCTCAAAAGGTCCTACAAACTATGGTGCAAGCTTAGAGCTCTTTCCATAATGGATTGGACTCTTGTGTGGCCACACCCTAAGGAATACTCTGTCACCAACTGAGAAGCTCTGATCTAGTCTCTTAGCATCGACATACTTCTTCTGTCTATCCTGTGCCTCCTGAAGTCTCTGTCTAATCAGTGTGACCTATTGCTCCATATCCTGAACCATATCTAGATCAATGGCAACTCTGTCCTCTATCCAATCCCAACTCAATGGTGTCCTGCATGGTCTGCCGTATAAGGCCTAAAAAGGAGGCATACCTAACGAGCTGTGATGCCCATTATTGTAGGCAAACTCAACTAGATACAAATACTCCTCCCACCTAGAATGATGGTCCATATCATACAGACAGAGCATGTCCTCCAACACCTGATTCACTTTCTCTATCTGTCCATCTGTCTCGGGGTGATAAGCGGAGCTAAAGTTGAGCTGTGTGCCCAACGCCTACTACAAAGCTCTCCAAAAGGATGAAGTGAACATTGAGTCCCTGTCAGAAATGATGTGGCAAGGAACCCCATGTAAGCTCACAATATCATCTAAGAATACTCTCACCACTGCTGGTGCATTGTACATTGTGTATAGGTGAGAAATGAGCCACCTTGGTTAACTTGTCAACTCTCACCATGATGGCATCATGGCGATGCGAAGACATAGGAAGACCAACAATGAAATCCATAGAAATGGTGTCCCATTTCCACTCAGGTATCTCATTAGGGTATATAAGGCCCACTGGATGCTGATGCTCAGCCTTGACCCTCTAGCACTCAAGGCACCAAGCAAAAAACTTTGTAATATCTCGTCTCATACTCGCCCAATGGTACAACTGTCGTAGATCGGCATGCATCTTCTTCACCCCCAGATGTGCTGCATATGGTGCTCTATGAGCCTCTTATAACACTACAATACGTAGGTCACCGACACAGGGTACATAGATGCACTATCGATGACAAAGTAACCCATCTGCCTCAAGTGAGTATCTTACAAACTTGCCCAAGGGCCCTCTATGGCTGGATCTCCTGCTGCACCTCAAGAAACCACTCATCCTCAGGCAGATGCTGAATAATGCATCCTCTCAAGTCCACACTCAGAGTCAAGGTCAGGATCTCATGGCACCTCTGACTCAATGCATTAGCAACCACATTCTCCTTCCCTTTGATGTAGTAGACATCAAAGTCATACTCGCAAAGAAAGTCCATCCAACGCCACTGACAGGCATTCAGATTTGGCTGTGTGAATATGTACTGAAGGCTGTGATGATTTGAATGGAGCTCAAAGTGATCACCTAATAAGAAATGTCTCCAATGAACCACTATTGTGAGATCCAAATAGTGAGTGGGGTAGTTTGGCTCATGGGTCTTGAGCTTTCACGACTCATACACGATCACTCTACCACCCTGCATAAGTATGGCTCCCAAACCCTCAAGTGATGCATCCATGCAAACCATAAAATCTACTACAGGATCAGGAACTACTAAGATAGGAGTGCTAGTAAGATGCTCCTTGAGGACCCCAAAGGTCCTCTCACACTGCTCAGTCCATAGAAAACTCTTCCCTTTTCACTTAAGGGATGTGATGGGGTGCGCTATCTAAGAAAAGCCCTCTACGAATTGATGGTAATAACCAACTAACCCCATAAAACTCTTGACCTCTGTCACACTGGTGGGTGTTAGTCAATCCCATATAGCCTTGATCTTCGATGGATCTAAGGAGATCCTATCACCAAATAGGATGTACCCCAAATACTATACCTCTGTCCTAAAAAATACACACTTTGCTAGATTGCCATAAAGATTCTACTCCCTCAAACACTGTAAGACCTGACGTAGGTGCTCCTCATGCTCCTCCTTGGTCCATGAGTAAATCAAAATGTCATTGAGGAAGATAATCACAAACCAATCTAAATAGGTACGAAACACCTCGTTCATGAGACTCATGAACACTGTAGGGGCATTCGTCAAATCGAAGGGGACCACAGTGAACTCATAGTGGCCATATCGAGTCTGGAAGGTAGTCTTATGGATGTCTGCCTCTGTGATACGCAACTGATGATAACCGAACTTCATGTCAATCTTCGAGAACACCCTAGCTCCCTGCATTTGATTGAAAAGATAGTCAACCTTGGGCAGAGGATAATGGTTCTTCACTGTCATCTTATTCAACTACCTATAATCCATGCATAACTAAAGAGACCCAACCTTCTTCTTCATGAAGATGACCGGAGTGCCCCAAGGTGAAATGCTCAGTTGAATGTGTCCCTTCTCGAGCAAGTCTGCAAGCTGCAACTTGAGCTCTATGAAGTCATGAGTGGTCATCCTATGAGTGGTCAATATGAAAGTCTACCTCACGACAGGGTGGCATCCCCGGTAACTTTGCTAGAAACACATCAGCAAACTCTCTCAAGATGGGATGGTCATCTAATGATGCCTCGGGCTCATCCTTTGATCTGTCACTAACTGTAATAGTAAACATTTGACATCCCTTCCACATGTAGTGCTTAAGCTACTGAGCGGATATCATTTGAAATGTCATGGGCTTCTGCATGCCTACTATCTCCATTGATGTACCATGATCGTCCAAATAGCTAATTGTCTTTCGGTGACAATCTAGCTTGTCTCGATGAGCCGCAAGCCAGTCCATACCCAAAACTACACCATAGGAACCTAAAGGCATGACCCTAAGGTCACATAATGTAGTAAAGATCCCCAAGGATATCTCACAGTCGTGGACTAAGGCATCTACTGCCATCTTGGCCGTAGTGGCCAACTCAACCTCCCACCTATCACCCTACCTAAAGGCCACCAGCCTGCAATGCTCCACTAACGATGGATATATGAAAGAGTTAGTAGCACCAGAGTCAAAAAGAATAGAAATGGGAAAACCCCCAATCATACTTGAGGTCTCAATAACTGATGCCTCAAAATCAGCCTAGGGGTTATCAACCGCTGCGAACATAAGGTGGGATCTACCCACATCTCCAAGCGTCTGCTCTGAACCTTCTGCATGAGGCTGTCCCCCTACTATAAATCCCTATGGACATTCTCTGGCTAGATGTCCTACCCCACCACATACATAGCATGGGCCCTGAGCCTGTACTTATCCAAACTGAGTCCTACCACTCTACTGCTGTCCAGATCGACCTGTAAACCCCTGTGAACCCCTGGAAGACTGCTATGTCCTCACAATTCCTACAAGTGGTCCCTGCTATCTCTGATCCCTACACGGACCCTACTACTACCAACCTTAATTATGACCCCCATGTGCCATCTGTTGTGGCCTAGATCTCTACTGCTACTGCGACTGTTGCTATGGAGGCCTAGGAGGTAATGGCGCAAAACTAAACCCTCCTCTCTAAGGTGGTGGCGGTGGTCTACGATAAATCTGCTGATGCTGTTGCTTCCCATGATCCTAAAATTGAGGGCGTGAACTCTGCCCTCGTCCTTGTATCTCCTCAGCTATATATGCCTTCTCGGCAGCATCACTCAAGGTCTCAGGGTCTACTATGCGTATAGGCCTTACTATTGCGTGGTTCAATCCTCTGATAAACTTATGAACTAGGAGTTTCTCATCATGGAGATACTCCACATTTTGAGACAACTCGGTGAATCTACCCTCATACTGAGCAATAGTAAGCCCTCTCTGCTGAAGGTCATGAAACTCATCTATGCGACACTATCTATAGTGGTCTAATAAGTATCACGCATTAAAGCACTCAATGAAAGTCTCCCACGAGAGTGTATCTAATGACAAGTGGTGCTTGCACTCCTCAGTGCACCACCAAGTAGCTGCTGCGTCTCGCAACAAGTGGACTGACATGCATGCTTTCGTATTTCCCTCGTAAGGGCACAACATAAAGCATCATTCCAAACTGATAAGCCAGGCCTTAGCCTCAGTACCCTCTATGGTCCCTACAAAAGTAGGTGGATTAAGCCTCAATAAATCCCTAATAGGGTCTCCTCGATCTCTATGGCCTCTGATAGGCTCATCTCTACCATAATTGTAAGGTTCGCGATAATACTTCTCTACTCTCACTGCCTCATCTCGCCTCACCTAATGCGGAGGGCTCCTACTACAACCTCTAAAAGATGAACCAACCTCATTTATAGTAGAGTCAGGAATCTCTACAAAGGGATCTATGCATGGTGCCACTCACGGCTCAACGCAGGGTTCAACACGTGGCTCCTCATGTGGCTCCTCTTGTGGCTCAACGTGGGGCTCGACACGTAGCTCTGTTACCACTGGTGGTAATCTCTCCAACACCGCCTATAACGCCTATAAAATCTGTGGCCCAATATCAGGCATTGGTGGTGCTGGGGGTCCCTGACCTTCTGCTAAAGACTCATGCTCCTCTCATATCTCTATGGACACTGTGCCACGAGAGCGCACTTACCTAACTCACTGGGGAGGCATCCTACAAGAGTAAGGTAATTACAAATTAATCAAAATTGCAGAATTAATAATGTGCCTAAACAAGCCCAGTGTTTAAACTTGGGCTCTAATACCAAATGTCATGCCCACATTTCCCATGTGGTCATGACATGCAACACACGTGTCATGTCTACATTTGTAATGTAGTCATGACATGAAATATCAAAAACTTTTCTGCATGTCCCTAGAAACCCCCTCGCACATGTCAGCATGCTCGATGGCAATACGCATAAGGTGTAAATATGTCAATCGTAAATCAGGGAAGTATGCCTATCTATGCAAACTCCTGCATGATGATAGCCAACTAGGGGGTTATGTGGTGCGATATGTGCCGCTTCTAGGATTAGAATAGTTTAAATGCAAACCCTAAGTTTCTTAGGTGAAAGAGGTGATTTTGATTGAATCAAAATCAAACCCTAACTCTAATGCTTAAATGAAATTGACTATAATAATGCCTCCAATGGTATGATGGTTGCATGATGAAATGGAGTGATTAAAAGATTTCACAAAAAATGCCATAAAAATTGAAACCCTAAAATCTGGGAAAAATTTGACAACATAACGCGTTTTCAATAATTGAAATAAAAATTTTAAAAAGGAAATCTCCAAGAAGAAATTAATGCAAAAATTAAAATAATTAATCATAAGAAAAATTAAATAAATTTCCAAGGTTAAATAAATTGACCACTCAACAAAATTATAAAATTTTGAATAAAAATAACCGACCAAAATAAAATTCATTAGTCAAGTCCATTAATAAATATAACTTCGACAATCATATTTATTAATTAACTCACCTTGAAATAATTAAAAAAAGGATAAATTAAAATATCCCCTCTAGGTTAAAATTGAATTAAATTGAAATTAAATCCAATAAGAGGTTTACCATAACATTAAACTAAAATGCACTAGAATTCAAAATAAATGCCCCAAAACAATTAACTTATCAAGGGATAAAGCATCCCACAAAAATAAATAAATAAATAAAACAACCCATTCCCACCAATTAAATCTCCAAAATAAATTAAAATCAAACCCCAAAATAATATTAAAACACTAAAGTGAAGCACAAAGAAAGTCAATAATTCAAAAAGGCTTGAAAATCAAAGTGGAGGGAACTTAGTTTCCCATGCACATGGAAGAAAATAATGGAGTAAATAAATAAAAGCTCCTAATATCCTACTCAACCTCCAAGTGAGCCCTAACTTCCATATTTTATTATTTTCTCAAAAGGAAGCCCTAATCAATTATTTTATCTTTTCCTTATGGCAACCCTAACTTTTCTTTTGTTTTCTTAATTCATCTTTTCTTCTCTATTATTTTGCATCCATCTTTTGTTGTAGGTTGAAACTTTGTGGAGGAGGCCGTCAAGAATGTCAACCCCAAAGAGGTATACATAGAATATATGTATTTTGAGTATATATATATACATTTGGTGTATATATATAAATATACCCTTATTTTTTGTATACATAGTGAACATTATATATATATATATTTGTATTGTTATTTGCAGGTTGAAGAAATTAGACTACACAGAGTACAGAGGCCGAGCAGCGGCCAAAGGGCAGAGGGGGGGGTCTATGGTAAGGAGGCTGACAGCCCACGGACTCCATTCACATCGCGGCTGTGCAACAATGAGGGAAGGAGGTGTGGGGAGGGGGCCGTGGGTGTGGGTGGGGGCACGACCCCCTCCCCATACCCCCGTGTTTATCTAAAAGAAGGGCAGTGGGTGGCGACCATGGTTGCCGTCCACTGCAATTTTTTTGTTTTGTTTATTACCTAATAACAACCACAATCTCAAACCCTAATTTCACCTTTTTAATTCATTTTCCCATGTATGCTATTCAACAGTAAAATTTATAAGATTTTGGTTTTCATTGTATATAAACAGTTTATTATATATATATATGCAGGTGTATATACATCACTCTGCCAGTTTATAATAGTAGGTAAAAAAAAAGAAAAACACATTTGGCAGCATTATATATACGCATAATGTATATATATATATGTATGTATGTATATGTTATAAAATGCATATATACCCAATTTTTTTTTTAACTCTAAATACAAGGATAAAAACAACAAGTTTAGATTACAAAAGCTATATATATATACAGAGGTGTATATACATCATTCTGCCAATTTATAATAGTAGGTAAAAAAAAGAGAAAAATACATTTGGCAGCATTATATATACACATAATATATAAATAAATAAATATATATATATATGTTATGAAATGCATATATATATATATATATATATATATAATTTTCCCAATAACAACAATCATAAATAACATGGGATAATAAACCCAGATTGTATCCTATTAAAATCAGTAGAGGATATTATTTCTTTTTTTTTTGAAATTAAATACATAGGAACACTACTTTTTATTTCTTCTCTTTTGATAGTAAATAAATAGAACACTAATTTATTCTATTTTTGAGCACTAAACCAATAAAACCAGTCCTACATTAAATTTCTTTCAACCAACAAAATGAAAATGACAACCCCATTATACTTTTTTTTTTTTGAAAATAATCAGCAACATTTATGGTGGGAATATTCACCAACATCATAAAACAATTTCCACTAACTTTCCCTTCTAATCTAGCTCTTGCTCAACAATCATTATAACAGAAGGTAGCATGTAACATAGGACAACAAGCAATATTTTAAAGCATACAATAATAAATGCATTCCAATGACAGATTTAATTGTATACAAGGAAAATAGTTTACATTACTCCATTTCAACAAGAGGATATAGTTTTCCAACAAATACAACAAGGCCTCCAAGGCCATGGCTCACAAAAGCCATCAAAATAAAGTACATAATGCTGAAATAAACTTTTTCTTCAAATTTCCAAGACTCCAACAATGGCTTGCAAAACATAAAACACAAAATGGGAACCAATGCCACACAAATTGCCCTCCTCCCTACCATAGACCCGCTAGTGGGTCACCCCCAAGCTAGGGAGGTAGAAATCACACGGTTTTACACACACACCACAACAAATAGAATTTTCCAAACACACAAAAATTGCCCCAAGGATTTGCACAAGACTAAACTCATAAAAATGAGTTTGAAGGGGGTAGGGGAGTGGACCCCTCAACTCAAGAGGTCACTCCAAGAACTCAAAATCACCAAGTCTCAAGGCCTCAAGCCAAAACCAAATAATACATGTCTCCAAAAATCTCAAAGCTATCATGGCACTCTTGCCATCAAAATCCTCTCCACACCATAGAAAAGGCCTCAAGGCTAAAATAGACTACACCGAGAGGTGACCTTGAGGAGGTTCACTCTCCCCCACCCCATACATGTTGAGCCTTTTCTCCAAATGAATATGTTATCACAAACACCCAACCCACATAAAAGAGAAAATAACAACCAACAATTTTCACAAGCACAAACACTAAATAAAATAAACATAGGGAAATGGCCATAGCCATGGAGCTTACCTTCAAAAGCCCAAAAATGGAAGCTCCTTTGAAGAAGAGCCCACACTTCTCCAAAATCTCCAAGCCTCCAAGAATTTCTCCAACACTCCCAAAACCTCCAAAATAGAAAGAAAATTGTAAAAAGCAAGAACCCCACTCTCCTCTCCAAGAGGAGATAACATAGGCCTTCCAATTTGGCCTTGAGGAATGAGAAGGTGACACTTGTCACCTTCTCCTTCCTCATCCCATGCCACTTGTGAGGGAGAAGGAGTGTGAGGGTGACAAGTGTCACCCTCATATCCATTCAAACCCTCACCTTATCCACTTGTGCTCTCACACATGTGTGAGAGACCAAGTGGAGAGGTGGCAACCTCCTTCAAGACTCCATGAGGATAAGGGATGCCACATGGCATCCTCTTCTCCTCCAAGAGAGCCATCTCCCTCTAGGATGCTCTCACACGTGTGTGAGAGTTTTGGAGGGAGATCCCACACACTTGGGGGTCTTGAAGACCTCCCAAGTCTTCTTTGTGAATGGATCCCCAAACTTTGGGAAGGGAGATGGGTCTTTCCCAAAGCTTGACTCATCTCCCACCCTTATCCAATTTCAAAATTCGTCACTTTAACTAAACCCCAGTTTAGAGTGACTAGATAAGAGTTACCCTAGGGTTTAGTAAGTCCAAATGGACCCTAGACCCAAGGGTTACCACCTAGGGTAAGTTTGGGACCCTAATAAACACCTAGTGAGGTATAAAATCACTTTTAAATGGCCCAAAAATAAAAATAATACCAAATGGTGTAAATCAAATATAAATATACAACACATGATGTAAATTAATTTAAAAAGAGTGAACTAGGCCAAATTAATAACTCAAACATGTACAAAAACATCATCCGATCAAACGTGATCCTCATCCCTCTTGGGAACGGATCGGCTTTATAGGGAATTACAATTGTGTGAAGACTACCTCTGATTTCCCGTGGCCTGGGAATAGAACTTGCGTAAGCTAGATCAAGCATCAATCACATCGTGGATAATCATAGCCGAAGCAACAAAAATTAAAGTCATTTCAATGCATACAACATTAATCATTCACATCATAATTAAGATTAGAATTGCATTTTCTATCTAATGTCTCATAATCATCATCAAATAATAAATCCACATAATAAACTTCTAATCACATCAGTAATCATCATCTAATATAACTCATATGTCTAACATCATCATAACATCAAAATATGACCTAATCAAATTGCCACATGTCTAATCAATGCTAAACTAAAGTCATGAGATATAATCTAAATCTGCATAATGGAACAATAGTCTCTAAATGTCTGATAATGTCACCAACTATAATGTAAAATGGTCAAAGAAGGGAATTGAAAATAATCGGCCTCACACACTTTCTTTGCTTAATTCCAAAACTTCTTCGAAGCTCTTAGGAATCAAGGAAAGTATTTCAATGAAAGCTTTGTTATAAATGTTCAGGTACCTTACCATTGCTTCCTCAAGGATTCTCTTGTCTGCATCATTGTACTCATCATAGAATTCTATTACTGGCTGCAGGTTTCCATCCACAGTGACTACTTTAATGATGTCTTCAATTAAGAGAGTGGGTCTCTCAACAAACTCTTATGTCTTATGCTCCTCATCAGTCATGTCAATCTTGGAAGGTTTGTTCTTGGATTTCTTGAATTCTTTGACCTCTACATTTGATTCTATCTCTTCATCATCCTTAAGGCTCACATATGTTCTTTTGGCCTTAGACTTCTTTCTCTTTTCTCTTGTAATAGATAGTTTGGTTACCAGTTTAGCAGTCTTTGAGCTTTTAGGAGAGACAGGGGCAGAACTCCTGGTAGATCTTGTTCGGGTAGAGGCTTCCACTGGAATGCTTTCTTTCTTTGCTTCTTCCCTTTCCCTTTTAATTTTATCTATTCTTTCTCTATTTTCATCTACTACCTCCTTTGTTATGCCAAACTTCTCAGCAAGTTCTTCAACCTCCCTTCTCACTTTTCTCTTTGTTTTAGGATTCCTTAATTCAACATGTATTTTTATGTTTAGCTCCTCAAAGGTGCCAAACCTTTTTGCTTTAGTGTCCTTAGGTTGGCTTAGCAAGTGTTGAGCATGTACTTCCAATATGTTTTCATCAACTTCATAACCCATGGGCATTACCCATACAGTTCTTCACTCAACTGCCTCCATTAGGCATTGATCTGTCAACCATGAAGCAAACTATGTCTTTGTATTTCTCAACTATTGATTTTGGTATTCTTTCTCTTGCATACATCATGCTCTAGAAATTCTTTAACTAACCCCAGAGAGCTATCTTTTGGGCTTGTGCATCACCGAGTCCATACAAATAATCTCTGATTTGAATTGCAACAGGTCTATCATTTGTCTAGATCAGACCTTTTGATCTTGGTAACTCATTCATGTAATAGAAGAACATATACAACACTAGATTGCCATACTTGAAGGAATTTTTCTTATCTTTCTTAATCTTCTGTAGATTCTCCATCAGTTAATTCAATAGAAGCTCACACAAATCATAATCTGCATTTTCTTTCACCATCTGATATGTAGTATAGATTGTTGTACCGGATACAGAATTTTCCCTACTTGAGTGGTAAATCTTGTAACTAATTATAATTGATGCAAACTTGACATCTAGATCAGTAATATCATCTATAGTCATTTCCCTCTTGTCATATTTTGATTTGGTGGCTTCTGTTACGGTTTGATTTTTCATAGATTTGAATTTAGGCAAACTACTATTTGAGTGTAATCTAGTTACAACCCTAATGGCATCTTTGGTTATCTTAAATGGACTCATTAACCACATAAATTTATCATGCATCCTACTTAACACATACCAGACCCATTCGTCCTCTATGAAAGATGAGAAATGTATGCAATGTGCAAAGTGCTTATCTTTGAGGGCCTTGAATTCTATTTTGAGATCAAAATTCTCACTTCTTAACTGTTTACAGTATATTTCCATCAATTCTAAGTCTCCAAAGTGTTCAATGTTTGCATGAATGTAAACCCTAATATCTTCTACATGCAGAACACCATACGAGATACGGGGAAAGGCACCCAAGGGATCAACTTCTATAGATTTGTGAGGGTGTTTCTTGAATTTTGGTCTCAGCCTCTTAGTGACATTCACAACCATAGGAGTATCCATTCTAGCAATGAAATTCAGAGAAATTTTGTAGAGAAGAAATACCTTTTTCCGCCTTCGGGTTTGTTACAACAGCCATAGCAAATTTATGCTTGATTTCAATCTTCAGCTTTAACTCGAATAATCTACAAGATCTCTTCTTAGAGCTCTTCTCTCTTCTTCGTGAGTGCAAAGTGTTGTAAATGACGAATGGAGAGCCTTTTATCCTTGCACAAAAACCTAATTCCCCATTGCAATAAATGCACACTTTAAGTCATTTGGTTACCCTGTTTTGACTGAATTTCTCATGAATCATTGTACAGATCTTCAAATTATCATCTAAGTGAGTTGACAACATAATCTTAGCCTTTCAAAACATGCTTCTAAATCTGCAGACCATAAAATTGCATTTTTAGATCATACCGGATCTAATTGTGTAATTTTATTTTTACCAGATAGCTACCAGAACAAGATTTACTCATAACTTCTTCAAATCTGTATGCGGACTTCTCAATTTTTAACTGAATGAATTTGTAGATGAACCTCCAAAATATCTTTAATCCACAACCTCAGATTCTGACTCAATGTGTCAAATCCAGACACTTACTAACTAGCTGGGGGAATTTGATCTTCTTTGCAACTCCCCCTAAGCCAGAGCTCACCTTTTAATTTCTGGAAGGATTATCAGCACCAGATTTCGGTGCAGACCCATCACCAATATTCATCACACTCTTCTTTACCCAAGTCTTTCTCATCTCCTTCTGATTCTCATCCGCATTCACTTTACCTTTGCCTTTGTCTTGTTTCTGATCATGTTTCACCGGACCTTTTCCATCATTATTTCTACTCCTGTAGAATCTAGCTATATGACTGGATTTATTGCAATTGTAACACAACATTTCCTTGCTTATTTGATTGATATCCTCTTGATCTACACTAATTAGCCATATGCCCCATTCTATTGCATGTGAAGCATCTACCATTGAAAGAATTGTTCATTTGCATATTTCTGCATTCATGAGATTTGTGACCATACATTTTGCAATTAAAATATTGACTAGAGAAGGATGGATTATTCTAATTCATTCTACTCCTACACTGAGTTACTTTATGACCAAATTTGTTGCAGTTGAAGTAGCTTCCATTGAAGGATGGATATCTTTGAGCATTAGGTTGTCTTACTAGAGGTCTTCTAGGCCTGTTTCTTTGTCTTTCTGATTGAAAATTCTTTTGACTAGATCTAGAGCTTTCACCTTTCTCATATCCCAAGCCATGCTTATTATCTACCCTTTTTTGACTTTCAAGTAGTACTTCAAGTTTGGCTGAGCTTATCTTGAATTTTTCTTTGTATTCATTTGCAGTTTCAAGATCTTGTTTAAGAGTGTCAATCTGACTCTCAAGTTATTCTTCATTGTATCTGGCTTCTCCAAGATCAAATTCAAGATGTCTAATTATTCTGTCCATTTTGTAGCAATCTTTTGTTTTCTCCTTGAGGGATTGTTTTAAGTTATCTTCAATCTTTCTCTTCTCTTCAATTTCTTGGGTAAATTTCACAACCCCTGATTCCATTTCATGTCTTAGCATAACAACTTCTTTTGATATCTTTTAACATAGCTTTGTTTTCTCATTCAGGTCCTCATCATTATTATTGGCTTCATTCAGATCTACTAACTTCTGAAGTAGTTCCTTTCTCTTTTTCATGGAATTACTGAGTTTTTCTTTCAGCCATGGATGAATCATCAGCCTCCTTAAGCCTCTCTCTCAAATTGTTGACTTTAGATTGGGATTGATCAACATCATCTAAGGCAGACTGTAGTTGTTCTTTCATACCATATGCATCCATTGAGATTCCCAAATCCTCCTCAAGCTGTTAGGCTTTTTCTAAGGAACCTTTCTCTGATACCAATTGTTGGAAACAAGGCAAATAACTGAGAGGGGGGGGTGAATCAGTTATCTCAAAACTTTCTTACTTTTACTTCCTTTTCTTATCTTATCATTTAGTGATTTATCAAAACATGAAAGCATAAGAAACCATAAGAACTGAAATGAAATCAACACACATAAGACAAGAATTTTTACGTGAAAACCCTGTTAAGGGAAAAACCACAGGGTGACTAACCCAAGATTGTATTCTCTATTAAAAGAATAAAGAAGTACAAAATGGCACTTGCTAGTTAGGGCTCATTGCCCGAGCAAATTGCTCACAAGAGGCTCACTACCTACAAGAGACTTATAGATGATAACAATGTGTTTGAACTAATGAACAACATCCACATATGCAAAAATTTAGTTCCAATTAGGCTCAGTATACTGATCTAGCACATTTCATTCTTCCTCTACTTAGTATCACTCTTCTATCACATTTCAAGCTTAGATTACTGCCTTTGTACTTCTTTCTACTTTTCTTCTCACTTAATACATACTTAAATCATCTTCCACACATTCACAAGCTTGAATCCATTGGGTATATATATCCGCATCAAGGATTTCAAACAACTTTCTAGTCGGCAACAAGAACACTTTCAAGATACTATTCTGTTGGCTGAATTCATACTTGATAGATGATGCGTACAAAAAACTTAGGCATAGAAATCATTACCTAGGTCAGCCAAAAATGTATAACACCTCAAGTTACTTGATCAACACCTCCTGTACATCTGGATTGAGGTCTGATACCTTGTTTGCCAGTTCTTCCTCTGTCTGCACTATCTAACTGAAGTTCGATACTCAGATGCTTATATCTTTCACATGCTTTGTCATTGGAGGCTAAATCTCTGGAATACAATAGTTCAGACACTCCTTATTACTCACCCAAATCTGTAACATGCTGGGTTTCACCATCAGAGAGTTCCAGACCCAATCTATTGGACCCTATTATATGCTTTGTTCTTGACTACTGGATCAACCTATCTTCAATTTGACTTCCGGTATGAGAAATTTATGCACTGCGGATGTGTGGGATATACTTTGTTGCCATCAATGACAACACTTATGAATCCTAGCAGTGTCTCTTGCCAACAATGCCTTCCCTCAAAGCATCTTTGAACTTCTTAGGGCGAGATTTAATCCTTCTAATCCTATTTATTTGCATGGTTTTTTTCATCTATAGTTTGGATTGCACTACTTTTCCCCTTGTCCTTGCATATTATTAACATGTATCACCTTGTGTGTTGTCTCCATAATGCAGTGCATGTGTTAGTGACATGTGCACACATGTTGTCTTTCATTAATGTGATAAAACATGTTATAGGGTTTTAACTAGGTTGTTCCCTAGAGTGTAAATTTTGGACATTGTATATGGTATTAGAGCCAAGTTTCAATACC
Source organism: Cunninghamia lanceolata (assembly GCA_027924645.1). Taxonomy (NCBI): domain Eukaryota; kingdom Viridiplantae; phylum Streptophyta; class Pinopsida; order Cupressales; family Cupressaceae; genus Cunninghamia; species Cunninghamia lanceolata. The sequence continues at coordinate 763,325 of BSBN01000808.1, forward strand.
ATGAGCTTTGGGAATGTTGTTGGGTTTCGTCACTTGTGTGTGCACTTGTGTGAAAGCTAGTAGTTGAATTCTTCTAAATTATTGTGTTTCTTCATGTGAAATGATTATTTCTTGTGAACATACTTGACTTCTTATAGGTATTGATTGATGTCACAATGTTTTAATTTTTAAATAGAATGCTAGCTATGTGTAATTGAAGGATTAATCAACTTTGTAGACTATGTTGTTTTAGTATACCTACCATTATTGCATTAGCTTGAAAATTATTATTAGGTGAAAAAACATAATTACTTAATGAATTCTAATGATTGGTGTTTTGGCATGATGAAAGAGGTTCTTAGTGTTAATAATACATTTTATAAGAGATGAATGGTTGTATACTTATATTTTTACAAATTAATAAAACTTGCATAATACCCCTAAGAATTATATGTTTAGTGTGTTGCATGTTAGGAACATTGGTAAGAGTAAATATGCATTATTATGCCTTTGAACATGGTGTGTTTTGTTGCAAGAAGAACATTATGTTAGAGGGGTGGATCAACCGTGTGTGATGTCTTGGGTATCGACCTTATCTTCTTCCCTAAGTAAGTAATGGGTTAGTAATCTAAATAAGGTGCAAGTAAGTCCTACGTATTATTGGTGTGTGTTTTTCTTTATGATATTCAATGAATGGAGGCTTTAGACATGCAAGCTTTGAGTTGTAATGTAACACATATTAGGTTGGAGTCACATGGATGTGTTGCTTGAGACAATGAATTACATCTTGTGTGTTGTGATTATTCTACCTTGGCTTTGAAATAGGTAGGTATGTGGATACTAATATATTAGTGTTTGAAGACCCATTTCATGCTCTTGCCTGGTGCACCTTGTCAGTATGATTTGGAATGATGGTAATGTTGGTTTACAGTTTTTGCCACCTAACTCTACATTCTCATGCCCACATAAGTGAAAAATGTACCAAGAATTGAATCAGTTGTAATGATATTTTACAACGATTCTCTTCTTATTTAACAAGGTGCAGCTACATTGTTATGATATCCAATGAATTGCTTTTAACCAGAAAGCAAAGAAAAAGGTGGTGCTTTTAACCAGAAAGCATAAATTGAAAATTACTAAAGGATAAGAAAGTCTCTCAATTGATGATTGCCACATCAACATCTAATTCATCTTCCTTGTGTGCCACTTCCTTTTCTTTGGTTTGTCCATCTCCAGCTCCTAAATATGCTTGTACCGTTTGAGTTGCATGTGCCCTTAGTTTTTCCTTATATGCCTAGTACCTACTGATGATTGGTGACAATGCCATGTTGTTTGGACTTTTGATCATGCTAACTCAAAGATTCCTCTTACTTATCATTCTGTTAGCATGAGTCACCCTTTGATACATATTGAATCTAGCCCACTTTTGAGCATTTTGATGTAGGTGGTTGTCCTTGCAAGCTTTCCAATTGAATCACCTGTGACAATATCATAGTTCATCATTTCTTCAGTTACCATTTTCTTAAAAAAAATTTTGATCTCCTTGACCTCAAGCAACTTATCTTCATCATCCCTGATGGCTGATAGCTCTAGAATCGAAAAATTTCTTTTGAGATCCCTTAGTTGTGAGTAATAAAGGGCAAGGGTATTTCTCATCTCTTCTTCAACTACTCCCATGACATATAATTTCCATTCAACCATACCCACCCACAAAGTAGAATCCATTTTCTTAGGATCATTTAAAACCTTTTCAAGCACTAGAATATTAACATCCATATTGACCAAATCTTGTACTTCTTTGGAAACTAAGGAAAGGCTACAATTATTTTTCTTGATATTCTAAAAATCAACTATCATGGTCTCCCTCTTGCTAGAAATAGAGTCAAATAACTTAACATCTTCCTCTCTATATATATGAGGCCATCTAAAGTTTCTTTTTCTATCCACTATTGTACAACACCACTCAAAGCTTGGGATTGTTTGATTTGTTGCAAGAGGTTGGGATCAAGACCATTTACACTTATGTCGGGCAATGCATCTATTGTCTGAGTAGTAATCTTCAAAATGGATTGAATAAAGAGAGTCAAATAACTTATTTGTGCTTGTATTTTGGCGTTTTCCTACTATTCCTTTTTTATTCTTTTAGATAAAACACCAACTAAAAATTTTGCATGATAAATTTCTCCCTCGACAGTTGAGGGTCCCATGTCTACTTGACTATAATTGAAATCAGCCTTTGTTACCTCATCTTCATTCTTATTATCTACAATGTCGGTAATCTCCAAAATGTGATGCCCTATGGAAGGGTCAGCCACCATCCTTAACATTATCTGCACCCATTTAGGTTTAGGCATTTCCTGTAGAAGCTTAGCCACAATGTCAATGTTGGTGTCTATCATAGGAGTGTATCATTTCTTTTTCTCACTTGCTTTCCTCAGCCAAGCAGGGGAGGAAGAAGAGGCATTAATATTATCAACCACATTCATAATTATACCATCCGAATGCACAGGTGGGGAATTGTCCTCCAGAGGAATGTTCAAACTAGGGGAATTTGGATTACTCAACAAAGACTAAAGCATATTATCTTCTCCAAGATGATTGAAAATTAAAGAATCACTATCATTTACAAGGGGATTCAAAGGGGGCACATGGTCTTCTTGTGGTGGCAAAGCATCCAATCTATTATTACTTACCATAGGTTGGTTATCCTACTCACATGCAGTCTTCAACTTCTTGAGAAGCTCAGGTTGCTTAACATCTCTACCTGATTGTGAGCCAACTATTTGAAGAGTTGGGTCCAAACTAGATGATCTCTTGGGAGCATGAGTGGTCTGAGACCTATTTTATTCTTAAGAAAATGATTCTCTCAGAGTTTAGAATCCGCCTATTCTCTTAATTTTCCATTTAACCATTTTTCTGTTCTCCTCAATACATGCAAAGAGTGAACCATAACATTACTGATTTCTTTTTCTGACCATCTTACCAGAGGCAGAGGTTGCAGAGAGGCATTTTGATAACCTTCATCTAGAATACTTGAATTGTCATCGACCATCTTAGGAATCTGCATTGGCAATTCAAAGGCATGGACTTGGTCGATAGTTAACCACATCCAGCTTCTCCTTTGCACCTCTCTCTCATCCAAACAATCTTCCCAAAAATCCTTGAGTTGAGGTTTGTGCAAGTAAGAACCACCACCGTGCATATTCCTCGTCACAAAAATTTTACTGTCAAAAGCTACTCATGTAGGCAGCTTGTGAAAATTGTATTTTGCTAGTAGCTTTTCCACACTTTTTTGCGCTATCATTACTTTTGCATGAATAAAATGAAAGAATCACAGGAAATGAATACCCCTTCTTTTTCATAGCATGGTATTTTGTATTTACAACTACCATCTGATGGCACACTTCGAAAAACACAATTAAATTTGATGGCTACCTCAACAGTTTTAATGGGAAATTTTTGTAACCCCCTATTCTCAGGTAAGAGAAACGATCGAATTATATGTAGAAGCTTCTAAGATTCATGACCAGGGAAACCACTTCTGTAGAAAACCTCCTTTCTAATGCACCTTTGATTTTCTTTGTAAGCAACATGAGGATGGTGTCATTTACCCTACGAAAGTCCTGTTGGAACTAGACAACTAAGAGGGGGGGTGAATCAGTTGTCCCACAATAAAGACTTTTCTATTTTTAATCTTCTTTATTATGTTACTATCAGATTAGTGATGTAAACATTAAATCATAGATCAACAACATAAGAGTAGAAACATAATCAACACATTTGACGCCACGATTTTGACGTGGAAACTTGGTTAAGGGAAAACCCACGGTGGAGGTTAAACCACAAAATGCATACCTTGTTAAAAGTACTTAGTAAAATGGAAGGCACATGCCTTCAGGCACACTGCCCAAAGCTCACTTCTCAAAAGAGAGGCTCACTGCCTACAAAATTTATTTAGAAAGAAATAAATGAGAAATAACATATATTTCATGCCTGATTCAGTTTCAATGAATGCTCAAGAACTTTTACTCTACGCTAAATTCTTCTTCACACTCTATACTGCTCTTGCTCCTTTTCTTCTCTACTCTGCTCCTAATCCTTTTTTTAGATTTATCTATTTTTCACAAGGATGATTTCAATACCTCTTCAACAAGTATTTATATACTTCATCAACCTTGGAATGATCAACAAGGTTGGCTAACCTTGACACGGATCATCACACTATTGGCCAAACACAATTGAGACTTGAATCTTCTTCTACAACCACTCCATGCCTCATAAAAATACTCTAAGGCATCTGCAATAGGCTAGGAACATCCGGTCGGCCAAGGTTGGGAAGAACGTCAACCTCAAAGAGAAAATCTTCAATAAACAAGCTCAACCTTCAATGCAGACCTCTAACATAGTAGCCATATGATCTAGAGACCTCCTCAAGCACATTGAATTCACCAATAACATTCATTCTAAACCAAATTATTAGAAGCATTTGAATCTTCCTCTGGAACCTCAAGAACATTCTCTGCCATGACTGTCAAACTAGAAGGATAGCTTGTAGAGCTCCAAACCACAAACCATTGGTGTTGATGATACACATTGACTTTCCAAACATGCCTTCAAATCCACATATCACAATTTTATATTACCAGAGCAATCCAGACCTCTTTCCTGTCACTTTGTCTTTCCTTAGTATTGCAGTCCCTGTTTCTACTCAAATGGATATAACTCCTTCAAATCTTCATGTGGATTTATCAAATCTTAACTGGAGAAATATCTGGCAATCCTCTACATAGCCACATAATTCATATGCATTGATTGTCATTAATTTTCTCAATATCCTCAACAGTTTGGTCTTCTATGCAGACAACAAAATTGACACCAATGGCAACAAGGATATGTTGATATCAATGACAACCCACTTAGGCACATATTTGCAACAATCTCCCCTTTGTCATTGATGGCAACATATGATGTGAAAAATGGAATCTAACCATCAATGCAAGAACTTCTCCCCCTTTCTCTTTTCACTTCTGCAACTATTTTCTTTATTGCTCCCCCTTACATCAGCAACTAGTTTTTCACATGACTTCTCTCCCCCTTTGACATCAATGGCAAAGGGCACATATTTGCTATCTTTACTCCCTTTTTCCTTTAGACTGGTCCCAAAATTTGCATATTGAATACTCCCCCTTTGAGTAGTACCTGCTTAACATCAATCCGGATCACAAGATACGAATGTGAATTCCACCGGACTGATGCACCTTAGTGCATCTTAGTTCTGCTCAGGAGGGGTAATAACCCCTAACTTCTCTCTAAGATACTCAAAAGTATCCTTGGGAAGAGGCTTAGTGAAGATGTCTACAATCTGATCTTTAGAAGGCACAAACTCTAACTTGACTTCATTCTCATTTACTTTCTCTCTCAAGAAATGAAACTTGATAGATATATGCTTTGTCTTTGAATGTAATACCAGATTCTTTGAGATGCATATTACACTAGAACTATCACAAAAAATTGTGATTGGCTCCTCGAACACAATTATGCAATTATTTGCTGCTGCTATGTACTCTACTTCTGTAGTAGACAAAGATAGTGTCTCTTACTTTTTGCTTATCCAAGAGACCAATCTTCTCCCCAAGAAGAATGCACCACCACTAGTACTTTTTCTATCATCCATATCTCTTGCCCAATCAACATTTGTATATGCATATAGAGTGAAGTTATTGTCCTTTGGATACCACAGTCCATAATCAATTGTCCCCTTGAGATATCTAAAAATTCTTCTAACTGCCATAACATGGGATTATTTTGGATCAGCTTGAAATTTGGCAACAAGTCCAACTGCATTCATGATGTCAGGTCTGGTCTGAGTTAGATAAAGTAATCCTCCAATCATTGATCTATATCTTTTTTTATTTTCTTTAGGAGGGTCATCATCTTTTCTTAGCTTGCATCTGGTTACCATGGGTGTACTTACTAGCTTTGAGTCCTCCACTCCAAATTTCTTTAGCAATTCTTTTACATACTTGGATTGAGATATGAAGATACCTTTATCTGATTGAACAATTTGTAGACCTAGGAAGAAATTCATCTCACCAAACATTGACATCTCAAAATTAGTTTTCATCTGATCAGCAAATGCTTTATACATGCATTCATTTCCACCAAAAATGATATCATCAACAAAAACTTCAACAATTAGAATGTCCTCATGATCAATTTTGAAGTAGAGATTACTATCAGCAGTACCTTTGCTAAATCCTAGCTTAAGAAAGTGCTTATCCAATCTGGCATATTAGGCTCTTGGAGCTTGCTTGAGTCCATACAAGGCTTTTCTCAATCAACAAACCATATCTCCCTGATCAGACAACTGAAATCCTTCCAGTTGCTCAATGTAGACTTCTTCCTCCAAATCTCCATTCAGAAATGCTGATTTCACATCCATTTGATATACTTTAAAATCTTTGAAGGTAGCAAATGTAAGAAATAATCTAACTGCCTCTATCCTTGCCACCAGAGAAAAAGTTTCTTCAAAATCAATTCCTTCCACTTGAGAGTAGCCTTTACATACCAACCTTGCCTTATTCCTCACTACCTCGCCATCTTCATTCAATTTATTCCAGAAGACCCATTTGGTTCCAATCATATTTTTGTCTTCAGGTCTAGGAACTAGATCCCATGTGTGATTCTTTTCAATTTGCATCAATTCCTCTTCCATTGCTTTGACCTAGTTTTCATCATTGCTAGCTTCACTTACTGATTTAGGTTCAATCCTTGAAATCAAATAAATCTCCTCTTGATCTTCAGACATTTTTCTCCTAGTTCAAACACCTTTACTCTTATCTCCTATGATCTAATCTTTAGGATGATTGAACCTTACATACCTGGGAGTTTTGGAGATGGTTTGAGCTTCTATTTCTTGAACTTGTTCCTCATCATCTGTGTTAACTTCTAGAGTTACCGGTTCAACCTGAATCTGAGTCTAAACTTGAACTTGCCTTCCTTGATTTTGAGTTTCATCTTGATCATCTAAATCATATTCAGAGTACCTGGAATGTCCTTCTTTGCTTTCATCAACTTTAACATTCGCACTTTCAACAATCTTCTTCAATCTTTTATTGAAGCACCGGTAGGCCTTACTTTGAGTTGAGTATCCCAAATATATTCCTTCACCATTTCTTGCCTCAAACTTACTTAAATCCTCATCTCTTTTGATATAACATTTACTACCAAAGACTCTGAAGTATCTCACAGTAGGAGGATGACCAAACCAAAGTTCATAAGGAGTCTTACCAGAATTTCTTTAGATCCACCCGGTTAAGAGTGTAGACAGTAATACTCACGGCTTCTCTCCAATAAACTTGAGGAACATTTGTTTCCATCATCATGGTTCTGGAAACTTCTTGAATGGTCTGGTTCTTTCTTTCTACAACTCCATTTTGCAGAGGAGTCCTAGGAGCAGATAAATATCTTTTTATTCCATGCTTTTCACAGAAAGCATCAAACTCACTGGAGCTAAATTCTCCACCTCTGTCAGATCTCAGACATTTTAATTTCCCACCAATCTCATTTTCAACCATCATCTTGAACACCTTAAACTTGTCAAGGGCTTCTAATTTTTCTTTTAGAAAAGTAACCCACATCATCCGGGAGTAATCATCAATTAACAACATAAAATATTTGTCTCCTTGCACACTCCTAATTCTAGCAGGACCACAGACATCAGTATGTACCAGTTCCAATCTCTCACTTGAACCTTGTTCCTTACTCTTGAATGAAATTTTGTTCTATTTGCCCAACTGACACTCTCTACATATGTTATTAGGTTTCACAAGTCTTGGAAGATCTCTTACAGCTTGAGTGGAACTTATTTTGACAAAGTTGTCAAAATTCACATGACACATCCTCTTGTGAGGGGGGAAATGAGGTGTGTTAGTCAAATTAATGAAAACATATAAACCCAAACACCAATGGAAGTTGAAAGCAAAGAAGAATTAAACCAACACAAGTAAGAACATACTTACAAACTCCTTTTACCTGTCATTTTCCCTTGTTTGCCTATCTTTCTTTGATCTTGATTGTGAAGCCCTCAGAAGCTTTCCTTGCTTGCTTGCTTGTTGAAGATGACAAAGGAAGAATGGCTTTTGATATGTGTTGTGTTGAATGTGAGCTTCAACAAATGATAATAGAGGACACTTGAAAATGGAATGGAGAAGAGAGAATGAGAGAAATTTTGGTATAGTGATTGTGCAAGATGAAGTTCCGCTCCCTTTCCTAGAGGAAATTGGGCATGGATTTGATGCAAGAATGAATGTCCTTCTTTTTCCAAATTGCTTAGAGAAGGGTCTTATTTATAGATTTTCTGAAAAAGGAATGGAGGGTGAGGATCAAAAGATGAGATCAATGGCTCTCATTTTTTGTGAATCTTTAATTCATAATGGATGAATTAAAAATTTTTTATTTGAGAATAGTGGATTATGACAATTGAATTAAATATTCAATTGACAAAGGCTAGTGGGGAACATTGAATTTAAATATTCAATTGGTGAAGGCTAGTGGGGAACATTGAATTAAATATTCAATTGGTGAAGGCTAGTGGGGAACATTGAATTTAAATATTCAATTGGTGAAGGCTAGTGGGGAACATTGAATTAAATATTCAATTGAGTGGAGGATAATTGAATTAAAGATTTATTTTGGAAAATGGAGGATATTAGCTAATTAAATATTAAGAATATTTAATTATATGTGCAATATGGTGAGGTGGAAGAGATGAGGTGTATTGATGAGGTGGATTTTGGACTTTAGACATTAGAAGAATTTAGGGAAATGTGAGACATTAGAAGAATTTAGGGAATTAATTAAACAAAATGACTTTATTTAATTATGGGATAATGAGTTAATTAAATAAATGTATAACATTTATTTAACTGCAGAAGAAAATAGGAATTTAAGATAAATATTAAAATATTTACTTAATTCGACCCGAGCCAATTTTAGGTGTATACACCTCCTATGCCATAGACAACTTTGATCTGTCTGAGAAATCAAACAACTTTTCCTAGAACCACTTAAGTGAAAGATTTTACTTCTGGTTTGAGTACCAGATGCAATTTCAGTTCCGGAGCTTTCCAAGATTCTGCATTTACCATCCTTGAACCGAAGATCATAACCCTTGTCAACCAGTTGTCCAACACTGAGAAGATTATGTTTCAGTCCTTCCACATACAGAACATCATTGGTGCTATTCTTACCATCAAAAGAGATGGATCCTCTACCACGAATTCTACCAGCTGAGTTATCTCCAAATTTCACAAGTCCTCCTTCATAGTTTTTAAAATTCACAAACTTACTCTTGTCACCAGTAATATGATGAGAACATCCACTATCAAGCACCCATTTATCCTTTTCAATAACTTGAGCATCCAAGGTACTTTCCACATTTTCACAGCTAGTAGATTCAATAGACACTAAATATTCTTCTTTGATAGCAATAAACACCCAATCATTTTTAGATGAGCCTCCGTGATCATATTCATCATCTATTACCCCTTCTTCTCCATTTTCTTGGACATAGTAACATTTCTTTTTGACCTTTATACCTATTAGGGTTTGGTTTTGAAAACCTTTCCAGACATCTTGAGGCAAAATGACCAATCTTATTACAAGAAAAACATTTGAGTGGTAATTTTCCTTCATACTTAAAGGATCCTCTTGGCATTCTTCTAGAAATAAGAGCTTCAAGATCTGCTATTTGTATTTCAACATCTTCAAGATCTTTTCTTGTCTTCATAAATCCATTTGATCTTGCGGAGGAACTTTCACTTGGATCACATCTTTGTTTTCCATACACACTGGCCTTAAATGTAGATTCAAACTTGGGAAGAGAATCACAAAACTCACTTAATTCAAAAGTTGAAATCTTGCCAACCAGATGATCTCTTGGAACATCTGAGACTGTCCCAATCTCTTCTATAGCTGCAACCTTATGTTTGTATGAATTCGGTAAAGATTTGAGTACTTTTGATACAATTTCTAATTCTTCCAAAGTTTCACTAGCACACCTGATGCCTCACACAAGTTCATTTATCTTTTGCATGTAGATTGTGATGTTTTCATCTTCTCTCATCCTCATAGTTTTAAATTTTCCTCTCAGACTTTGTAGCTTTGCACATTTGACATATTTGTCACCTTCATATAGATACTCCAACTTTTTCCAGATTTCATAAGCAGTTTTTAAACCAAAGACATTTGCCATCTCTGAATCAGTCAGGGCACTCAACAAGGCTTCTTTAGCTTGAAGATTATTTTCAGCATCTTTGATTTGATCAGGAGTTGAATGATCTTTCTCTAGAGGTTTATACTCAACACTGGTTATTGCCCAATAAGCACCGCCCATGCATTGAAAATGACACTCCATGTGATTTTTCCAAATAGAATAATTTGTTCCATCAAATCTTGGAGTATCCTTCTTGTAGGTTGACATCTTGGATCTCCTCAAGCAGTTAGGCTTTTATGAGAGGATCTAGCTCTAATACCAATTGTTGGAACTAGACAACTGAGAGGGGGGGCTGAATCAGTTGTCCTACAATAAAGACTTTTCTATTTTTAATCTACTTTATTATGTCACTATCGTATTAGTGATGTAAACATTAAAGCATAGATCAACAACATAAGAGCAGAAACATAATCAACACATTTGAGACCAAGATTTTGATGTGGAAACCCAGTTAAGGGAAAAACCACGGTGGGGGCTAACCCACACAATGCGTACCTTGTTAAAAGTACTTAGTAAAATAGAAGGCACCTGCCTTCAGGCACACTGCTCAGAGCTCACTGTTCAAAAGAGAGGCTCACTGCCTATAGAATTTATTTAAAAAGAAATAACTAAGAAATAACATCAATTTCATGCCTGATTCAGTTTTAATGAATGCTTAAGAACTTTCTCTCTGCCCTAAATTCTTCTTCACACTTTATATTGCTCTCGCTCCTTTTCTTCTCTGCTCTACTCCTGATCCTTTCTTTGGATTTATCTATTTTTCACAAGGATGATTTCAATACCTCTTCAACAAGTATTTATATACTTCATCAACCTTGGAATGATCAACAAGGTCGGCTAACCTTGATGCGTATCATCACATTGTCAGCCAAACATAATTGAGACTTGAATCTTCTTCTACAACCACTCCATGCTTCATAAAAATACTCTAAGGCATCCACAACAGGCTAGGAACATCTGGTCGGCCAAGGCTAGGAAGAACATCAACCTCAAAGAGAAAATCTTCAATCAACAAGCTCAACCTTCAATGCAGACCTCTAACATAGTAGCCATATTATCCAGAGACCTCCACAAGCACATTGAATTCACCAACAACATTCATTCTAAACCAAATTATCAGAAGCATTTGAATCTTCCTCTAGAACCTCAAGAACACTCTCTGCCATGACTGTCAAACTAGAAGGATATCTTGCGGACCTCCAAACCATGAACCACTAGTGTTGATACATATTTACTTCCCAAACATGCCTTCAAATATGTAGATCACAATTTTACATTACCAGAGCAATCCGGACCTCTTTCCTATCACTCTGTCTTTCTTGAGTATTGTAGGAACTAGTTCTACTCAGATGGCCATAACTCCTTCAAATCTTCATGCGGATTTCTCAAATCTTAACTAGGGCAATCTCTGACAATCCTCTACATAGCCACATGATCTGCATGCATTGATTGTCATTAATTTTCTCAATATCTTCAACAGTTCGGTCTTTTATGCAGACAACAAAATTAACACCAATGGCAACAAGGATGTGTTGACATTAATGACAACCCACTTAGGCACATATTTGCAACAAGTCCTTCATACCAAAACTTCTTTACAATTGAGGAAAAATTCAATACACAGGTGTATCTGGGGTGGGAGCTCCTTGAGCTCTTAAACTGGGCTAGACAACCTCTTTGTTAGCCAACACATATATCAATAGAGAACACATATGAAAGCTCACTTTTTGTGTAAAAATACCAATTGCTCATGCATGCTTTCACTAATTAACTTTGCCCAATCTATGTGATGATCCCCACAAATGAGCAGAATGAACTGACACATCCAACACTTAAAAGAATTAGAATCAGGGCTATTGACAACGCAATGGAACAAGGTGATCATATCAAAAATTTCTTCTTTAAGGTGGCTTCTTTTCAGATTGGTGGGAAGTCTAGATTTTCCCTTCTTCTCTACCTCCAACCAAGTCTTGGCGATATGACTCTGGCACCAATCTTTCTTTTCACGGTAGAATCCCCAACCAGAGGAAATAGAAACATCAACAATTTCCTCATAATCATCAAATTTTAAGGCAAGAGCAATGGATCCTATATCAATCTTAGCCACAATAGAGCCATTTGTAGCTTGTATTTCTTGTGAATCTAGAAAATAATTATTTACACATGTAACCACCAAATCAGGACAATGCATAGCAGGTGGGAAACCCCCAGCTCAATCTAGACCACTACTCACAATCATCCCAGCTAAAGATTTTTGGCCTTTAGGCTGCATTCTCCTCCAAAAATCTTCTAAGTCAATGTGGCCAAGCTTCATGTCTCTCACATTCGACAAATCATTCTCAATAATAGGAACCATGGGAGCCCCTTGAAACTTAATTTTTTTTTAAACTAACTTAAGAATCCAAAAAGCCAAGGACTTGGAAACATTCAAGGACACAGCAGAGGTCCACAATACATTCATAGGGGAAACACTATACAGATTCATGAAAAAGATGCTATCCTTCCACCTAGTAAATTTTATACTTGTACAATAAGAGAGAGAGAAAATGAAAAAGAGTAGGCAAATTGGGCTAACCTGTAACCAAGAAATATTGCGAATCCTTCATGAGAGGTGAACTGGTAGCTCTTCGTACTGTATCTTCTTCACAATATTATGATAGATTTCTTCACAGGGTGGCCGATATATTTAAATTCTGTAGATCATACTTCATTAATTCTCTCATAAATTCCATTTATTACTCGCGACGTATTATGCTTTGAAATTCATAAAATCTCCCCTTTGTTTTCCTCCAAAAAGAGTGCCACATATTTTCATGCATTCCAAAATTAATATGACTTGATAGGTGTTATTCCTCCATACCAAATACCAGTTGAGGAGGGGGGAAGAACAAACACGTTTAGTCGGCAAATCAGGAATTTGAAGAAATTTTGAACCACAAAGTTTGATGGTTCGAAAGTTTAAAGAACTTTAGACCTTCTAACAACGAAGACTTCATGTTAACATAGGAACACAAAACCAACGCGACGGACTCGAGGACTATAGCTTTTGTGACAAGTCGGGAAGTCAGGCAGTTCATGAACTTTTGAACCCATAGACTTAGGTTCAAAAACTTAAAGGATTTCTGACTTTGTGTGAAAATGACCAAGTAAAGATGTGGCTTTGGAAAAGAAAATGAATAGTGACAAATAAAGAATGGAAAATACTCAAAACATGAATGCTTTAGAAAATTCAAAAAATGGGGTAATGGGTAGATAGATAAAAAAACCTTTTTGTTAACATATGCACCTTGTAATTCCTTCCAACACTATGGTACGATGCCATCTCTTAGAGGCTAAGAACATGGATGGTACATCATCCTACAACCTGGTTCAATTGCAAGTTGGGATCAACTTGGTGATCTTCTCTTCAAGCAATTTCAAGAGAATGTAGATACAAGCTCTCTTCTTTAGTATTTCATGGAGATCAAAAGGTCTCCTAAAGAATGCATGCATGAATTCATCTCATGGTTTGACAAGGCTTGGAAGAGATTCCCTATCAATGTCTGGCCACCTCCAAGTTTTACATTTGTATATTTTCTAAAGGATTTCAATTTTAAAATTTCTATCATGGCTCATATTATAGGAGGTCAAACCCTTCCTAAATTATATGATTTGACCATCAGAGATGAGAAAAACCTCATAGATATAGGAAAGTTGCCTCCCATACCTATGCATTCTTTATATCATTTAGAAAGTACTTCTTTTGAAGATGTCCAAAATATTCAGATGCATACTTTAAACTCACCACCCACCCTCTCGATTGAAATGGTCAAGTGTGATGAGATGAGTGGAGTAAAATATTTGATGAAACATATCTCTTGTGATCTCATCTAACTAAAAAATCAGCCCATTAGATCAAGTGGACAAGCATTTATGCCTTCAGACATTCTAGAACAATTACCTTGGTTGTCTTCTATTGTTAAAATTCCATCTTCTCATATGTGGAAAATGTAAACCATTATGTTGACAAACATATTTCATGTTGCTCTTCAATCCCAGTACTCCCCAAGCCCAAATTTAAGCAATCTAATATTGGAGAAAAAGTTTTCTGTCATGTAGACATGATGGCCAACCATGATGGGCACAAGGGTGTCAAAAATCAATAAGATGAACAACAATTTTCTACTATTCATACAACTTTTTAAGAAAAAAAGAGCATCACATGCATGCAAAATGTATCAAATCAATCTCTTGCATTTTAGTTCATTTGGATCTTTTTATGATACTTGTTATAAGAAGAATGAAAGGGAATTACAATTATCAATGGCACAAATCTTCAATTATAAAGAGAAGACATAAAGGAATTTTGTGTGGAGAAGAAATCAAGTTTAGAAAATTTCATAAATGAGGATGATATGGATAGTTTCTTGGTTGTAATATAAAATGATCATGTAAATTTCACATAGAAGGATGTTCCATTATTTGATTCTAAGGAAAAAAATGGCAAGAGATCATTAATGATCCTGTAGATGATGAGGAGGCTAATATTTTTGAAGATTTTACTAATTTTAAAGAAGAGGACACCAATGATATTACAAATAAATATTTGCATCTTGATGAAGAAGAGTATGTGTACATGCATAAAGGTGAAGAGAATTTTGAAGAGGAAGATTTTGGGCTCAATTTGGACTCCTTGTTTGAAGATTTTAATAATCATTCATCTCTCGTTTCACATGGTGGATCAAAGGAAAATGGTAAGTGTGAGTTTTATGATGTGCATTTTGATGCAAAAGATCTTGAAGCATCAAATCAAAACCATGATCTATGCATTTTTAGTATGCATACAAAGAGGTCACGAACTATCATTAGGAGCAAAGTTAATGTTAAGCATAATCTTGACATTTTCTTGAGCCACATGGATCATGAAGAGCATGAAGTGGATGTGATCACTTTCATGAAGTCACCCATGCTTGGTGGCAAGTAAGAGTATGCTCCTCCTCAGATCATCACTCCTCCTCTATTTCATCCAAATGGGGAAGAGAACTCTATTGCAAGTATGGGCCTAACCGATGTTGTCATTGATGTCAACATACTTCTGTTGCATTAATGATAAGGATTTGATGAGCTGTGAACTGAGGATATTGAGAAAATTAGTCTCAATCAGGAACAGTGAAGAATAGTGATGACAGTAAGGCAAAAGTCCAAGACAGGATGAGGATCAAAGGATGTGGATTAAAGGGTTTGTAGATATGTGTCTTAAGGTGGTCCAGTAGAGATTTCAGAGGTACACATGAAGATATGAAGAAGTTGTGGCTGCTCAAGTAAAACCAGTTCTAGTAGGTGTTCAGAGGTAACAAAGTGTAACAAGAAAGGTCTAGTGAGATCCAGAAATGAAGTTTCCTATTCTATGGATTTAAGGGAGTGCTAAGGAAGTCTTTGTGGTGTATCAACTCTATTGGTTCATGGTTTGAAGGTCTGCAAGCATCTATTCCTTTGTGACAGTTATGACAAACTGTGTTCTTGAGGTTCCGGATGAAGGAGAGAAGGATTTTAGTAAGTAGAAGAAGTGTGGATGTTCTTGGTGATTTAGGCAAGCTTGTGGAGGTCTTTGGATCGTGTCTAGTTCATGTTGGTGGTCTGCATTGAAGTTGGAGCTCACAATTGAAGAGTAACTTCTGTATGATGGTGTTCTTCTTGTGACAGGCTGATCCGATGAGTTATGCATCTATCGGATGATCTTATGAATGTTTGCCAACTTAGATGATCATTCCTAAGTTGATGCCTTCTATAAAATAAGGGATTGCAAAGTTAGTTTGAACTCACCTTTTTGTGTGGAGATGAGGGTGTGGTAGCGAAGAGTAGAGCGAAAAGCAGAGCAGAAGTATTGAGCTTAATGGAACTAATTCAAGCATGGTGAAGATGCTATTCTCTAGTTCATGTATGTGATACTTATTTCTTTGTAGACAGTGTGTCTCTTGTAGGCAGTCAGCCTCTTGTGAGTAGTGTGCTCGAGCAATGAGCCCTAATTGGCATGTGCCATTTTGTTCTTTCTATTCTTCTAACAGAGAATACATTCTTGGGTTAATCACCCCCGCGGTTTTCCCCTTAACCAGGTTTTTCATGTCAAAATCTTGGTGTCTTATGTGTTGATGAATTTCTGCTTTTGATTTGAATGCATTATGTTTCATATTTATAATACTGCTATTCACTAAGAGGATTTAAGTGTGTAAATTGAAGAAAGTTTCGCACAACTGATTCACCCCCCTCTTAGTTGTGTGCCCTAAGTCTAACAATTGGTATCAGAGCTAAGTTCCTCTAAAAGGAGCTTAACTGCTTGAGGAGATCCAGGATGTCATCTTATAAGAAGGATAGTCCAAAGTTTGATGGAACCAACTTTGCTCTTTGGAAAGGTCACATGAAATGTCACTTGCAGTGTATGGGAATGGCATACTGGTCCATGGTTACAAAATAGTATGTACCTCCACAGAGTGGTCTGACAAACCTAAATGAAATCACAAATGCTAAAAACAATCTGCGGACCAAAGAGGCTCTTCTAAGCGTATTATCTGACTCAGAGCTCTCAAATGTTATTGACCTACCAACTGCCTTTGAGATTTGGAATAAACTAGAACTTTTTCATGAAGGAGACCTGTATGTTAAATGTGCAAGGTTACAGAGTCTAAAAGGGAAATTTGAAAAACTAAAGATGAGAGATGATGAAAATATTACTACTTTTATGCCAAGAGTGAATGAGATGGTTTGTGGAATTAGAAATGTTGGTGGAGTCTTGGATGAAAATGAGATTGTTGGTAAAATTCTCAGATCCCTTCCTGCTTCTTACAAAATCAAGGTTGCTGCCATTGAAGAATTCAGAGCCCATACCACTATCACAAGAGATCAATTGGCTGGGAAATTGGCTACATTTGAGATGATAAAGTTTGGAGATGACCCCCCCAAGACTAAATCTGCATTGAAAGCCAGTGCCTCTGTTAAAGGTAAACAAAGGTTTGATTCGGGAGAGAACTCTTCAAGGAAATTGTCATGGTATGAAAAAGCAAGAAAAGATCTGGAAGAAGAAGAAGTAGAAACTGCTCAACTTGAAGCCCTTATTGCAAAGGGACTGCCAAGAGGATTCGGTAAGTATGAAGGAAAATTACCTTTTACGTGCTTTAACTGCAATAAGATTGGTCATTTTGCCTCAAGGTGTCTGGAAATATTTTCAAGGCAAAATCCTAACAAGCCAAGGTTCCAAAAGAACTGCTATTATGTACATGAAGATGATGATAATGGAGTAATAGATGATGAATCAGAGATAGGAAACAAATTTGGAAATGAATGGGTTTTCATTGCCATCAAGGAAGAAGATCCAATGTCCTCTGTATCTGTCAATCTTATGTCTGTGGAAAGAGCTCTAGTTGCCCAAATTGAAGAGAAGGATGATTGGGTCATTGACAGTGGATGCTCTCACCATATGACAGGTGACAAAAATAAGTTTGTAGATTTGGAAAGGTATGAAGGAGGAGTGGTAAAGTTTGGTGACAATTTTGCTGGTAGAATCAGAGGAAGAGGAACTATTTCTTTTGATGGAAGAAACAAAACTAGTAATGTACTATATGTTGAAGGTTTGAAGCACAATCTTCTCAGTGTTGGACAGTTGGTGGACAAAGGCTATGATCTCCTATTCAAGGATGGAAAATGCAAAATATTTGAAAGTTCTGAAACATAGATTGCATCTGGTACTCAAACTAAAGGTAATATCTTCCACTAGGGTGGTACTGGTAAAAGTTTCTTATTTGTTCAAGTTGATCAGAGTTGGTTATGGCATAGGAGAATGTATCATGTGAATTTTGATAATATCATCAAGATAAGTAATACTCAGGCTATAAGAGATCTTCCAAAATTGGTGAAACCTACTAATAGCTTGTGTAAAGAATGTCAGTTGGGTAAGCTGAGAAGAATCACATTCAAGAGTAAGGAACTATCTTCTACCAAATTATTGAACTTAGTTCATACTGACCTTTGTGGCCCATCACGAATCAGGAGTATGCAAGGTGATAGATACTTCATGTCACTAATTGATGACTATTCCCGGATGATGTGGGTAACTTTTCTGAAAGAGAAATCAAAAGCTTTTGAGAAATTCAAAATATTCAAGGCTATGGTAGAGAATGAAACTAGACTGAAGTTGAAATGTCTGAGGTCTGATAGAGGTGGAGAATTCACATCCGGTGAGTTCATAGAGTTCTATGAGAAACATGGAATAAAGAGACAGTTGTCTGCTCCTAGGACTCCACAGCAGAATGGAGTAGTGGAAAGAAAGAACCGGACTATATACGAAGCTTCTAGGACCATGATGATGGAAGCTAATGTTCCTCATATCTATTGGAGAGAAGTTGTCAGCACTACAGTCTATACTCTCAATCGAGTTCAAATCAGAAGCAATACCGGTAAAACTCCTTATAAACTTTGGTTTGGCATCACTCCTATTGTAAGGTATTTCAGAGTTTTTGGTAGCAAATGTTACATTAAAAGAGATGAAGATCTAGGAAAGTTTGATGCTAGAAGTGATGAAGGAATATTCTTGGGTTACTCTACTCCAAGCAAAGCATACCGGTGCTATAACAAAAGACTAAGAAAGATGATAGAAAGTGCAAATGTGAAGGTTGATGAGGGAATTGAGAAACCCTCAAGGTTTTATGAATATGATGAAGATGATCAGAATGGTGTTCTGACTCAAGGAGCCCAAGCCTCATCTGTTAGTCAGATTCAAGCTAATCTGGTAAACCAGCAAGAAGAAATGAGTCTCAATGAGCCTGATCAAGAATCAGAAGTACAAGAAATTCCTAAAGTTCCCAGGTATGTAAGACTGAACCACTCTAAAGATCAGATCATAGGTGATAAAAGCAAAGGAGTACTAACAAGAAGGAGAATTGCTCAAGATTCAGAAGAGTATTGTTTGATTTCAAAGATTGAACCTAAGACAGTGAATGAAGCTTGAAATGATGAAAACTGGACTAAAGCAATGGAGGAAGAGTTGGTGCAAATAGAGAAAAATCACACTTGGGATATTGTTCCCAGACCTAGAAACAAGAATGTGATTGGAACCAAATGGGTCTTCCAGAACAAACTAAATGAAGTTGGTGAAGTAATTAGAAATAAAGCTAGATTGGTCTGTAAGGGCTACTCTCAAATAGAAGGAATTGATTTTGAAGAAAAATTTGCTCCGGTGGCAAGAATTGAAGTAGTTAGATTATTTCTTGCCTTTGCTGCCTTCAAGGATTTCAAAGTATATCAGATGGATGTCAAGTCTGCCTTTCTAAATGGTGACTTGGAAGAAGAAGTGTATATAGAGCAACCGGATGGATTTCAGTTGTCTGATCATGGTGATATGGTCTACAAGTTGAAGAAGGCACTATATGGATTAAAGCAAGCCCCAAGAGCTTGGTATGAAAGATTGGATAAGAATCTTTTGAAGATTGGTTTCAACAAAGGTGCTGCTGACAGTAACTGATATTTCAAAATTGATCATGAAAACATCTTGATTGTTGAAGTATTTGTTGATGATATCATATTTGGAGGAAGAGATAGTATGTGTAAAACTTTTGCAAATCAAATGAAAAGTGAGTTTGAGATGTCTATGCTTGGTGAAATGAATTTCTTCTTGGGTCTGCAAATTACTCAAACAAAGAAAGGAATCTTCATTTCTCAGACCAAATATGTGAAAGAATTGTTGAAGAAATTTGGGATGGAAGATTCAAAACCAATGAATACTCCCATGGCAACCAGATGTAAGTTGAGCAAAGATGATGACTCTCCTAAGGTAGACTAGACAAAGTACAGATCAATGATTGGAGGATTGTTATATCTCACTCAAACTAGACCAGATATTATGCAAGCTGTTGGTCTTGTTGCTAGATTCCAAGCCGATCCTAGAGAATCCCATGTCATGGCAATCAAGAGGATTTTTAGATATCTAAAAGGGACAGTTGAGTATGGTCTATGGTATTCTAGAGATCATGATTTCTCTCTTCATGCATATACAGATGCTGATTGGGTAGCAGATGTGGATGACCGGAAGAGTACTAGTGGTGGAGCATTCTTTTTGGGGAAGAGATTGGTCTCTTGGCTAAGCAAGAAACAAGAGGTAATATCTCTATCTACAACTAAAGCATAATATATTGCAGTAGTAGGTAGTTGCACTCAAGTTTTATGGATGAAGCAGATGCTAAGAGATATCAAAGTGGAGTATGAGGAACCTATCACAATCTTCTGTGATAATTCAAGTACTATAAGTATATCTAAGAATTCGGTGTTGCATTCAAAGACTAAGCATATGTCTGTCAAGTTTCACTTTCTGAGAGAGCAAGTGAACAAGGATGAAGTCAAATTGGAGTTTGTGTCATCCAAGGATCAGATTGCAGATATCTTTACTAAACCTCTACCTAAGGACTCTTTTGAGTATCTCAAGGAGAAGTTAGGGGTTATTGCCCCTCCAGTGATGAACTAAGGTGCACTAATGTGCATTAGTCTGGTGGGTATCACAGTCACATCTTGTGATACAGATTGATGTTGGGGAGCTGCTACTCAGGGGGAGCAGCAGGTATGATTCTGAAGTGGTGAAATTGCAAGTATATGCCCTTTGCCATTGATGTCAAAGGGGGAGAGAAGACATGTGAAAAACAAGTGGTTGCTAATCAAAGGGGGAGCAATAAAGGGAGAGAAGACATGTAAATGATTGCTGTTGATAGGGAGAGTTGTGACAGTAAGGAGAAGTTATTGTCTTGATGGTTTTTCACATCATATGTTGCCATCAATGACAAAGGGGGAGATTGTTGCAAGTATGGGCCTAACCGATGTTGTCATTGATGTCAACATACTTCTGTTGCATTAATGATAAGGATTTGACGAGCTGCAAACTAAGGATATTGAGAAAATTAGTCTCAATCAGGAACACTGAAGAATAGTGATGACAGTAAGGAAAAAGTCCAAGACAGGATGAGGATTAGAGGATGTGGATTAAAGGGTTTGTAGACATGTGTCTTAAGCTAGTCCAGTAGAGATTTCAGAGGTCTGCATGAAGATATGAAGAAGTTGTGGCCGCTCAAGTAAAACCAATTCTGGTAGGTGTTCAGAGGTAACAGAGTGTAACAAGAAAGGTTCAGTGAGATTCAGAAATGAAGTTTCCTATTCTACAGATTTAAGGGAGTGCTAAGGAAGTCGTTGTGGTGTATCAACTCTATTGGTTCGTGGTTTGAAGGTCTAAAAGCATCTATTCCTTTGTGATAGTTATGATAGACTATGTTCTTGAGGTTCCAGATGAAGGAGAGAAGGATTTCAGTAAATAGAAGAAGTGTAGATGTTCTTGGTGATTCAGGCAAGCTTGTGGAGGTCTTTGGATCTTGTCTAGTTCGTGTTGGTGGTCCGCATTGAAGTTGGAGCTCGATATTGAAGAGTAACTTCTATATGATGGTGTTCTTCTTGTGACAGTCCGACCAGATGAGTTATACATTTGTCAGATGATCTTATGAATGTTTGCTGACTTAGATGATCATTCCTAAGTTGGTGCCTTGTATAAAATAAGGGATTGCGAAGTAAGTTTGAACTCACCTTTTTGTGTGGAGATAAGGGTGTGGTAGTGAAGAGTAGAGTGAAAATCAAAGCAGAAGTAGTGAAGAGTAGGGTGTGCTTGGGTAGTGAGCCCTAATTGGCATGTTCCATTTTGTTCTTTCTATTCTTCTAACAGAGAATACATTCTTGGGTTAATCACCCCAGTTTTTCCCTTAACTGGGTTTTCCATGTCAAAATCTTGGTGTCTTATGTGTTGATGAGTTTCTACTTTTGATTTGAATGCATTATGTTTCATATTTAATATATTGCTATTCACTAAGAGGATTTAAGTGTGTAAATTGGAGAAAGTTTCGCACAACTGATTCACCCCCCCTCTCAGTTGTATGCCCTAAGTCTAACAAACTCATCAAAGGAACTACTAAGGTGGATCAAAGACACAAACATTAGAACATCAAAAAATAAAGAGGTATTAGTTCCTTATATTTTTTCTCTTGTAGTTTGTTTGTTCTATCATAGCTTCAAAGTTGATTGCATGGAGTGGGATCATTAAGTCAGGAAGCTATTTTGCAATCCTAGTGAATGTGCATTTACCCTTAGTTTTTAAATATATGTTAGTTTAATTTCAATGGTTAAGGAATAACTTGTAGTCACAACATTAGGTTTTAATTTTTAGTTTGTTTTCAATAAGAACGTGGCAAATTTGCATCAGTTTAGTTTTAGAGAACGAGTGTTTTGATTATAGTTGATTTCATATTCAATACTATATTCATGCTAGTTGGTTTCATTGTTATTTGCAGTATTGAGCTTTATGCTTAATTTTTCTCTCCAAGGTTCTTCATATAAGGATATCTTGACTCTAATGCCCAATGGAGCGAAGGCATGAGATCTAGGGTTTGACATGTGCAATCACACTTCCCCACAAGTCACAGGAATTGTAGTGTGATTTTTCACACAGCATTTAAAAAAAATATTGATCCTTCTTCAAATGCTTTGAAATGTATTGTAATTTTTTCAACTATATATGGAGTTCATGAAATTAAGGATTTGACATAAAATGTTCTAGTATGTGTGATGATTTGAATGATATATGTCCACATCAATTAGTTATGCATTGATGGATGTATGACGAGGCAATAAAGACAAAAGTTGCATTGATTAATTGGTAATGCATTTATACTAGCAAACTGCTTGTTTATTAGCTATATAAGGAGGAAAAATGCATGTTTCAAACTTGGCAACACACTATGAATCCAATCTAGTATTCCAAATTGTGCAAAATTTTCATTCCAAATTTATGTGGAAGCACACAAAAGGTACATAGCTTCAAAATAATAAGGCACAACCATAATGAAAGTGGCAAAACCACTACAAACAAGGCAAACCATATAAAGTGCTACACAACCTCTAAAAAGAATGGCACACAACACATAGACTCTCATGTAGCACTGAATAGTGTGCAAGTCTTTCAAATCAGCAAAGGACTCTTCAAATCCAATGCCCAACCATCACTTCTCATTACACGTATTATAAACTCTAGCTCAATGTTCAATTAGCCAATTATGCTCTTTGGGAGAGTTGTGAGTGGCATTAGTTTAGTAAAAAGGTGCCATTGGATATGTATGTGAATGGCATGGCAGTGTGTGGCCCCCATGAAATGATTTTTAGTTTATAAATTCTTTTCTTATCTATGGTAAAGTCTAATATTCTAAAAACAATTTTAATTTAAAACATGCAAAAGGAAAAGGAAGGAATTAAAGAGATGGGCTTGTGGAGTATTTTAATAGAATATTAAAATCAAATGATTTTAAAAATTTTAACTCTATTAAAAAATAAATAATGAGCTACACGGAAAATAATAAACTAAAAGCTTTATTAATATTTATATGAAGAAGAGAACAAATTAGAAAAGAAAGTGAAAACTAGAGAGTTGGCGGCCATGTATGAAAAGAATTTTTTTTACATCTAAGAAAGTGATTTAAAAGAGGAAACAAAGGCAAAAACTCAAGTGATGATGAGATGTGTTCATCATGCAAGGAATGAAAGAAAATCAAGATTTTATTCTTTCAAAATTTTCTTGATTTCTACAATCTCATCTTCCACTTTAAAAGCTTCTTGTTTTCATTTCTTCTATAACTAGAAATCGCACCTTGGTGTGCAATGGGTACACTGAAGAGTTGTGCAAGTTCAATTGCCATGTCTTTAAGTCAATGATGATTGTATTGTATCGCTATGGCCAATGTCATTTTTTTTTTGTTTTCTTGAGTGTCATGAATTAATTTGCATAATCTTAATGGATTTCAAGATCCCTGTGTTTTTCTTATTATCTACTTCAAATGTGTGAGTTTTCATGTTTGGTGTGTAGTCTCTATTTGCATGCATCCCCTTTCTAGATTCTTGTTTATGCATGAGTTCACTTGCATTCCATTAGTTGTCACCTATGTTTAATAGGCATTGGCTTGGAAATATAAGCATGGACACCACCTACATCATGTTCATTTTTTTATCTAGCCTACCATCGTGCATCCTCTAATGGAGACATCACAAGATACAAAGATTGATCAAACTTAGTGACCCTCATTAGTTTTATAATTTCACACTTTTGCATAATTTGGAGGTCAAATGGTTTAAAATTAAATTTAAACATGCTATAATTTTAGATTGAGAATTCCTAATTTTTTTAAAATATTACATTTTGAGGGAAAAACTTTTTGATTTGTTTGAATATGTAGATGAAATGGGGAGTGATCTTGAGACCTCAAAAATTGTGTGTATTTTATGTCATTTTCCTTTTATAAAAGTTTTATGAGACTGAGATTGAACACAATGGGCTCCCATCAACCAAATTTACACAATTCTCTTAAAAAGTATTTTTACTCAATATTTTTGCTCCCTTTGTGCTTAGATACATTCGCAAGATAGTTCAATTTATTTTGTCATATTATCAAGTGAATAGGAGGTGAAAGGAGTAGGCTATTGTACATGATACGTTGGTTATAAATGATAAATTAATATATATCCATCTCTCCCCTTCTCTAGATTTCTCTCTCTTCCTCTTTATTTATTACCCCATATCTCTTTATTTCATGCTTTAGGTTTTCGGTCGATAAATGTGATAAAGGAATGGATCTAGTGGCACCTATCATTTCCATTTTTTTGCATTCTTTGGATTGTTGGCATGAAATGGTTGATAAAAAATTAGTCTCTCTTTCCCTTTAAATCTTGTATCTCTATCTCTCTCTTTCTCTATCTCTCGATCTCTATTCCTCTCTATTAATCTCCCTCTCTCTATATAGCTATGTCTCTTACATTTCTCTCTCATGGATTAGAATAAATATGTAAACATGGTGGTAAATAAACTTGGTTGTCAATAAAATTGAAACCATGTAAGGATGTCTATTTTTGATTATATAAGTCAACAAAAACCAGGGGCCAAACCCTTACAACAACAAAACAAAAAGAGACAACAGAGGCTCAAGAACAAAAAGAGCCACCCAAACCAACTAGAGCATTAATAGTAAATATAACCTATTACCAGTAGATAGTAAATAGCAATAGATAGATATCATAAAATATAAAGAGTAACAAGACTAAGGAGATACATTCTCCTAGCCTTTAACCGGAAAATTCAACAATTTCATCAAGTTTCTTAAATTTCTCCATCTCCTCGCCATTAGCTCGAGTCCCATATTCCTGCAGCAGAGTCAGGTTAAGCATCACCATATGATAGAGCATGTTGCTTATGAAATCTCCCATAGAAGTAACCTTCTTCTCCAGTTCATCCACCCGACCCATGAGGACATCAAAATCATACCTCTGGTCATCTCCCTCTGCTTTAGTCTCCTCTCCAACCTCCTCCACAATCATCCTCTCCCCTTCACCAACATTTTCCACAGGATCACCATCATCACCCCCCGAGTCTTTAGTATGTTTCCCTTCTCCCTCACCAACAACCTCTTTAGAGATCTCTTGGACTTCAATGTCTTTGGAATTCAACTTATCATCCCCCTGAGTGGAAGCTTCATAAGCACTTTCAGAGTAATTGATTAATTTAGCCTACGGAGTAGGCTTACCAGCAATTCTTCTGACCTTCTTACCCCAGAAGAGAAATCTTCATTCTTATCTTTAGCAGATAATTTGGTTTTATGTTTATTCCTAGGTCCCACAAAGTCACTGCTCAAATTCTTCTGGGTCCCAACAATGTCCCCTGCAATTTCTCCAATAGAATCCATCTCCCTGAGTTTCCTTTTCTTACTTTTCACACTCCCTTTTGAAGCCAGAGTATGCATATCCTTCATCATGGTCTCCCAAGGTTCCTCAGAAACGGTGGTAGTAATAGGGTGGGTATTAGCAGGGGCCTCAATACTGGAAGGTTGAATTGGCTTAAGAGGCTCAAAGGCAAGATGAAAATTATATAAATGAAGAATGAGGCCTTGATGCAAAGGAACAGGGCGTTTAGAGGTTTCGTTTCAAACTTAGCTTTAACCCTAAAAATAGAGTGTTCTAGGGAAGACATAAAGTAAAAAGGAAAATTAATCAAAGCATTACACTTGAAATGGTTGAGCAGAGGGAGGTGATAATTATAAAACCTGGTGAAATGACCTTCCAGTGTGAAGTATTTCATCAGAAGAAAGCACATCTAGTCCCATGGCTCCGACAGCTTAGCCCATTCAAACCCTCCCTAGTAGGGAACTAATTCTTCTCCCTCCCCTAGAAAAAGCTTATAGTTTAGATGGTCAGCTACCTTAGCCTTCCGTTGCAACTTAGTACCCTTAGTGGAAAGGCTAGTTGCCCTGGCTATGACTTGTTTAGAGATTTCAAAACCAATTCTACCCATGGTAACTCTGCGATTCTGCCACGAAAGGGCACACTGCACAGACAAGTTTTCATCAAAACCATTGAGGCATTCCATAAAAGGACTTATGCCACCTTCCTTGCAATAATGTCAAACAACAACATTATCCTTAAATTCACAACAAGATATAGGCTCAGTGCAAATCTTGTCTCCCCCATTATCTCCTTACCCTCGAAAACACAAAGAACATAGCACCAAGAATACCTTTCAACAAGTGTTTTCACAAGATAACTCTAGATGCTCAGAAAGGAGTGATGAAATAGTAAATGAGGCAATGAACTAACATGTGCAAGATATCAATACCATGAAGCACCTTCATAATCTCCAATCGTTGCCAACCTTTCCCATGCTCAGAAATAATATTCATAAATTCACTATCATTATCACATATCCAACTCACTTTAACGCAAGTGAAAAAATGCCAAAATGGCATTAGTCAGAAAAGTACAATAGTTCATAATAACCCCGTACTTCGATGTCCACATCATCTTTGCCCTAAAAAGCTGACTAGCCAGGCTGGCACTTTCACTATGATGAGTCATCCTTGACAAGTCATCTCTTTTTGAATTAGTTCCCTTATGTTAACAAGAATATTGCTATATTGGTGCCAACAATGCTAATTCATAAATTGCTAACCATATTCGGCAAGAGCATCAACAACTCCATTCCCCTCTTTGTAGATATGAGAGAAATCCACTCTAGAGATCCTCTGAATAAGGATTTGGATATCCACTATGATATCCTTAAGCCTCCACCATAGACCAAAGCATTAGTAACAACATTAATGATTAGTTTTGAGTCCCCCTGTATATGCAAATGAGGAATGTCTAGAGAGATAGCCAATTTAACTCCCCATAAGAGAGAAGAGGCTTCAACATAGTTATTACTATGAATACCTAACTCAACATCATAGGAAGCAATAAGTTCCCCTCTATCATCCCTAATAATCCCACCACCACTAGCCCGTCCATTGGACTTAGAAGCCCCATCAAAGTTAAGTTTGAGCCAATGGGACCTCAGAGGAGTCCATCTAGTATTTAATCTCAAAATCTATTTTGAATTATCATAAGCTGGAATTTGGTTAAGAATTCTCCAATTAGTATTGATTTTTTCTTCCTCTTGAGTGAGTAGTTTATTAGCAGTTTTGATGTGTGAGCTAACAACACTTTCAATGAGGAGCTTAGAGAGAGACTGATAAACTTGAGAAGAGTCCCTGATAGCTTCCCTAAAGATTCTATTATTCCATTCCTTCCACAAGGTCCAACCAATAAAGGGAAGACTTTGGTTCCAATGCTCCACAAGCCAAGGATGGGAAAAAGTAGGAAGCCAATTAACAATGACTTCTTTGATATCTTGATTACAGACCCATTGCATGCCAAAATTCTACAGAATTGTACTCCAAATTTCCTTGGCAAAGTCACAATGAAAGATTAAATGAGAGACAGTTTCTTCTTCCTTAAGGCACATAATACACTTATTAACCACAGAGAAGCCCCTCCTCTACAAATTATCTTGGGTTAAGATCTTGTTATGCACCGCAGCCCACCAAAACATATTAACTATAGGGATAAGTTTATGGTTCCAAACTTTCCTCCTTAGCTCATTTTTATGAGCATCAGGGATCAACAGATGGTAAGAAGAGTTAATCGAGAAATGACCTATCTTATTAGGTGACCAATACATCTCATCTTCTCTAGGAAAGAGAGGGATTCTGGTCCCCAGCAACATTTGTTGTATAGATCTCATTCTCAAAATAGCCTCAGGGCAATAAGTACAACACTTAAGATGATTTTTCCAAAGTCTTATACCATTCTCAAGATGAATATAATGGCAAACTTTTGACCCCAAAAATTATTTGGCAATATCAGCAATAATCCCATTTCCCCCCTGAGCAGCAAGGGCCTTGTCAGCAACCCAAGTGTCCTCCTAGAAATTTATAGTATTACCATTCCCCAATTTCCACCTAAGCCCCTATTTAATTAAGCTTCTAGAATTTAGGATTTTGTTCCAAATAACTAAGCCCTGAGGAAGCCCCTCCTGCTAAAGGAAACTAAGATTGTCAACAACATGTAAATACTTAGCTTGCATAGTGGATCCCCATTCTTTATGACTGTTGACCAGATTCCAGTTTATTTTAGCAAGGAGGGATTTATTCATATTTCTTATAGATCTGATATTAAGACCACCATGAGTTTTGGGAAGGCAAACCTTCTCCCATTTGACCAGAGACATTCTCTTTTTTTTCTTCCACACCTGTCTATAAAAAATTTCTTTGTATCTACTCCAATTTGTCAGCTATATATTAAGGCATTTTAAAAAGAGAGGAAATAAGTTGGAATACCTTAGAGAGAAGCCCGTGAAAGTTGTAATTTACCAGCACTACTCAAGAGCATACCCTTCCATCCAATCAGCTTCTTCTGAGTTCTTTCCAAAATACCATTCCAAAATCCCGGGGTAACTTCTTTAATAGTTAATGGAAGGCCAAGGTAGACAACAGGAAGATTAGCATTAGCACAACCAAGAATGTTGATGATTTTTCTCTGGAGATCATCCTAAGTGTTGAAGAAATAAACATTACTTTTATAAAAATTAATGTGTTGACCAGAAGCTTTGGCATAGTCATTGAGTATATTCTTCCAACTTTGGGCTTCAATAACTAACAAGATACCAAAGAGGATGGTATCATCCACAAACTGTTGCACAGACATAGGAGGCAGAGAAGAAGCAAGTTTAATACCTACAATTTCCTTAGATAGAACCTTAGAGTGAACATATCTCCCAAGGGCTTTAACCATCATGATAAATACATATGGGGAAAGAGGATCACTCTATCTAATCCCCCTCATGGGAGAGAAACAGCCTCTAGGGACCCCATTAACCAAGACTAAGAATTTAGCAGTGGAAACAAATTCTCAGATGAGAAGAGAGACTTTATCACTAAAACCAAACTTTTGGATAACCTTAAAAAGAAACTACCAGGAGACTCTATCATAGGCCTTCAAAATGTCAAGCTTTAGAACCATACTAGGGATCCTACTCTTCACCATAGAGTGGATAGTTCAATGAGTGGTTATAACAACATCTAAAATTTGCCTTCCAGGAATAAAACCTTTTTGAGAAGAGGAAATAATTTTATCCAAGAAAGGTTGAAATCTTAGTACAAGTAGTTTGGTGCACAACTTATAAATGGTATTACACAAACTTATAGGTCTGAAATCAGCAAGCAGCTCAGGATTTGGCTTCTTGGGAACAAGAACAATAAAAGTATTGTTGATCTGCTTTAGAAGTTTACTAGTTCTAAAGAAATCCCTAATAGCAGTAGTAACATCATAGTTCACAATATCCCAATATTCCTGGAAAAATATCAGAGGAAAACCATCAAGGCCTGGGGCTTTAAAGGGACTCATGGAGAATAAAACAACTCAAACTTCTTCTTCAGAAATAGGTTTCAACATTTCAATGTTATCCTCCACAGTAATCAAAGAGGGAATTTTATCAAGGAACTGATCCATAATCTTCCCATTGACAACATTGTCAGCTTGTTCCATCAACAAATTCTGGAAGAACAAAGAAGCTTGATTACCAATCTCATTGTCATCCGTGATAGTATTTCTATCCTCCAAACATAATTTAGAAATAGAATTCGCTTTCCTATGTTTCATAGCTGAGAGATGAAAAAAGGTAGTATTACAGTCCCCTTCTTTGAGCCACTGAACTCTGGACTTCTATTTCCAGAAGAGTTCTTCTTTATTCATAAGGTTCTTCCAATCAGAAATTAGATTACTTTCCTCCTAGGTAATATCCTCTGTAAACTCCTTAAGCCATTCTATTTTGAAGGTCAGCTAATTTTCCCAAAATAGTCTTCTTCTGAACAAACACATTTCCAAAACTATATTTGTTCTAGCCACGGACCTCTTGTTTAATATGTAAGGGCTTCTTAACCAGCCTAAACATAGGAGTACCTTGAACTAGAAGTTGCCACCAATTAATCAGAAGACTCCTAAAATCTTTGTGTTTAATCCACATAGCTTCAAATCTGAAAGGGAAGGGACCCCGCCTATGCTGGACCACCCAATTGAGGAGAATAGGATTATGATCAGAAATGTTCTCAATAAAGCCTCTAGACTAAGATTAGAATGATTATCCCAGTTATTAGAGATAAGGAATCTATCCAATTTGACTTGGATCATTTGATCCCCTCTTCTTCTATTGGACCAAGTAAATTTTTGATTCTGAAGCTCCACATCCAACAACCCAAAGCTATTGATAAAATTAGCAAAATCAACATACTATCAGAGTAGTCAAGAATACCCCCAAGTTTCTCTGAAGGATATAAAGGAGTGTTAAAGTCTCTTGCCAACATCTAAAGAGAATGACGGGAATTGGAAAGGAGAGTAGACAGATCCATCCACAAAGTTTTCCACAAGACCCTTGTGTTCGGGGCATAAATGTTGATTAAGAACCAATGAAAAGACGACATATAAAAGTTGATAGATAGAAAATGCTTACTGGAAGTAGTAAGAGTACCTTGAATTTTGGCATTATTCCACATAGTAACAATCCCTCCAGAAGCACCCATAGCAGGACTGATATAAAAAGCAGCATTAGGCTAGATTCTGTTAGCTATTAGCTTAAAATTTTCCTCTGACATTTTAACTTCCTGAAGTAAAAGAATATCAATTTTATGATCTAGAATACAGTTCTTGACTTCAAACTATTTGTAGGGGCTATTAAAACCCCTAAAATTCCAAGAAAGAATTCTCATTTGGAAAGTTTTTGGGATTGAATCTCTAGTGTTTTTTGTTTACCACTGGCAATCTCTCTAGCTATCTCTCTTTGTCTTGTTTTCCTGAGGGTAGGTCTTCCTTGCTTAGAATCTGTTCAAACATCAATAGATTTCTTATTCTTGTGACTCTTTTTCTTAGGGGTAATCCATTCATCTTATTCATTACACTTACCACTTGGTCCTGCTCCAAGAGTCTGATTTGGATCAACGGTCTGATTCTTAGTTAACCCTTCCTTGAGAGATCCTCTGTTGGTCCTATCTCCAAAGGTAGAAGATGGCCTTTGCTTAGAAAAGGGTTAAACATTCATGTCTCCATTATTGCAATCTAATTCTGGGATTTGGATGTTCTTCACAGGTGTTGAAGGGGACCCATCAGTACCATCAACATCAATCAACTGGACTTTAAGAAGGGAATTCTATTGAACCTCATCATATTTCTCTATTCCTCTATCTACCATTTCATGAGGCTATGATGGAGCTAGATGATTTGGACCAACCCATACCAAGCTCCACATTTTTACATTGTAAAAGTACCATAGCCTGATCTTTAATGTAGAGTTTTTCATTGGAATGCTTGACTATAGCCACAAGTCTATCACACAACGAAACACTTTTTGCCACTATCTTTATGCAGTGAAGCTTAGTTTTGTAATCCCATGATGGCTGATGATTTTTTTTTGGAAATGTCTCTTTAATTGTCATGGGTGGTAAAGGTTAAATCTAAAACTAATTATTCATAGGAAGGTTATGTATGTAGCCATGTTTTCTACTTGAAATTGAAAAGTATTTTGAATCCACAAATTTTAGTTCAACATCGTACATAAATAAGGATATGGTTTGCCCATGCAGCTTTTAGCTATATACAATTATTCAAAGTAAAATTATGGTGGACCTTGTTCAAACTCTTTAAGCTTCCACTACTAACCCATAAGGTGATCTAGAACTCTACATACAACCATTCCTAAGTTAACATGGTGTGGTAAGAAAAAATTTAGATCTTTATTTTCTACAAACAAACCTTTGGAAGATATACTTTATTTGAGCTTTATTTTCTTAAATGGTTTCTTCTGATGGGTTTCATAGTAAACCTTTTCTAAAACTAGTGCTTTTTTTTTATAAAAATTGATTTTTTTCTACATGACATAGAATGCATGTCTTGAAGTATGTTACTTCGAACTTTGCACAATTTTCTTTAAAAGTACTTTTACTCAATATTGTTTCTCCCTTAGTGTTTAGATACATTTGTCAGAAAATCCAATTTATTTTGTCATATTTTAGACCGAGTGAATAGGCGGTGAAAGGAGTGGGCTACTGTGCATGATACACTTCTTATAAATGAGAAATATATATCCTCTTCTCTAGATTCCTCTCTCTCTCCCCCCTTCTCTCTCTATTTTTCTCTATTTATCTCTATTTGTTGCACTTTAGGTTTTTGATTGATAAATAGAAGAAAGGAATGGATCTCGTGGTACCCATCATTTCTATTGTCTTGTATTCTTTGGATTGTTTATGTGAAATAGGTGATCAAGAGTTAGTCTCTATCTCTCTCTTACTCTATGTCTCTATCTTTATTCCTCTGTATCAATCTCCTCTCTATATATCTATGCCTGTTATATTTCTCTCTCATGGATTTTATCCAAATAAAGACACAACCTAAATAGTAGATCTACCTCTTCTATCCAACTTGTTCCATTCATCTTGATCCATTGTTGATGGTAGAAAATTGAGTGTAACAAGTATTATGATCCACTAATGTCTCTCCACTAAAAGATCTTTATCCTTTAATTTCCACAACTCAGTTTTACCTACTAAGTAGACCCACCCATATAAACTCTCTCCTATTGGTGAGAAGGCATGGTGACATGTACGGCCCTTCACGCAACATCTTGTGAAACATTGTCAAGTGATATTATGATTGGTAAGGTGTGGTGAGTGATGCTAAGAGCAGAGTAGGTTCGACACACACCCATTCCACCTCCACTAGATGATCAACTGCCTTTTTTTGTGCAACCCATATTTCATGTTGAAGCTTCCCCCGACCCAGCTACATGAAGTACCACTTAAAAGTAGGAAGGGATCTTACTCTATATACCAAACAATTGTTAGCTCTGGAATTGGTGAATCAACCAACTTCGGATCTCAATCCCAATCTATAATTGGTGGCTATGGATCTGTGATTGTATTTTCATATGGATTGGTTTAGGTTTATCTTTCCCTACTAACTATAGTTGACCATCAATGAATTGATTAGCTATAGATGTGCACGATTAATGGATAGTCTAAGGACAAGGCTTCTTCTCTTAGCGAGCTCAGGAATATAATAATTTTTAATTCAATATTTATATACATTTTAATATACAATACTATATATTGTATATTATAATTAGTTATATATTTTATATATAATAGTTATATATTTGTTATTTACTTTAAATATTTATATACATTTGTAATTTTTAATATTATAGTTAATTATATATTTTATATATAATATCTATATATATTTGTTATTTAATTTTAAAACATACAATCTATAATTATTCATATAGAATAAAGTCCATTTAAAAAATATACAATAAAAATGTCATTAAAAACTAATATTTTAAATATTAAATAAATGAATTAGTGATACTCGTTATAATCAAGTTGAGGTTTTTATGAATCTCAACATGTTTGTTTGTTTTACTGCATTTCCTGTCGTGCAATTCTACAAAAGAATATATCCATCAATGAAACTTAAACTTTAATTATTTTATATGTAATAATAATTATCCATTGGATAATTTTGTCTTCCGACTTCATAAACCGTCATGAATTTTAACCTATCGGCATTTGCTTTGGCAGGAGAAGGAAAAAGCACCATTTAGCTTTCTTTCTATTTAGTCAAATAGGAACTCATCCTTGACAAAGCCTTACTGCCCCGTATTCCACTCCTGACAAAAGAATATTGGTGCACCTGTTCAAGTTTCAACCAATCATAAACAACAACTGATGAAATACAAAAGCAACCACACACACAGCTGCAACTCAAAACTCAAAACCTCACACTCTTGGAAAAACACAAATTCACATCCACACATGGATTGCAAAAAAACTCATAATACTTTTATTCTTTTCATTCAAATTTGATTACAAATATCATCACAAACTACACATCTCCAACAAGATATAAGTAATGGCCTCTCATGGCCTCTCAAATCTATAAAGAAACTCCCTTATGCTTTCTCACACTCTCATCACAACTTTCCTTCACAAGCTCCTCTCATGGGCTAAGATCTTTCTCCCAGAAATCTCTTCCCAAAACCTCTCTACAATCCCTTTCACGTTTTTCTTTAAAAACCTCAAAGATATGCATTGAAAACCATCAATAATTGCTCAAAAGTGGGTGCCCAACTCTCCCCAAGAATAGCTCTACATATTCTAAGTTTAGGCAGCCTTAAATGGGTCATTTAATCTTCCATTAACTCCTCCAAGTGTTTTCTTTACTCAGAGGGGCATTTTTTTGTATTATGGGCATTTTAAAAACTACAAAATCTTGATTTTCGACCTCTTTTATATTCCAAACACCCTCGAGATGGATGTTACAATAAAAGAATAAATAGAAGGCTGTAAAAGATTGTAAATTTATTACCTTAACCCCTAAATACTTTACAAAAATAAAATATTCAAATTTGGCAACTCTGAATGTGTGGAACTGGGTGTCAGAAAGGGAAAAATTCAAACTTCTCCGAATTGAATGAAAATTGGCGTGTAGGATTGGACTGATGTGCCAAACTCCTCTGCAAATTGGTTTCACTCCAGCTTTCATGAATTTCAAAATATTTAACTTTCTATGAATTGTCAACACATATTTTTACAAACTTTTGGCATTAAAATCTCTCAAACTGTGAAATATTTTACTCTGATTCTTTTTGAATATTTGACATGGTACCTCCAAGAATATTCTTACAAAAGCCTTTTCTCTAGCTCTTACAGATTTTTGGGAATAAAATTTTAAAAACTGCCTATAGAGCCTCTGAAACAGCAAATCGGCGAAAAATTGAAAATTGCAATTTTGACCAAATTTCTGAGTTCTTGCTACTGAGAGATGCTTGAAAACACCAACACAAACTAAAATGCACACCAAAAATGAGAAAAACAAACTAAAATGTTTTATGGTTGATGCGGGATAGCTCATTTGCCCGAATGCTCCTGCATCAACAACAAACATGAAAATGAAGGTGAACAAAACCCTGATGAAATTGAAAAATGAACAGAAAGGGAAAAAAATAGTGAAAGAAAACTAGAAAACAATGACAAAAAAAGTGATGGTTGAGATTATTTCAATTGTCTTGCATGCATATCCCACACTCTCCACCATCGATTTCCACACTAGGCTAGTTCAGTTCATATAGGGAGCGCCTTCGGCATAAATATGTATTTGTTCATTAAAAAAAACCTAATTATAATCATTGAGCTCAATAATAACAATTATATAATTGTGCACTCTACTTTTTACATTATATGTTAATTTATTTTTATGAATGAGATGAAATGTTTTTTTTACTGCATGCTCCATTCCATTTTTCCAGTGAATCTATCTTCACTTTCTTGTTATTTCATATTTAACCTTTATTTATAAATCTAAAATTAATTAATCTCCTACAAGTTAATGACTATGTGAATTTTGTCTTTCATTATTGCATTTGTATTTATCTTGTTTTGTGATTGTAGATCGTGTGCAAATTAGTCATATGCAAATAGGGGGGTTTTAGTTGGCATTTTTCCTTTTAGATAGGTTTCATTTTCAACTTCTTTCTTCTCTTTTATTGCAAAAGTGTGAAGTGAATTCATTGAAAACCTCCTAAAGAACTAGCTTCTAAAATCCTAAAGGTTGTTTTGCAAGCTGCATCCCATGTTTATAAAACTTTCCATGTTGATGTAGGTTTGTATGTGAATGTAGTATACAAGTGCAAATTTGAACATCAACATATACATATACATATGTACATATATTACATATATTTCCTTTTTGATATTATTTTCCACATTGGTATCTTTGGAACCTATCATCTATCTTGTTTCATTCTACACACATGCACATGCAAAGTAGTTCTAAGATCATCCATTAGATTATTGTTGTCATTTACATTTTATCACATTAGAATAATAATTCATAGACCAAATTATTATTATTCACAATACTTTATTTGTTGAGCCTACACACACATAGGTTGAGCACACACACATAGGCCTGAGTCTTGTTAGTGTGAATAGGGACATTTCCTATCTAGTTTCCCTTGTTGTGAGATCAATTCATATTATTTAACTATTTATTAGTTAAATATTATTCTCACACATAATTCCAATGTTAAGTTGACTTAGTGAGTCTACTAGATGTTTGTAGTTGTTTGTAGTTATGTCTAGTTGTTGTTTAGTTGTCTTATAGTTGTCTTACCCTACACATGTGCTATAGTTGTCACATGTCATAGGATTAAGACACTTACCACATGACTACAACATCTTAGCTCACATTCTTGCCTTTATAAGCAAGGCTTCATGTACATTTTAAGATGAACAATTTTGCATTCATTGATAGAATAGAATTATTCTCTCATGTCTCTCTTGTGCTTTCATGAAGTCCTAGATCTTGGGTGGCTCCTATCTTAGCCAACTCTTACATGGTATCAGAGCTCTCTAAGTGGAATTTCTTCTTGTTAGCCAAATTATTGAGAGATTTGAATGCAAATTCATGATGGATCTTGATAGTTGAGTATGCTCTTCTCTTGCATCGAATGATGACCTAGAGGATCAGAAAGACTTAATAGAAATACCAAATTTGTGAGGGTTTCTCTTTGTGCCTTATATTTTAGGTTAATTTTAGAGTGTGTTGCTACAAATCTGAGGACACCATTGTGTTTAAGAGGTCTGGGATAGTCAAGATTATCGTTTGTTTTGTCTAGATTGGACATCAGAGGCTAAATCTATGAGGTTTTCAATTTAGTGAATGGTTACCTGATCCGAGAGGTAGCTGCAATTTCAAAGTAGTTTAAGTAAAATCAGACCCTACCATTGCATTTGAAAGGTGTCAAAACCTACATATTGACCTTAATTTTTTAAAATCGAAGCAGCACTAAAAGGTGAAATTTTTTACCTCCTACCCCTCCGTGTGGATTCTATAGAATATTCTCTAACACAAAATCTCCTACCTGTGCTATGTAGGCATCAGCAAATTTCAGCGCATAAGGAAGGTTTATAAAATACCATGTAGACATTTAAAACTACCCAGCAAGGAATATTCCCCCCAACTAGGCCAATATCTTTCCAGGCAGTTTTACCTTGCTAGAGGGCATTTTTGCATTCAAAACAAATGGTTTTCACTTTGGGAAGGCCGTTTAACTTTGTAGAAGGTGGTTTTTCTACACATATCTATGGTTTTTTTCATAGAACAGGTGGTTTTGATTCCCAAAGTGATGTAGAGACACTAGGATAGATGGAGGATAGAACAATTTGACAAGGTTTTCACTACACCCAAAAATCCAAATCCAAAGATCAATTTGCAAAAGTGGGAACAATAGTTAGTGGCCCTAAAATCTCCATGGAAAAGTTGATTTGTCATGCCTTTCGACCCATCCAAACCATTGGAAAAGGTAGAACAAACATGGGTTTAGTACTTCCTTCTTTAGGCCTCCAAATCCCTTGTAGCCCTTCAAACATGAACAGTCAGCAATAACTCCTTATATAGACCTGCAAACTCAAAACTTAGACAATTTGAAGATACCCATTTGGAACCCCATGACATATTACAAAATGGGTATGGGTTGTTTTGGACAATATGGTCCAACCTATAACCCCTCCTAGTGACCTAGAGCCCCAATTAGGTCAAATTTGTGAAGTAACTACCCTTGGATGGAATGTTAGAACTCTCAGGACTACTTGAACATGTCAGGGGCCTGCCAAAACCACATAATCTAGGCTTTACTTTCTTCTAGAATCAACTATCACCAAATTTCATACTATTGTTATCTCTTGTAAACACCTAGCACATGGTTTTGCTAGGGTTCCTCACACAAACTGCCTCAAATCTCCTACCCTACCCAAAACTCTTGCAAGAAACATTAAAAAAAGATTATAACAGCCCATCCCACTAATCTATGTGGTTCTACATCAGTGGAATGGAGGAGAATGCATGAATCATAGTTAAAACCCTAAGGTAGGGTTTCACAAACCAAGGTTTAGAAAAAACCTTATATCTCCCTACCACAGAAATGTCAAGACACCCAACTAACTTCAAATGAAAGCTAACTCCATGCTCTAACAGAGCAAATCATGAGAAAGTGGAAATAACCTTGTACCTGTTGGCAAGAGACACTATATGGATTCATGATTGTTGTCATTGATGGCAACAAAGTTCATCCCACACATCCGCAGGACATGGTGTGTCTCTACCAGAAGTCAGAATGAAGATTGTTGAGGTCCGGTAAACAAGAACAGAGCATGTGGCAAGGTCCAACAGACAGGTCTGGATCTCTCAGAGGAAGCATCTTGGTGAAGTGTGGATTTGGGGAAGTAAAGAGTACTACCTTGAGTGATATATTCCAAGGTTTTAGCCTCCGGTGATAAATGAGGTAAAAGATATGAATACTTGAGTACCACATTCCTAAGAAACAGTGTGAACAGAGGAAGAACTAATTGACAGGACATCATACTACTTTCCAGATGTGTTACTGATGGTGGTAAAGGTTATGAAGGCATGAATCATGTTTGGCTGACATGATTAATGATTTCTACAAGTATATGCTTGATTCGCATTACTTGATGTGCAAGGATTCAGCTGACAAAATAGAGTTTGTGAGAAGATTGACTGTTTCGGGTGCCGACTAGAAAGATAATGAAATCACTTGTGTGGATATATATAGGATGGATTTAGTTGTGAGAAGGGTTGTGGTGATATGTGGTATGCGAATAAAAGCAGAGTAGAGCAGAAATAGTAAAGAAGGTCCGGTAGAGCAGAAATAGTAAAGAAGGTCCGGTATGTGAAAGGAAAGCAGCATAAGAGAAGAGGAAAGATGAAGTGTAGCAGATCAGTGTACTGAGCCTAACCGGAACTGAATTCTAGCATATGTGGATGCTTCCAATCAGTTCAAGTATTGTATAACATTCTTTTGTAGATAGTGTGTCTCCTTATAGGTAGTGTGCCTCCTTTGTGAGCAGTGTGCTCGGGCAGTGAGCCCTAATTGGCAAGTGCCATTTTGTAATTCCTTATTCTTCTAACAGAGAATAATCTTTGGGTTAATCAGCCCATGGTTTTCTCCCTTAATAGGGTTTCCACGTCAAAAATATGGTGTCATGTTTTTTTCCATTTCATGGTAATGTTTGCTTATTTGAATTAATGCTACATTGATTAATAAGAAAGTTCAGAAAGAAGAAATAATTAGGATAACTGATTCACCCCCCCTCTCAGTTATCAACAATTGGTATCAGAGCTAAGTTCCTCCTAATAGAGTCTAACAACTCGAGGAAGATTTGGGAGTCCAAATGGATCCATATGGTTTAAGGGAGCAACTCAAGACTGCCCTTGAGGATCTTGAATAGGCAAACTCTGAAGTCAATGAATTAAAGAAAAGACCCAAATAGGCTGATGATTTCATGAGAGAACTAAAAGACAAATTAAGTCTCTCTATGAAAAAGAGAAAGGAGCTGCTTCAGCAATTAGCAATACAAGGTGAAGAAAGTAATGCAAATGAAGAGCTGACTGAGAAAACCAAGTTATGTGAAAAGTTATCAAAAGAAATCATTATGGTAAGACATGAAATGGAATCAGGAGTTATAAAGTTTACTCAAGAAGTTGAAGAGAAAAGAAAAATTGAAGATAATCTAAGACAATCTCTCAAGGAGAAATCAGAAGATTGCCACCAGATGGAAAGAATTATCAGACATCTTGAATCTGATCTTGAAAATGCTAAAGATAATGAAGAAAAACTTGAAGATCAAATTGTCTCTCTAAAAAGAGATCTTCAAACAACAAATGAGTATAAAGAGAAATTTAAGATAAGTTCTGCTCAACTTGAAGTTCTTCTTGGAAGTCAAAAGAAGGTAGATGACAAATGTGGTTTGGGATATGAGAAAGGAGAAAGCTCTGGATCTTGTCAGAAGAATTATGGATCAGAAAATCCAAGGAACAGGCCTAGAAGACCTCCAATGAGACAGCCCAATGCTCAAAGATATCCATCCTTCAATGGATACTGCCACAGCTGCAATCACTTTGGTCACAAAGCTAATCAGTGCAGAAAGAGAACAAATTAGACTAATTCATCCTTCTCAAGACAGTGTTTTAACTGCAAAAGGTATGGTCACAAGTCTCATGAATGCAGAAATATGCAAATGAACAAATCATTCAATGGTAGATGCTTTGCATGCAATAGAGTAGGTCATATGGCTAATCAATGTAGAATAAGAGGATATCAGTCAAATATGCAAATAAATGTTTTTTTACCAAATCTGTAATAGGTCCGGTCATAATGCAAAAGTCTGTAGAAGCAAGAATCAGGACAAAAGAGGTCCGGTATATAATCAGAATCAAGATAAGGGTAAACAAAAGATGAATGCGGATGAAGTTGAAAATGAGATGAGCAAGATTTGGGTGAAGAAAAGTACTAAGAATGTAGAGGTTGGATCCACACCAGACTTTGGTGCTGATATTCCTTCCGAAAACTGAAAAGTGAGCTTTGGCTCAAGGGGAGACACAAAGAAAACCTTATTCCCCCAGCCAGTTAAGTGGTGCCTGAAATTGGCACATGAGAAGCTGCGGATCAAAGGGTTTCTATAGAAACATGTAAAGAAGGTCAGGTAAAGATCTAAGAGATCCGCAAGAAAATTTAAAAAGTTCAATTCCTTCAGAATTGGTCTGGTTAAGCAAGTCTTCCGGTAAAACAGGTTTCTCACAAGATTGGCCCGGTATGAATCCAAATTGATATAGCTTGATCTGCGGATACATAAGATGATCAAAGGGACAAGTGGATATGATGATTCATTACTAACATCGATCACAAGGGAATCATAGTAATCTAGATGAGTTTCTTCCTCTTGAACAAGGAAAACCAGGCAAACTGGAATGAATTAGGTTGCGCATTTATTGCAGGGTGAAAATTAGGGCTTCTTGGAATAAAAGAGTTCATTTGTCTGTCATTTACACACTTGTACACTCACATGCAAAGAAGAAAGAAAGGGAGCTCTGCAAACAACTTCTCCCAAAAGATCAAGGCAACTCTTCATATAGCTCTATTCGGATTTCTTCGTGTGCCCTAACCTGCTTAAAATGTATTTATCGTTCTTGATATCCTTCAGTAAGATTGTTTGATGATGGCTACTCTGAATATAGTAAAGATCTCTGATAGACCTCGGCCCTCATTTAAGAAACATCCATATAAATCCTTGGAGGTAGATCCCCTAGGTGCATTTTCCAGTGTTCCACATGGTGTGTTGCACATCGAAGATATTAGGGTTTATATACATGCAAA
Organism: Cunninghamia lanceolata; assembly: GCA_027924645.1. NCBI lineage: Eukaryota > Viridiplantae > Streptophyta > Pinopsida > Cupressales > Cupressaceae > Cunninghamia > Cunninghamia lanceolata. Next base: position 805,264 of record BSBN01000808.1, read on the forward strand.
TGTTGAAGAGTTTGGGGAATTCAAACTAAGAGATATCTATCACAAACAACTGTTAGATGATTCATTTGAGCTCAAACCCCAATACATAAGCCTCCAGAACAAGCACTTTGCACAATAAATACATTTCCCCTATTTTACAGAGAATGAATGGGTTAGGTACATTTTGAGCAGAATACATGACAATTTCATGTGGTTAAATGGACCATTCAAGATCACTAAAGATGCCATCAGGGAAGTTACCAGATTACACTCATCCAGTGGGATTCCTGTTCTTAAGTCTGTAAAGAACCAAACTGTGAGTGAGGCTACCGGATCTAAGTTTGACAAAAGAGCAATGACAGTAGATGACATCACTGATCCGGATGTCAAGTTTGCTTCCATGATCATTGGATATAAGATATATCATTCTAGCAGAGAAAATTCTGTACCTAGAACTGCCATCTATACTGCTTATGAAATGTTAAGAAAGGATGCAGACTATGATCTTTGTCAGCTTCTCTTGAACCAACTCTTGGGGAATCTGCAGAAAATCAAGAAAGACAAAAAGAATTCATTCAAGTATGGTGGATTAATATTGTGCTTATTCTTCTACTTTATGAATGAGCTTCCCAGATCTAATGGCTGGGTATGGGAGAATGATAGACCGGTAGCTATCCAAATCAGAGATTATCTACATGGACTTGGTGACAACAAAGCACAAAATACAGCTCTGTGGGGATACTTCAAGAACTTTCAGAGCATGATGCAACCAAGAGAAAGGATTCCTTAATCTCTTGTTGAAAAATACAAAGACATAGTTTGCTTTATGGTAGAGACTGATCAGTGCCTTATGGAGGCAGTAGAACCAAGAACTGTATGGATCATGCCCATGGGATATGAGGTTGATGAACAAATTGTGGAGCTACATGTTGAACACATGCTAAGTCAGCCTAAGGATCCAAAAGCAGAAAGGTTTGGAACCTTTGAGGAGCTAAGTATAAAAATTCATGTGGAACTCAGAGAGCTAGAGATGAAAAGAAAGGTGAGAAAAGAAGTAGAACATATTGCCCAAGGTCTTGGCATCTCAAAAGAGGCACTTGATGCCAACCGAGAAAAGAGACAAAAAGCTAAGGAAGAGAAGAAAGAGGCAGAAAAGAAAAGCAAGGAAAGTGCTCTGGTAGAAACCTCAACCCGGACCAGATCATCAAAAAGATCTGCATCTGTCACAGCTAAAAGCTCAAAACCGGAAGTCCAGGCATCTGGTAAAAGAGAGAAAAGATCAAAGACAAAAGCCACAAGGGCTTATGCAAATCAAAAGGATGAAGAGGAAACTGAATCAGATGAGGAGATCAAGAAACTAAAGAAGAAGAAGAAAAGGAAGAGGAATTTGTTGAAAAACCTACTCTCTCCTTAGATGATGTAATAAAAGTAGTTACTATGGATGGAAACCTACAACCCCTAATAGAATTCTATGATTATTATAATGAAGCAGATAAAAAGATTCTGGAGGAAGCCACAGTTAATTTTTTGAACATTTACAATAAAGCTTTTATTGAAATTATCTCTCTAATTCCTAAGAGTCTAGAGAAGGAGTTGGAAATGAGAAAGACCAATGCCATGGCAAAATACCTTGAGATCCGAGAACAGATAGCTATTCAGCTATATCCTTCAATTGATCCCAAGACAATGAACATGGTATTCAAAGACTACAAGGATGAATTCAGGAGCAAAGCAAGGATGAATTAGCTTATGCTTGGTGAGACCGACAAGGTAGCCAAGGACACTAAAGAGATTCTCTGGAAAACCTTCAAAAGATTTAATCTTCCTATCATAGAGGACTTGGGTACTGATCCCTCCACTACAAATGTTGTAGAAGAAACTCCTGAGAAAATGTTAGAAGAGGTGGGCCCTGAACAGACTAACATTTCCCCTCCGGTTTCCCCTACAGTCTCCAGATCTAAAGGAGAAGAAAAATCACAGGAGAAAGAAGTAGAGGTGAAGGAAAAAGAAGATGACAGTGCTAAGGTTGTAGAAGAAGAGAAGACTTTAGAAGAGAAAACCACAACTGCTAGTGGTGAAGGAGAGAAAACTCCTAAGGACAACTCCCAGACTGCAGAAGAGAAGAAACATCTGTCTCTGGCAAGAGACACTGCACAAACTGTCCAAGAATTCCTGAACAAAAAACAATGGAGATTGATGAACCAGAGCTTCTACAAGGTCCATTCAATTTTGATTCTCTTTCTCTGGTACAGACAATGAAGATAGCTTCGTTTGCAAATGTTAAGGTTAATGAAAAACTCCTAAAGTCTCATATGGAAGACTGTGAGTTGATAGAAGCTGCTTCCGAAGTGCTTGAAAAGATTATGCCATCGATTCAGAAAGATCCCACAGCCTCCACTTCCGGTAATCTCAAAACTCTAGTCAGCAGTGTCAATACACATTTTGATTCACTAGAGAAGTCAGCAGAAGATAAGGTCCGGAAGGAATTTCTTGCAAAAAGATTATCAGAGGTACAAGGTTTGATAAGTAATGATAGGAGAAATATGAGTTTAGGGATAAAGAGCTTAGAAAATGCTCTTATAGATGGCAGAAAAATATACAAATTTTGTATTTCATGGTCCAAAGTAACAGTAGAGATTGAGAAGAAAATAAAAGAGCAAGAGGATAAACTACTAAGTTTGTCTCAAAGTTTTGATCCTCTCTCTTCCTCCATAGTCAATCAAGAGTGTCAGACTATTGCAATCACAACTGCAATAAAGAATTTTGAGAAGGAAAGGAAGAACATGATCAGCCAGATGGGTGAACTTAGAAGGATTATTATCCCTACGTTAGAGGCCATGCATGAGGCCATAAGTGAAGCTCAAATCACAGCCCAGACAAATGATCCTACAAATCTAAAAAAGGGCAGATGCGTTTGCATTCCTATTGAGTGGGCATATCTCAATTTTGGACAGGATGAAGTAGAGTTGGGCAACAGAAGTTGTACAGTTGAAGAACACTTTTATAGACATATTTAAGTATATGTAAGTACAACTTGTATATATATACTTATGCGGCTAAATATAGTTAAAATTTTTGAAAATTTTGGTTTGTGGACCCCACCCTTTGCCATTGATGTCAAAGGGGGAGTGATGAGCAGTGAAAAATGAGGAATCCAACTAAGGGGGAGCTCCAAAAAATGTATATAAAGACAGAGCATCAGCCAATGGGGAGCATAGTGTAAACACTTAGTCATTTTTCACTAAGTGTTGCCATCAATGCCAAAGGGGGAGATTGTTGGCAAGAGACACTATATGGATTCATGATTGTTGTCATTGATGGCAACAAAGTTCATCCCACACATCTGCAGGACATGGTGTGTCTCTACCGGAAGTCAGAATGAAGATTGTTGAGGTCTAGTAAACAAGAACAGAGCATGTGGCAAGGTCCGACAGACAGGTCCGGATCTCTTAGAGGAAGCATCTTGATGAAGTGCGGATTTGGGGAAGTAAAGAGTACTACCTTGAGTGATATATTCCAAGGTTTTAGCCTCTGGTGATAAATGAGGTAAAAGATATGAATACTTGAGTATCACATTCCTGAGAAACAGTGTGAACAGAGGAAGAACTGACTGACAGAACATCAGACTACTTTTCGGATGTGTTACTGATGCTGGTGAAGGTTATGAAGGCATGAATCATGTTTGGCTGACATGATTAATGATTTCTACAAGTATATGCTTGATTCGCATTACTTGATGTGCAAGGATTCAGCCGACATAACAGAGTTTGTGAGAAGATTGACTGTTCTGGGTGCCGACTAGAAAGATAATGAAATCACTTGTGTGGATATATATAGGATGGATTTAGTTGTGAGAAGTGTTTTGGTGATATGTGGTATGCGAATAAAAGAAGAGCAGAGCAGAAATAGTAAGGAAGGTCCGGTATGTGAAAGGAAAGCAGCATAAGAGAAGAGGAAAGATGAAGTGCAGCAGATCAGTGTACTAAGCCTAACTGGAACTGAACTCTAGCATATGTGGATGCTTCCAATCAGTTCAAGTATTGTATAACATTCTTTTGTAGACAGTGTGTCTCCTTGTAGGCAGTGTGCCTCCTTTGTGATTAGTGTGCTCGGGTAGTGAGCCCTAATTGGCAAGTGCCATTTTGTAATTCCTTATTCTTCTAACAGAGAATAATCTTTGGGTTAATCACCCCGTGGTTTTCTCCCTTAATAGGGTTTCCATGTCAAAAATATTGTGTCATGTGTTTTTCCATTTCATGGTAATGTTTGCTTATTTGAATTAATGCTACATTGATTAATAAGAAAGTTCAGAAAGAAGAAATAATTAGGATAACTGATTCACCCCCCTCTCAGTTATCAACAGTACCTTTGCATAGTATGGACTGTAATAGCGAGGGAATTTAGGAAGACATGGTGTCAATGAGTAATCCAAGGAAAATGGGTGTAGATGCTTTTTGTTTAGAGTCACAGCCTCAAACCAACCTCAAATGGAAGTCACTTCATCCCTCTACATGTGCCGCTAACTTAGGAATCATGACAATTCTGTACAGGAATAGAGTATGGCTCAAAACAACAAGTTTACACAGAAAAAGTGGATAGAATAGAGATTTTACTATTTATTTCTCCTCATGCTCCTCCATGTATGGAATATTGTATACAACATCTGCTCAACTACATAACTGCATGGGAAGGTAGTTTGGATCGATGGGGAAGTTTTTACAACTATTCTTCAACCATCACTGCCTATTAGCATTTGTTATGGTGATTACAAATGTATTATCTTGGTTTGTATTGTGATTACAAAGGTATTATCCCTGTTTGGGATGTGTATACTATTTTCTTCAAGAATGACAAGCCTTTGACAAGGCATGAAACTCATGACCATCTCCTACATGCCTTAGAAAGGCTTACAAATGTGACTGCCTCCTACATGGCAGCAATATAGAGAAATTTGGACATAGTCCTTATTACAATCAAGTGAATGGTCTTCTAGGACCTTATTGAAGCAAGACAACATGAACCAAAAACATGAAAACAAGACATATATGATCTCCTTAGTGCTCCTGCACCATACTCCCCAGGTGAAAAAGAACTCAAGTCTCTTGAGGAAGTAGATCAGCAATTGTGACACCATGCTTCAAGATGTCTTCTTCACTCATCCAAGTGGCATCTTCAATGGGTAAGCCACTCCATTTGACAAGGAACTGTTTGTATGTCTTCTTTCTAGTCTTCTTCAAGACCTTGGTGTCCAAGATACATTCCAGCTTCAAGGGTTGAGTGGGTGGAAGACCCTTAACCCATTCTTCATCTCCTGTTGTTGTCATATCTACATTTGAATCTACATTATGATCACCTTTGAAAGGAAATAAGTCTAAAACATTAAAGATAGGAGAGATGGCCAAGCCTTGGGGAAGCTCAATCTCATAGGCATTGGACCCAAACTTGTGCACAATCCGACATGGTCCTATCTTCTTCATGAGGAGTTTGGTTGGCTGCCCCTTTGGAAGTCTCTCCTTCTTCAAATGTGCCATGACCAAATCCCCAACGTTGTATTGTACATCTCTCCTTCTCTCATTGGCTTTCTCCTTGTACTTTTCATTGTTCCTTTGAAGAGTTTCTCTTACATTATCATGGATGTGCTTCATGGCTAATGCAAAGTCCTCACCTTGAGCACTTTTTCTCTCTAAACCATTTAGATCTCTCAATTCAAGAATGCCTCTTGGGTGAATCTCATAGACCACCTCAAATGGACTTCTTCCTATGCTTCTATTGGTAGAGTCATTATAAGAAAATTCTACCTTAGGGATGATCATATCCCATGCCTCTCCATGTTGTTTGGTAAGACACCTAAGAAGATTTCACAAGGACCTATTCACCACCTCAGTTTGGCCATCAGTCTGAGGGTGATAGGCTGAAGTGAATGACAATTGAGTGCTCAACTTCTTCCACAAAGTGTGCCAAAAGTGGCCTACAAACTTTTGATCCTTGTCAGTGACAATGTTAAGAGGCAAACCATGGATTCTAACAATTTCTTTGAAGAACAAACCAGCAATGTGTGAAGCATCATTAGTGCATTTACATGGCAAGAAATGAGCCATCTTACTGAATCTATCCACCACAACAAATATGCTATCAAAGCCTCTTTGAGTCCTAGGAAGACCCAAGACAAAATCCATGCTAATACTTTCCCATGGCCTATTAGGAATAGGAAGTGGCTGATATAGACCAGCATTAGATGAAGTATCCTTTGCCCTTTGACAAATACTACAACATTCAACAAACTTTCTGATATCTGATTGCATTTTAGGCTAAAAATAAAACCTTTTCACCCGATCCAATGTTTTGTCAAGCCCAAAGCGACCTCCTAGTCCACCTTAATGTTTTTCCTTTATGATGTTCTCCCTCATGGAACACCTAGGAACACATAGTTGGTTGCCTTTGAACAACAACCCCTGCTGCAACAAAAACTCAAAAAAATTAGAATGATAAGAGTCTGAAAACTATGAACAAAAATCATATACCTCCTTGAAATCTTCATCATCTTGATACATATGTTTGAGAGCATCAACCCCTACACTTTGCAACTGAATTTCTTGAACCATACACACCCTTCTACTCAATGCATCTGCCACTTTGTTGGCTTGCCCCTTCTTGTGTTTTATTGAAAAAGTATATGCTTAGAGTTGTTCAACCCATTTCATGTGCCTATGATTGAGTTTCTTCTGTGAATTCAGAAAACTAAGTGCATGGTTGTTAGTATAAACAATAAACTCTTTAGGAAAAAGATAGTGCCTCCATTTTTTCAAAGCTTGTACCATTGCATACAATTCCAAGTCATAAGTAGAGGACTTTCTCTTAGCATTATTCAATTTTTCACTAAAGAAAGCAACAGGCCTACCTTCTTGACTTAGGATAGACCCTATAGCAAGGTTACTAGCATCAAATTCCACCACAAACAACTTGTTAAAGTTGGGCAAAACAAGAATGGGCTGTTGTGCTACTTTTTGCTTTAGAATTTCAAAAGAATCATTAGCTACCTTTGTCCAAAAAAACTTACATTTCTACCCCCCTTTGATGGTATCCAAAATAGGTGCACAAATATGACTAAAAACCCTTATGAATTTCCTATAAAATGTTGCCAAACCATGAAAATTTTTCACATCACCTACTTTTTTTGGAGTTGGCCATGACAAAATGGCCTCTACCTTTGCTGGATCCATCTTCAAACTACCTTGGGAAATGACAAAACCAAGATAGGTGAGTTCTTCCTTCATGAAGACATCCTTTTCCATGTTGATCATCAATTGTTCATCATGTAGCTTCTTCAAAACCTAATCCAAATGTTGCAAATACTCTTCCTTAGTCTTGTTGAAAACAAGAATGTCATCCAAGTATACCACAATAAATTTGCTAATGAAATCCTTCAATACTTCATTCATGAGACGCATAAAAGTACTTGGGGCATTAGATAGACCAAATGGCATCACCAATCACTCATAAAGACCCTCATTTGTTTTGAATGTTGTCTTCCATTCATGCCCTTGCTTTATCCCAATTTGATGATACCCACTCTTAAGATCAATCTTAGAAAAGTATCTAGCCCTTCCAAAACAGTCCATTAGGTCCTCAATCCTTGGCATAGGGAACCTATATCTTATGGTAATCTTGTTAATGGCTCTAGAATCCATACACAACCTCCATTTACAATCCTTTTTGGGGGCTAGGACTGTTGGGACAACACATGGGCTAAGGCTCTTTCTTATCAATCCCTTATCCAACAATTCTTGTACTTGCTTGGTAATCTCTTCATTTTGAGAAAGTGTCATCTTGTAGGCTGCTTCGTTTGGCAAAGTACATCCTGGTATGAAGTCAATTTGATGGCTTATGTCCCTAATAGGTGGCAACTCATTAGGCATTTCTTCTACCATAATCCCCTTATACTTCTCTAACAATTGGTGTACCTCCTTAGGAACCTCTTCCTTACTAGGATCATGCAAATTAGGACTATTTTTAGGCTTCAAAATTAGAGCATACCCTTGGGTTCCTTCCTCCTTAAGGATGTCTAAAAACTCTTTACCATTCACAATCATGACACTTGACCCAACACTCTTCTCTACATTCTCATCAGGCAATGGATCCATTCTATACTTCCTACCATTCTTGGTTATAATGAAAGAATTAGTTTTACCATCATGTTGTGATTGAACATCATATTTCCATGGACATCCTAATAGAAAATGACAAGCATCCATGGGAATTATATCACACAAAATCTTGTCCTTATATTCCCCTATCTCAAATTCTACCCATGATTGTTCATCTACCAAAACTTGTTGCCCTTTATTCAACATGATACTTTATAAGGACTAACATGAGGAAGTCTTTTAAATTTCAACTTGTCTACCATTTCAATAGAAACCAAATTTTTAGTTGAGCCTGAATCAACAATTACCTTGCAAATCTTACCATAGGCCTTGCATGTTGTCCTGAACAATGTCTTCCTTTGAGGGGGTTCTTGTGTTTGAGGCACCTTCAACATGGTTCCTCTCATCATCAAACTTTCTTCTTCATGGACTGGGGCTGCACTTCCAACTAGTGAGTTAACACTTTGGCAATCTTCCTCTTGGATCAACTGGTTCCTTTTCTCTCTTCCATGAGAGTTTGAGGCTTGCTTTTCAGGACATTTGAAGGTTGGATGTCCCACCTGGTAGCAATTGTAGCACCTTCCTCTAAAGACATTAAGACCACTCCCTGGTCCACCAAATCTACCCCTTCCATTGGGCCTCCTTCCTCTAAAGCCTCCTCTAGAACCTAATTCTCCACTTTGCTCTTGGGAACTAGATTCCCCTTGACTTCTTTGGGACTGATTTTTGCCTCCAAAACTGCCCCTACCTCTAAAATTTCTGCCACTTCTTCCTCTATTTTGCTACTTACCTTTTCTCATCAACTTCTCTTTAGCCCTTAATGCCACTTGAAAGAATTTATCCACGGTTTCAGGGGTAAATAAACTAACTTCATCTTGAATATTAAACCTCAAACCATTTAGATACCTTGCCACTTTACTTTTTTCATCCTCCATGTACCCACAACGAAGAGAGAACTTATGAAACTCCTCGGTGTAAGTGGTCACATCCAAATCTCTTTGCTTGAGATTTTGCATCTTCTTGTAGATCTGCACCTCATAGTCTAATGGAAGTAATTGGGACTTGATCCTCTCCAACATTCTGCTCCATGAAGAGATCATACTCTTCCCATTCTTTACCCTCTCACCTTGGGTGTAATTCCACCATGTACGAGCAACACCTTTGAGTTTAGTTTTTGCAAACTTCACCCTCTTGCTCTCAGGAACTTTGTATTCAAATAGTTGTTCATGGACTCAATCCATTCCATAACTTCATCAGCATTCATCTTGTCACTAAACATGGGAATCTCCATCAGAGCCTCTGAAGAATCTTTGCCAATTACCTTGATGGCTTCAAGGATTTTTTTTTGATTTGCAGGTACCTCTACCTCTTCTTGATCTTCTTCTTCCTCCTCTTTTTCTTCTTCTTCATCAGAACCTTTATATATCCTCTTCTCTATCCTCAATGCCTTCAACTCTGCTTGCAGTGCTTCCTTGACTCCACTTTTGATCTTTTCTTTCATCTCCTTGAACTTCTTAACCACTTCAGTGGTCATCCCCTTTGGAGGCATATTACTAGCCTCTCCTTCACTCTCCTCTACTAACATATACCATGCCTTACACAACCAACAACAGAACTTTTTATGGCTCTAATACCACTATGATGTAGAGATACTAGGATAGATGGAGGATAGAACAATTTGACAAGGTTTTCACTACACCCAAAAATCCAAATCCAAAGATCAATTTGCAAAAGTGGGAACAACAGTTAGTGGCCCTAAAATCTCCATGGAAAAGTTGATTTGGCATGCCTTTCGACCCATCCAAACCCTTGGCAAAGACATAACAAACATGGGTTTAGTACTTCCTTCTTTAGGCCTCCAAATCCCTTGTAGCCCTCCAAAAATGAACAGTCAGCAATAACTCCTTGTACAGACCTGCAAACTTAGAATTTAGATAATATAAAGATATCCATTTGGATCCCCCATGATATATTACAAAATGGGTATGGGTTGTTTTGGATGGTATGGTCCAACCTATAACCCCTCCTAGTGACCTAGAGCCCTAATTAGGTCAAATTTGTGAAGCAACTACCCTTGGATGGAACGTTAGAACTCTCAGGACTACTTTAACATGTCAGGGGCCTGCCAAAACCATAGAATCCAGGCTTTACTTGCTTCTAGAATTGACTATCACCAAATTTCATATTGTTGTTATTTCTTGTAAACACCTAGCACATGGTTTTGCTAAGGTTCCTCACACAAACTACCTCAAATCTTCTACCCTGCCCAAAACTCTTGCAAGAAACATTAAAACAAAATTATAACAGCCAATCCCACTAATCTACATGGTTCTACATCAGTGGAATGGAGGAGAATGTATGAATCATAGTCAAAACCCTAAGGTAGGGTTTCACAAACCAAGTTTTAGAAAAAACCTTATATCTCCCTACCATAGATATGTCAAGGCACCAAACTAACTTTAAATGAAAGCTAACTCCATGTTCTAATAGATTAAATCATGAGAAAGTGGAAACAACCTTGTACCTTTGCACAGTACGGACTGTAACAGTGAGGGAATTCAAGAAGACATGGTGCCAATGAGTAGTCCAAGGAAAATGGGTCTAGATTGCTTTTTGTTCAGAGACACAGCCTCAAACCAACCTCAAATGGAATTCAATTCATCCCTCTACACGTGCCACTAACTTAGGAATCATGACAATTCTATACAGGAACAGAGTACAACTCAAAACAACAAGTTTACATAGAAAAAGTGGACAGAATAAATATTTTCCTATTTATTTCTCCTCAAACTATCTTCTTTTATGCTCCTCCATGTATGGAAGATCTTATACAACATCTGCTCAACTACGTAACTACATGGGAAGGCAGTTTGGATCGATGGGGAAGTTTTTACAACTGTTCTTCAACCATCACTGCCTATTAGCATTAGTTATGGTGATTACAAATGTATTATCTTGGTTTGTATTGTGATTACAAAGGTATTATCCCTGTTTGGGATGTGTATATTGTTTTCTTCAAGAATGACAAGCCTTTAATAAGGCATCGAACTCATGACCATCTCCTACATGCCTTAGAAAGGCTTACAAATGTGACTGCCTCCTACATGGCAGCAATATGCATAAATTTGGACATAGTCCTTATTACAATCAAGTGAATGGTCTTCTAGGACCTTATTGAAGCAAGACAACATGAACCACAAACATGAAGACAAACATGAAAAAAAGACATATATGATCTCCTTGGTGCTCCTGCACCACAAAGGCAGTTTTCTGGCTCAGGTGACGGTTTTGATTTTTTGCAAAGAATATTCCATCCAATCATGGTATATTCTAGTGATAGAGACTGCTAATGTCAACACTGCATCAACATTGACATTAGCATCAGGGGTCCCCTTTGGCCCCTTTTTAGCCCTAATAGGGTATTTTTTTCCAGGAGCCATAACGTTTCGCCACGATATCAAAAATTGACAAATGATATATCAATAAATAGTAAATAGAACATTTGTTTTAAAGGTAAGACAAAATTTTGATGCAAAATAGGTATGCAGAGAATAAGACAGACAAACAATGTTATTTTGTTAAGAACAAGGCACTATGTATATATTACCTATGCACATTATAAGAAAAATGAAGGACAAAGTTTTACTACATTTTTTTTGGAGTGACAGAGGCTGCCTCTCAGGGGGAGCAGGTAGACAAAGAAACTATAGAGGATGACAAGGATTGTATAAACAGGGGGATCTTGTACAAAAGAAGACTATTGGCCCTTTTCTCTTGTTGTCAAAGGGTGAGAAAAAGTTGTATATCAAGTTAGTGTTGCCATCAATGATAGAGGGGGAGATTGTTGCATATGTTGTCACTAATGTCAAAAGAGTGGTTATCATTGATGTCAAGGAGTGATGATTAGAGAAACAGATCAGAGAAGCAGTGATGATGAAAGATATAAAGGATCAATATCATTTGTACATAGTTGTACCTTATCTTTTGAAGTTCATGGATAAGTGTAAGTTGTCAAAGTGCTTGAAGTGTTGTCTTTGGATAATATGGGGTCATGATGGTTGGTGCTTGATGAAGAAAGTTGCAAAAGTTTTGAAGAAAATTGTCTAAGTAAATTTCTAGTTATGAAGGGTGTCATAGGTTTAGGAAAATGCACATTACATACCTCTATAAATGAAGATACGAGCCTATGGATTTGAAGTTAGCTAGAAATAGCTCTAAGGTATGTGTGGCTCAGTTTTGAGAACAAAAGAACTACCACAAAGCATTCCAGAGTTAGTAAAGTGAAGACAGTAGTAATACAGTGTTGCTGTAGTCTCAAAGGTATAGAAGAATGCTTCTTATTTCTCTACACTTGAAGATATGACCTTGCGGCTTGGAGGATAGCTAGAGATGGATAAGAGGTATGAATGATTCAAGTTTCAAAGCATAAAAGTTACTGCCGTGTTTTTTAGAGTCAACTAAGCAAGAACAAGTCATGTTTCTATATAAGGTTATCAGAGGTAGAATAGAAAGGCATCACATTTTACCGCACCTTGTTGTTTGGATTTGTTGTTTGAAACATAAGTTTAGATGGTCCGTATATATGCTTAATTCAAATTTCAAGTGTTGTAGAGTACCACAAGTATGCTTTTCAAAGTTCTATGTTGAGATTGTAGAACCAAACTATGTAAGGGATACTGGTATCATTATCTGATTGCTTGCACCAACAAGAAGAAGCATAAATCAGAAAAAGGAGTGTATAAAAAGGCTCTATAGATCATATAGAGTTAATGGATTGATCCACACAATGATATCTCTCTTCTTGGGTACCACATAGGGTTTGGAGCTAAAACATGAAAGCATAAGCATTTGCGGGGTCTAATTAGTGTGTTTGTATGATTGTGCCATGCGTGTGGAAGTGTGCACCAACAAGAAAGGTTGGGAGAAGTTAAAATAGGTCCAATTGATCACTTGGTATGAATTGCATAACAGGATTTGATTCTTACATTACCAAAGATGATTTGGGAGCCAACATGTTAGGCCGGTTGCACATTTCATCATGAAAGGAAGCAACTACACTAGTCTAATGAGGGGAGAGATATGCAAATTTTTAAATCTTTATAGTAACTTAGAAGAAGATACATAGATATGAAACATAAACAACAATACAACAACATAGAATATATGTGGGGAAAACCTTTTCAAGTAAAAAACCCCACACTCCAAAGCACAAATCAATGTATTATTAAGTAAACAAAGTGTGATTACAATACAATTGCAGAGCCAAGCTCTTCCAAAAGTTCACCACTATGTAGTATTCTGGAGTAATTTTGGTACCATAACAGTACCTGCAAATCAACTATATAACTCCAACTCCAAGCACTTGTATATATAGAGAAGTACTACGAATGGAGGTAGCTTCTAGAGCAAGTCAACAAAAGAATCTCATCCAAATCCATACAGCCCAATTTCTAAGGCCATAAAACATGCAAATGACACTTGTAAGAGATTACCTTTCATCCCTTACAACCCCCAAACTTGGGCGTCCCATTTTTGCCCAAAATAGGTATGACATATGCTCTTACATTGTCATAAATTATGTCATATATGACAATACTTATAGCTATAAGAGAATATGTCATAAATGCCTATTAATAACTGATTCTCTTACAACTTGTCATAGTCAAACCTGGGTACCTACCTTTTCCATGCAAAGATGCTTCTTGACACTTGTCACACCTATCATAGAATCTTCTATTTTTGGATCTTACATGTCATAGACCTCTTACAACACCCAAAAGATGTTGACACATGGAAAAATACCTCTACCACAAAATGGGATGCTTACTTCCTCATATGAGGACAAAAATACATCTAGTCACCTTCCATGTAGGATAACACATCACCATGCTAACTCCCACAAAGAGACAAAATAAGATTTGCATAGAAAATAACAATAGTAGGCAAAAATAAATAAATACACATTAGGAACTTGCAAAGGTTGAGACACTTTAATTCCCAACATTCTCCCACTTGTTGAATACCTTTCAAGAGCTAATAGAATGATAGGATTTAACTGCTAGGTGTTGGGATAAGGTGCCCTTAACCTTGTAAATCCCAATATTGTATTTATTCTATTTTATTATTTGTAATTTGTAATTACCCATAAGGGAATGAGGTAGTTTCACTGGCAGTGGTAATTATGGATTCACAAGAGGTAATTATGGAGTGACATTTATAGTTGGTAATTGTAAAATCATGAGTAGATGAGCATATACGCCACCTTGAAGGAATCTGCTATTTTTGGCATCTATGACACATGTCATAATGTTGGTAAATGCATGTAAGAGAATCTATGACAACTATAAGTTGTCATAAGATTCTATGACAATATGATGACATATGACAGATATTTAATAGGTGTAGGGTCATCCCACAATAGTGGGTTACACTTTTGTGGATGAAGAAAAATTGAAGGTGCCGAAAAAACTATAGCAAACACCTTCATTCAAAGGTGCTTTCTTCACTTGAAGGTCCTGTCGGGGTTTTTAAATCTTAAAATAATGAGGCCTTCATTTGAAGGTGTTCTCCATTCGAAGGTCTTTGGGCACCAAATTAAAACAATAAAATGACACCTTCGAACAAAGACCCTCTCTATTTATAATGCAAGGTACCTTTGTTCAAAGGTGTTTGCTATGGGTATATTTGTGTCATCTTTGGACCTTTATTCGAATGTGTGTAAACTTCAAACGAAGGACGTCACCCACCTTCATTCGTAGGTGTCTTCGAACGAAGACCCCCACTAGACACCTTCCCTTCTTCCCTTCCATTTCCTTCTACAAAATTTGGCTTCGGAAGCCTAGTTGAAGGTCTAAATTGATTCACCTTTCCCAAACCAAACTGGAGGATCACAGTCCTCAAAATGAGCTTTCCAATGAGTATAATTTTGATATATTTTGATTTTATTATGATTGTTTTTTTAGTTTTACTCAACATAGGTTTTTCACTGAACATCAAGTTCTCTATTCTACACGCAGGAAAAATTAGTAAATTAGTGAAAAAAAATTCTAAAAAATAGGTATGCCCTAGGTATTGATATCCTTGTTTCAACAAAAAAAAATTGAATTTCGATACATACATAAAAAGTTATGTTTTATGGAATACGCCTATGTCTAAATTATAATTGGTTTGACATCAAAACTTAATTAAAAAAATATTCAACAAAACATTATGAAACCAAATGCATGCCCTAGATATCAGTGTTACCAATCTAAATTCAAAACAATCAGAATTTTATCCTTTGTAGAAACAAAGTTGAGTTATGGAGTACACATCACTTTAAAAAAATGTTTTTTGCTATTAAAAACTAGTTATCAAAGAAGATGCCAAAAATTTTACAATTTAACTCCAATTTTTTTTTTAAAATATTTTTAGAATCTACAGACAAAATCTCACAAATCACTAGTTCACATAATCTTCAAATTCCTAATGGTTTAGTGGCTATAGATGTTAGAAAGTGAATATTTAGTTCAAAATGTTGATTTCAATGTCAAGTTTGGCAAAAACGTGTAACCCACTATTGTGGGATCACCCTGTAAGATGCTATGTTTAGCCCTAGGCACCCATCTTGGGAAGATACTTTCTAGAGGAATCTATGACAGTTATGACATGTCATAAGATGTTGTAAGAGACCATATTTAGTCTTGTGCACCCAACTTTGCATGGCTGACTTTGGACAAGTGGTATGAGCTTGTAAGTTGGCATTTAATGTTTGCATGTTGGAGATTCTCAAGAGAGAGAAAGTGGATTCCTAGATTGGAGGGAAAACACTTCTATAAGTATTTTTCCATGTAAATGTTGTAGTATGAATGATTTTTGTACACAGGTTCTACCAAAGTGAAGGTTGAAGAGAAGAAGGAAGTGCATGCATTATATTATTCAGTTTTCGAAGATAATACAACTTGAGTCTCTTTTCTTGGTGGAGTTTTTTACTTGAAAGGATTTTCTCCATGTTATATCTATTGATAACTGAGAGGGGGTGAATTAGTTATCGTAATTATTTCTGCTTTCTGAACTTTCTTATTAATCAATGTAGCATTAATTCAAACAAGCAAACATAACCATGAAATGGAAATACACATGACATAATATTTTTGACGTGGAAACCCTATTAAGGGAAAAAACTATAGGGTGATTAACCCAAGATTGTATTCTCTGTTAGAAGAATGGAAATACAAAATGTCACTTGCCAATTGGGGCTCACTGCCCGAGCACACTGCTCACAAAAGGCACACTACCTATAAGAGACACACTGTCTACAATTTATAAAGAGTGAAATACAATACTTGAATTGATAAGGAGCATCAACATATGCTGGAGCTCAGTTCTGGTTAGGCTTAGTACATTGATCTGTTGCACTTCATCTATCTTCTTCTTTTGTGCTTCTCTCCTTTCACATACCGAATCTTCCTTTTTGCTTTTACTTGGGTCTACTACTTTTCTTCGCACATTGCTCAAAAACCACCACACCTCTCACAACTAAATCCATCTTGTATATATATCCGCACAAGTGATTTCATCACCTTTCTAGTCGGCATCCGGAGTAGTCAATCTTTTCACAAACTCTGATCTGTCGGTTGAATCCTTGCACATCAAGTAATGCGGATCAAGCATATACTTGTAGATGTCATCAATCACGTCAGCCAAACATAACTTATGCCTTAAGAACCTTTTCCATCATCAATAACACATCCAGAATAATGTCTGATGTTCTGTCAGTCAGTTCTTCCTCTATTCACACTATCACTTGGGAACCCGACACTCAAGAATTCATATCTCTTTATCCTTTCCACACCAGAGGCTCAAACCTTGGAATCTATCAGTTAAGATACTACTCTTGACTTCCCCAAATTCACATTTCACTGAGATACTTCTACTGAGAGTTCCGGACCTGACTATTGGACCTTTCCACATGCTCTGTTCTTGCTTACTGGACCTCAACACTTTGCAATCTATCTTCTGGTAAAGACTCATCATGTCCTGCGGATGTGTGGGTTAACCTTTGTTGCCATCAATGACAACATTCATGAATCCATATAGTGTCTCTTGCCAACAATCTCTCCCTTTGGCATTGATGGCAACACTTAGTGAAAAATGACTAAGTGTAACACTATACGCCCCCTTGGCTGATGCTCTGTCTTTATGTACATTTTTTGAAACTCCCCCTTAGTTGGATACCGCATTTTTCACTGCTCCTCACTCCCCCTTTGGCATCAATGGCAAAGGGTGGGGACCGCGCATCAAAATTTTCAAAAATTTAACTATACTTAGCCGCATATAACATACTCACATAAACTGAAGAATGTCTGCAAAAGATGTCTTCAATTGGATGAATTCTGCTGCCCAACTTTGCTTCATTCTATCCAAAATTAAGATGTGAGCACTCAACAGGAATGCAAAATCTTCTACCCTCTTAAGATCTGTCAGATCATTGGTTTGGGCGGTAGTCTGAGCATCACTTAAGGCCTCATGCATGGCCTCTAACTTAGGGATAATGATCCCTCTAAGTTCACCCATCCAGCTAATTATGTTCTTCCTTTCCTTCTCAAAATTCTTTATTGCATTTGTGATTGCAATAGTCTGACACTCTTGATTTGTTATGGAGGATGAGAGAGGATCAAAACTTTGAGATAGACTTAGTAGTTTATCCTCTTGTTCTTTTACTTTCCTCTCAATATCTTTGGTCACTATGGGCCAAGATAAGCAAAATTTGTACATATTTCTGCCATCTTTAAGAGCATTTTCTAAGCTCTTTATCCCAATATCCATAACTCTCATATCATTTGTTATCAGACCCTGTACTTCAGAGAATCTCTTATCCAAAAACTCCTTCCGGACCTTTTCTTCAGCTGACTTCTCTAGAGAATCAAAATGTGTGCTAACACTATTGACTAAAATTTTGAGATTACCAGAAGAGGAGGCTGTGGGATCCTTCTGAAAAGATGGCATGATCTTTCCCAACACTCTGGATGCTACCCCTATAAGCTCACAGTCTTCCATGTGAGATTTCAGTAGTTTCTCTTTGACCTTCACATTTGCAAATGAAGCTATTTTTATTGTTTGCACCAGAGATAGAGAGTCAAAATCTAATGGCCCTTTTAGTAGTTCCAGTCCATCAATCTCCATAGTTGCTTTTGTCAAAAAGTCCTTGACTAATTCTATAGTGTCTCTTGCCGGAGACAGATTCTTCTTTTCTTCTACAGTCACAGAACTATCTTTTGGAGCTTTCTCCCCTTCCACAACCTTTGTACTGATATCTTCTTTTCCCTTCACCTCTGCTTCTTTCTCCTTTATTCTTTCTTCTCCTTTGGATCCGGAGTTAGCAAGGGAAACTGGAAGAGAGATGTTTGTCTATTCATGCACTTCCTTTTCCAGAACAGAGGATTCCAAGTCCTTATCCTTTTTTGTACCGGTGTCCATTACTTCTGCCATTTTCTCAGTGGACTCTTCTATAATATTTGTGGCTGAGGAGTCAGCACCCAAGTCCTCTATGATAGAAAGTTTGAGTCTTTTGAAGGACTTTTGGAGGATCTCTTCTGTTTCCTTGGCTACCTTGTCAGTCTCACCAAGCATGAGCTGATTCATTCTAGCTTTGCTCCTGAACTCATCCTTGCAATCTTTAAAGATCATATTCATTTGCTTTAAATCAATTGAAGGATATAGCTGAATAGCTATCTGTTCCTGGATCTCAAGATTTTTTGCCATGGCATTATTCTTTCTTATTTCTAACTCCTTTTCTAGGCTCTTGGGAATAAGAGATATAATTTCAATAAAAGCCTTATTATATATGTTCAGATACTTAACTGTAGCTTCCTGCAAGATCTTTTGGTCAGCCTTATTATAATCATCATAAAATTCAGCCATTGGTTGAAGGTTTCCATCCACAGTGACTGATTTGATTACATTTTCTAGAGACAGGGTGGGCTTTTCAACAAATTCCTCTACCATTTCTTCCTTATCTTGACCTGTGGAAGTTTCACCAGATCCTTTCTTCTTTTTCTTCATTTTCCTGATTTCTTCATCAGATTCAGTCTCTTCTTCATCCCTTTGACTGGCATAAGCTCTTGTGGCTTTTGTCTTTGTTCTTTTATCTCCTTTGCCGGATGATTGTGCTTCCGGTTCTGATGTCCTTGAGCCTTTGGCAGTGGTGGGTGCAGATCTCTTTGATGATCTGGTCCGGGTGGAAGGTTTTGCCAGAACACTTTCCTCATTTTTCTTTTCTGCCTTCTTCTTCTCTTCCTCAGCCCTTTCCATCCTTTTCTTGTTGGCATCAACTGCCTCCTTTGAGATGCCAAATCCTTTGGCAACATCTTCTACTTCTTTTCTCACTTTCCTCTTAATCTGGCTGCTTTAGCTCTGTATGAATTTTCACACTTAGTTCTTCAAAGGTTCCAAATCTTTCTGCCTTTGGGTCCTTTGGCTGACTAAGCATGTCTTGAACATACAGTTCTACAATTTGTTCATCAACTTCATACCCCATAGGCATGATCCAGACTGTCCTTGGCTCTACTGCCTCCATTAGGCATTGATCAGTGTCTACCATGAAGTACATTATATCCTTGTATTTCTCAACTACTGATTTGGGGATTCTTTCTCTGATTTGCATTGTATTTTGAAAGTGCTTAAAGTAACCCCACAGAGCTGTATTCCTTGTCTTAGCATCCCCAAGTTCATGCAAGTAATCTCTAATCTAAATTGCTACCGGTTTGTCATTTTGCCATACCCATCCACTTGATCTGGGTAGCTCATTCATGAAGTAGAAAAATAAGCATAATATTAGTCCACCATACTTAAAGGAGTTCTTCTTGTCCTTTTTGATCTTCTATATGTTTTCCATTAATTGGCTCAAAAGAAGTTCACATAGATCATATTCTGCATTCTTTCTCAGCATCTCATAGGCAGTGTACACTGCAGTCCCAGACACTGAATTCTCCCTACTGGGGTGATATATCTTGTACCCTATTATCATAGATGCAAACTTGATATCCGGGTCAGTAATATCTTCAATGGTCATTGCCCTCTTATCAAATTTTGATCCAGTGGCCTTAGTTACAGTGTTGTTTTTGACAGATTTGAGGACAGGTATTCCTCCGGAGGAGTGTAACCAGTTACTGCCTTAATTGCTTCCTTGGTGATTTTACAAGGTCTGTTAAGCCATAGAAAGTTGTCATGTACCCTACTCAACACATACTGGACCCATTCATCTTCTTCAAAGTAGGGGAAATGAATGAATTGATCAAAGTGTTTCTCCTGGATGCCCTTATATTCTGGTTTAAGCTCAAAAGCATCATCTATCAGTTGTTTGTGATAGATATCTCTTAGTTTGAATTCCCTAAACTCTTCAATATTTGCGTGTATGTAAACCCTAATATCTTCTATGTGTAAACACCATGTGGAACACTAGAGAATGCTCCTAGGGGATCTACCTCCAATGATTTGTATGGATGTTTCTTAAATTTAGGGCGGGGCCTATCAGAGATCTTCACAATATTTGGAGTACCCATCATTCAAGTATTTACAGAGAGATATTTGATAACAGAGAATACCTTTTGCGCCTTTTAGTTTCACAAGTTAGCTGGATAGATTTCTACATGAATTGACTTCTGTAAATGATCTTTGATGAGCTTGAGGAATTTTGTTGTAGAGCTTCTCTTTTCATTTCTTCTTGAATGCAAAATGAACAAGTGTTTAATGAAAAAACCCTTATATGCTCCGCAAACCCTAATGTCAATTTGCAATAAATGGTCAACCTAAGTAATTCTGGTTTGCCTTGTTCGGAAGGCTTGAAGAACTGGATCAATCTTGATCTTAAACATCTTGCGGATCTTCCAAATCTTAACCATAGTTTATTTGGATGTTGCTCTTATGAACCCTTTAATCTGCAACTCGTCTTGTGCCAGTTCCGACACCAATTGACTGGTTGGGGGAACAAGGTTTTCTTTGTGTCTCCCCCTGAGCTAGAGCTCACTTTTTAATTTCTGGAAGGAATATCAGCACTAAAGTCTGGTGTAGATCCATCCCCTACATTCTCTATACTTTTCTTCACCCAAATCTTGTTCATCTCATTTTAAACTTCATCTGCATTCACTTTTTGTTTTCCCTTATCTTGATTCTGGTTATGATATACCAGACCTTTTTTGTCCTGATTCTTGCTTCTAGAGAATTTTGCAGCATGACTGGATCTATTGCAAATTTGGCAAACAACATTTCTTTGCATATTTGTATCCTCTTGATCTGCATTGATTAGCCATATGACCCATTCTATTGCATGCAAAGCATCTACCATTAAATGAGTTGTTTATTTGCATATTTCTGTATTCATGAGATTTGTGTCCATACCTTTTGCAGTTGAAACATTGTTCAGAGAAGGATGTATTAGTCTGATTCATTCTCTTTCTACACTGATTAGCTTTATGACCAAAGTTATTGCAGTTGTGGCAGTATCCATTGAAGGATGGATATCTTTGAGCATTAGGTTGCCTTACCGGAGGTCTTCTAGACCTGTTCCTTGGATTTTCTGATCCAAAATTCTTCTGACTAGATCCGGAGCTTTCTCCTTTCTCATATTCCAAACCATACTTGTCATCTACCCCTTTTTGACTTTCAAGGAGAACTTCAAGTTGAGCAGAACTTATCTTGAATTTCTCTTTATATTCATTTGCTGTTTGAAGATCCCTTTTAAGAGAGATAATTTGATCCTCAAGTTTTTCTTCATTATCTTTAGCATCTTCAAGATCAGATTCAAGATGTCTGATGATTCTATCCATCTTGTGGCAATCTTCTAATTTCTCCTTGAGGGATTGTCTTAGATCATCTTCAGTTTTTCTTTTCTCTTCAACCTCTTGGGTAAACTTCATAACTCCTGATTCCATTTCATGTCTTACCATAATGATTTCTTTTGATAACTTTTCACATAACTTGGTTTTCTCCTTTAGATCTTCATTTGTATCATTGGCTTCACCTTGACTTGCCAATTGCTGAAGTAGCTCCTTTCTCTTTTTCATAGAGAGACTTAATTTGTCTTTTAGTTCTCTCATGAAATCATCAGCCTATTTGAGTCTTTCCTTTAACTCATTGACTTTAGAGTTTGACTGCTCGAGATCATCAAGGGCAGTCTTGATTTGCTCCCTTAACCCATATACATCCAT
Source organism: Cunninghamia lanceolata (assembly GCA_027924645.1). NCBI lineage: Eukaryota > Viridiplantae > Streptophyta > Pinopsida > Cupressales > Cupressaceae > Cunninghamia > Cunninghamia lanceolata. Next base: position 827,573 of record BSBN01000808.1, read on the forward strand.
TTGAATTCCCAGATCTTCCTCAAGCTATTAGACTCTATTAGGAGGAACTTGGCTTTGATACCAATTGTTGATAATTGAGAAGGGGGGGTGAATCAGTTATCTTAATTATTTCTACTTTCTGAACTTTCTTATTAATTAATGCAGCATTAATTCAAATAAGCAAACATAACCATGAAATGGAAATACACATGACACAATATTTTTGACATGGAAACCCTGTTAAGGGAAAAAACTGTGGGGTGATTAACCCAAGATTGTATTCTTTGTTAGAAGAATGGAAATACAAAATGGCACTTGCCAATTAGGGCTCACTGCCCGAGCACACTACTCACAAATGGCACACTGCCTACAAGAGACACACTGTCTACAATTTATAAAGAGTGAAATACAATACTTGAACTGATAAGGAGCATCAACATATGCTGGAGTTTAGTTCCGGTTAGGTTCAGTACACTGATCTGCTACACTTCATCTTTCTTCTTATTTTGTGCTGCTCTCCTTTCACATACTGAATCTTCCTTTCTGCTTTTACTCAGGTCTACTGCTTTTCTTCGTACATTGCTCAAAAATTACCACATCTCTCACAACTAAATCCATCTTGTATATATATCTGCACAAGTGATTTCATCACCTTTCTAGTCGACATCCAGAGTAGTCAATCTTTTCACAAACTCTAATCTGTCGGCTAAATCCTTGCACATCAAGTAATGCAGATCAAGCATATACTTGTAGAAGTCATCAATTGCGTTGGACAAAAATAAATTATGCCTTAAGAACGTTTTCTATCATCATTAACACATTCAGAATAATGTTTGATGTTATGTTAGTCAGTTCTTCCTCTGTTCACACTGTCACTTGGAAACCTGACACTCAAGCATTCATATCTCTTTATCCTTTCCACACCGGAGGCTCAAACCTTGGAATCTATCAGTCAAGATACTCCTCTTGACTTCCCCAAATCCGTACTTCACTAAGATACTTCTACTGAGAGATCCGGACCTGACTGTTGGACCTTTCCACATGCTATGTTCTTGCTTATCGAACCTCAACACTTTGCAATCTATCTTCCGGTAAAGACTCATCATGTCCTGTGGATGTGTGGGCTAACCTTTGTTGCCATCAATGACAACATTCATGAATCCATATAGTGTCTCTTACCAACAATATCATGTCATTCTTCTATGGTATTTGTTCCTGTGTTGTGATTTGATTTTCGCATGCAATATCTATAGATAATACATTGTTTGAGATCATTAACATATTGAAATCAAATTTCCATTTGAGCAGTTGTTGCCTTCATTTCTAACATTTGGTATCAAAGCCTGGCCAACATTGACTCTTGGGTGGAAGTGTGAAGGTTGTTTAACTGCAGTGGGAGATTTGGTTGTATTTGTGTTTGTTGATAACTGAGAGGGGGGGTGAATCAGTTATCCTAATTATTTCTTCTTTTGAACTTTCTTATTAATCAAAGCAGCATTGAATCAAACAATCAAACATTACCATGAAATGAGAAACACATGACACAGTATTTTTGACGTGGAAACCCAGTTAAGGGAGAAAACCACGGGGTGATTAACCCAAAGATTATTCTCTGTTAGAAAAATAAGGAATTACAAAATGGCACTTGCCAATTAGGGCTCACTGCCTGAGCACACTGCTCACAAAGAGGCACAATGCCTACAAGGAGACACACTATCTACAAAAGAATGTTATACAATACTTGAACTGATTGGAAGCATCTACATATGATGGAGTTCAGTTCCGGTTAGGCTCAGTACACTGATCTGCTGCACTTCATCTTTCCTCTGCTCTTTATTCTGCTTTCCTTTCACATACTGGATCTTTCTTACTGCTTCTGCTCTGTTCTACACTTTTTTGCATACACCTTCACATGATCACACTTTTTTCACAACTAAATCCATCCTCTATATATATCCGCACTAGTGATTTCATTATCTTTCTAGTCGGCACCCGGAATAATCTATCTTCTCACAAACTCTGTTCTGTCAGCTGAATCCTTGCATATCAAGTAATGCGGATCAAGCATATACTTGTAGATATCATTAATCATGTCGGCCAAACATGATTCATGCCTTCACAACCTTTACCATCAACAGTAACACATCCAGAAAATAGTCTGATACTCTGTCAGTCAGTTCTTCCTCTGTTCTCACTGTCTCTCAGGAATCCGGTACTCAACTATTCATATCTTTTTCTTTGTTCATCACCGGAGGCTAAATCCTTGGAATATACTACTCAAGGTAGTCCTCTTGACTTCCCCAAATCTGCACTGCACCAAGACACTTCCTCTGAGAGATCCGGACCAATCTGTCAGACCTTGCCACATGCTCTGTTCTTGTTCACCGGACCACAACAATCTTCATTCTGACTTCCGGTAGAGACACACCATGACTTGCGGATATGTGGGATGACCTTTGTTGCCATCAATGACAACAACCATGAATCCATATAGTGTCTCTTGCCAACAATCTCCCCCTTTGGCATTGATGGCAACACTTAGTGAAAAATGACTAAGTGTTTACACTATGCTCCCCCTTGGCTGATGCTCTATCTTTATATACAATTTCCGGAACTCCCCCTTAGTTGGATTCCTCACTTTTCACTGCTCCTCACTCCCCCTTTGACATCAATGGCAAAGGGTAGGGTCCGCACACCAAAATTTTCAAAAATTTTCTATACATAGCCGCATATTTACATACTCACATATACTGAAGAATGTCTGCAAAAGATGTCTTCAGTTGGATCAGTTCTGTAGCCCAACTTTGCTTCATTCTATCCAAAATTGAAATGTGACCACTCAACAAAAATGCAAATGCATCTACCCTTTTTAGATCTTTCGGATCACTTGTCTGGGCTGTGATTTGAGCTTCTGCTATGGCCTCATGCATGGCCTCTAGCTTAGGGACAATTAACCCCCTGAGCTCACTCAACCTGCTTATTCTATTTTTCCTTTCCTTCTCCAATTTCTTGATTTCACTCAAGACTGCAATAGTCTGACATTCTTGATTTGTTATAGAGGAAGAAAGAGGATCAAAACTTTGAGACAAGCTTAGTAGTGTGCCCTCTTGCTCTTTTATTTTCTTCTCAATGTCCACTGTTACCTTGGACCAGGAGATACAAAATTTGTATATTTCACCGCCATCCTTAAGAGCATTTTCTAAGCTCTTTATCCCAATGTTCATGCTTCTCCTATCATTAATGATCAAACCCTGAACCTCGGAGAACCTTTTATCCAAAAACTCCTTCCGGACCTTTTCTTCAGCTGATTTTTCTAGAGATTCAAAATGTGTACTAACACTGCTGACTAAGGTTTTGAGATTACCGGAAGAGGAGGCTGTGGGATCCTTCTGAAAAGATGGCATGATCTTTTCCAGCACTCCAGATGCTACCTCCATAAGCTCACAGTCTTCCATGTGAGATTTCAGTAGTTTCTCTTTGACTTTCTCATTTGCAAATGAGGCTATTTTCATTGTTTGCACCGGTGACAAAGAGTCAAAATCTAATGGTCCTTTTAGCAGGTCCGGTTCATCAATTTCTATAGTGGCTTTTGTCAAGAATTCTTGAACAGTTTGTGCAGTGTCTCTTGCCGGAGACAGATGTTTCTTCTCTTCTGCAGTTTTGTCCTTTGGAATCTTTTCTCCTTCCATACTCTTACCACTTTCAGTTGTGGTTTTCTCTATTGGAGTCTTCTCTTTTTTTGCATCCTTGGTGCTGTCAACCTCTTTTTCTTTAACTGCTGCTTCTTTCTCCTGTAGTTTCTCTTCTTCTTGGGATCCGGAGACTGTAGGGGAAACTGGAGGAGAGATGTTAGTCTGTTCAAGGGCCACTTCTACTGGAGTAGATGATTCCAAGTCCACAGCTATTTCTGCACCTAAGTCCTCTACAACAGGAAGATTAAACCTTTTGAAGGTTTTTCGGAGGATCTCTTCAGTGTCCTTGGCTACCTTGTTGGTCTCACCAAGCATAAGCTGATTCATCCTTGCTTTGCTCCTGAATTCATCCTTGCAGTCTTTGAATACCATGTTCGTTGTTTTGTGATCAATTGAAGGATATAGCTGAATAGTTATCTGTTCTCTGATCTCAAGGTCTTTTGCCATGGCATTGTTCTTTCTTATTTCTAGTTCCTTCTCTAGACTCTTAGGAATTTCAGAGATAATCTCAATAAAAGCTTTATTGTAAATGTTCAGGTACCTGATTGTAGCTTCCTGCAGGATCTTTTGATCTGCCTCATTGTAGTCATCATAGAATTCAGCTACTGGTTGAAGGTTCCCATCCACAGTGACTGATTTGACTACACTGTCTAGGGATAGAGTGGGCTTTTCAGCAAATTCCTCTGCCATTTCTTCCTTGTCTTGGCCTGTGGAGGGTTTCCCGGATCCTTTCTTCTTCTGCTTCTTTATTTCTTTTACTCCCTCATCTGACTCAGTTTCCTCTTCATCCTTTTGGCTTTCATAAGCCCTTGTGGCTTTTGTCTTAGATCTTTTACCGGATGCCTAGACTTCCGGTTTTGAACTTTTGGTTGTGGGAGGTGCAGATCTTTTTGATGATCTGGTCCGGGTGGAAGTTTCAACCGGAACACTTTCTTTACTTTTCTTTTCTACCTCTTTCTTTTCTTCCTCAGCCTTTCTCCTCTTTTCTCGGTTGGCATCAAGTGCCTCCTTTGGAATGCCTAGGCCTTGAGTAATATTCTCTACTTCTTTTCTCACCTTCCTTTTGATTTCCGGTTCTCAGAGTTCAACATGAATTTTGATACTTAGTTCCTCAAATGTTCCGAACCTTTCTGCCTTTGGATCTTTGGGCTGAGTTAGCATGTGTTGAACATGCAGTTCCACTATCTGTTCATCCACTTCATACCCCATGGGCATGATCCATACAGTTCTTGGTTCTACTGCCTCCATTAGACACTGATCTGTTTCTACCATGAAGCATACTGTGTCTTTGTACTTTTCAACAAGGGATTGGGGTATTCTTTCTCTTGCATGCATCATGCTTTGGAAGTTCTTGAAATATTCCCATAGAGCTGTATTTCTTGCTTTAGCATCCCCAAGTCCATGCAAATAGTCTCTGATTTGGATGGCAACCGGTCTGTCATTCTGCCATATCCATCCACTGGATCCGGGAAGCTCATTCATGTAGTAAAAGAAGAGACAAAGGATCAGATTGCCATACTTGAAGGAGTTTTTCTTGTGCTTCTTAATCTTCTGCAGATTTTCAAAAAGTTGGTTTACAAGAAGCTCACACAGGTCATAGTCTGCATTCTCCTTTAACATTTGATAAGCCGTGTAGATTGCAGTTCCCGGTACTAAATTTTCCCTACTGGAGTGATAGATTTTGTAACCAATTATCATAGATGCAAATTTGACATCCGGTTCAGTGATGTCATCAACTGTCATAGCTCTCTTGTCAAACTTGGATCCGGTTGCATCACTAACTGTCTGATTTTTGACAGACTTGAGAACAGGTAATCCACCGGATGAGTGCAGACCGGTTACAGCCCTAATTGCATCTTTGGTGATCTTGAAGGGCTTGTTCAACCATAGGAAGTTGTCATGTACTCTACTTAGTACATACCGGACCCATTCATCTTCTTCAAAACAGGGGAAATAAATGCACTGTGCAAAGTGTTTGTCCCGGATGGCTTTGTACTGAGGTTTGATCTCAAAGGAGTCATCTATCAATTGTTTGTGATAGATATCCATCAGTTTTGATTCTCCAAAGTCTTCAAAATTTGCATGGATGTAAACCCTAATGTCTTCCGTATGCAATACACCATGTGGAACACTAGAGAAGGCTCCTAGTGGATCTACTTCCAAGGATTTGTAAGGATGTTTCTTGAATGTGGGACGAGGTCTATCAGAGATCTTAACTATATTCGGAGTAGCCATTTTTCAAAGATTTGCAGGGAGATATTGAAAACGAAAAATACCTTATGCGCCTTCAGTTATTTGGATTGATTTTTATATGTAGTAACTTCTGTAAGTGATCTTCAGTGAACTTGATGAATTTTGTCGCAGAGCTCCGCTTTTCGCTTCTTCTTAGGTGTGGAATGATCAAATGATTATTGAGAAATCCCTTATATCATTTCACAAACCCTAATATCTGTTTGCAATAAATGCTCCACCTATATTATTCCGGTTTGCCTTATTCGGATAACTTGAAGAACCGGATCAGTCCTGGTCTATGAACATCGTGCGGAACTTTCAATCATGAATAAATCAAGATGACACATTACAAGAACATCCCAAACATTCTGTCCAGTCCGCAGAGTAAAATAATGTACTTCCGGATCTCTCCGGACTCTTTTGTAGTCCTCTGTCATTCCGGAGCATCTCCCGGAACAGGTCTTACTTGATGGATCACAACTTCTTTACATCTTCATGTGGACCTCTGAAATCTTGTTTGGATCATCTTAGGACTTATATCTTCAAACCCTTTACTCCGCATCTTGTGTCACATCCAGCACCACTTGATTGGCTGGGGGAACATGATTTTCTTTGAGTCTCCCCCTGAGCCAGAGCTCACTTTCTAATTTCCGAAAGGAATATCAGCACCAGAATCTGGTGCGGATCCAATTTCTATATTCTCTGAACTTTTCTTTACCCAAATCTTGCTCATCTGATTCCTAATTTCATCCTCATTCATCTTTTGTTTACCCTTGTCTTGATTCTGATTATACACCGGACCTCTTTTGTCCTGATTCTTGTTTCTGCAGACTTTAGCATTATGACCGGACCTATTACAGATTTGGCAAATAACATTTCTTTGCATATTTGACTGATAACCTCTTGATCTGCATTGATTAGCCATATGACCTACTCTATTGCATGTAAAGCATCTACCTTTGAATGATATGTTTACTTGCATATTTCTGCATTCATGAAACTTGTGTCCATACCTTTTGTAGTTAAAGCACTGTCCGGAGAAGGATGGATTAGTTTGATTCATTCTTTTTCTGCACTGATTAGCTTTGTGACCAAAGTGATTGCAGCTGTGGCAGTATCCATTGAAAGATGGATATCTTTGAGCATTGGGCTGTCTTACCGGAGGTCTTCCAGGCCTATTCCTTGGATTTTCTGATCCAAAATTCTTTTGACCGGATCCGGAGCTTTCTCCTTTCTCATATCCCAAACCGTACTTGTCATCTGTCTTCTTTTGACTTGCAAGAAGTACTTCAAGTTGAGCAGAACTTATCTTGAATTTTTCTTTATATTCATTTGCTGTTTGAAGATCTCTTTTGAGAGAGACAATTTGATTCTCAAGTTTTTCTTCATTATCTTTGGCATCTTCAAGATCAGATTCAAGATGTCTGATAATCCTGTCCATCTGGTGGCATTCTTCTAATTTCTCTTTAAGAGATTGTCTTAGATTGTCTTCAGCTTTTCTTTTTTCTTCAATCTCTTGAGTAAATTTTATAGTTCCTGATTCCATTTCATGTCTTAACATAATGACTTCTTTTGATAACTTTTCACATAACTTGGTTTTCTCAGTCAATTCTTCATTTGTATTGCTTTCTTCAGTTTGGCTTGCCAATTGTTGGAGCAGCTCCTTTCTCTTTTTCATAAAGAGACTTAATTTGTCTTTTAGTTCTCTCATGAATTCATCAGCCTATTTGAGTCTTTCCTTTAATTCATTGACTTCAGAATTTGACTGTTCAAGATCCTCAAGGGCAGTCTTGAGTTGCTCCCTTAAACCATATGCATCCATTTGAATTCCCAGATCTTCCTCAAGCTGTTAGGCTCTATTAGGAGGAACTTGGCTCTGATACCAATTGTTGATAACTGAGAGGGGGGGTGAATCAGTTATCCTAATTATTTCTTCTTTTGAACTTTCTTATTAATCAAAGCAGCATTGAATCAAACAATCAAACATTACCATGAAATGAGAAACACATGACACAGTATTTTTGACGTGGAAACCTGGTTAAGGGAGAAAACCACGGGGTGATTAACCCAAAGATTATTCTCTGTTAGAAGAATAAGGAATTACAAAATGGCACTTGCCAATTAGGGCTCACTGCCCGAGCACACTGCTCACAAACAGGCACACTGCCTACAAGGAGACACACTGTCTACAAAAGAATGTTATACAATACTTGAACTGATTGGAAGCATCTACATATGCTGGAGTTCAATTCCAGTTAGGCTCAGTACACTGATCTGCTGCACTTCATCTTTCCTCTGCTCTTTATTCTGCTTTCCTTTCACATACCGGATCTTTCTTACTGCTTCTGCTCTGTTCTACACTTTTTCGCATACACCTTCACATGATCACACTTTTTTCACAACTAAATCCATCCTCTATATATATCCGCACTAGTGATTTCATTATCTTTCTAGTTGGCACCTGGAATAATCTATCTTCTCACAAACTCTGTTCTGTCGGCTGAATCCTTGCATATCAAGTAATGCGGATCAAGCATATACTTGTAGATATCATTAATCATGTCGGCCAAACATGATTCATGCCTTCACAACCTTTACCATCAACAGTAACACATCCGAAAAATAGTCTGATGCTCTGTCAGTCAGTTCTTCCTCTGTTCTCACTGTCTCTCAGGAATCTGGTACTCAACTATTCATATCTTTTTCTTTGTTCATCATCGGAGGCTAAATCCTTGGAATATACTACTCAAGGTAGTCCTCTTGACTTCCCCAAATCCGCACTGCACCAAGACACTTCCTCTGAGAGATCCGGACCAATCTGTCAAACCTTGCCACATGCTCTGTTCTTGTTCACCGGACCACAACAATCTTCATTCTGACTTCCGGTAGAGACACACCATGACTTGCGGATATGTGGGATGACCTTTGTTGCCATCAATGACAACAACCATGAATCCATATAGTGTCTCTTGCCAACAGTGTTTATAGATCTTGAGTTGATATTATGGCTACATCCACCACTGCTTCAACCTCTCGATTGGACATTGAGAAGTTCAACAATATGGGGTATGAGTTGTCGAAGCTAAAAATTAAGGATTTGCTAGAAGAAAGAAACTAGTGGTTGGTTGTTCAAAAAGAGAAGAAGCTTGATGATGTGAGTCTAGATGAATGGGAAAGGTTAGATAAGAAGGCATGGGGAACTATTTGACTATGTCTTGCAGATTCCGTCATGTTGAATGTCTCGAAGGAAGAGACTACACACAAACTCTAGACAAGATTGGGTGAGATTTATCAAGCGAAGAGCATGGTAACCAAGCTTTATTTAAATTGAAAACTATTTTTTGTTAAAATGAAAGAGGGTGATTCTATTGCAAAGCATTTGAACAATTTTAATTTGCTTTTGCATCAAGTTGATTCTATAGATGCTACAGTTGCAGAGGAAGATAAATGTATACTTTTACTTTGTTCTTTACCTAAATCTTGGGAGAATGTTATCCTTTCTATTATTTCTAACCTTGAAGATCAAAATTTTGATCATCTTGTTACAACTTTGTTGGCACAGGAGATGAGGAAGAAGACTTCTGAGGTTAACACTGAGGCTCTCAATGTGAGGGGAAGGCCCAAGGACAGAGGACTGAAAGGAGATTAGAAATGGGCTAAAGACAAGTCTAAGGTCTGATTTAAGACTCCTAGAGAAGAACAAAGCTAAGTGTTGGAACTATAGAAAGAGGGAACATGTTGAAAAGGAGTGCAGAAACCTAAATAAATAGTGGGAGATCGCTTCTGAGAAGTCCTCGAATGCAGGTGAAGATGTTTTACTTTTTGTATGCAATGTTGTTTCTAATGATCATTGGTTGGTTGACTCAGGATGCTCGTATCATATGACCCCACATAAGGAATGGTTTTCCACATACGAAGAGTATGATGGAGGTAAAGTGTACCTTGGGGATAATTCTACATATTTGATAGTTGGGAAAGGCAAGGTATTGTTGTGTTTCAGTGATGGGAAGATTAAAACCCTCCCTGGTGTTTTGCATGTTCCTGGATTAGCTAGAAATCTAATTTTAGTTTCAAAGTTGAATGATTTGGGAATGCATGTAACATTTGATAAGCATGGTTGCAGATTGGTGAGATAAAATTTGGTGGTTGCGAAGGGGATTTAATTGGGAACCTTGTTTAGGCTAGATGCAACTATAGTTTGTAATTCCTCTTATGTTTCTGGCTTCTAAAAACACTTTTATGTTGTGGTACCATAGATTGGGCCACACAAGTAATAATGTTTTGAAAAATATTAAGAATAAAAATTTGTTGGACGATTTCTCTTATTTTGATGAGCACTTTGATTTTTGTGAGCATTGTGTGTTTGGCAAACAAAATAGAACACCATTTCCTTTAGGAAGAAATAGAGCAAAAGAGAAGTTAGAGATTATTCATTCAGATGTGTTTGGACTTGTGGATAACGACTCTATCAAAAAATCTCATTTTTTTGTCACCTTCATAGATGATATATCTAGATTTACATGGATTTCTTTTATGAAACACATATCTAAAGTTTTCACTAAGTTTAAGGATTTTAAAGTCTTAGTTGAAAACTAATCGGGATTAAAGATAAAAATATTAAGATCTGATAATGGACGGGAATATTTCTCTAAAGAATTTGATGAGTTTTGTAAGCATGTAGGTATAATCATACAAATGACAAATTCATATACACGACAATAGAATGGTATTGCAAAAAGGATGAACTGAACAATCATGGAAAGAGCCAGAAGTATGCTGAGTGATTCACAGTTGGATAAATGTTTTTGGGTAGAGGTTGTGTGTACCGCTTGTTACTTGATTAACAAATCTCCTTGTAAGGCCCTTGATTCAACACCTTATGAAGTGTGGACAGATAAGAAACCTTCTATTTCACATTTAAGGGTTTTTGGTTGTGACGCTTTTGCTCATGTGCCTAAGGAAAAGTGATCTATGTTGGATCCAAAGCATATAAATGCATCTTTATTGGATATGGTGAGAGTGTTAAGGGTTATAAGTTTTGGGATCTTTTAACTAGGAAAATTATTTTCTCTAGAGATGTTATTTTCAGGGAACTTAGAGCTATTTCTGAACTTGATTAGCCAAAGATAAAGAAAAGGTGAAGAGAGTGCACTTTGACTTAGAGCGGGAAGATGCACCTTAGGAAGAACACAATGATGGATAGGAGGGTGAAGAAGAAGAAGATTAAAGTAGTTCTAATGAGGAAGAATCTATTGTAATAGAAGAATTTGGTGTTGATGATCATGTAGAAGAACAAGTAGAGTCTCTTACCCAACCCTTGAGGAGATCTACAAGACAATGGAACCCAGTTGACAGGTATAGCCCACTAGATTTCCATTGTGTATTTTCTTTATTGAGTATTTACAATGAGCCTAGATCCTACAGAGAAGCTATTCATGTAGATGATAGTGAGCCTTGGTAGTTAGCCATGCAGGAGAAGATGATGGCTTTAGACTCTTATAACACCTGGGATCTTGTTCATTTGTTCAAAGGAAGAAAGGCCATAGGTTGCAAGTGGGTCTTCAAGAAGAAGTTTGGAGCAGACTATTCATTGGAGAAGTACAAGGCTAGACTGGTAGCCAAGGGCTACTCCTAGAGAGAGGGAGTTGATTTCGGTGAAATTTTCTCTCCTATTGGTAAATTAACTTCTATTAGATTTCTTTTATCCATTGTTGTAGCTTTTGATTGGGAGATTGAGCAAATGGATGTTAAGATTGTGTTCTTGCATGGAGATCTTGATGAAGAAATTTATATGTAATAGCCTACAAGTTTTGAGGTAAAAGGGAAAGAACATTGGGTTTACAGGTTAAAGAGGTCTCTTTATGGTCTAAAACAATCGCCCATAATGTGGTACCAAAAGTTTGACTCATTTGTATTTAAATTGGGTTTTGTTAGGAGTGAGGAGGATCACTATGTTTAAATTCATTGTATTGATGATTCTATACTGATCATTACATTGTATGTTGATGACATGTTATTTTTCAGCAACACTAAGGGTATGATCAGTGAGTTGAAAGCCCAACTTTTAGGTGCATTTGATATGAAGGATCTTGGAGTAGCCAGGTATATTCTAGGTGTGGAGATCAAGAGGGACAGAGGTAACATAAAACTTTGGTAATCTCAGAGTAACTATGTGAATGCCATTTTGCAGAGATTTAGTATGTAGGACTATAACCAAGTTAGAGTTCCGTTATCCATTGGTACTAAGCTTTCATTACATATGTGTCCAAAGAATGAGGATTATTTTGAGGATATGTCTAATATGCCATATGCTAGTGTTGTAGGGAGTTTGATGTATGCAATGGTTTGCACTAGGCCAGATATTGCCCAAGCAGTGGGAGTTTTGAGTAGATTTATGTCTAACCCTAGTAGATATCATTAGAATTATGCGAAAAGGGTGCTTAAATATCTTGTAGGTACTCCTGATTATTGGTTGCTTTATTCTAGTACTGATAGTGCTAATAAAACTTTGGACATACAGGGATTTGTTGATGCAGATTGGGTAGGTGAATTGGATAGTCAAAGGTCCACTAGTGGCTGTGTTTACTTTGTTTGGAGGACCAGTGAGTTGGATGAGTAAGAGGCATCCCACAGTTGCTTTGTCCACCACCAAAGAAGAGTATATGGCTGCTACTCATGTCTCTAAGGAGGTAGTTTGGTTGAGGAGACTATGTACAGGTATTGGTTTTGATTACAGGGTCATTCAGATTGATTGTGATAGCCAGAGTGTTATCTGTTTGGCCAAGAATCCTATGTATCATGCTCAGACTAAGCATGTTGATGTTCAGTATCACTTCATTCAAGAATTGGTTGCAAGTGGACATAATGAGATGAAGAAGATAGACACTTAGGAGAATTTTGCAGATTCATTGACCAAACCTGTGAGCACAAAGAGATTTGTGTGGTACAAAGAGGCCATGGGCCTTGTTTGTAGTACTTGATTATTTTCATTTTGATTTCCTAAGGGTTGATTTACAATGTATAATGTCAAGTGGGAGAATGTTGGGATAAGGTGCCATTAACCTTGTAAATTCTAATATTGTATTTATTCTATTTTATTATTTGTAATTTGTAATTACCCATAAAGGAATGAGGTGGTTTCACTGATAGTGGTAATTCTGGATTCATCAGAGGTATTTATGGAGTGACATTTATGATTGGCAATTGTAAAAATCATGAGTAAATGAGGGTAGATGCCACCTTGGAGGAATCTACTAGTTTTTTCATGTATGACACACGTCATAATGTTGGTAAATGCATGTAAGAGAATCTATGACAGTTGCAAGTTGTCATAAGAGTCTATGAAAATATGATGACATATGACCAATATTTAATAGGTGTAAGATTCTATGTGTGGCTAGGGTTTAGGATTTCAAACATGTAGAAAATAGAACTACAACAAACCCTAACTACAATAGAAAGCAAACTAGCCTAGAAATCTATCAAACAAGCATGCAAAACAACCAAAATCTAAGCTAACATTGCCTAACTTCTATTGTCCTCATCCATCTTTGCATTGTGTTCTTAGATTTGTAAGTTCATGCAACATCATGAGAAGCGCATGTATTTGATTTGCAAGATTTTGGAGGGTTTACAGTTGAGAGAGGGAAAAATGGAACTAAGAGCCCCAAAATGAGTTGGAGAAAGGTGTTTTATAGAAAAGGGAATTGAATGGACGGTCAAGATTGAAAGTTGACTTGGGAGCCAAATCAAGGGCTAAGTTTAGTTAGGGTTTTTGTCTCATTAAAAGACAAAAGTGAATTTAAAATTAGAAGAAATGATGAGGTGTAGGATGGGATTTTAAATTAAATAAATTTGCCCAATTTATTTAATGTGGAAAGGATGCATATGAAAGGGGATAATTAGGTGATGGGATTTGATTTATTTGCTTGAATAAATCAAATGATGGGAACTTTAGGGAAATGAATGATTAGATAATTAATTAATTAATTAGAATCAATTATTTAATCATGGAGGAAATTAGGGAAAATTAGGAGAATGTAGGAGAAAATAGGGTTTTTGTGACGTGAGGACACTTTTAGGTGTCTACACTATGTTTAGCCCTAGGCGCCCATCTTGGGAAGGTACTTTTTGGAGGAATCTATGAGAGTTATGATGCATTATAAGATGTAAGAGACCATATTTAGCCTTGGTTGCCCAACATTGCATGGCTAACTTTGGACAAGTGGCATGAGCCTGTAAGTTGGTATTTAATGTTTGCATGTTGGAGATTCTAGGAGAGAGAAAGTGGATGCCTAGATTGGAGGGAAAACACTTCTATAGGTATTTTTCCACGTAAATGTTATAGTATGAAAAATTTGTGTACACAGGTTCTACCTGTTATGTCATAAAATATCCCCGTAGGACTTTTACCTCCTAAGTTTAGCTCCCGGGTTACTTGTTTTGCATCTTGCATGTTCATTTTAACTCCCAGAACAAAATGGCTTGAAACCCATGTCAAATGGGGCTTGAGGGAGATTTTGAGCTTTAGACCCGCCCTAAATGAGGATCTGAGGACTTGGGCACTCGCACCCTAGTCCTGCCCTATTTTAGGTAGGTCCCAAATTTGAATGTTAGTTATGTGACTGTTAGATAGGTCCCATGCTGACATCTTAAGTTTGAATTACAAAATTAGAGCGGGGATTTGTTTAGTTGCATATATAAGCATGTTTAGGGATTCATTTGTAAACTAGAAGATGATTATGAACTTTTTACACACTTATGATTTTAGAGCATTCAAAGTATTCATTGTTACAAAGCAGACTTGTCTTGTTATTGTGTTTGTTATGCAGATTTGGCTTCATCTTCTCATGATGTGAAGGATTTTCATCTATATACGATCTACACCTTCAAGGTGACATTAATTTGTGTTTTCAATCATTTATCAATTGTTTTTTGCCTCTATCCCATAGGGATATGCACTCTCTATTTGATAATGGTGTTTGGAAGACTTGAATGTCCTTCTGAGGCTTGATTGAGCTCCTAGAAACCACAACCCCCAACCCACTTTTCTATGATTGCAAGTTATAGGTGTAGAAATGGAAGAAGTGGAGCTGCAGGGAGGCATAACAAAGTGTCAAAATCATATATTAGAGAAGAAAACTAGGACTTAGACTTTGGCACCTACACCAATGTCCTCCAGATCCTGAAACATAGAAATCTCCAGAACAACAGGAACATGTTATAGATAAGCTTCATAGATCCTAATAGAAAATAGTAGGTTGGACTTGGGTGCCTGCTCATTAGTCCCCAACTTTTCTACATCTAGAATCCCAAAATCTAGTATGTATCTAATTGCCATTTGATATCTTTGTGTGCGAGCATTTGTCGTAGTTCATCTACTTATTTACAATTTTATGAAATTAGGGTTTTAAGCATAATTGAGATTTAATTAATCAATTAATTAGAAAATTCCAAGTTTCCTCTTTGTTACAAACAACACTAAACCTGTAGCAGATCCCTCTTGCAAGAGTTATGGCTTGACTTAGTTTACGTCCTTGAATGCAAGGTGTGAAAGGAGGATTTAACCTACACATTCATTGAAATTGAAAACCCCTCTTTTTACTCCTAAACATTTTGGTGAACCCATGTTTTATATGAATTTTGCACTTTTTTGAGTGTTGTACTTCAGATTTATATTCATTTCATTCATCATTTTCATATTGCATTTGAAAATTTACAAAAAAATTAAAAAAATTGAAAATTTTGAAAAAATTGGCATTTTAGACTTGCATTTTGAAATAATTTAAATTAATTTGAATTAATTTTCATTTAATTTCTTATTTTTAAATTAGTTCTAATATAAATTATAGAAATTAATCATATTAGAATCCTTTGCATTGCATTTTCATATTAAAATTGCTAGGGTTTGCTTGAAATTTTAAATTTTTATCATAACCTAGTAATTTCAAAAACTAGGGTTTGTAGTTAAAATCTTGTTTTAGTTTTTACTAATCATCTTAAAAACTCATTAAAATTTGATTTGTAGTGTTGTGTCATTGTGTGTTTTTGCATTTACATTCAAAATTTTGCATTTACACATAGGCAATTTCAACAAAAACTAGCATTTTTCTATCAATCATCTTTAAAATTGCACTTATATTGAGCATTGTAAGACTTTAAAATCATTTTTTAGATCTGAGATGAGTTGTTTTGCATCATAAATCTGATTATAATTCATTCATGTATCATTTTGCATAGTTTCATGCCTTCATTTCACAATTAGGGTTTAAAAATCTTGCATTTTCACTAGATTTTGACCTATCATCCATATAGATTTGCATTATAGGTGTGTTGTGAAGGATATTGATGCATTATTGGATTGATATTATGGTTATAATTCACTTCCCCTCATCAATTTCCTTACAACACTTCATGTTTTGGGCATTTGCATTGAAAAAAAAAAAGATGAAAAAAAAGTGAACATTTTAGGCACGTAAACAAGCATAATTTGTGTTGTTTCATTGCATTCAAATTAAATACATAAGATTATCAATTGGAACTTGTTGTATTGTACTCTTTTCCTCCTACCAATTGTGTTTGTTGTGAGCTTGGTGTGTCCTTTTATCCCTTTCCCTCAAACAAGTGCTTAGGAGTGAAATAGTCACACATCTAGGGTGTGTTGAGTATCTTATAACTTTGCATGTCTTGTCTTATTAAATCTTATTAGACATTGATGTTACAAGATATTTCATTATGGCATCTTCATCTCATTTCTCTTTGTTATCTTTACATTCATATATCAAAAACTTTGAGAAGTTCTACAAATTTATTAATATGAACCCTCATGTTCTCACTTATATACAAGCTATGTATCATAAGGATATATTTAAATGCTCTTCATTTGAAATTCTTGACTATGTATCTAATTTTGACAACTTCACATCTCTCATGAATACATACCCTTCGATAGTAGAAGATTTGACAAAACACATTGAGAATGATGAGTGTGAAAATTCTCTTAATGCTTTGTAACTAATAGCTAAAATATATGAGGATGATGATGATGATTTCAGAACATTTCTTTTAGGTATGGTTTTAATAGGATGTCTGGAGTGATGGCAATGACTGCCTCTATAGCAAGCAGGCTAGGGCATGCCTAAAAGCATCCCTGCCCCTCACTTCTTCTATGTCTCTATGCAACGGGAAGAGCTTGGTGCAGGTCGAGGTCCTGGCATTTTTTCTTTCCTGGTTGTGTGGGTTTGGCGTGGGTTTTGGAGCGTATGCTATGATCTGAGGGGGGAAATTGGGGTTTTTTCTAGAGCTGGGATTTGGTTATATTGCTGCTTGGGGTTTGAGGGTGGTGAGTTTGGTGGCTTAGCATTGAGGGCTTAATTGCTTCCATTTTTTTTCGAGGGGTTTGCTAGATGTGGGGTTTGGCATGGTTGAGCTTGGTGTGTCCCCATGTGGGGGGACCTTTGGGGCCATGGATCTCTCAGATCCATCTTCTTCTGGGCATGAAATGACTAAGGAGCCTCTAGGGATAGCCTCGCTTGGAGATGGGTCTTTTTTTGTGAGGGGGATACCCAAAATTTAAAAAAGTGAATGGCTGTTTGGAGAGATGTCAAGATCACCCTGTCTTCATGATTCAACCAGAAATGGTTTCTGAGGACATTTTGTACTGGAGCAATCATGCTCTTATTAACAAATTCATGGGACTTTGACTTTTGCTATTGGCCGTGGAATTATGGATGCACCAGGTTTGGAACCCTGAAGGAGATATGGAGATATTACTGGCAGCCAACAATTACTTTCTGGTTGTTTTCTCGTGCTTGGCAGATAGAAATAAGGCCTTCGAAGGTGGCCCATATTTTTATAACCAGGTTGGGCTCCTCATCAAACCTTGGCTTGTGGGGTTCAACTCTGGTGAGGAGCTTCCATCAAGGGTCCCTATTTGGGTTTGTCTTCTAAGGCTTCCTTTGGAGTTCTGGAGGAGCAACATTCTTCATTCAATTTCCCTATTGCTTGGCAAGCCGGTTGGTTCAACTTTGCAAAATCAGGACAGGAAGGTAATATCTTATGCTCGAATCTATGTTGAAATTGATTTAAACAACCCTTTGCCAGATTCTATGGAAATATGTCTTGGATCATCTTCCTGGATCTAACAACTAGACTATGAAACATTGTCATTCAGATGTTGAATCTACCACAAGTATGGGCATTTGCAATGGAAATGCTCCTGAGTTAATCCAACAACTTTTGAAGCTAAGGTTCCTTCCAATCCTGCCCCAAAGAAGGATAAAGGGAAGACTCCTATGCCTGAAGGAGGAGCTAATAACGAGGGCTTTATCCATGTTAAGCCACAGAATAAGGGGAGAGGTTAGAAGAGAACATTGAAGGACAAGCAAAATGATGAGAATGTCAATAAATTTGATGTTTTGGACTCCTTGGTTTAAGAGGAGGGAATCCCAGTTCAGATGCCCTTGGGTGCTAGGTTATTGGATGAGGCCTTATCTGAGGATAGAGGGAATGATAATTATATCTTGTCTTTGGAGGATTAGCAGAATGGGTAGATGGATACATATTTTCCTTCTCATATCCTAGATGTGATAGAACCAAGTGGGATTTTGGTCCTGAAAGAGGGAGTGGGGTTGGCTGCTCCACCCTCCCTTACAGCAAAAGAGGCTTTGGATACTAGCAATAATTGGGGGAATCCCCATGCATTGGGTTTGCTACCAAAACCCCTTTAAAAAGGGGCCTTCGGAGAAGCCTTTAAAGGTGGGGCACCACGAAAGACTAGTGGAAGGTGAAGCTAATTGGAGATTCATTGGTAGAATCTAGGTTAGTGAAGACCATTGACTCCCATTTCTCCCACTCTCATAAATGATTATCTTATCTTGGAATGTGAGGGGTATGAATAGCATCCCTAGACAAAAGGCTATTCATGATTTGATTTGTACTCATTTCCCTGATGTTGTCTTTATTCAAGAAACTAAAATGAGAGTGGAAGGTATGTTGAGTAGAACTAGAATTTGGCCTAGAGGGTCTTGTCAGTGTGTTGGGGCCCATGGTGGTTCAGGTGGATTGGCCTATTTATGGGATCCTAGGAAGGTGGTCCCTCTCTAGTGGATCTTGAGCCACTATTCTATCTCTTTGGTTGCTACCAATGTGGATTCTAGTGAAACCTATGTTTTTACTAATGTTTATGCTCCTACTAATCTCCTAGGGAAATTCTTGCTTTGGGATCACATTAGATATGTTCTATCTCTAGAGCCCTTCCTCCCTTGGATTATGTCTAGTGACTTTAATGTGGTTTGTAGCTTGGAGGAGAAAAGAGGAGGGATGGGTAGGCTGGAGGCTTCTGCTATCCTCCTTAGGGATAGTATTGATCTCTTACAGGTTATTGATGTGAAGCCTCATAATGGTATCTTCACTTGGAACAATAGGAGTGGAGAAGAAGCAATCTCAGAGAGGCTTGATAAATTTATAGTCTCCTATTTTTGGATGGGTGACAGATGGACTACCATCTTAGAGATCTTGGTCTGGAGAGGCTCTGATCATTGGTCAATCAAATTTTTAGTGGTTGCTTTTAGAGATTTAAAGAACCCCGCTTTTAAGTTTCAGCTTATGTGGCTGCGAGACCACTCTCTTCAAGCCTTGATGAAGGATTGGTGGGTTGAAGGAAAAATTCCTCATGGTAGGTCTATGTATTCATTTGTTAAGAGATTGCAATATGTGAAGTATAAGCTCAAGAAGTGGAACAAGCAATGCTTTGGGAACCTTCATTTTAATAAAAAGGCAGCTCAAGAGTGATTTGATGCTATTACTCGTTTGATCTGAGATCAAGGGCTTACTTTGGATTTGAGCAGAGAGGAGACTTAGGCAGTTAAGGATTTGGAGGAATGGGACCTTCAGAAAGAGATTTTCTAGAAGTAGAAATCTCTTATTGATTGGCTTTAGCAAGGAGATTGGAACACAATTTTTTTCATAATTTTGTCAAAGCTAGAAGAAATGGTAATCATATTACCTCTCTTGTGTCCTCAGAAGGTGTTCAATTCTTGTCTATGGGAGAAGTTGTGCAAGAGGCCTCTCATTATTTCTTAACTTTCTTTATTGAGGAATCCCCCCTACTAGTGAGGATGAATTCTCTATCCTGGACTGTATCCCCCCTTTGGTCTCTCATGAGATGAATGAGACTCTTATTTGGCCCATCTTGCTGTAGGAACTAGAGGATGTTGTGTTCCATATGAAGAAAGGTAAAGCCCTGGGCCCCAATGGATTTCCTATTGAATTCTTTCAAGAGTCTTGGGAGACTATCAAATTGGACCTTTTGGAGGTGGTGTAGGAGTCACAAGGAAACAAATAGATGTTAAGGGCCATGAACACCACTTTTCTAGTTCTTATCCCCAAGAAAGATGATGTATAGTGGCTGGATTAGTTTAGACACATTGCTCTTTGCAATGTGGTTTATAAAATTATCACTAAATGGATTGTGGAAAGACTCAAGTTGTGCCTCACAACTTTGATTTCTGAGCAACAGGGAGGATTTGTAGACAAACTCTTGATGGGATTGTGATTGTTGTTGAGGCCATTCACTATATGGCAACCTCTAAGGAGAAGGCCATGTTCATCAAGATTGATATGGCTAAAGCTTATGATAGAGTCAAATGGACGTTCCTGTAGAAAGTCCTTATGGCTTTCAGTTTTAGTGGTGATTGGGTTAATTGGGTCATGAGTTGTGTTACCTATTCCTCCTCTATTCTTATTAATGGGGAGCCATCTAAGCTATTCAATGCCACTAGGGGCCTTCGACAAGGGGATCCTCTGTCTCCTTATTTGTTCATTAGTATGGTAGAAGGGTTGGGTAGATTCATTAAATCTTGAGTTAGACAAGGTTTGATTCAAGAATGGAGCTAGGGCAACAGTATGCCTCCTTATTCTCACCTTTAGTTTGTGGATGATACTGCGTTGATGGGTGTGGGCAAAATCGATGAAGCCATTATTTTTAGGATAAATTTGGATACTTATTTGGCTACCCGGGGGAAAAAGATCAATGAGGCCAAATCCTCTATTTTCTTCTTTAATACTCCTAGGTTGATTCAGAACAGGATTGCTCAGATTCTTTAGTTCCAAATTGGCTCTCTTCCTATGGTTTATCTTGGGATCCCCCTTGGTACTGGATCCTAGTGTAGGAAGTTCTGGTAGGAGATCCTAGATAAGTTTCACTTGAAGGTCAACCATTGGACCTATAGATGGCTATCAAATGTAGGAAGGGTGACTGTTCTAAATTTGGTGGTGCAGGCTCTTCCTATTTACAGATGTTTTGTGCAGGTTACCCCTTCTAGTTTTGTTAAAGAATTTGATGCTCTCTCTCACCAATTTTTGTGGTCTAGTACTCTCCTCTCTTCAAAATGGAGCTTGGTCAGGTGGGACTTGGTTTGTAGACCAAAGCAGGAGGGTCGTCTGGGGTTGAGAACAGCTTGGATGATTGGTCAGGTTTTATCTGCCAAATTATCCTGGAGGTGGTGTACATGTTAGGATCAGGACTGGGCTTGAATTCTCACTCATAAATATTATAGGGGAGTGGATAGCTCAGATGTGCCTTGGTGTAACTTGGAGGGGAAGGGTTCCATGATTTGGGACACTCTAAAAAGAGGGGTGAAGCTTATCAAGGAGGGTCATTTTGGATCTGTAATAGCGGCTCCAATGCTCTTTTTTGGTATGATTCTTAGGATGGGCACCCTTAATCACCTTAGAGTTTCCTCATCTTCAGCCTCTATGTAAATTTTGACTAAGGCTGGTTGGAGGAAGGTGGAAAATTTCAAGACCATTAAGGTTAAGGGGCAATTGGAAGTGACTTGCTAGAAGGACCCTCAAGAATGGCATCCGAGGGTAATGTGGAGGATCATCAGGAGCTTGTGTGGATCTTAGCTAGTAGACTTTGCAGTTCTCTTCATGAGATAGATACTTTGGCTTGGGACCTCAATTTGAAGGGCTGATTTTCTATTGCTTTAGGATATCTGGAGTTGGATAGATAGTTGCATGGCCAGGAGAAGGCTCCTTGGTGGAAGTAGGTGTGGAATCATTCCTCTTGGCCTAAGTGCAATTTCTTCCTCTGGCTAGTAGCCCAAAATAAGTGCCTCACTTGGGAGAATTTGTGTAAGAGAGGCTTCCAAGGCCCTTTGATCTATGCTCTCTGTGATAAGAGTGAAGAGTGTACTTCACACCTCTTCTTTCAGTGCTCATATTTGAGGGAGATTTGGCATCTTTGGTGGGGGCATGAAACCATATCTGAATCCATGCCACTTCTTTAGTGGAGTCTTGGGATAGTTTGGGTCAACCTCCAGCTAAGACTTCTTTTCTTCAAATGACCTAGTATTTGGGACCCACTTTCCTTATCTGGAACCTTTGGTTAGAAAGGAATCACATGATCTTTCAGGGCTAAAAAATGGAGGGTATTCACTTGTGGCAAAAGATTGTCAGCAAGCTTCAAGAGACTATTTCAGCAAAATGTGACCTTTCTGAGATAGTGGATCCTAGTGATCTAACTGCTGCTATGAATTTGAGTTTGATGGACAATAGATTGAGAGTCTCTATAGGGAGAAGATTAAGGAAGACCAAGAAAAAGATCCATAGGGAAGGGCATTGGAGTCCTCCTCCTATGGTAATTTTGAAATTCAACACTAATGTCTCTTCTAGGTGGAATCTTGGGCATGCAGGAATTGGAGGCATTAGTCGAGGTAGTGATGGAGGTGTTGTTTTTATCTTCTCTATTTATAAGGGTCCTCATTCTAATAACCTTATGGAAGCCCTAGCTATTCTCCAGGCTTTGGAAAGAGGGTGTACGATGGGTTGGAAGTGGATCATCTGTGAGTCTGATTCATAGATTGTTGTGGATATGCTATGTAACATCAAAAAATGTCCCCTTGGGGGCTTTTCCCTCATAAGGTTTAGCTCCCAGGTCTTTAGAGTGCATTTAGGACATCTTAGTTCATATTTTGGCATCTTGATGGAATGAGACCTAGGTTCTTGGGAAAATAGGGCCTAGGTGGACCCCTTATACTATACCCTACCCAAAATAGGGGGGAGGACTTGGGTGACTGTGCCCTAGTCTTGCCCTATTTTGGGGCAGCCCTAATTTCCAAGTGTCGATTAGTGACTGTTATTAGTTCTCTTTGCTGACACGGTAAGTTTGAATTTCAAATATCTTGGTGGGAGTGCTTGTAGATGCATATATAAGCATATGTAGGCATTCATTTGTAAACTATATGATTATTGTGAACTCTAGGCATCCTAAAGGTGATTCAAGACTTTCTATTGTGTTGCAAGAGCAGACTTGGGTGTTGATATTTGTAGATTTAAGCATCAATCTCCTCATGGCATTAAGCGCATCTTCCTCCATGAGAGCTTCACTACAAGGTGACATATCATTGTGTTTTTATCATTGATTCCTTTGGATTTTGGCCTCTTCCTCACAAGGGCACGCCCTCTTTATCTAACAATGATGTTTGGAGACTTAAGTGTCCTCAGGGTTTGATTGAGGCAAACCTCTAAACACCACAACCCCCAAACCAAGTCTTGTGATTGTAGGTTATAGGTGTCACATCTAGAAAAAGTGGAGTTGTAGGAAGGCTATGAAGACATTAGGGATTTAGGATCTAAAGAAAAGTCAAACAAAGGAGCACTTTCGAGACTAGGGCACTCGCTCTAATGTCCTCCATAGACATATTCCAGAAAACAAAAGTTACAGGGTTGATAATTGTCTGAAGGAGGTCCAGATTCCTTGAAAAAGTAGGTACCTTGGACTTGAGTGCCCACTCCAGTGTCCCCGACTATTTCTCTTCGAAACCTCGAAAATAGGTATTTTGTAATTTGGCATTTTACTACCGTCTGCAAGAGCTTTTCCACAATTCATTAATTTGTTGTCGTATTTGCATAATTAAGGTTTTAATGGTCAATTCAGCATAGGAGAAGGAAAAATTGATAATTAATTCCTAATCCAAGCTTCCCCTCATTTGGAAGTGACCTAGGGTATGATAGTGCTTGTCACTTGACCCTAGATCTTTCAATGTTAGGGTGAAAGGAGGATTTTAACATCTAAACCACAAAATATTAACAAGATCTAATTTTATCCTAAATATTTTGGTGAACCCATGTATTTGAAAATAAATTGAAACTTTTTGAGTGTTTATCTATAGATTTGGTGTGATTTCATTCATTCATTTGGTCATTTATTTCATTGCATTGAGAAAAATTCAAAAAAATTGAAAAATTAGAAAAATACAAAAAAATTGCATTGTTTGGCTTACTAAATTGTATCAGTTCTTCCTAAATTTTCCTAATGCATGTTGCATTAGATCTGGTATAAATTATATAAAAATCCAAAAAACCAGAAATTTACCTTGAATTTTTATCATTTAATTGCTAGGGTTTTGTGAAAATTTTGACAATTTTGTATAATCTAGTAATTCCAAAATCTAGGGTTTGTAGGAAAAATCTTTTATCCAATTTTTCTACTAATTTTAGAGGATCATTCAAATTTTAATTTGTCTTTAGTCTTGCATTTTAGTGTGAATTTGCATTTAAATTTAAATTATTTGCATTTTTGCATTGAAAATTTCAACAAAAGCTAGCAATTTTAGTGCATTTTCATTAAATTTACATGGGAATTTTGCATGATTAAGCTTGAAAATCATTTACAGATCTAAGAGTATGTAATTTCCATAAAACATCAGACTTCAAACCATTCATATAGCATTTTTCTCCAAAATCTCAAACCTAGGGCTTTGAAAACAATGATTTTCACTAAATTCAACCTTATTGACTCTCTAAACTTGCATTATAGGTGTGTTGTGAAAGATATTTTTGCATTAATTTTCTGTTATTAGGGTAATAATTTTCTTCCCCTCATAAAAATATTCACAACACCCTTTGAATGGGCTCTTGTAGTGAAAAATTGGCAAAAAACTACATATTTTGGCTATTTTGGCCCTAGGGTTTGACCTAGTTTGCACGCCAAGCATGTAGTGATCAATTTTATGGATTGAGGTGACTGATATTATTGATATAATTTTATTTACCTCCTAAAATTATTTACAACACACCTTTTGCTAGGTCTTGGAGTTAAAAAACTGTGAAAAATTGCATATTTTGCTATATTTTTACTAGGGTTTGACCTTAAGTGACACTAAAAGCGTGTTGTATTGGATATTTTTACATAAAGTGGCTATTATTGGTGGTATTATTCACTTTCTATCATCATTTTCTTCACAACACCCTTTGTTATGCTCTCTTGCATTGAATTTTGGTGAAAAAGTGCCTATTTAGACATATTTTCACTATAATCGACTTGGCATTATTTTAAATTTGCATCAAGAGTGTGTTGAGAGTGAACTTATTTCTGTTTTGGACTGATATGAGACATATAACTTTCTTCCCTTGACTGAACTCCTCATAGTACCCTTTGTTTCATTCATTTGCATTTGAAAAACATCAAAAAATCACACATTTTGGGCTACTTTTGCTCTTATCTTTTGCACCAATTTTGAAAGCTTTAAAAATCTGATTTGGCATTAGTCTAAGCATAAAAGCATGACCTCTAACAACAACAATAGGTTCCCTCCTAGACCTTACATGAAAAGAAAGGTTCCTGAACCTGAAATTATCTTCACTCCGCATGATAGAACAATCGGTGATTCCAAAGGACCTCTTTACATCACCATACAGATAATGGGAAATAATGTGGAGGAAACTCTAATTGATCTTAATTGCATGACTAATGTTTCCCCTGAAAAATTCCTCTTTTTAAATCAATTAATACAAGGCCCTTATAGCTCTTCGAACTTGATGATTAAGACACATACGGGAGCTTCAAAGAAACCACTGGGTAAGATATCATTGATAGTAACTGTATTTGAGAAGCATGTCAAGCAATGGTTTGATATTAATCCTAATTCTGATTCCTTTGACATAAAACTTGGAACCCCTTGGTTAAAGGTTATGAAAGCAGTTCCTTCAACTATTTATAAATGTGTTAAATTTCCTTTGAACGGACAAGTGCATGCCATTCATCGAAATACATACAAACCTTCAATTACACAATAACACTTCACATTGGATTACTTTTGTAACAAACATACTAGTGACAAATTAGAGCTATGAATAGACTTTACATTCTTGAGCTATAGAAATTACAAGGCAAAACTATTGCATCCAACACCTAGTCCGCCTACACAAGAAATGACAAAAGAGAAACAACCCAAATGTGAAGAGAACTTTAGACCAAAAGGATAAGGTGCCTATGCTGAGGTTCCTCCCCCAAAACCCTTACAAGGGTTAGGTGGTCATTGTCAACAACAAAGTGTTCCACCACGACAAATAAGGTTTGATCCCAGTGCTTCATCTTCTAATTTGCACAAGCCTATGAAAGAGGATAGCCCTATCTTACAAAAGATAAGTGGTAAAACAAAATGAAATAGAAAAGCAAGAGAAAGAATAAAAAGAAGACAAGAATATCCCATAAACCTTGCCTCTCAACAAGAAAACATCGATCCTAACATTCAACCAAACAAAGACAATCCTAACGATGAACAACATGATGAGCAAGGTATGAATTTAGCTATGGTACCATATGTCCCACTATCCTCCATCATTCGGGAATGGGACGATGATGACAATGATTTACTTATAGACAATTTCTAGCCTGATAGGGGCCCTACAGGTAAATCTCTAACCCTTTATCTCTCTCATGATGTGCTTCCCCCGTGATGTGTTATGTGTTGTTTAGGCCTCTTGGGATGACCTTGGATTCTCCCATAAGGTTCAGGATACCAGGAGACTGCCTCTGTTGTGACTTTCTTCTATTTGTATCATCATTCTTCTATATTGCCTCTCTAATTTCATCATTGTGTGTTGTGACTTATGGACATAGCGTCATGGTTGGTGAATTGGGGGCACCCTCCTATGTGACTGTCCCTAAGACACTTGTTTTCTCCTCTCTTATTTATTGTTTCCCTTCCTCTAGTGTTTCCATCTAGCGGGCGGATGATGACAAACATTTATACTGATGTGGACCTAGTGTCCCTTTTGAGAGCAATAAAAAAATGGACTATAGTTCCTAATATGATGATGGGCTTGTATATTTTATCTGATGCTTGGCTAGTGGAAGCACTCATGCTTTCCACATAGTGAATTTTATGATGTTTCTATCACATTTACAAACCTTAACAATACTGTTGTTTTATGCACCTTTGTTTGCCTTTGAATCTAGCCTTGGCGGTACTCGATTTAGAAAGATTCGTGATATAGCCCCTAGTTATCCTTGATCTTCAAATTCATTGTATAAGCTTCACTCTTGGTGTGGTTAATCATATGCATTGATGTTGTTGTTTATCATGATGTTTTAGACACTAACATGTTTCTTGCAGGGATGTGTTTGTGGGAACATTTGGTGATCGTAAAGTACATGTCACCTCTAGGGGGCATGGTCTTTGTCAAAGTCAATGTTCCCTTGTGTGTTTTCTTCCTACCTTAACATGCTTGATATGGATACCTAATATTAACCACCTTAAGGTGGGGGCATATAAGGTAAGCTATCTGTTATAGATGTTAGCAATGTGTTTGACCTCACATGCATAGACCTGTGCCCTAGAGTAGTGCATCGTGCATCCTGAGATTGTTTGCAATCAATCAATCAATCATGTAAGCCCTCTGCATAGGTAGGATATTGAGCATATACTTTTTCTTAAGCCCTCTGCAGAGGCAGGGATGGTGTATTTCTAAGAGAAGATTGCATCATCCTATCATATTCCAAAGTCCTCTACAGAGGTGGGGAGCAATTTTGTGACTAACTCAACCCTTAAGTGTGTCTTCAGTGATTGTTGTGGTGAAGCCCAATCATCGGTGTGTGCCTATAATGTGCTTGAGATGGTGATGAGCCTAGAAATAGGGAACACACAATCGCTTGTCTACCATGTTTTCTTCGTGTCTTCAAGTGTGTGTTTTTTGGCGTACTTGTTTTGTATGGCATGTTTGTTGCCCCATATGCATAGACCAGTGCCTTTGAGTAGTGCTTCGTGCATTTTAGGAGGTTTTGCATGTATTGCATGTGTGTTGCCCCATATGCAGAGACCAATGCCTTCGAGTAGTGCTTCCTTCATTTTGGGAGGTTTGTTTACTTTCCGGTACTTGCATTTTCATTGCATACATATGAGAAAATAAAAGAAAAGATATCATTTCTATCTTCAATGCATTAATGTGTCTTCTATGCATTAACTATCTGCTCTGTGTTCTATGTGACTGTAACTGTCTTCTCCATGTTTTGCATGCCTATTATTGTCTTCTATGTGATTGGCATGTCTTCTCCATGCTTGATGTGTTTGCTGTGTTTGTTACCTTACTTTAATGCAAGTATGGGCTTTGTGTTCATACATACATTAAAGTGGGGGCTAAATGTAATGTCAGAAAATGTCACCTTGGGGGCTTTTCCCTCATAAGGTTTAGCTCCCAGGTCTTTAGAGTGCATTTAGGACATCTTAGTTCATGAATGAGACCTAGGTTCCTATGCAAATAGGGCCTAGG
Organism: Cunninghamia lanceolata; assembly: GCA_027924645.1. Lineage (NCBI taxonomy): Eukaryota > Viridiplantae > Streptophyta > Pinopsida > Cupressales > Cupressaceae > Cunninghamia > Cunninghamia lanceolata. Next base: position 856,033 of record BSBN01000808.1, read on the forward strand.
TGGATCCCTTGACTTGTGCCTTGCCCAAAATAGGGGGAGAGGACTTGGGCGCCCGCACCCTAGTCCTACCCTATTTTGGGGCAGCCCCAATTTCTGGGTGTCAGTTAGTGACCATTATTAGGTCCCTTTGCCGACATGGTAAGTTTGAATTTCAAATATCTTGGTAGGAGTACTTGTAGATGCATATAAAAGCATATGTAGGCATTCATTTGTAAACTAGATGATCACTGTGAACTCTAGGCATCCTAAAGGTGATTCAAGACTTTCTATTGTGTTGCAAGAGTAGACTTGTGTGTTTTGTGTGTTGATATTTGCAGATTTGAGCATCAATCTCCTCATGGCATGAAGAGCATCTTCCTCCATGAGAGCTTCACTACAAGGTGACATATCATTGTGTTTTAATCATTGATTCCTTTGGTTTTTGGCCTCTTCCTCACAAGGGCACACCCTCTTTATCTGACAATGGTGTTAGGAGACTTAAGTGTCCTCTGGGGTTTGATTGAGGCAAACCTCTAAACACCACAACCCCCAAATCAAGTCTTGTGATTGCAGGTTACAGGTGTCACATCCAGAAAAAGTGGAGTTCTAGGAAGGCTGGGAAGACATTAGGGATTCAGGATCTGAAGAAAAGTTGGACAAAGGAGTACTTCCAGGACTAGGGCTCTCACTCCAGTGTCCTCTATAGACAGATTCCAGGAAACATAAGTTACAGGGCTGATCAATGTCCAAAGGGGGTCCAAATTCCCTGAAAACGTAGGTACCTTGGACTTGGGCACCCGCTCTAGTGCCCCTGACTATTCCTCTTTGGAACCCTGAAAATAGGTATTTTGTAATTTGGTATTGATGAAGGGGGTAAATCACAAAACACATAATAATAGAAATGGAACACAGAAAATAGAACTTTCTTTTATTGATCTCGGTAACTCATTACATTACTGAATTCCAATTACAATCAGAGGATGAATCCCCTACTAGCTACAACACATTACAGCTTCCCAACCTCAAGACTCTAGAATCTTCAGCCTTCTGTAACCCCAAGTTTGCTAGGGTTTCTATTTTTCCTGCCTATTCTTGACTCTACACTTGCCCCCTTTACTCTACCTCTTCCCAGGGTTCCCAAAATAGCCATAAATAATACTTTTTGGTGGCCTCCAGCTAAATTTTGAAATTTACAACTCCCTAAAAAAAGTAGGTCAACTTTTAGGAAGCATAACTTTTGATCCGGGTGTCTGATTGATGAACCGTTTTATGCATCGGAAAGCTCACGATGTGAACTATCATGCTAGAAATCCGTAAACAAATTTTCATAAACTTTTTGGGACGTTTAGGGAAGTTTTAGTGCCTCATATCTCATTTCAAAAATTTTTAGGGGCTTTTCGAGAAAACAAAAACTTTAATATCTTTCAGCTCACAAATGATCTTTGCTTGATTCCTTTCCCAAACATCTTATTTTTCTATTTAGTAACTTTCTACAAGTTCTCACTTCAATCCGTGCCCAACTACAAACTTTCCAAAAATAGCAAGTAGACTTTCCAAAATAGGTAGGTTGCTATTTTTAGCAATTTTGGAAAACTAAAAGTCCTACATCATTATTCTAGATATTATGGAACCAGAAACACTAATTAAGGAAAGAAATGAAAACAACTACAATGATTTTGAATTAACTTCTTTTTGGGTGATGCAAGATTGCCCTTACACCACTGGATGCTCCTGCATCAAACACCCAAGGTAATTTGAGAAGTGACCCTGTCACGTCTCAGATGTTTGTGTGAGGAAAACCTAAATGGTCAACCTCTGCCTTAGACAACCAAGAAGAATCTTCAATAGGCCTTCCTTTCCATTTCACTAGATATTCTTTATATTGCCTGTTTCGAGTGCTCCTTCCCATACAGCTATCTAAGATCTCTTCTATCTCCTCTGTTGAAGTAGATGCCAGAATACTCCACTTTTCCTTGGTTGGTCCATCCTCTATTCCACCTTCATGATATTCTGATAAATCAACAATGTTGAAAACAAGGGAAATATTGATCCCACTCGGTAGCTCTACCTCATATGCATTTCCTGAATCATGCTTCTTCAGGATTCTGCATGGTCCAAATTTCTTCATTTTTAACTTATTGTATGTTCTAATTGGGAACCTTTCTCATCTCAGGTGAACCATGACTTCATTGCCTACCTGGAACTCCTTATATCTCCTCTTCTGATCTGCCTTAGCCTTGTACTGAATATTGATTTTATTAATGTGCTTTCTCACCTCTTTATGCAAATTCTTCAGATGTTCTGCAAAGTCTTCAGCTTCGGCACTTGTCTTTTCTCCATTGTCCAGCTTCCTTAACTTTGAAGCATTTCTTGGACTATTCCCATATATAATCTAGAATGGTGATTTACCAGTACTCCTATTGACAGAATTGTTGTAAGCAAATTCTACTTGTGGTAAAATCAAATCCCATCCCTTGGGCTTATCTCCTACTAAGCACCGTAGCAGGTTACCCAAACTTCTATTCACCACTTCGGTCTGTCCATTAGTCTGTGGATGGTGTGCAGAACTAAACTTCAAATCTGTCTTCAACTTCTTCCATAATGTCCTCTAGAAATAACCAATGAACTTGGTATCTCGATCTAAAACTATGCTCTTTGGTAGACCATGTAGTCTCACCACCTCTCTAAAAAATAATTCAGCAATATGAATAGCATCATTAGTCTTCTTGCAAGGAATAAAATGTGCCATCTTCGAGAATCTGTCCACCACCACAAAAATGGAATCATGTCCTCTCTGTGTCCTTGGTAAACCAAGAACAAAATCCATACTGATATCATCCCATGGCTTCTCTGGTACAGGTAATGGTTGATATAGACCTGTGTTCTAACTTGCTCCTTTTGCCATCTGACATACTCTGCAACTCTGCACATCCTGCTACAACTGTGGCCAATAATAATTTTCACCAACAATAGCAATGGTCTTATCTCAACCAAAGTGTCCAGCCAATCCTCCACTATGCTTCTCCTTAATCAGGTTCTCTCTCATGGAACTCCTTGGAATGCACAACTGGCTTCCTCTAAATAACATGCCATCTTGGATTATGAAATCCAACCATTTTGTCCTGTCCAAAGTAATAGGTTCCATACAAGTTTTCCAGGCCTCTGCAAAATCTAGATCTTCAGGATACAAACTTTTGAGCTCATCAAACCCAACAACCTCTATCTTCATTTCTGTCAACAAATTTTGCCTTCTGCTCAAGGCATCTGCAACTCTATTGGACTTCCCACTCCTGTGCTTCAAAACAAAAGTATAGCTCTGCATAAACTCAACCCATTTTAAGTGCCTTTGGTTCAACTTTTCTTGACTATTAAGATACTACAAAGCCTGATGATCAATATATAAAACAAACTCCTTTGGCAACAAATAATGTCTCCATTTCTTCAAAGCCTGAACTATTGCATAAAACTCCTGATCATAAACATAATACTTTTTCTTGGCATCATTCATCTTCTCACTAAAATAGGCAATGGGCTTACCTTCTTGGCTCAAAATAGCTCCTATACCACTACCACTAGCATCACAATCTACCTGAAATACCTTATTGAAATCTAGAAGTGCCAAAACAGGTTGTTCTACAACTTTCTGCTTCAATGTATCAAAGCTCTTGTCTGCTCCTTTAGTCCATCTAAACTCTTTTCTATCCCCTCTCATTGTCTCAGTTAGGGGTGCACAAATGCTACTAAAATTCTTGATAAACTTTCTATAAAAACTTGCCAAACCATGAAAGGATCTTACCTCTATTGTACTTCTTGGCGTAGGCCATTCAATGATAGCCCTTACTTTTTCTGGATCCATCTTAAGACCTTCTTCTGAGACCACAAATCCTAGGTATACCAACTCCTTCTTTGTAAAACTACATTTCTTTAGATTAATCAACAACTTCTCCTCCCTAAGCTTCTCTAGAACTCTTCCGATATGCATCAGATGCTCAGACCAAGTCTTACTAAAAATTAAAATATCATCCAAATAAACAATAACAAAACTTCCCAAAATTTCTTTCAATACCTCATTCATGAGCCGCATGAATGTGCTCAGTGCTTTGGTTAGCCCAAATGGCATGACTAACCACTCATACAAACCTTCCTTTGTCTTGAAGGCTATCTTCCATTCATCTCCTTCTCTGATACGGATCTGGTGATACCCACTCTTCAGGTCAATCATCGTGAAGTACTTGGCTTCACTCAAACAATCCATGATGTCATCCATTCTTGGCAATGGAAATCTATACTTGATCGTTATCTTATTGATGGCTCGAGAATCTGTACACATCCTCCATTCTCCATCCTTCTTTGGTGCTAGTACTGCAGGTACTACACATGGACTTAGGCTCTCCCTTATCAGTCCCTTCCTCAACAACTCCTAAACTTGTCTATTTAGCTCTTCATTCTCTGCAGGGGTCATTCTATGGGCTGCCTTGTTTGGCAAACTGGCTCCTGGTATCAAATCCATTTGATGACTTATCTTCCTTACTGGTGGTAAACCTTTTGGTACATTATTAGAGATAATGTCCTGGAACTCTTCCAACATATCTGAAACTTCTGCTGGTACATCTTCACATTTCTCTTGACTAATCTTAGGAATTGTTGTGTGGTTACACAACACGCCCCATTTTGACTTGGCAAAACAGGGACCCAACTTTTGGTTTGGCTTGTGTTGTCTGCTTTCTGGCGGTTTGGTAAAAATAGGTCAGGTGCATCATCATCATGGTATTCGATGAGGTTGATCATCATCATGAGGTTAGTTTGTCAAATTTCATATTTTGTTTCTATGACCTCATAGTTAGAAAGAGCTTGAAATTCCATGCAGGTTTGCCTTTTACGTCACTTGAAAATTTGTCCATATGAGGGAGTTATGCACAGTCAAAGTTTTGGTCAAACCTAATATTCGCATGAAGAGGGTCATGTTTTATAAACTCAGTTTTGCTGTATGAAGAACATCATCATCATATTTGAAACGCCCCTCGATAATATCCTGAGGTCGAAATATCCGGACGTCAACTTTAAGTCATAGTAAGTTTTCCCCGTCGAGCGGTCTTTTGTATCGCGAAAGGTCATCATCATGATCTTGGTCTATCACCCGATAAAAATCATGCAGTCCCAATATCTGGACGTCAATCTTAAGTGATAGTGTGTTTTACCTGTCAAATGACCTTGAGCACATCGCGAGCATCATGATATTCCATTCCTAAGTCATGTTGTCAAGATCATCTTGATCTTGTTTGTTTACCCAGTATTTCGTAATGTCCTCCTGCCGAGAAATATAACCTTTTGCAAATAGCCTGATGACGTCATCCCGACCTGATAAACAAAGAAGCAACTATCAGGATGACATCACCATCACATTTCTCCTTCGGTAGGATATTTTCCAAAACATGATCCGGTTCGCGAATATGACGATGACATCATGTTCTAAGATTAACAAAAGCCCCAGATATCCTGATGACGTCATCTGGACATTCAGCAGGATCATATTTTTAATCACCTAGTGCAGATATGATGATGATGATCGTCATCATCCTGATCTTTCGATGAGGGTTACCTTGGCCGCAAAGGGGTCATATTACATGCACCACCCGATCATCTTCCTTAGGTTGCTCGATATTACATTTATCCCCTGATCTTAACGAAACGTGACGGTGACGTCATCTTTTGCATTTTAATGAAGCCTGAATATGACGATGACGTCACCATCATTTTCCTTTCCTCAGCAGCAGGATCATATTCCAAATCCTCCTATTTTCCTTCGACATGATGATGACGATGATGTCTTTCTTTCCCCAATATGCAGAAGCGAAACATTATGATGTGCTTTTCATCAGAGCATTCGGAGAGCATCATATTTCATGATATCCTGTAGCTAGATAGAAGACATAGAGTTGGGCATCATCATGATTTTTGGCGTTGGTATAACTGTTGCCATCGGCTGAGTCTAAATTTGTCACCCCGATCATATGTGGTCACACCGATGCGAATATGATGATGACCCGAAACATACAAACAGAGCATGCAAAGCCGGATGTGAAATAATTTGTTAAAAGCGGTTATTTCCTTGTATATTTTGAGATACATGATCATATTTGAACCCGATATACAAGGAAATGGGCGGGAAAATGAAACGATGGTTGATCCGAGTGTTTTTTAACGCTGTTTATGCATTTAGTGCATATGTTCCACAAGTATGAAGCTCAATTGCCTGTAGTTGCACATTTTGGAGGCTTGTTTAATAAAATGTTTAAATTCCTGTTGTTTATCCACATGATGATGAACTTAATGTTTGTCTGTTTACTTGCAGGAAATCATGATGCTGTTAGAGCTGCTGCTGAAGCTGATAATTACAAAGTTGCACATGGAGGCAACATGAACCAGAAGTGAGGAGGATATTGTCAAATATGCTGTTTGCCAGCTGGAGACCGAATCAAATCAAAGATGCTGGAATATTCTATGCCAGCTGTACATTTGCCAACTGGCGAAGCATGTGCTTTTCATCTGGACCGTTGATTATTATGAAAGGATCCTGATCCTTGGATGATTGTAACTGTTTTCTGGCATTTGCTCTATATAAAGGCCAGAGCCTGAGACATATACATTACAATATACATTACAATACACAGACGCATCTGGCGCATTAAGGCTAATTACTGTAGAATCAATTAGGAGATCGGATTACTGAGACTAATGAGGATAGAATTATTGAAATGTCAAGGTTCTTTCTTCAGATCACTGTAAATGTACCTGTTCTTGAGCATACTGAATGGATATGAAGTTTCAGATTACATCCTGATTGTAAATTTTACGTAATCTTCTTGTTGATTTCTGGATATGTACTGGTGAATGCTGTGTTCAACTGGAAGTGTTTTCATTTCATTACATGTTGTCAACTTTTCCTTTGAAGATTTGCACTAGATCATGCAGATTTGTGGAATGTCCTGGTGAAGTATGATTCTAGTTTCCTTCTTTTCATTGCATGTATGGGAGCTTGTATGTGGATCAGTGATCTAAGTCAAGTAGTTTTGGGAATCTCATTCTTTAACCCTTTTCCTTTTTTTAATTTCATAAATTCATCACCATAACTGCAAATCATGACAAATAACAAGCAGAAATAGAGAAATATGCTGAAATCCCGTATGTAACTGAAAATCATTAGCATATTTGAGTTAAATGCATGCAATATTGAAAATATCATGCAAAGAATCATAAATAATGGTAGAAATCATGCAAATATCAGCCTGTAGGCACATTATTTGACTAACTTCACAGTGCAGAGGTAGAATTGTTGGAGATTTATGCAGAGCAGACATACAGAGCAGGATATTTGAAGATAATGATGAACTTTGCAGAAACACGTAAGGCCCCTGAATGGAAAACAGCAACACACATCAACCACTGAGTAACGTCAGTAGATTAAGACCTAATCAATGGAGACTTGGGATCATGAATTCTCTGAATTCATCGTATCTTTCAAGATGAGTAAAGGTTGTTGTGTAACTTTTATTCTATGTTTTTGAATGACTAACATCATGACCAACATAAATTGGCGCTAGAAGGAGGGCCCGACCGGAAGATGACACAACATCATCAGTATTTTCAGGTTTGATGACGTATAAGAGTAAGGTATCCTCAGATCACTTGTGAATTTCAGTAAATTTCGTAAATATTTGCTGTGACAAGATTGTATATGCACATTCTATGTAAAGATTTCTAGATCTCACATAAATATTGCAGGCTTTACAGTAGATCTCTCTGAATTCACTAATATCGGCTACAGATGCGTAAATTTGTTCAAGCTTTGAGAATTTGAGCCTTAAACACTTGAGATCTTGTGCTACGGGTCAGGATATCCCAATATAGTGTCACATTTGCAGTATCTTCGCAAATATTTCGTAAATATCCAGTTTGATTTACCGTTTAACCGCAAATATCACCTCATCCGGTGGAATCCAGCCAATATTTGCAAAGTTTCAGCCAATTTGCCTCCAAATCGAGAAATCCTGGCTTACAGGATAAATACCAAGTCTAGACCTAGCGAAGTTTTTGAAGAATTACCTGTTAGAGGTTTCAGACCTAGGACTGTGGACATTCACCATACTCCAGGGTCTAGTGCATCCAGAACTTCACCGGGACCGCCTCCTGTAACCCCTGTCGGTTTGCAAATACCTTCCGGTATATCCGTGACACCTCCTGTTCAAACCCAGGGTATACCTTTAGTTCAACCTCAGCCAACTGCACCACCAGTTCAGCCCCCTCAGGCTGCAATGTCTTTCTTTGCAGCGGAGTCACCCTTGACTTTTACTGCATATCATGAGTTACCAAAGAATCTGGACAAACTTTGTCCAAGGTATCATCCTTATCAAGATGCTGATGATCATATCAGGACATTTAAAGAAGCGTGCTGCAGAGCCAGAATAGAACATGAGGACGTGGTGTGCAGATTATTTCCTTTTTCCCTAGGGGAAGAGGCTTATAATTGGTTCATCAGTCTTGGCCAAGCTTCTGTCGGTTCATGGGCTGTCTTAGAGAAAGCCTTTGTTGACAGGTTCAAAGTCCCTATTGATCCATCCATGAATTACCACATGTTTGCCACAATCAAAAGATTTGAGAATGAGCCTATTGCTAATTTCAATGCTAGGTTCCAGAAAATGTTGTCCAAGCTAGTTGCCCCATATGTGGTGACTGATACTGCTGCTAGGAGTATCTATTATTCAGCCCTGGATCCATTAACTTCCATGTTCATCAGGAGAACACATCCTGAGATCACTACTTTGACAGGAGCTTTTCAAGAAGCTATCAAGGTAAATCAGCAGTTGATACCTGCTCCTACTCCAAATATAGCATTCCCTACTTTGCCTGGCATGCAATCACAATATCCAGCACAATATCTTGCAGCTTATCCTTCACAATATCCTGCACAATATCCAAATGGATCATTGATGCCCCTAGCAGTCATCCTGCACCTTTGCAAGTACCTCCATTGAGTATTATGCCTCCTCCTAATGGAAATGGCCAATTGCCACAATATCCTGCACATGCTCAGACACCTCAGGGTACCGATCTATCCAACAATAACCATGGATCTTCCTTTTTCAAGCCTCAGACTGAAAATATAGTGGCCAAAGCTCAAGAGGAGAAGGAGGAAATCAAAGAAATTTCTGCTCAACTCAGAAAACTCACCACAGAAGTAACACATTTGATAAATCAAGGGTTTTATTCGCAGTCGGGTCAGAATAGGAGTTATTCCAATGACAGACCAAACTACCCTGACAGAGGATATAACAATAATAACTTCAACAATAATGGTGGAAACAATAATAATCCTCCTAGACAGCCCAGAGTGTGGAACTCTAGGCCAAATAACGGTTCATTACCATCACCCCTAGACAATCAGCCTCCTGGTGAAGCCAAACAGACTACTAGAGTCAATCTTGCTGAAGCAGCCCTTACCAATTGGTGCAGGATTCACAATACAAATGCACATGCAGAATTAGATTGTCCACAATTTAGGATTGCTGCCAGCATCTTTCAGACTGAAGTGTCTAATACTTCTGGAAATCCACCTCAGGCAGAAGGAAATGAAATAGTTCCTTGTGGATATGACTCAGCTTTTGTGTTAGAAACGTACACAAATCAACCTCATCAAGATTATAATCAGACATGTGAAGAATCTGCCTTAACCTTTGAAACAAACTATGTCTTCCCCTTTGAGGATGAAAATGAACCTGCAAGAGAGCATGAGGAAGTACATGCATACCAGCAGCAATATCCTGGTAAGCACAATTATAACCTGAGGAGCAATGCCAACAGACCTGCTGGTCCATTGACATCATCTCTACCTCCAAACAACTTCAACACACCTCCTGATCCTAAGGCTAGCAATAACCCTGGATTCCCTAAGGTGAATGCTCAATACTTGTCTCCTCAAAACACAGTAACAAAAGTCGTAAATGCGCCTCAGGAGTCTGACAAGTTAGTCAACTATTTGGCTGATGAAATGAAGAAAATTAAGATCAGCCTGTCCCTATCTGAGTTACTGAAAACTCCTGTCATCAAAAGGGCATTCATGAAGTCACTAGATGATGCTGCTCCTAAAGAGGATAATCATCTTTCAAGTCAATCCAATGGCAAAGATCATGCTGCTAAAGATAATACTATCAAGTCTAAGGTGTCAGCTACAGTCCAAGCCGCTGAAACCTCCCACATGACCTTGTATAGAGATAAAACTAAATCACCTCCGTTTCTCCTCACTATAAGAATGTTCAGCAAGAACTTGCACAACTGTTTAGTTGATTCAGGAGCCTCAACGAATGTTATGCCTTTGTCAATATGTAACGCATTAGGACTGCATCCTGCTAAATCCTTAAAGAAGGTCACTCAACTGGACAAGACAGAAGTAAGTGTAGTGGGAGAACTCACTCACATTCACATGCAGCTAGCATCTGATCCTCGAATCTAGTATTACATTGACATTCAGGTAGTGGACATACCTGATACATATGGGATGTTGCTTAGCTGAGATTGGTCTAAAACGCTTAACGGATATATGTCCACAGACTTCAGTCACATGTGGTTACCATGGAAAGGTATACCTAATCAGATCAGGATTGATGCTGAGCCTAGGATGAAACATATGATCACGGAATATAACAAAACAAATGAGATCATGTATGTAAACGTAGAACCTGGAGTTTATCACATCAGGCCGCAAATTGTTAAAATAGAGGAGATCCTGATGCTGGATGTTCATCATCATCATGATGATGATTATCATGAGGACATGTCAAGTCTGGAGTTTGGTAATGATCCAGATAATGAGAATGAAATAGATCGCTTCAGAGATTTTGAGATGCATTTATCTACTCAGGTAAAACGTTGCCAATTATTGAATATATCTGCTAATGATATTTTGATTGATGGATGGTGCAGATTACATGGCGAAGCACATTCAGAAAAGACTTGTGAACCATGCTTAGACATGATGATACTGGAGTAAACGTATAGTGAAGCATCATCATCATATTCCGAGGTGAGTGCTATGTCTGATGATGATGATGATACTAATTCTTATTTGTCTCCTGCAGGAACAGAAGAGTCGACAGATCATGATGAAGATCATATCCAGAAAATAGAAGAGATACTGGTGTCCGATCAGATAAATGATATGAGAAAAGAAAAGATCACTCCTGGTAGTGATTGCTTCATGGAATTAGATTATGAGTTGTCTGATGAAGATAAAGGCAGTGACCTGATGAAGTTTGAAGAATTTTTGATAAAAGAAATAGAAAAGATGACACAACAGCGTAAATCTCCCCAGGAGGTTTTAATTAGAGGTTGGTGTAGGCTGCATGAGGCACCTCACTCAGAAACAACTTGCTCACTATGCTTACATATTTTGAAGAAGCATGCAGCTGTATGTGCTGAACATCATCCTCCTGCTAAGATGGAAGAGAAAACAGAAAAGCCATCAGGCTCACCAAATAAAGGAAAGAAGAGACTTGAGGATGACATCCCCAAGTTAAAGTTGATATCAGGCGGGGCAGCAGCCAGAGCTGCAAAGAAGAAAGGAAGTTCAAGTAAATATCCTGCTGAAGACAAATGTCCTACTGAAGATAAGCCTTGGATCCTGAGGTTTGATGGATCCAAATCCAAGCAAGGTGCCGGGGTAGGAATTGACCTTATTGATCCATCAGGGAAATCCTACTTAGCAGCTTACAGACTACAGTTCCCCTGCACCAATAATGTCGCAGAGTATGAAGCTCTGATTCATGGAATGTTGTTTGCCCATAAGAAGAAAGTGAAGATCCTGCATGTCTTTGGAGATTCAGAACTGGTGGTGAGACAAGTAAGAGGAATTTACTCTTGTAATTACAGAAAGCTATCAAATTACAGGCATCGTGTGTGGGACCTGATTGAAGACTTTGATGCCTTTAATATCGTTCACATACCAAGAGAACAGAACCAGAGGGCAGATGCACTTGCCCAGGCTGCCAGTACGTTGGAACCGCTGTCTATATCTGGTCTGAAGAGATTTTCAGTAGAATTGGTGTCAGTACCTTCAGTACCTGACAATGTGACTAATCTCCAAGTGTTTGATGATGATCAGCACATCCTGGACTTCATATCAAACAGAGACATATTTGAAGCTCAGATTATAGATGAGAATGATATGGAAGATCATGTCTGGGAAGAAGATGAGATATTAGAGTTGCCTAGCAACAGAATTCCCAAAGGTATGATTGAATTAGAAAGAGCCTTTGATCTAGATAATATGCTTAAACATAAAGATCTGCCTAAGGCAGATGGAGGTCAATATTCACAGGTGAATATTGGACAAGCTGATGACAAGAGAAATGTCTTATTGGGTAAGGTTTGTACACCTGAAGAGTTAGAAGGAATAACTCAGGCCCTTAAGGATTACATACATGTAATTGCATGGACTTATGATGAGCTAAAGACATATGACACTTCTGTCATAACTCATACTATACCTCTCAAGCCAGATGCAAAACCTTTCAGACAGAAGCAGAGGCCAGTCAATGCTCTGCTTGAACCAATCATCCTTGAAGAAGTCAAGAAATTGTTAAATGCCCGGATAATATTTCCTATAAGGCACTCCACTTGGGTGGCGAATCTTGTGCCGGTCAGAAAGAAGAATGGAGACATCAGATTATGTGTAGATTTCAGGAACCTGAACAGAGCATCAGAAAAAGATAATTATCCTTTGCCCTCTTTGGATGAAGTTCTACAAATTGTGAATGGAGCCAAGATGATGTCCTTCTTGGATGGTTTTTCAGGATACAACCAAGTGATGGTTGATAAAATTGACAGATTAAAAACTGCCTTCACCACAAAGTGGGGGATATTTGCATATAGACATATGCCATTTGGACTTATAAATGCTGGAGCTACATTCCAGCGAGCAATGGACATAGCCTTCAGAGGCTTAATAGGAAAATGTATAGTCATCTACATGGATGACCTGACAGTATTCTCTAAGGAAAGAGGAAATCATGTTGCTGATCTCAGAAGTGTACTGAAGAAATGTGAAGAATACGGAATATCTTTGAATCCTAAGAAGTGCATATTTGGAGTCACAACAGGAAAATTACTAGGCCACCTGATCACAGAAGATGGAATTATCATTGATCCTGACAGGGTGGAATCTATTATGAAGTTACAACTTCCAGGAAGCAAAAAGGAACTTAAATCTTATTTTGGTAAGATAAATTTTGTGAGAAAGTTCATCACCGGCTTTGCTGAGATTGTCAGACCACTAAATGCCATGTTGAAAAAAGATGCACAAATTGAGTGGACACCAGAAGCCAAGGCTACCTTTGAAGATATAAAGAAGGCCATTTCAGATGCTCCTGTCCTCATTAGTCCAGATTATACAAGAGATTTCTACATCTACTCATTTGCCTCAGAACATACTTCTGCAGCAGTGTTAACTCAAAGAAATGAAGAGAAAGAAGAGAAACCAATTGCTTTCATGAGCTGTCCTTTCAGGGATGCTGAGTTGAGATATGTAGATGTTGAAAGACAGGCACTTGCATTAGTCAAAGCAGTAAAAAAGTTCAGACATTATATACTGAGAAGCAAAGTGATTGCTGTGGTACCAGATGCAGCAGTAAAGATGCTGCTGATGCAGAGTGAACCTGGTGAAAAAAGGGCCAAATGGATTACTGTATTACAAGAATATGACATGGAGATCACACCAATGAAGCTGGTAAGAGGACAAGCTCTGAGCCAGATGATATCTGAAACTGATCCAAACATCATCAGTCAGCAGTATGTGATCAATGAGAAAGACAATAGGGAATGGTATTCAGACATCAGGCACATCCTGATCATGGGAAGATGTCCTTCAAGAATGCAAGCCTCACAGAGAAGAGCCTTAAAGATAAGATCCCAGAAGTATATGATGAAGGGAGGAACCTTGTTCAAGAAGAATTATGAAGGAATATACCTGAGATGCTTAGAGAAACCAGAAGCAAATAAAGTTTTAACAGAGTTACATGACAAGTTTGGTACTGCACACGGATCAGCATTAGCCACAACACATGCAATCCTCAGAGCAGGATATTACTGGCCTACAATTTTTAAAGACACAGCTGATCATGTTAAATGTTGTCATGTTTGCCAGGTTGCTGCCAACAGAGAAAAATATGCTGCACAACTGTTGCAGCCAGTGATGGAAGAGCGCCCATTTGCACAGTGGGGCATGGATTTCATAGGACCGATCAATCCTCCGTCTTCCTCAGGCCATAGGTATGTCCTAACGATTATTGATTATTGTACCAGATGGACTGAGGCTATCAGCAGCAAAACTTGTACTGCGGATGATGTCATTAAATTTCTGGAAAGCAACATTGTCACCAGGTATGGAATTCCTTATGCATTGGTAAGTGATAATGGTTCTGCCTTCATTTCCACCAAATTGTCAAGTTGGGCTTTTGATCATGGGATCATACTTAAGTTCTCATCCAACTACTATCCCCAGGGAAATGGATTAGCAGAATCCACCAACAAGAATTTACTGAGTATCATAAGAAAATTGATAGAGAAAAATCCCAGGGAATGGAACTCATTTCTGAAATATGCCTTATGGGTAGACAGAACTAGAATGAAAATTGCATTAGGAAACTCACCCTTCCAACTAGTATATGGGGTAGATCCTATGCTCCCTGTAAACTTGAAAATTCCTACTCTGCAGTTTGCCCAAAAATATCTAGGCACAGATAATAAACAGGAAGTCAGGTTGCTTCAGTTGATGCATCTGGAAGAAAAACGAAGTCAAGCGATTGACCAATTTACAAAACATCAGGCTGTTGTCAAACGCTGGTTTGACAAGAGAGCCAGAATTAAAGCTTTCAGGATATCTAATTTAGTCCTAATGTGGGATAAAGCCCATGAAAAGAAAGGTGATCATGGTAAGTTTGATAGATTATGGATAGGTCCCTTTCAAATTTCTGAGATTTTAGGAGACAACACTTATAGGCTTAAGAACCTGACAGGTGAGGATGTCCCGTTGCCAGTCAATGGACAATTCCTCAAACATTATTTCCAGGCCTGAATGACTTCATGACAGTCATATGTATCATATTGTATATTTGTATAGTTGTTTGTACAGTTTGTTTGTTGTTGTTGTTGTTTTGTTGGTTGGGACCTTGTTCTGGTAAGTCAGGATGATGCACTTCATCACCCTAAGAAAATAATTAAATTGTTGGGATTCAGATGATGAGATCACATTTAAATATAGGTTATGATTCATTCTAAGAAGTGTTCATGATCAGGTTTATGATGTCTTTTCATCAGGGTGCTTTTTCTTGGTCAAAGTGAATCAAACACAATGAAACACCTAACAGCCTTGGGCTTGTTGAACACACTAGTATAGGTGTTAAGTGAAAAATCTAAAGGGACTCCCTTGCTACCAATACAATCTCCAACCTAAAGCTGCAAGTGACTACACCTTGTACAAATGAGCTGACATGATGATATCAAATATAAATTTTTAAAGGAAAATCAGAAAAGAAATAAAATTAGGCCATCTAAGTAACTCTACCGGGGCTATGGACGCCTGCTGGCAATGGGGCTCTACTTAGGGAGATTGTATAGATAACCTTGTCGGGGCTATAGACGCCTACTGGCAGCAAGGCTCTATCCAGGTTGGCTATGAGGGATGATCCCCAACTATGTAGTTTAACACCAGTTACTTATGTTTTCAACTTACTTTCAAGATGAGGATAATTAATCATATGCACACACCTGATCCTTTGTTAGCTTTATCACCATAATGAAATTTTATCATTCAAAGATCATGATGATTTTACTTAGATAGAATTAGAACACTATAGATGAATCTGATCACATCACTTGAATCATTGGAATTTGTTTATTTTCTTTGGTGGCAAGTTGTTGTGTGGTTACACAACACACCCCATTTTGACTTGGCAAAACAGGGACCCAACTTTTGGCTTGGCTTGTGTTGTCTGCTTTCTGGCGGTTTGGTAAAAATAGGTCAGGTGCATCATCATCATGGTATTCGATGAGGTTGATCATCATCATGAGGTTAGTTTGTCAACGTTCATATTTTGTTTCTATGACCTCATAGTTAGAAAGAGCTTGAAATTCCATGCAGGTTTGCCTTTTACGTCACTTGAAAATTCGTCCATATGAGGGAGTTATGCACAGTCAAAGTTTTGGTCAAACCTGATATTCGCATGAAGAGGGTCATGTTTTATAAACTTAGTTTTGCTGTATGAAGAACATCATCATCATATTTGAAACGCCCCCCGATAATATCCTGAGGTCGAAATATCCAGACGTCAACTTTAAGTCATAGTAAGTTTTCCCCGTCGAGCAGTCTTTTGTATCGCGAAAGGTCATCATCATGATCTTGGTCTATCACCCGATAAAAATCATGCAGTCCCAATATCCGGATGTCAATCTTAAGTGATAGTGTGTTTTACCTGTCAAATGACCTTGGGCACATCGCGAGCATCATGATATTCCATTCCTAAGTCATGTTGTCAAGATCATCTTGATCTTGTTTGTTTACCCGGTATTTCGTAATGTCCTCCTGCTGAGAAATATAACCTTTTGCAAATATCCTGATGACGTCATCCCGACCTGATAAACGAAGAAGCAAATATCAGGATGACATCACCATCACATTTCTCCTTCGGCAGGATATTTTCCAAAACATGATCCGGTTCGCGAATATGACGATGACGTCATGTTCTAAGATTAACAAAAGCCCCGGATATCCTGATGACGTCATCTGGACATTCAGCAGGATCATATTTTTAATCACCTAGTGTGGATATGATGATGATGATCGTCATCATCCTGATCTTTCGATGAGGGTTACCTTGGCCGCAAAGGGGTCATATTACATGCACCACCCGATCATCTTCCTTAGGTTGCTCGATATTACATTTATCCCCTGATCTTAACGAAACGTGACGGTGACGTCATCTTTTGCATTTTAATGAAGCCTGAATATGACGATGACGTCACCATCATTTTCCTTTCCTCAGCAGCAGGATCATATTCCAAATCCTCCTATTTTCCTTCGACATGATGATGACGATGATGTCTTTCTTTCCCCAATATGCAGAAGCGAAACATTATGATGTGCTTTTCATCAGAGCATTCGGAGAGCATCATATTTCATGATATCCTGCAGCTAGATAGAAGACATAGAGTTGGGCATCATCATGATTTTTGGTGTTGGTATAACTGTTGCCATCGGCTGAGTCTAAATTTGTCACCCCGATCATATGTGGTCACACCGATGCGAATATGATGATGACCCGAAACATACAAACAGAGCATGCAAAGCCGGATGTGAAATAATTTGGTAAAAGTGGTTATTTCCTTGTATATTTTGAGATACATGATCATATTTGAACCCGATATACAAGGAAATGGGCGGGAAAATGAAACGATGGTTGATCCGAGTGTTTTTTAACGCTGTTTATGCATTTAGTGCATATGTTCAACAGGTATGAAGCTCAATTGCCTGTAGCTGCACATTTTGGAGGCTTGTTTAATAAAATGTTTAAATTCCTGTTGTTTATCCACATGATGATGAACTTAATGTTTGTCTGTTTACTTGCAAGAAATCATGATGCTGTTAGAGCTGCTGCTGAAGCTGATAATTACAAAGTTGCACATGGAGGCAACATGAACCAGAAGTGAGGAGGATATTGTCAAATATGCTGTTTGCCAGCTAGAGACCGAATCAAATCAAAGATGCTGGAATATTCTATGCCAGCTGTACATTTGCCAACTGGCGAAGCATGTGATTTTCATCTGGACTGTTGATTATTATGAAAGGATCCTGATCCTTGGATGATTGTAACTGTTTTCTGGCATTTGCTCTATATAAAGGCCAGAGCCTGAGACATATACATTACAATATACATTACAATACACAGACGCATCTGGTGCATTAAGGCTAATTACTGTAGAATCAATTAGGAGATCAGATTACTGAGACTAATGAGGATAGAATTGTTGAAATGTCAAGGTTCTTTCTTCAGATCACTGTAAATGTACCTGTTCTTGAGCATACTAAATGGATATGAAGTTTCAGATTACATCCTGATTGTAAATTTTACGTAATCTTCTTGTTGATTTCTGGATATGTACTGGTGAATGCTGTGTTCAACTGGAAGCGCTTTCATTTCATTACATGTTGTTGTCAACTTTTCCTTTGAAGATTTGCACTAGATCATGCGGATTTGTGGAATGTCCTGGTGAAGTATGATTCTAGTTTCCTTCTTTTCATTGCATGTATGGGAGCTTGTATGTGGATCAGTGATCTAAGTCAAGTAGTTTTGGGAATCTCATTCTTTAACCCTTTTCCTTTTTTTAATTTCATAAATTCATCACCATAACTGCAAATCATGACAAATAACAAGCAGAAATGAGAAATATGCTGAAATCCCGTATGTAACTGAAAATCATTAGCATATTTGAGTTAAATGCATGCAGTATTGAAAATATCATGCAAAGAATCATAAATAATGGTAGAAATCATGCAAATATCAGCCTGTAGGCACATTATTTGACTAACTTCACAGTGCAGAGGTAGAATTGTTGGAGATTTATGCAGAGCAGACATACAAAGCAGGATATTTGAAGATAATGATGAACTTTGCAGAAACACGTAAGGCCCCTGAATGGAAAACAGCAACACACATCAACCACTGAGTAACGTCAGTAGATTAAGACCTAATCAACGGAGACTTGGGATCATGAATTCTCTGAATTCATCGTATCTTTCAAGATGAGTAAAGGTTGTTGTGTAACTTTTATTCTATGTTTTTGAATGACTAACATCATGACCAATAGGAATCAATGCAAAGAAATGACGCTCATGCTTTATACCCTCCAAAATGTTCCTACCATCTACCAAGCAAATTCTGGTAGTACTACATACCTTTTCTTCTACCTCCTTCAAGGGCTTCAACTTATGACAAAATCCATCCTTTGTTAGGGAATATGTGTTTGCACAGCCATCATGGACAACACTCCTATCATACTACCATGACCTCCCCAATAGCATATGACATGCATCTATCGGTATGATATCACACAACACCTCATCATGGTAGTCACAAATCTTGAACTTCACTAAACACTGCTCATTGACCAAAGCTCTATGGTCCTTCTGTAACCATGCAATCTGATATGGATGCAGATGCTTTCTTCTTGTCAACTTCAACTTGTCAACCATCTCCTCTAAAACAAGATTATCAGTGCTTCCACTGTCAATAATAATATCACAACACTTACCTTCACATTTGTACCTTGTGCGGAATAAACTCTTCCTCTGATTGGGTTCTCTCTCCTCATTCAGCAAGGTTCTTCTGACAACTAGGGTTTCTCCCCTTTCAGCATCTTCAGAATGCTCAGAATGTACATCTTCATCGACATGTCCAACTCGTGCATTACCTTTAGATCTTCTATTTGTCCTTCCTTGATGTTACGGACACTTATATGCTCAATGTCCTTCTTCTCCACATTGGAAACAGGTTCCTATGAAACCTCCTCTTCCAGGTCCTTGCCCAGGTCTGCCTCTTCCTCTTCCTCTTTGCTCACCATTGTTTTGGTCATAAGGGCAGTAGGTATTATCCCCTCTTTGATTTTGACTGGTGCCTGCTTCTTCACTTTTCTTTTGATCTTCATTACAGCCTCCATAGGGTCTTCCACCAGTCCTTCCACCTTGACCTCTTCCCCTTTGCTTTCTATCAAATCTTTTGTTCAACTTCTCTTCCACCTTCAGGGAAAACTAGTATGCATCTTCTATGGTGGTCATTCTAACCAGGCACAACTCCTCTTGAATACTCGGTCTCAACCCATTAATGTAACGGGCTACCTTCTCCTTGTTGGGCTCTGCATGGCCTATCCTGATAGTAATTTTATAAAACTCTTCTGTATACTCCTTAACAAACTTGTTACCTTGCTTCAGTCCTTGTAGCTTCTTTAGCAACTCCATCTCATAGTCCATAGGAATGATCTGCTTCTTTAGTTTCTCCACCATCTGATCCCATTTGGTGATCTTTCCTTTTTCTCTTTTGTTCCTCTCTAATTGGACCTCCTTCCACCAAATATTGGCGTGGCCCTTCAACTTTAACTTTGCAAACTTAACCCGATCTGGGTCCTCCACATCTTCATACTCAAAATACTCCTCCATGTCATTGATCCAATCAATAAGCTGTTCTAGATTCAAATCTCTAGAATATGTAGAAACTTCAATCCTGCCTCTTTCTGATCTTTGAAATGGCTCTCAACAACCTAACTTCTACAGGATCTCCGGCAGCTTCTTGTTCTTCCTCAGATAGCTCTTCTTCATCTTCACCTTCACTTTCTTCTCTCGTCCTCAGCTCAAACCCTCTTCATAGATCCTCTTGCAATGTATTGATTTGCCTTTGTAGGGCTCTAAAACCCTCTTCCATCAAAGCATTCCTCCAAACATGATTTCTTCGTGGAGGCATCTTGGTCTCCGTAGTAAACCCACAACCTTAGGTCCTGGTGCAAACTGCCTCACAGTCAACGATCTATCTACACACTCAGGAACCCTTGCTCTGATACCAATTGATGAAGGGGGTAAATCACAAAACACACAACAACAGAAATGGAACACAGAAATAGAACTTTCTTTTATTGATCTGGGTAACTCATTACATTACTGAATTCCGATTACAATCAAAGGATGAATCCCCTACTGGCTGCAACACATTACAGCTTCCCAACCTCAAGACTCTAGAATCTTTAGCCTTTTGTAACCCCAAATCTGCTAGGGTTTCTATTTTTCCTGCCTATTCTTGACTCTACACTTTCCCCCTTTACTCTACCCCTTCTCAGTGTTCCCAAAATAGCCATAAATAATACTTTTTGGTGGCCTCTAGCTAAATTTCAAAATTTACAACTCCCTAAAAAAAGTAGGTCAACTTCTGGGAAGCATAACTTTTGATCCGGGTGTCCGATTGATGAACCGTTTTAGGCGTCGGAAAGCTCGCGATGTGAACTATCATGCTGGAATCCATAAATAGATTTTTGTTAACTTTTTGGGATGTTTAGGGAAGTTTTGGTGCCTCATATCTCATTTTGGAAATTTTTAGGGGCTTTTCAGAAAACAAAAACTTTAATATCTTTCAGCTCACAAATGATCTTTTCCTGATTCCTTTGCCAAACATCTTATATTTCTATTTAGAAACTTTCTACAAGTTTTCACTTCAATCCATGCCCAACTGCAAACTTTCCAAAAATAGCAGGTAGACTTTCCAAAACAGGCAGGTTGCTATTTTTAGCAGTTTTGGAAAACTAAAAGTCCTACATCATTATTCTAGATATTATGGAACCAGAAACACTAATTAAGGAAAGAAATAAAAACAACTACAATGATTTTAAATTAACTTCTTTTCAGGTGATGCAAGATTACCCTTACACCACTGGATGCTCCTACATCAGGCATTTTACTCCTGTCTGCAAGAGCTTTTTCTGTAATTCATTAATTTGTTGTCGTATTTGCATAATTAGGGTTTTAATGGTCAATTAAGCATAGGAGAAGGAAAAAATGATAATTAATTCCCTAATCCAAGCTTCCCCTCATTTGCAAGTGCCCTAGGGTATGATAGTGCTTGCCACTCGACCCTAAATCCTTCAATGATAGGGTGAAAGGAGGATTTTAACATCTAAACCACAAAATATTAACAAGATCCAATTTTACACTAAACATGTTGAATGAGTAAAAATTGGAAGGAGCCAATTGACACTTAGCCTTGGTGGCTAATCATATCTTGAATTTCTGTTCCTCTTTGGATTTTATTTCTTTCTGTCACATTCCTCGTGAGTGGAATAGAGTGGCATACTATCTAGCTAAATGGGCCTCTAAGAACCTTGATGGGTGGGATGTTGATGACTGGGGGCTCTTGCCCCCAGAGTATGCAACAACTTTGGAGAAGTTAATTATGGAGGAAAAAGTGATGTAGTTGTTCTTTCTGTGGGGGTCCTTTCACAACTTCTTGGTGGTGGTTGGTGTTGTCCTTGGGTGGGCCTATAGGCTTTGCTTTATACTCTTTGCTTTATGTGGAATAAATTTTTACCCCTTTTTAAAAAAAATGATGATGATGATTCCATAAGTTATCCCACTTCTCCTATAGTTGAATGTCCAAGAACCTTGGATGAGAAGACCATGGATAACTCTACTTTAAGTCCTTTAGACATCACTAATGATACAACACCTAACCTTCCTAATAACATAGTACCTTCTTTTCATTCCAATTCTCTCCTTGGCCAAGATGAAGCATTAGTGGATGAGAAAAGGTCTCTCACATTAGATCCTTTAGGGATAGATGTTGGGTACAATTGAAGGAAAAACAATGTTAATTCAATCTTCACTAATAGACTTTGTAGTAATGTTCCTATGATGCTTGTACGAGGGGCACCTAAGGAACCTTCTTTCTTAAAACTAGTGATTACAATTCAAGGAGATTGAAAACCACCTAGACCCCCCAATTACATCTTAAACTATGCAAGACAAATTACTCAAACAAATCAAGGTGTTCAAAATGTACCGTAGCATCCCATGATTGCTCACACATACAACACCTATAATAACAAGCAAAGTAAGCAAGCACCACATGTGCCTATCTCCCTCTTAGATTCTCAACCTATGCTTCCTCCGCTACCTTGTCTTACTCATAAAAGTAGTCAAGAATATGATCTTGTTGAGCAGCTTCGTGCTACTCCATCTAAGATTTCTCTTTGGGATTTAATACAAACATCTCCTACATACCATGGAATGCTCCAAGAAGCTCTACAAAAGGTGATTGTACCACCTTATGTTAAACTGAATGATATAGAAGCCCCATTAGATTGTATGCATGCGATAAAAATGGATGTTCTCTTTCAACCACATGAATTACCATCATCCGAAGTTCAAAACCAATATGATCCTCTGATAATATTTATCCAAATAGATAAAAAGTTGATAAAGTGAGTTATGATTGACAATGGATTGACTCTTAATGTTTGTGGTATTAATTTGTCACATAGGATTAAGGTTGATACCTCTTTGATTAAGCTGGATAGAATAAGCATTCATGGCTTTGATAATGTAGGAAGACAATCTGTAGGCACCATAACTTTACCCATAAAGGTTGGACCCGTAACAATATCTACCATTTTTCATGTCATGCCTGGCTTGCTTTCATATAATATGATTCTTGGAAGACCGTGGATCCATGCCATGGGGGAAGTTCCATCTATCCTTCACCAATCACTAAAGTTCATTTATCAAAACAAGCTCCACACTATAGAAGCTGATCCTGAACCAGATAATTGTTTACATATTGAAATACAAAAACAAGTTAAAAATCAGCAAAGTCCAAACAACTTACAAATGGATTCATCAACACATCTTGTCACAGATAATGTTGTGCAAGACTCTAAACCATTGAATGCACTTTTTGGTGATGATTGAGGTTCATTAGATTTTACTCCTTCCTTTAATGGGGAATATAAACTTAAAAACTTCGACACATCAAAAGTCGCATCGATCTCATCCATGCAATCTTTTGAAACACCTAAAAATCAAAAACTCCTTGAAAGAAAATAATGACAATACTCTTAGTTATACTATAGATTATGAGACTTATGAGGCTTCACCATCTTCTAAAGAAATGGACTCTCTCTATGGTTGCAGATTTCAAATATTTTACAAAAATCATGACTATGTAGGTAATGGTTGTGGCGTAAATCAACAAGGAATCAGAGTACCTTTACAAGTTACTAGAATTAATTATATAGCCAGTATTGGATACTACTCTTTGAAACCCACTAAAGCCTCTTGTCCTCTTAAACTCAATGTTAATACAATATCTACAAGATTGAAACAACATGCGAGATATCCCAATCTGATAGATAATAATTGTCTACCAGGAAATATTCTGTTCAATCAGGCAAATATTTCCCCCTCTCTAAGTCACACTCATTGTAGCAAATATTATAATTTCTCTCAAGGGTGGCCTCTTCCTAGACATGTATATTCTTAACATTGGGTTGTATCAAGTAAGTATTTCTAACCCTTTCTCTGTTCCCTCGTGATGTGTTATGTATTGTTTAGGCCTCCTAGGATGACCCTTGATACTCTTGTAAGGTCAAGGATACTAGGAGACTACCTCTATTGTGACCCTTCTTCTATTTGTATTATTATTCTTCTTTATTGCTCCTCTCCTCTATTTTATTGTTGTGTGTTGTGTCTTGGGGGCATAGCGTTGCGGTTGGTGACTTGGGGGCACCCTCCTACATGATTGTTCCTAAGTTACTTGTTCTCCTCTCTTGATTTATTGTTTACCTTCCTCTAGTGGTTCTATATATCTTGTGGATGATGTAAAACATATAATACTGATAACAACCAAGTATCCCTTTAGCAAGAAAAGCAAAAATGGACCTAGTCCATATATGACAATGGGGTTGATATATATATCTGACGCTTGGATAGTAGAATCACTCTATGTGATATTCTGATGTTGTCTTATATTTGCTAACAAATAATAACAATACATTTGCTCAGTGCACTTTGATTATTTTGAATCTCACCTTGGTTACACTTAGTTATCATGAGATTTTTATAGTATAGCCCCATGGTTGTACTCGGTCTTCGAATCCGTAGTATAGCCTTGGCTCTTTATGTGATTGTTTTCATGCATCATAATGATCTTAGCATATTGCGTGTTTGTGGGAACATTCAGCGATTATGAAGCACGTCACCTTTGGGAGCATGGGCTTTGAGAAAGCTCTTGTTCCCTTGTGTGTTTTCTCTCTACCTTAATGTGCTTGATATTGGTACACAATATCAACCACCTTAAGGTGGGGGCATATAAAAGGTAAGCTATGTGATGATTTTGGTACTAATGAAGCATGTTTGTAAGCCCTCTGCGGAGCTAAGATGTTGCATCTCCAGCGTGAGTGCACATCTTTATCTATCTTGCAATCATAAAGCCCTCTGCAGAGGTGAGATATCATATCTCTTGAGCTAGTACATATCCTTTTATTCAAAAGCCCTCTATATGAGGCAGGATGGTGTATCTCTTGAGCTAGTGCACATCCTTTTATTTCAAAAGTCCTTCAAGTAGGCATGGTTGGATCTAAGACTAACCTCCCTTAAGCATGTCTTTGGCAGTTATTGTGGCATAAGCTCAACTGTCAGGTGTGCTTGTAGCGTACTTGAGATGGTGGGGGCTTAACAATAAGTTCCTTCCATCACCTTGTTTGTAATGTTTTAGACGTATAGTATGTCTTTGGCATGTTATACGATGCTCGTGTTTTTTGTGTGTCTTCTGTGTGTTTTCCCCCTTGTGTGGTTAACCCCCACTTGGGATTTGTATGGCGTGTCTTCCCCTCTTGTGTATGTGTAACGGTGTGATCCACTTACACTTGAGGTTTGGTATGGTGTGTTTTCCCTTTGAGGTTGTGTGATTGCATTGTTACTTTCCATGTACTTGCATTCATTCATATTATATGAAAATGAAAAAGAAATAATCACTACATTCACTATATTCATCATGTTTTGCGTGTCTTCAATATTGTCTTATGTGCCTGTTACTGTCTTCACTATGTTTGGCATGTCTGTGGTGTGTTTTCTCTAATGTCTACCTGAGGCTAGGGGTAGGAATAGTCTCTCAATATTTGTGTATGCATTAGCTTCAAGTGCTTGGCATGTTTGTTGTGTTTCGACCGTACTTTAATGCATGTATGGGCCTTGAGTTTATGCATACATTAAAGTGGGGGCTAAATGTTATGTCATAAAATGTCCTCCTAGGACTTTTACCTCCTAAGTTTAGCTCTCAGGTCCTTTGTTTTGCATCTTTCATGTTCATTTTAACTCTTGAAACAAAATATCCTGAAACTCATGTCAAATGGGGCTTGAGGGACATTGTGAGCTTTATACCTACCCTAAAATAGGACCTGAGGACTTGGGCACTCATGCCCTAGTCCTACCTATTTTAGGCATGTCCCAAATTTGAATGTCAGTTAGGTGATTGTTAGATAGGTCCCATGCTAACATCTTAAGTTTGAATTATGAAATTAAAGTGGGAATGTGTTTAGTTGCATATATAAGCATGTTTAGGGATTCATTTGTAAACTAGAAGATGATTATGAACTTTTGGCACACTTATGATTTTAGAGAATTCAAAGTATTCATTGTTGTAGAGTAGACTTGTCTTGTTATTGTGTTTGTTATGCAGATTTGGCTTCATATTCTCATGATGTGAAGGATTTTCATCTATATGTGAGCTACACCTCTAAGGTGACATTAATTTGTGTTTTCAATAATTCATCAATTGGTTTTTGCCTCTATCCTGTAGGGATACACAGTCTCTATTTGACAACAATCTTTGGAAGGATTGAATGTCCTTCTGAGGCTTAACTGAGGCAAGCTCCTAGACACCACAACCCCAACCCCCTTTTCTGTGATTGTAGGTTACCAGTGTAGAAGAAGAAGAAGTGGATTTTCAAGGAGGCATAATAGAGTGTTAGAATCATAGATCTAAGAAGAAAACCATGACCTAGACTTGGGCACCTCCACCAGTGTCCTCTGGATCCTGAAACATAGAAATCTCTAGAACAGTAGGAATAGGTTATAGATAAGCTTCATAGATCCTGACATAAAATAGTAGGTTGGACTTGGACACCTGCTCATTAGTCCCTAACTTTTCTGTATCTAGAATCTTGAAATGTGGTATGTTTCTAATTGTCATTTGATATCTCTGTGTGTGAGCATTTGTCGTGGTTCGTCTGTTTATTTATGATTTTATGAAATTAGGGTTTTAAGCATAATAGGGCTTTAATTAATCAATTAATCAACAAATTCCAAGTTTCCTCTTTGTTACAAATGACACTAAACCTGTAGTAGAGCCCTCTTGCAAGAGTTGTGGCTTGACTCAGTTAACGTCCTTGAATGTAAGGTGTGAAAGGAGGATTTAACCTATACATTCATTGAAATTAAAAACCCCTCTTTTTACTCTAAAACACTACCGAAGTGAAGGCTAGAGAGAAGAAGGAAGTGCATGTATTATGTTATTCAATTTTCAAAGATAATATAACTTGAGCCTCTTTTCTTGGTGGAGTTTTCTACCCAAAAGGGTTTTCTCCATGTTATAGCATGTGTCATTATTCTGTGGTGTTTGTTCTTGTTTTTTGATTTGATTTGTGAATGCAATCTCTATAGATAATACACTGTTTGAGATCATTAACATATTGAAATCAAATTTACATTTGAGTAGTTGTTGCCTTCATTTCTAACACTAGGGGCCAAGAGACCCATAGACATCGAACACCATCTGATCTTCTCCATTCTCATAAGCTTTGTCAAGGAATCTGTAACATTCGTCAAAGTGTCAAATTTCTTCAATTTCACCTTTCCCTCCTCTACCATGTTACAAACAAAATGGTACTGGACATCAATATGCTTTTTCCTTACATGGAAAGTAGGATTCTTCACCAAACATATGGCACTTTGACTGTCACAACAAATGGTAAGCTTCCCTGCATCAAAACCAATGTTTGAACATAATCTCTTAAGCCAAATGGCTTCCTTACAAGCATGAGTAGCTACCATGTACTCTTCTTCTATTGTGGACAAAGTAACCATGGTTTACCACTTACTCATCCAACTAATAGTACCACCAAACATAGTGACCACATAAGCACTGGTGGATCTCCTGCTGTCAATGTCACCTACCCAATCTGAATCCACATATCCATGAATACTTATAGAATGCTAAGTTCTAGTAGGATAATATAGCATATAGAATACTCAAAAGTACCCCATAAATATCTAAACACTCTCTTCACTGCATCCCAATGTACCCATCTAGGATTAGCCATAAAATGACTAAGAACTCCCACTACTTAGAGAATGTCTAGTCTTGTATAGACCATCACATACATCAAACTTCCAACCGCACTGGCATAAGGAACTCTACTCATATCCTCCATCTCAGAAGGAGACTTTGGACAATCTACAATAGACAAGTTTGTCCCCATCATAATAGGAACAATCAAAGGTCTGCAATTTACCATGTTGAATCTCTTCTACAAGGTGTTAAAATACTTACTCTAGCCTAACCAAAGTTTTCTATTTTCTCTGTCTCTTGTAATCTCCATCCCTAGAATGTACTTGTTTGCCCCTAGATATTTCATCTCAAACTATGCTAACAACTGAGACTTTAAATCAAAAATCATACTTTTACCATTCCCAATGAAAAACATATCATCGACACACAATGCAATAATGATAATGCGATCATTGTCAAACTTGTACTAAACACAATGATCTAATTTTGATCTTAGAAATATACTACTCAACACAAAGGCATCAAACTTATGGTACCACATCCTAGGAGATTGCTTCAAACCATATAAAGACTTTTTCAACTTGCAAACTAGGTTTTCCTTACCTTTCACTACGTAGTGCTCTAGCTGTTACATATAAATTTCCTCCTCCAAATCACCATAAAGGAATGTTGTCTTCACATCCATCTGTTCTACTTCTAGATCATACACTGCTCCAAGAGATAATAGGAATTGAATAGATGTCATCTTTGCAATGGGAGAGAAAATCTCACCATAGTCAATTCCCTCCACCTAAGAGTACCCCTTCGTGACCAACCTTGCCTTAAACTTCTCAACACTGCCATTTGAACCAAACTTCTTCTTGAACACTAATTTGCTTCCAACAAGTTCACGTCCATTAGGAAAGGGCACCAAATCCCATGTATTATTTTTCTTCAAGGAAGCCATCTCTTCTTCCA
Source organism: Cunninghamia lanceolata (assembly GCA_027924645.1). Classification (NCBI taxonomy): domain Eukaryota; kingdom Viridiplantae; phylum Streptophyta; class Pinopsida; order Cupressales; family Cupressaceae; genus Cunninghamia; species Cunninghamia lanceolata. Next base: position 884,895 of record BSBN01000808.1, read on the forward strand.
TGGCCTCTTTCCATAAATCTACATTACTCATACCCATGACGTCTCTTACAGTCCTACGCTCATTAGCATTAGAAATCAAAGAAAAAATACAACTGGAATCATGCAATGAATAACCAAACCTTTCATGTTGTCACCTTATCCTCGTGGACCTCCTCACAAGGTGAGGTTGAAGTTCTTCCTCTTCTTCTTCTGAACTCTCATAGCTACTAGAGATTTCCTCCTCATCAGGTCCAACACGTGTCTTTGTTTCACCTTTCTTAGAGGTGGGAGGAAGCTAAATCACATCCTCTTTCTTCTCTTCTTTCTCTGGTTGGAGAATAATAGAAGGACCAAGCTCTCTGAAGATCACACTTTTTCTATATAGAACTCTCATAACCACTAGATCCCAAAGCTTGTACCCTTTCACACCAATACCATAACTGATGAAGATACATTTTACTGCCTTGTTCTTCAACTTAGACCTCTTCTCCTTATGCACATGTGCATATGCCTCATAACCAAATACTCAAATGTGTCTCAATGAAGGCTTCTTACCAGACCACACCTCCATAGGTGTCATATCAATGAGTGCCAATGTAGAAGACTTGTTAATCAGGTAACAAGTGATAGAAACAACTTCGGCCCAAAAGTTTTGTTCAAGGCTAGCTCCACTTAGCATACTCCTTACCCTCTCCATCAATGTTCTATTCATCCTCCTTGCAACTCCATTCTGTTGAGGGGTATACAGAGTTATCTTGTGTCTCTTAATGCCATGTTCTTTATAGAACTTGTCAAAATATGCTGAATAAAACTCACCACCGTTATCAATCCTCAAACACTTAATATTTCTATCTTTTTTATTTCTCTACAAGAGCTTTGAACTATTTGAATATTGCAAAGACTTCAAATTTAATTCTAAGGAAATATACACATGTCCTTCTATTGTAGTCATCAATGATTGAAACAAAATAAATACATTTTGAAATTGAAGGAATATTAACAAGACCAAATACATCAAAATGAATCAAATCTAGCACCTCAGAAGATTTAAGAGAACTAGAATAAAATTGAACATGGTTTTATTTTTCATATATGTAGTGTTTGTAGAAATCAAACTCAAAGTTACAATCATTCATACCCTCAATGAGGTTTTTATTTTTCAAAGTCCTCAAACCCTTTTCACCAATGTGGCCAAGCCTTTGGTGCCATAACATTATCTTCTTTGCTAGAAGTTTCATCTCCATGGAATGAGCACCCTTTGGTACCCAAAAAGCACAACCATTGGAAGTAGATGCAACAATATTCTTGATTGTTGGTTCCAATGGTGAGGATGAAGTCTCTAAAGCTCTCTTGTTCGAAACAAAGGAAATACTGCACTAAACCACACATTCATCAAGTTGAAACAATGTGTCGATCCCAACACCCTTAGCTAGCACACCCACATGATTCAACTTACAGAAAGAAGGTTTCATGCCAAACTAGGGATATGCAGAACACCATTGATCCCCTTCACTTAACCATCACCGAATCTGATCAGGACTCTTCCACGGCCAACAATTTTTAGGTGAGATTCATCACCTAGGTACACCTTCCCACCATTGAATTCTTCATACTTTGAAAACCAATCTCTGTGTGAGTTCATGTGAAAAGATACACTAGAGTCTATTAGCCACACATCCTCAGATGCAGGTGTTTCCAAGGCTGCGATAAAAGCATCTCCATCATCTTGAGAGGACTTCTTAGAATCAGAATAATTTTCTTCTTCTTTTTTTTCTCCTCCTTTCACTCCTTACAGAAGTGACCAAGTTTACAACAGTTTTAACATAGAGCCTTGGACTTTCTATGAGACTTAGATCTCCCACAGGATTTGGATCTACCCTGTTCTTCTTTCTTGTCCTTCTTTTTCCCTTTCTCCTTGGGTCTATAATGAACTGCAAGAGCCTCCTTAGCTGCTTCAGAAGTTTTTCTTTGCATCTCTTTAAAAAGTAATGATGTAACCACCTCATCCATCTTGAACTTGGTGGTAGTACTCCCAATGGCCATCACAAGTTGGTCCCATGAGTTTGGCAAAGAACAAAGCAAGTTCATGCAACAATCCTACTTCTCCATCTTTACACCAATGAAATTTAGCTAAGAAACTAACATGTTGAAAGCATTCATATGATACACAATAGATCCTCCATCTTCCATCTTTAGAGAGTACAACTTCTTTCTCAGGAATATAACTTATTTACTAGGGACTTGGCCTAATAAATTTCTCTAAGCTTCTTCCATAGTTTTTCTATTATAGTCTCTTCATGAACATTTAACAAGATGAAGTTAGCCAAATAGAGTCTCACAATACCCTTGTCTTTTCAATCTTTGAGATCCCAGTCTGCTTGAGACATTACCACTAGTTTTGTGCCAGATATAGATTCCCATAGATCCTGATCTACAAGGATGTCCCCCATTTTGATTTTCCACAACTCAAAATTGCTGCCATTAAAGTTTTCCATCTCTAATCTTGTAGATGTGCTTGTCTTCTCCTTCCTTCAACAAGATCACAAAATACTCTGTACAAGCTCCCACTCAATAGAAGATCAACTCAAAAAACCCTCTACCCAACAACTAGGACCAAAACTAGACAAGATTTGATACCAACTGAAAGGAAGCAAGGTACACGAATAACTTCCTATAGTAATCTAATGAGGGGAGAGATATGAAAATTTTTAAATTTTTATAGTAACATAGAAGAAGATACACAAATATGAAACATAAACAACAATACCACAAAACAGAATATACACGGGGAAAACCTTTTCAGGTAAAAAAACCCCACACTCCAAAGCACAACTTAATGTATTATTGAATAAACAAAGTGTGATTACAATACAATTGCAGAGCCAAGCTTTTCCAAGAGTTCACCACTATGTAGTATTTTGGAGCAATTCTAGCAGCATAACAATACCTACAAATCAACTATATAAATCCAACTCCAAGCACTTATATATATAGAGGAGTACTACAAATGGAGGTAGCTTATAGAGCAAGTCAACAAAAGAACCTTGTGTAAATTGATATGGCCCAATTTATAAGGCCATAAAATATGCAAATGACACTTGTAAGAGATTCCCTTTCATCCCTTACAACCCCCAAACTTGGGCATCCCAATTTTTCCCAAAATAGGCATTGACAGATGCTCTTACATTGTCATAAAATCTATCATATATATGACATCACTTACAACTGTACGAGAATATGTCATAACTGACTATTAATAACTGATTCTCTTACAACTTGTCATAGTCAAACTTGGGTGCCTACCTTCTCCATGCAAAGATGCTTCTTGACACTTGTCACATGTCATGTCCCTTTTTTCAAAAATAGTGCTTACTAAAAATAGTAAGTCCTCACTGTCCCAAAATAGTAAGTCAGAGGTAATGGGACAACTTCGTAAAATATTATTATTTAATATTTATATTGTTCTAATGCAATATTCATCCCTCAAAAAAATAATTATTAAATTAAGAAATATTTTAGTGGTGCTAGCACAAGTGAGGCATGTGATTTATTATTTTCAAATTGAATTTATCATAATAGGGAATATTGCTATTGTTACCTTTCTTGTAATAGACAAATTTAATTTTTGGAATCAAAAGGAAATTTTATTGGGAAAAATCAATTTTACAAGGTGTTGGGATTTTTGTGCCTCCTTTGGAGCTATGGTATGATAAAAAGAAAAGGAATTTTCTATTTGGGCATTATTTTCTATTTGATCATTTTTCTTCACAGAGTTGTTTAGCTTATGGATTTCTCAGTGGGCATTGGACCATTAGAACTAGAACTTGTGGAACAAAGCCTATGAGTTTTAGGTAGTTTGGGGATGAGAGGCCTTAGATTACAGAGGGCAATCTCATCTAGAGATTGCATTTGTGTTGAAAGATTCAGAGGAGTTCAGCAGTTTTTAGTATTGGGGTTTTGTTGGTGTCTGTAGATGTTGTTTCAATGTTTTTTAGAGATTGTATGGTGTTTTATTGTGTAACATGTGGGTAGATATGTTTTTTCTAATACACATCCATCCCAGGCATCCGAGATCAACTCTATCAGTTTGAGTTGGGTTTATGGTGTTTCGGTGGTGCCGATGGTGTTTATTTTCATAGTTGTAGTTGCCTTTTTGTGTATTTGTGGTTACATGTCATTGCATGTTATTGTAGGAGATGTTTTTTATCCATTTCAGAGGTCTATATCAGATTGGAGAAGTTGGGTATTGATGGTTTAATCTCAGGAAGTGTTGCATGTGCAGTATCTAGGTGTTGAAATACACATTATGTAATCCAGTTTGTGTGCAGTTTACAGTTGGTGTTGTGGGTAATATTGTAGAAGTTTATTGTTGAGTATTGTAGGTGATAATTGATGTTTTTCCTACTATATTGGATCATATTTTGTATATTTCCTATGGGAAAATCAAACTATGTCAGTTTATGACATTTGCAATGATATTTAGTGTAAATAGGATATGTAGTTTGTGGGTTTTCCATAGTTTTTGGTTGTATAAGTTCATAGTGTTTTCTATTTCTGGTAATTATTGTCTTAGACATGATTCCATGTTATTTCATTAGAGAAATCAAATAATAACTTTTGGAGTGTTTCAATTGATTTGGTGTGTTGTTCTGTGTGAGACTAGTTGACTAGTTTTGATGAAATTTGTGTCTTTTTAAAATATCTTGCAAATTTATGTTTCAGATCTGAAATTTATGATTAAAATCAGTTAAGGGACATTTCATCACACCTGTCATAGAATCTTCTAATTCTATCTCTTACATGTGATGCAAGAGCATCCCAAGTTGCAAAGCAATCTTGCATCAACCAAAAAAATATTTTCATTCTTTCTTTCTTTCATTTTCTATTCAGTTCAGGTAATTGCAATTTTAGAATTTTGTACCACAATTCATCACATCTTCATATTAGAGCTCATGGATAAAGATGTAGCATATAGATATAATCATCTACATTATATTAAAATTTTAGGTCCTTTGGATTTGTCTATTGATAGTTATCGCTATTAGAAGATCATCAGTTTTCTCATAATAGAGCTTGCAATCGGTCAGTTGAAGGAGAAGGTTTGTGGAGTAATTCCATGACTTGTGGAGCCTAATGTAACACCATACATGATACATATGGATCATATATACCTTCCTTGAGGTCTGTACCAAGTTTCATGTATTTGTAGAACATTACCAGATGTTGTAGGTTGACGTACTTGTTTCTACATGTTACATTCCTTCATTGGAGTTTGTAACCTTCTGTAGCCAATGCAGAGGATTCTATGAGCTTGAAGATTATATATATAGATCTCTAAGGTGTATTAGGAGGTAGTAGTTCAGTTAGTAGTTCAGAGAATGTGATTTAGATTAGATATTTTGTTCTGAAAAGGCACTTCAATGCCATATCTTTCATATCTATTGTAACACAGAAAGTAGGCCTGTGAGCCCTTTGATTGTAGAATGCATGTTGCTGGCATATGAACTTTGTCATTCTATGATATTCTAAATATATGAATCTTCCATTGCATTCTACAATTGTGTTGTTTCTGTTGTGTTTACTCTAGCTGCATAGTTTGGATAGTTCATTCTATGAACCCTCCGACCGTGACTGCACCAAGTGGTATCAGAGTAAAATTTTGAATCCTTTGGGAAGTGAAGGCATTCTGTAAGATCTTGTCATGAATATATTGCTGACCTAAGGTAGCCTACTTGTGTTTGTCAATAGAACGTTGATTGTGAAGTAGTTGCTACCTTGTAGTCAGATCGTTGAATTGAGGCAATTGTACCGGATCCTAGGAAGAGATGCCGCCAAGGAGGATGCTTGCTATGGCCAATGTTGCTAGAAGAATGGAAGAAATGATTGATATTATGAGGAGAATGAAATTTCAATTGGATGTTGTAGAAGATGATAGAAGAAGAGGACTAAACCCCGGACATGATGCTGAAAGTGATGATGAAGAATTTCAATCTGCAGATCAAAATGAAGAAGCCCTATAAGAAGAAGAATCAGATCAGACAAAGATATTGAAAGCTATTTCTAAGATTGGTAAGAGATCTAGAGTGGAAGTACCCAACTATAATGGAAATTTGAATCCGGAGGAATTGATTAACTAGATAAATGACTTGGAGGAATACTTTGAGTATAAGGAAATTGAAGATCTAAAGAAGGTAAGATTTACAAAACTAAGTTGAAAGGACATGCTACTATTTGGTGGAAATAAGTTCAATTAGACATAAATAGGAGAGGAAAAGAAAATATCACAAAATGGGATAGGATGGTGACAAAGTTGAATAATTACTTCATACCTACTAACTATGAGTTGGAATTGTTGAAAAGATTGCAAAACCTAAGGCAAAAGGAGAAATATGTGAAGGAATATATTGATGAATTCCATAATATGATCATAAGGAGTGGACATAGTGAAGAAAGCAAGGAGAAAGTGGCAAGATACATAAATGGATTGAGGATGAACATTCAAGAAGAAATGATTCTAGTAAGAATGACAACAATAGAAAGAGCATATTAGTTTGCCTTGAAAGTTGAAGACAACTTGAGTAAGAAGCATGAGCAGAGACAAAGAGGTAAAGGGGGTAAATTTCAAAGAGGTAGAACATATTCTAGAGGAGAAAGTCCTTGTGTGGAGAAAAACAAAGAACATACACCATATTGGAAGGAAGAAAAGGACAATAATTCATACTATAGAGGAAGAGATGATAGAAATTTCTACCGCAATGACAGAGGATATCATAATTCTTACCATAATGAAGGATATTGGAGAGATGAAAGAGGATTTGATAGGAGATCATTTAGAGGAACCTATTTTAAGTGTGGAGGTGAAGGACACAGAGCATTTGAATGTCATCAAAGAAGTACAAGAAAGAAAAGAGAGAACAGTGCAAGAGCATCTTATGCGGAGGAAGAACCTATTGGATCACCTAGTTTAATTGGAAAACTAGAGAAAGGAGAATGATTAGTCATGAGGAGAGCCTTATTTCAAGAAAATACAACTAAAGAACCACTACAGAGGAATAGTTTGTTCTCGACCAGATATAAATCCAGAGGTAAATGTTGTAATGTGATCATTGATAGTGGAAGTACTGATAATTTAGTTTCAGGGGAGATGGTGACTAAGATGAACTTGGAGAGATTGAAACACCCTAAACCCTACAAGATAACATGGATTTAGGATGAACACAAGGTACTAGTGAGTGAACAATGTTTGGTGAAGTTTCATATAGGATCTTATAATGGTGAAGTATTGTGTGATATTTTGTCGATGGATGTATGTCATATATTGTTGGGTAGACCATGGAAGTATGATAGGAAAGATATACATGATGGGAGAAAGAATACTTGCACTATAACATCAAATGGGAAGAAGCATATCTTGATACCTTTAGAAAATGAGCCTAAAAGTGAATTATGTTGGAATGCTAGAATATGTTTGGTTGATGGAAGGAAATTTCTAGATGGATTGAGACATGAGAATATGTGTTTTGCTTTGATTCCTAAGAAGTGCAGAACCCTAAGTACATAGACTAAAGAATCACAGCGATAGAAGATAACTAAATTATTGACAGAGTATGAAGACATCATATTATATAATGTAATTGAAGGATTGCCACCAATCCGGAGTATTGGTCATCATATGGACCTTATACCTGGAGCTAGTTTGCCTAACAAAGTAGCACACCAAATGACACCAGTAGAGAATGTAGAGATGAATAGATAGATACATGAGCTATTGAGGAAAGGATTAATCAGAGAAAGTTTAAGCCCATGTGTAGTACTTGTAGTACTAGAACTGAAGAAAGATGGAGAATGGAAGATGTGCACAGACTCTAGAGCAATCAATAAGATCACAGTTAAGTATAGATTTCCATTTCCAAGGATGTATGACATTATTGATTGTTTGAGTGGAGCAAAGTATTTCAAAAAGATAGACTTGAAGAGTGGATACCATCAGAGCAAGATCAGAGAACAAGATGAGTGGAAGACTTCATTCAAGACAAATGAAGGATTGTATGAATGGTTAGTGATGCCTTTTGGATTGACTAATGCACTGAGTATTTTCATGAGGTTGATGAATGAGGTTTTGAAGAAATTCTTGGGTAAGTTATTGTATACTTGGATGATATTCTAATTTTTATTAAGAGAAAAGAAGAACATTTGTGGCATATTAGACAAGTATTGTAGAGGTTGAGAGGAGAAATTTTTGATAAACATCAATAAATGTAGTTTCATGAAGGAAGAGTTGGTATATTTGGGATTTGTGATTTCTGTAGAAGGATTGAAGATGGACCTTGAGAAGGTTAGAGCAATTGTTGAATGGCCAACACCGGAGAACATTGGAGAGGTAAGATCATTTCATAGATTAGCTAGTTTCTACCAGAAGTTCATTAGAAATTTCAGTTTAGTATGCACCCCAATGACAGAAACAATGAGAGGTGATAGAAAGGACTTTAAGTGGACATCAAGAACAAATAAAAGATTTGAATTGTTGAAGCAAAAAGTGACAGAGAAACCAGTGTTAGCATTACCAAATTTTAAAAAAGTATTTCGAGTAGATTGTGATGCTAGTAGAAATGCAATAAGAGTAGTGTTAAGTCAAGAAGGGAGACCGGTAACATATTTTAGTGAGAAGTTGAATGATGCAAGAAAAAGATATCCAGTTTATGATCAGGAATTCTATGCCATAATTCAAGCTTTGAAGAAGTGGAGACATTATTTGTTGCCTAAGGAATTTGTACTATACACTAATCACCAAGCTTTACAATATCTGAACAATCAAGGAAAGTTGAATCAAAGACATATGTGATGGGTAGAGTTCATGCAGAGTTACACATTTGTATTGAAGCATAGGAGTGGGAAGTCAAACAAAGTTGTAGATTGATTGAGCAGAAGAAGAAATTTGTTGACAAAGATGAGAGTAGAAGTATTAGGTTTTGAGGAAGTGAAGCACATGTATGAGGAAGACCTTGATTTTACAAAAGCATGGAAAGCATGTAAGGAACCTGTTGTGATAGATAGAAGTAAGTGGTTCAATTATTTCATTTAGGAGGATATGTTGTTCAAAGTAAATTAGTTGTGTATACCTAGGAGTTCAATGAGAGATAATTTGATAAAAGAGAAACATAGTGGTGGAATGACATTTTGGAATTGATAAGACAATAGCTTTAGTAAGTGAACATTAATTTTGGCCTCAGATATATAAGGATGAAAGGAAGTTTGTACAAAGTTGTAGAGTATGTCAAGTTGTAAAGGGAAGTAGTCAGAATACTAGTTTGTACAAATATTTGACAATACTGGAGAGACCTTGGGAAGATACAAACATGGATTTCATATTAGGATTTCCGAAGACACAGAGAGGATATGATTCTATATTTGTAGTGGTGGATAGATTTTCAAAGATGTCACATTTCATACCTTGTAAGAAGACAAATAATGGAGTGCATGTTGCTGACCTATTTTTTAAGGAGATTGTGAGATTGCATGGATTACCTAAGCATATAGTTTTAGATAGGGAAACAAAATTTATTAGATATTTTTGGAGGACATTATGGAAGAAGATGAAGACAAACCTAAAATTTAGTTCAACATTTCATCAACAGACAAATGAACAAACATAAGTGGTAAATAGGAGTCTAGGTAACTTGTTGAGATGTTTAGTAGGAGACAAGGTAGGAAATTAGGATCTAATTCTATTGCAAGCAGAGTTTGCATACAATAATTCAGTGAATAGGAGTATAGGGAAGACACCATTTGAGATTGTGACAGGAATGAAACCTATAGGATTTGTAGAGTTGTGATACATCAATATGGAGAACAAGAGAAGTGCAGAGGAAGGAGAATTTGTAGGATACATGGAGACAGTACATAATCAAGTCAAAAAGCATTTGGAGGTGATGAGTAGAAAGTATAAGGAGCAAGTAGATGAGAAGAGGAGACACAAAGAATTTTTAGTTGGAGATGAAGTAATGGTATATCTAAGAAAAGAGAGATTTCCAGTAGGGACATACAACAAGCTAAAGATGAAGAAGTTTAGACCATGTAAGAATCTTAAGAAGTTTGATTCAAGTAATGAATATGAAGTGGAGTTACTAGAGACATTTGGTATATCACCTATATTCAACATTGTAGACCTATATCAGTATCATGAAGGAGAATCAAGTGACAACATTGAAGATGGTTTAAAGAATCAGTTACCACAGCAACAACTAGAGCAGATAGAGGACATCTTGGATAGCAGAGTTGCATACAATGCCAGAGGCAAGTAGTATAAAGAATATTTGGTTAAGCAGAAAGGCAGACCAGAAGAAGATTCATCATGGATTTCTCAGGCTTAGGTAGACCGCCTTGGATTTCCTTTAGCCCTAGCAAAGTGAGGGACTGACTTTTTCAACAACCCTAGGTGTCTGATGTAGGAGCATCCCAGGTTGCAAACAAATCTTGCATCAACCAAAAAAATATTTACATTCTTTCTTTCTTTCATTTTTTGTTCAGTTCAAGCATTTACAGTTTCAAAATTTTGTACCACAATTCACCACATCTTCATATCAGAGCTCACAGAATAGGACTTAGCATCTAGATATCATCATCTACATCATGTATTAAAATTTTAGATCATTTGGATTTGTCTTCTGAGAGTTATCTCTATTAGAAGATCATCATTTTTCTCATAATAGAGCATACATATAGTCAGTTGAAGGAGAAGGTTTGAGGAGCAATTCCATGAGTTGCAGAGCCTAATGAAACATAATAAATGGTACATGTGGATCAGATAGACCTTCCTTGAGGTCCACACTTAGTTCCATGCATTTTTAGAGCATTACCAGATGTTGTAAAATGACCTACTTGTTTCTAAATGTTACATTCCTTCATTGGAGTTTGTAACCTTCTATGGCCAACACGAAGGATTCTATGATCTTGAAGATGATATATATAGATCTCTAAGATATATTATGTGGTAGTAGTTCAGTTAGTAGTTTTGATAATGTGATTTAGATTAAAGATATTTTTTTCTAGAAAGGCAATTCAATGCCATATCTTTCATACCTGTTGTAACCTAGAAAGCAGGCCTGTCAGCCCTTTGATTGTAGCCCGCATGTTGCTAGAATATGAACTTTGTCTTTCTGTGATATTATAAATATATGAATCTTCTATTACATTCTACAATTGTGTTATTTTTGTTGTGTTTACTCTAGCTGCATAGTTTGGATAGTTCATTCTATGAACCCTTCAATCATGACTACACCAACATGTCATAGATTCAGTCATAGGAATCTGTCATAACTCTTACGTGTCATAGACCTCTTACAACACCCAAAAGATGCTGACACATGGAAAAATACCTCTACAAGAAAATGGGATGCCTACCTCCTCATATGAGGATAAAAATACATCTAGTCACCTTCCATGTAGGATGACACATCACCGTGCCAACTCCCACAAAGAGACAAAATAAGATTTGCATAGAAAATTACAATAGTAGGCAAAAATAAATAAATACAACATTAGGAACTTGCAAAGGTTGAGACACCTTAATTCCCAACACATCAAGGCTAAAAAAGGTGAAGTTTTGAAGACTTGCAGAGCATATAAATGAAAGATCAAGATTGTTGCAAGGTGTGAAGCATGTGTGTAATATGTCAACAATGATAATGTGCAAATAAGATCATTTTTATAGGCAGTATAATGATGAAGTTGATGGAGATTGATTGTCATTGATGTCAAAAAGGTGTTGAGTTGATGATGCAGATATATCATAGTGAAAGATCATTCATGATGATCTTAGTTCGATTTGATTGGTCTTGATATGATAGGAATTGAACCATGCTTTTAGGAGTTCACAAGAGTTCACTTAGTGAACGTGCTTGATGAAGTTGCTTCATGTCTGTTTAAGATAAAGTTCATATCTTGATGATCATGCTTCATTTGTGAAGGTTTGGGTTCTCATCTTAAGATTTCACATAATATGATGTCCTTATATTAGGATTTGCATTGCTTTGTGTCAAGATGATAATTTATAATTTGTCACAACCCCTATTTTTTAAAAATTAAATTTCAATTTAATATTACTATTTTAACAATCATTGACTAATTTTGACTCATGTGCATGACAGGAATACACTCTCAATGGAGAGGTATCAGAACATACTTGAAACTTATTATTAATTATGATATTTATTGAGAATAATTAATATTTATTTATAGTTTCAAGTTATTGGAGAGCTAATTTTAGATTTTTTATGAAATTATGATATAAGTTATAAAGAGAATAGAATTTAGTAGTAAGGTCTTGATATGGTTTAGTTAATTGATTTAAATTAATTATTCTTGTGAGTTGTGGGGAATAAGAGCTCTTTTATCATTATTTTTGGTAAAATTAAGACCATAGGTCAATCACCTATGGGTAGGGTACTTGTTTATTCATAAAAATTATGTTTTAAAGTTGTTTTAATGCATTTTTAGTGCACAAGAAAATGGGTGACGAAATTGGAAGTTGTAGAGTCTTATTCTCTCAAAGAGTTTTAAAGCATTCAAGTCATGAAGAAAAGAAATAAAAGAAAATCAAAGAATCACATTTCTTAAAAAAAGAAATGAACGCCACAAGCAAGAAGAGGAATACAAGGAGTCATTGGATCCCAAAAGAAGAATATGAAACTTAGCAAAAGGAGATATTATAAGGAGATGGAAGTTTGGCTTTAAGGGGAGGAAATCAAGAGAAGAACCCAGCTTTATTTCTAATTTTTGGAGGTCATCAAGAGGACATTCATAGCCGATGTTGAAGAATTATTGAAGGAAATTACAACCATTTTGATGAGGCAAAGAAAACATACATCCACGGTGACTTGTTAGATGAAAAATTTCTGAATTTCATGAGGAGGGCAATTGAATCCTAGGTAGAAGAAAGGAAGCACCCAATTGAATAATATGGAAGCTCTCACATTAAGGAACTGCTAACCTCAAAATAAGCTATGTTAAATTTTTTAGGATGACCCCTACGAAACTAGTCCATTTGTAGGCTACGACTCTAAGTACGCAAATCGAGGCAAATCATTTCATCCTCGTACATAGTCCTCTAGCTCCTAAGAATGTATTCGAATATCTTCTTGAATTAGTTTCTCAGAATTTGTGCAAGTTTTCAAACTTGGGTTCTGGTAGTTTTAAAGGAGTTAGAAAAAATTTTGTTTTACATGCACGAGTGGTGATTTTTATTGCCGATGCATGTTAGTCAATTTTTTTTCTTCCTTATATGCAAGGGCGGTGAAAATCACTGCCTGTGTAGGTGTCTTTTGTTCCTCATGTTAGGGTGGCAAAAAGTTTCACCAGAACATATGTTAGTTCATGTCAAGTGAATTTAATGTATTTTGAGTTTGGTATTTAAAAGATCTTTTTATTATATTTCTGATTTTATTTCCATTATCATCTTCTATTTTCTCCCTATCTTCTATATTCTTCAAGCCATTACTTGAAGGTCTTGTTGACATTCTTTGAATCAGCATTAGGATTTGCCACTTCTAATGCACGGGCAGATTCAGCCAACTGAATACAGGAGGTTGTGTGAGCTCCTCCCCTTCACTTCTGGTTCTGCCGCACCAAGGGGGGTATCCCTATAACTCAAGATGTAACCTTGACTAGCTCAAAGATAGAAAGATCTAACTTGACAACAACAGGCAGAATACTCTCATGTATGGACCAAGATCTGCATGATAGATCACAAGGCTGGCAACATTCTTGGACATGATGTCTGGTTGGGTATGAGAGCATGCAGGGGGTTCCTAATCCTACTCCTACAACTAACAGGTGGAAGTATGAAATGTTTTGATATGAATTTGGATGCAAAGCTGGGCATGGTGTATAACACAAGAACACAGCATGATTGGTGCCTATCCAGGGCTTGGAGTCGGTAGACATACACCTGTGAATGATCAGCATGAATAGCTAAAACCGGATTTCAGGGGGATACACATGATATCTGCCTTACAGATATCTCCCAATGAAGAGTGTTATGTTATCTCTACTTATGGCATCCCTACTGCAGTATACCCTTCCCAATGTTCAACCTGAAAACAGTTTAATCTGCCCCTTGAGCAGAAGTTAAAAGATTAGACATTCAACATAGGAATTCTATGGTCTAGAATCTAAACATTAAGCAAATATCCAGATCCAGAAGAAGAATACATGCAATACTGGAGACAGAATTAACACAACACATGCTAAGATAGCATTACTCATATAAGATCAACCATGAAATCAGTGGATTCATGCCAAGTCCTACAACAGGAGATACATAAACTCACAAGATAAAGCTGTACAGAGCAACCAGATCAGCTGGTTTTGAATTACAGAGCCAAAAATCCACAACTTTCAACAACCTTGAATGAATAACATCGTCTGCATTATATAGCAGGAGGATGTATTCAGCATTAACTACCAGGTTGACCAAAAAGCCCGCCAGATATACAGTATCATAGAAATGGCGCTCAAACATTACCAGATTGGTGCCCAAACTTGAATGCAGCAGGTAGGGGAGGAGACAGGAAGATTTCTCGAGCCCTGCGCCACTGTCCGCTGATGTGCACCTTCCTTCGGGTACCAGATCCGCCCACGCCATCGCCCATACCTCTGCAACAATCGCCATTGATGGCGCACCAACCCGCGGCCTCGGGAAGAACATTAATTCTGCATCACAACCATTTCCCGCCGAGATTCATCATCATGATATTTGAAAATGCAGGATATCAATATCCCACATGCACCCCGCGATGACCTCTTTAACACTTTATATACTAGGTCATGAGCATATATGATGTCGGTGCTTTTGCTCCTGACGACACTAGTATAAGACTTCATCATCATCATCCTCCAGCAGCATGATATCCTGTTGCCCGAAATATCACCCTGACGTCAGCATCATATCTGCAATACAACTGCATGATATTCGCCTTCACCCGCACAACCGGATCCATCGAAGGAACATCCTCCTGCTGAGCTTATACCAAAAGTCTGGCCGATGAACATCCTGATGATGTCATCATCATATCTGCCTACTGCGCACCTCCTCATATCCGGATGACGTCATCATCATGTTTGCAAATATCGGGGGATCTCCACAAGATGATCTGTGTTAGAAATATGACCCCCCCGGACCTCGATGACGTCATCATCATATTAACATCAGGATGATATTCGGAAGACAACCGGATATTTGGAAATATCATCCTGATGTGCAAATATCAGGTTGCACTGTAGCTCCTCTGTAAGATCAGGGCGATAGATGAATATGATGATGCTCGAAAAGATCACCCCCACTAGATAATGCACGAAGCCGGCAGGCGGATATTTCCTTGATATCAGCATCATCATGATGCTGGAACAAACACACACTCAAATGATATGAAAATATCACCCCCTCCTTCGGAAATATCATGATGCAGATAGGCAGAGAACCGGATATCACCCTGATATAAGGATGACGTCAGCATCATCAGGATGAGAAACAAAGAACAAGGTGATACAACATCATCAGGATGATATTGACTAAGATCATCCTGACGTTCAAAATATGATGACCCTAGTGAATATCGGGTCGCACTTAGAACTCTTCAACAACATTATCAGGATGATCATAACCAAGATCACCCGATGATAGAAATATCACCCCGGCGAGATATCATGATGCAGATAATGTGATGACCCCCGCAAGCAACACGGTGATAAAAGGAAATATGATGATGATGGCGACGACCCTTAGGAAAAAGCAAGTCAGGTCGAACAACTTAGAGAATAACCCCTTCAGAATATCGGGGCAACATCATCATCATGTCTGGGCAAGGTGATAAATGGAAGATCACCGGAGACTTTGAAAAATCACCCTCGCAAGCAGATCAGGGCGCACTGTAGCTCATCAGCATCATCAGGATAAAAACCAAACATCACCCGATAACTGAATATGATGATGACGATGAGAAACCGATCGACGGAGAACATGATGACGATGACCTTCATCGAAACAAACATGATGATGATGACCTCCTCCTTCAAAAAATATGATGATGCAGCTAAAAAATACTGAGGAGGTCCAACACTTGGAGCATTTTTTGGATACTTAGGGAGAGCGCCTGCATGAAAATTGCTCAAAAAACTGCCAGTCAATTCAGGCGCTAACAGGTCTCTCACAAGTGAAGATAGGTTTTGCGAGTGGATCTCAGATTGTTCTCCCTCCATCATTTACAGGGCTTTTATTTTGATTCGGTTGACATTTTTGTGTTCATTTTGACCATCTGAGCAGTCGGTGATTTTTGTCGTGCTTTTTTCTATGTTCATATTTGTGTTTTTGTGTATATACTTGTGTTTTCCCCTACGTGTAGGGGTGGCAAATTTTTCTGCCCATACACATTCCCCAAATCATTACCACATGCATGGGCGGTGATTTTCACCACCAATGTATATGGTGTTTTATACCAAGTGCATCGGTAGTGAAAATTGCTGCCCATGCCTTCATTTTTTTGTGTGTGTTCCCTAAAATGCAAGGTTAGCAAATATTGCCGCCTCTACATGAAGTTCTTCAATGTAAGTTACCAAATGCACAAGCAACAGAATATACCGCTCTTACACCACCTTTACTACCAATATGCAAAAGCAGTTATTTTGACCGCTATTTCATTCCTTCTGCAAACCAACCTACCTACATGTGGAGGTAGCTATTTTGGTCACCCTTACACCTAAATTAGATCTCCTACCTGTAGGAGTGGTCAAAATGACCGCCCTTGCATGTCTTCCTCTAAAATTTCCTAACACGGGGAAATTCTTGAAAATGATGCCTTCAGCCCACTTTCGCCTAATTTCTTAACTTGCGCATGCTCTAGCCCTTTTAAGCTTGTCCCCGTGAACATGGTCAACATTATCCAGTTTTCTCAAAATGCCAATTTTTCCCCTAACTGTGAGATCATGAATTTTTTGTAGTTTTTGCAAGCAACAGCTATTGTCAACATTAGTTTCATTGATTCCATCAAAAGCCAATGTCTGATCCATCTCTGTCCAAAGCTAAGACAAAGATGTGACATTTTGGCAGTAGCTTGAAGAGTTCCCATGTACCCTTTCAGCTAAAAAATCACAAGTTTCTTCCTGTAGAAGAGATGGTTGATGCATTCGAAAAGATGATCCAGAAGAACTTTGAAGATTAAGAATTTTCAGTTGCTTCAATGGATAAATTCCAAGATTATCAATCAACCCTTGATAATTTCAAAGACAATCTTGGGAAGCATGAAAAGGCGATAAAGGTGGTGAAAGATACAATCGTCAAAGTTCATACTACTTCAAACAATATAGTTGGACTAGACATTTATTAGATGGAAGCAGTAAAGGACATGTATCACAATTTTCTAAAGAAGAATGATAGTGGCAACTGATATTCTTTCTTTAGTGCCTTAGTTTATTTTTCCTAAGTTTTGTATATGTAATTTATAATTAGTTTTGGGCATATCCATATGTATTTTTCTAAAATGTAATTACATGTGGTACAAAGGAAGTCCTAAGTCAAAAAGGACACTTTTGTTGAATAAGTCAAAGTAGTTAGACTTTTTCCTAGATTATCTCAAGGCCTCTTCCTATAAGTAAAGAGGGCCCGTATTGTAATTTTTATCTTTAATCTTATGCAATGAAGTGATGCCTAAATTGAGACTCAACTTTGAGACTTTGAGTTCAAATTGTATGATCAATTCCAATCAATAAGAAGGTGAGTTTTGATATCAAACTTTGTGTTGAATCAAATTTGTATGAGTGAAGATGTACATATGGTATTTTTGTTGATTTCTCTTGTTGATTGATTGGACAAAGTGGTGTTTGGTTATTATGATTGGAGGACATTCAAGATAAGTTATATAAACTTTGTTTTATATTATTTTCTTGAATCTATGTATGTTGAAAGTGTCTCTTGGTGGAGGATTATTAACACTTTGAGCTTGTAGTTGTTCACTTTGTACATGAATCATGTTGAGAATTTGTAGACTTTGTGCTATGATTTTCAATCACATTTGCATAGATCATTGGTATTGTTAGTTGATAGACTTTGTGCTCTAACTGGTGATATGGTTACTTTTAAAATCTTTCTAGGGATGATTTGAAGACTTTGTGCTTGAGATTATTCACTTGGTTCATGAATCTTTTTGTGAAGTGAGTTGAAAGACTTTGTGCTTCAACTTACAAGAATATTGATGATTACTATTTAGGTTAATATTAGAAGTGTAGAAGCATTATTGAATATTACCATGAAACATTGTAAACATCTTTTCTGAAAGAAGAGAAAAGGATGAATGTAACACACCCGTACATAGTTAGAGCTAGTGTAAATAAGTAGTTTTGTTTTGTTTCAATAAACAGTAAGAAGGGAACCTCCCCTTGTTAAGAGGAGAGATTTATCTCATCACACTGTGGTTGATATAACCATTTTGCCATCAATGATTTGATGACAAAATATTCACCCAATAGTTTTTGGCGACTCTATTGGGGATCAAACACGTAACCAAGAGCCTCTCACCTTTGGTTGAAGCATACCACTCTCATCTTTTGTTATATCTTCTCTAAAGTTTTATCAAGGAGTATGGTTGTCCTAGGTCCATGGGGAAATGCTTTTGGTCCTTTGAATTTGAATCAGCCTCTACATGAACTACCTTGAGGTTCGCGTAAGTACTTTCCCAAGTTCTATGAGGATGGCAAACAAAATCCAGATTAGCACATTGCAGCATTCTACATTGCATGTGGTGTTCTAAGAGTTGAATATGAAGATGTTTCTATGGGACTGTTTGTAGAAACACTCCAAGGTGTTGCATCTAATTGGTTCTGTAGATTAGGAAAATAAAATGAAGTGAAAACACAAACTAAATGCATAAAACACAAAGTTATACCTCACATGAAGACCTAATCTCATCAAGGGAGGAGGAAGCTTGTACCCAAGAGCTCCTAGATTAGATGACCCAATTTTATTCAAATGTGAATTGCTCTTGCTTTTCAACACAATATGGTGATAGTATGATGAAGATATTTGAGAAAAATTTGGGCATGGTTTCGATACAAGAAGAAGTTGTATGAATTTCTTGGGTGAGGGTTTCATTTATAGATTTTTGAAAAAGGAATGGAGGGTGAGGATCAAGAGTTGAGATCAAGGGCTCTTATTATTTGTGAATTTTAAATTCATAGTGGATGATTTAAAAATTTATTTTTAATGAGAGTGGATTATGACAAATTGAATTTTTAATTCAATTAGTGGAGGAGTGGAGGACAATTGAATTAAAAATTCAATTAGTGGAGGACAATTGAATTAAAAATTGAATTAGTGGAGGACAATTGAATTAAAAATTCATTTAGTGGAGGACAATTGAATTAAAAATTTATTTTTGGGGAGTGGAGGATATTAGCTAATTAAATATTAAAAATATTTAATTATATGTGCAAAATGGTGAGGTGGAAAAGTTGAGGTGGAAAGATGAGGTGGATTGATGAGGTGGATTTTGTGAGGTGGATTTAGGACTTAAGATAGAGGGATTTAGGATTAACTAAATAATGTAGGATTATTTAATTTATCTGAGACATTAGAAGAATTTAGGGAATTTAATTAAATAAAATGATTTTATTTAACTATGGGATAATGAACCAATCAAATAAACTTATAATATTTATTTAATTGACAGAAGAAAATAAAATGAATTTATTTAATTAATAGGAGGGATACCTTAGTGTAAAGGTACGTGAAATTGATTTGCAGAGCAAGTCCATTTTAGGTGTCTACATTTGCCCCTCTTTGAGATGGTGTTGTGGCTAAGTAACTTCATTTCAAAGAAGTTAAAACATAGAGTTGGATTGGATAGAAAATAGATTTTGGCTTAGAAGAATAGGGTAAGGTTTGGGGATAATTGGTAAGGGTGATGCCCCCTCGAGAGGATAGGCAGGTTGCAAGAACACGGTTATGCTCTCAAAATGGATGGATTGATTGGTAGAAGTGATTGGAGGATAAGGAGTGGGATGAAAGTGTGATAATGTTGATAGATTGATTGGTGGATGATCATTGTGCTAAAAATGATTTAGAGCAATCCTAGGTTTGATATAGAAAAGTGAATATTTTCACCAAGGTATAGAAGACTAGGGTGATGATGTTTATCCAACATTTGCATGGACTAGACACGCAAACAAAGGGATGATCCCATGCATGCCCAAGATAGTACAACCTTGTCTAGACGAGGGAAGGGGACTCATAGCATAAATCTTTAGTACACAAAAGGTATGATGAACCTTAAATGCATAAGGAGATCAATTTGCTAGAACCGACCCTATGATCAACAAGATATGAATACTAGCTTGGAGTAATGAAACCAACCCACAAGCACAGCATATAGAAACAATTGACCATGTCTACTCTAGGTGTTGTCCGCTGCTTACCATGTTATAATGAGATCAAGGTAGCTTTGGAGATGACTTAGAGTAAGACAAAAAGATAAAAATCAAGAATCAAAAAGACCAACGAAAAGATACAAATAGCCTTTGTGTGCTCTTGCCAAGAGACGTGATGATAGAAAGACAGATTTTTGTCTGTTGTAGGAAAGATATATCCTAGGACATAGATCAATTGGTTTTGATTGGAAATAGTTTTTTTTTTTTTGGAAGATGGGCAAAAGAACAGTCCAGTTAGGTGTAAGATTATAGTTGGTATGTTGATTGATGATTTTTGCGGTAGGGACCATGTTTCAAGTGTATACGTAGTGTGTGTATCATTTATTAGATCTAGAAAGCTCAGAGAATGGGGACCACCCAAATGGGTAGGATGGGTGCATCTTATGTACTTGAGTACTGGAAACGTCCTTCATATTCCAGACTGCTACATACCCTATATCCATGGGATCAAGGTACTTTCAAGATGTGGGTGAAATGAATATGTAGTTCTGGTATGACTTGATGATATGGGAATAGTTTGGGATGTTTGTGATGGTGGGGATTTGATGTGATTGATGGATTTGGAGTGATCGATGTGTGAGGGTTGTGTGAGGGTGATGTTGCACTTATTTTTGTTTTTGTTTTTTTTTATGATTTTCGATTGTTTTTGGGTTTTTTGGTTTTATGATGTTTTTTGGATTTTTTTATTTTATGATGTTTTTGGATTTTTGGCTTTTGAGTTGAACAAGGGGAAGCTTAGAAGGATCCTTGTTCCATGGGTTGGGCTTGGGTGAGATAGTGAGGAATGGGTGATAGGACTTTGATGTTTCATATTTCCAAGCCATGGGATGTGTGCGATATGGAGTGTTGCAAAGGGAGAGGACTTCTTAGATGGTAGAACCGGCCACTACGCATGGCTCCTAAAACAGGTTTTTACCATGGTACTTATCCATGGCATCACTGAAGTGATTTTCACCATTGGAAGTTTTTATTGCACTCTAATTTTTTCTTGATTTTCTGATTTTCTGATTTTTTGGTGTTTTTGATTTTTTGATTTTTTTGATTTTTTTTTGACTTGGGGTACCAGATGGGTTATGCATAAAATTTCTTGAGATGTAAGATGTTCATCAGCTCATCTAGAGGCTGCCCCTCAGGTGTTGCAAGCTGATAGGCTCCTGATCCATAGTCGGCTGTGACGACATAGGGTCCTAGCCAATTGGGT
This sequence comes from Cunninghamia lanceolata, assembly GCA_027924645.1. Lineage (NCBI taxonomy): Eukaryota > Viridiplantae > Streptophyta > Pinopsida > Cupressales > Cupressaceae > Cunninghamia > Cunninghamia lanceolata. The sequence goes on from BSBN01000808.1 coordinate 906,547, forward strand.
TCAAACTTTCCTTGTTTAGGACGTGCTTGCAAGTTCTTCTGATTTTCCATTAGGACAAAGTCACCTACTTCAAATTTTTGGGTTCTGATCCTCTTGTTGTAACTTCTTCGGAGGCGCTTCTAATATGCCTGTAGGTGGTTCAACGCATTCAGGGGTTTCTCATCCAGTAGCTCCAGTTGATGCAACTTTGCGACTCTATGTTCCTCATCAGAAATTATGTTTTGCAGGGATACTCATAGAGATGGGAGCTCGACCTTAATAGGTAAAATGGCTTTGGATCCAAATACTAGGGAAAATGGGGTGGCTCCTGTGGGAGTACAGATGCTTGTGAAGTAAGCCCATAGGGCAGGGTTTAGTTGGAGGTGCCAGTCACGACCATTTTCATTGACTGTCTTCTTGAGAATGCGGAGGATGGTTTTATTAGAAGCCTCTGCTTGACCATTTCCTTGAGGGTAATATGGTGTGGAGAAGTGGTGTTTGATGTCAAATTTTTCGCACAAGGTGCGTACTTCTTATTTCTTGAATGGCTTTCCATTGTCAGTGACAATGGAATGAGGGATACCATAGCAGCAGATGATATAGTGGAGGATGAATTTGGAGATTTGGGTGCCAGTGGTGAAGGTAAGTGGAATGGCTTCCACCCACTTTGTGAAGTATTCGGTAGTAGTGATTATGAACTTATGGCCATTGGAGGATGGGGGATGTATTTTTCCTATGAGGTCGAGTCCCCATTGGGAGAAAGGCCACGATGTTATGATCAGTTGCAGCTCCTGTGCTGGTGCATGGATGAGATCACCATGTTGTTGACATGGGAGATATTTCTTGATAAATCTATAGGAATCTTGTTCCATTGTTGGCCAATAATATCCAGTCCTGAAGATCTTTTTAGAAAGAGTGGGTCCACTTGAATGTGCCCCACAGATGCTTGCATGTACCTCTTCCAAGGCTACTTCGGCTTCCCTAGAGTCTAAACATCATAGAAGCGTGCCATCAAGACTCCTTTTGTACAGGGTGTCGCCTACAAGGATGAAGCAAGAGGCTCGACAGATGAATGATTTTCTCTGTGATGTGGATAGGTTAGGGGAGAAGATATTATCATGAAGGTATAGGTAGGTTTCTTGATACCATGGGGATAAGGGACCAATGACTTCGCACACTAGTTCAGATTGAGGAACGTCATATGCTGGGATGGGGAGTTCTTCAATCAGGAACTCACATTTCTTGCTGTCCTTCTTCATGTCTACCAAAGATCCGATGGTTGCCATGGCATCTGCTACTTTGTTGTTGAGCCTTGGGATTTGCTTGAAGTGGATGTCATCGAAGTAGTCTTTGAAATCATCGACCATCTTCTTATAGGGAAGGAGCTTATCATCCTTGGTTTTTTATTCATTATTTAACTACCTGATGACTAGTTGAGAGTCGCCATACACAATTAGCTTTTTAATTTTCCATTGGATGGCCATTCGAAGACCTGTGATAAGGGCCTCATACTCTGCTACGTTGTTGGTACATGGAAATGTGATCTTGAAGGATTTAGGGATTGTGTCACCTTGAGGGGTAACAAATGGGATGCCTACCCCCGAGCCTCTGTGAGTGTATGATCCATCAAAATACATCTTCCATGTGTCTGTGGCTAGTGTGATTGTTAAGATAGCCTCGTTAGGAAACTCCATTGTTGTAGGATGTTCTACCTGAATAGGTGCTTCAGCCAGTTGATCTGCTATAATTTTCCCTTTGATGGCCTTTCTCTCAATGTATTCTATGTCAAACTCTATGAGAATCATGACCCATTTAGCCATTCTCCTAGTAAGAGTAGCTCTATTTAGCAGGTACTTCAGTGGGTCAATCTTGGCAATGAGCTTGGCCTTGTGATTGAGCATATAGTGTCTTGACTTTTGTGAAGTAAAGACGAGGGCTAGACATGTTCGTTCGATTTGTGTGTAGTTGAGCTCATATGAGATCAAGGTGTGACTGATGTAGTAGATGGCTCTTTCTTTCCCCTGTTCATCGAGTTGTGCTAGCAAGGCTTCGATAGCTGTCTCTATTGCAGAGATGTAAAGCAGGAAGGGTTCACCTTGCCTTGGTGGAATTAGCATAGGAGGATTAGGTAGGTATTCTTTTAGTTGGTCAAAGGCATCCTGACAGTAAGTGTTCCAGACAAAAGCTATGTCTTTTCTGAGGAGATGCTGGAATGGTTGTCACTAATCAGCAAGCTGGGCAATGAACCAACAGATAGACTGGAGTTTTCCTTGCAGACTTCTTAGCTGTTTCAATGTTTTTGGAGGTGGCATTTTAGTGATAGCCTTGACCTTTGTGGGATCTACTTCAATTCCTCTTCTAGAGACTATGTATCCCAACAGTTTGCCCGAGGTGACCCTGAAGACACACTTCTTTGGATTTAGGCGAATGTTATATTTCTCTAACCGGTCAAAGATCTTGGTCAATACATCCAGGTGTTCTTCTCTTGTTTTTGATTTCCCTAGAAAATCTTCCACATAGTTCATGTCAAGTGAATTTAATGTATTTTGAGTTTGGTATTTAAAAGATCTTTTTAATATATTTCTAATTTTATTTCCATTATCATCTTCTATTTTCTCCCTATCTTCTATATTCTTCACACCATTACTTGAAGGTCTCTCACGAGTGAAGATAGGTTTTGTGAGTGGATCTCAGATTGTTCTCCCTCCATCATTTACAGGGCTTTTATTTTGATTCGGTTGACATTTTTGTGTTTGTTTTGACCATCTGAGCAGTAGGTGATTTTCATCGTGCTTTTTACTATGTTCATATTTGTGTTTTTGTGTATATACTTGTGTTTTCCCCTATGTGTAGGGGTGGCAAATTTTTCCACCCTTACACATTCCCCAAATCGTTACCACATGCATGGGTGGTGATTTTCACTGCTAATGCATATGGTTTTTTATACCAAGTGCATGGGTAGTGAAAATTGCTGCCCATGCCTTCATTTTTTTGTGTGTGTTCCCTAAAATGTAAGGGCAGAAAATATTTCCGCCTCTACATGAAGTTCTTCAATGTAAGTTACCAAATGCACAAGCAGCGGAATATACTGCTCTTACACCAGCTTTACTACCAATATGCAAAAGCAAGTTATTTTGACCGCTATTTCATTCCCTTTGCAAACCAACCTAGCTACATGTAGAGGCAGCTATTTTGGTCACCGTTACACCTAAATTAGATCTCCTACCTGTAGGAGTGGTCAAAATGACCGCCCTTGCATGTCTTCCTCTAAAATTTCCTAACATGGGGAAATTCTTGAAAATGATGCTTTCGGCCCACTTTTGCCTAATTTCTTAACTTGCGCATGCTCTAGCCCTTTTAAGCTTGTCCCCGTGAACATGGTCAACATTATGCAGTTTTCCCAAAATGCCAAATTTTCCCCTAACTGTGAGATCATGACTTTTTTGTAGTTTTTGCAAGCAACAGTTGTTGTCAACATCAGTTTCAATGATTCCTTCAAAAGCCAATGTCTGAGCCATCTCTGCCCAAAGCTAAGATAGATGTGACATTTTTGCAGTAGCTTGAAGAGTTCCCATGTACCCTTTCAGCTAAAAAATACAAGTTTCTTCCTGTAGAAGAGATGGTTGATGCATTCGAAAAGATGATCAAGAAGAACTTTGAAGATTAAGAATTTTTAGTTGCTTCAATGGATAAATTCCAATATTATCAGTCAACCCTTGATAATTTCAAATCCAATCTTGGGAAGCATGAAAAGGCGATAAAGGTGGTAAAAGATACAATCGTCAAAGTTCATACTACTTCAGACAATATAGTTGAACTAGACATTTATCAGATGGAAGCAGTAAAGGACATGTATCACAATTTTCTGAAGAAGAATGATAGTGGCAGCTGATATTCTTTCTTTAGTGCCTTAGTTTATTTTTCCTAAGTTTTGTATATGTAATTTGTAATTAGTTTTAGACATATCCATATGTATTTTTCTAAAATGTAATTACCTGTGGAACAAAGGAAGTCCTAAGTCAAAAAGAACTCTTTTGTTGAATAAGTCAAAGTAGTTAGACTTTTTCCTAGATTAGATCAAGGCCTCTTCCTATAAATAAAGAGGGCCCCTATTGTAATTTTTATCTTTAATCTTATGCAACGAAGTACTGCCTAAATTGAGACTCAACTTTGAGACTTTGAGTTCAAATTGTATGATCAATTCCAATCAATAAGAAGGCGAGTTTTGATATCAAACTTTGTGTTGAATCAAATTTGTATAAGTGAGGATGTACATATGGTATTTTTGTTGATTTCTTTTGTTGATTGATTGGACAAAGTGGTGTTTGGTTATTACGATTGGAGGACATTCAAGATAAGTTATATAAACTTTGTGTTATATCATTTCCTTGAATCTATGTATGTTGAAAGTGTCTCTTGGTGGAGGATTATTAACACTTTGAGCTTGTAGTTGTTCACTTTGTACATGAATCATGTTGAGAATTTGTAGACTTTGGGCTATGATTTTCAATCACATTCATGTGGATCATTGGTATTGTTAGTTGATAGACTTTGTGCTCCAACTAGTGATATGTTACTTTTAAAATCTTTCTGGGGATGATTTGAAGACTTTGTGCTTGAGATTATTCACTTGGTTCATGAATCTTTTTGTGAAGTGAGTTGAAAGACTTTGTGCTTCAACTTACAAGAATATTGATGATTATTGTTTAGGTTAATATTAGAAGTGTAGAAGCATTATTGAATATTACCATGAAACATTGTAAACATCTTTTCTGAAAGAAGAGAAAAGGATGAATGTAATACACCCCTACATGGTTAGAGCTAGTGTAAATAAGTAGTTTTGTTTTGTTTCAATAAACAGTAAGAAGGGAACCTCCCCTTGTTAAGAGGAGAGATTTATCTCATCACACTGTGGTTGATATAACCATTTTGCCATCAATGATTTGATGACAAAATATTCACCCAATAGTTTTTGGCGACTCTATTGGGGATCAAACACGTAACCAAGAGCCTCTCACCTTTGGTTGAAGCATACCACTCTCATCTTTTGTTATATCTTCTCTAAAGTTTTATCAAGGAGTATGGTTGTCCTAGGTCCATGGGGAAATGCTTTTGGTCCTTTGAATTTGAATCAGCCTCTACATGAACTACCTTGAGGTTCGCGTAAGTACTTTCCCAAGTTCTATGAGGATGGCAAACAAAATCCAGATTAGCACATTGCAGCATTCTACATTGCATGTGGTGTTCTAAGAGTTGAATATGAAGATGTTTCTATGGGACTGTTTGTAGAAACACTCCAAGGTGTTGCATCTAATTGGTTCTGTAGATTAGGAAAATAAAATGAAGTGAAAACACAAACTAAATGCATAAAACACAAAGTTATACCTCACATGAAGACCTAATCTCATCAAGGGAGGAGGAAGCTTGTACCCAAGAGCTCCTAGATTAGATGACCCAATTTTATTCAAATGTGAATTGCTCTTGCTTTTCAACACAATATGGTGATAGTATGATGAAGATATTTGAGAAAAATTTGGGCATGGTTTCGATACAAGAAGAAGTTGTATGAATTGCTTGGGTGAGGGTTTCATTTATAGATTTTTGAAAAAGGAATGGAGGGTGAGGATCAAGAGTTGAGATCAAGGGCTCTTATTATTTGTGAATTTTAAATTCATAGTGGATGATTTAAAAATTTATTTTTAATGAGAGTGGATTATGACAAATTGAATTTTTAATTCAATTAGTGGAGGAGTGGAGGACAATTGAATTAAAAATTCAATTAGTGGAGGACAATTGAATTAAAAATTGAATTAGTGGAGGACAATTGAATTAAAAATTCATTTAGTGGAGGACAATTGAATTAAAAATTTATTTTTGGGGAGTGGAGGATATTAGCTAATTAAATATTAAAAATATTTAATTATATGTGCAAAATGGTGAGGTGGAAAAGTTGAGGTGGAAAGATGAGGTGGATTGATGAGGTGGATTTTGTGAGGTGGATTTAGGACTTAAGATAGAGGGATTTAGGATTAACTAAATAATGTAGGATTATTTAATTTATCTGAGACATTAGAAGAATTTAGGGAATTTAATTAAATAAAATGATTTTATTTAACTATGGGATAATGAACCAATCAAATAAACTTATAATATTTATTTAATTGACAGAAGAAAATAAAATGAATTTATTTAATTAATAGGAGGGATACCTTAGTGTAAAGGTACGTGAAATTGATTTGCAGAGCAAGTCCATTTTAGGTGTCTACATTTGCCCCTCTTTGAGATGGTGTTGTGGCTAAGTAACTTCATTTCAAAGAAGTTAAAACATAGAGTTGGATTGGATAGAAAATAGATTTTGGCTTAGAAGAATAGGGTAAGGTTTGGGGATAATTGGTAAGGGTGATGCCCCCTCGAGAGGATAGGCAGGTTGCAAGAACACGGTTATGCTCTCAAAATGGATGGATTGATTGGTAGAAGTGATTGGAGGATAAGGAGTGGGATGAAAGTGTGATAATGTTGATAGATTGATTGGTGGATGATCATTGTGCTAAAAATGATTTAGAGCAATCCTAGGTTTGATATAGAAAAGTGAATATTTTCACCAAGGTATAGAAGACTAGGGTGATGATGTTTATCCAACATTTGCATGGACTAGACACGCAAACAAAGGGATGATCCCATGCATGCCCAAGATAGTACAACCTTGTCTAGACGAGGGAAGGGGACTCATAGCATAAATCTTTAGTACACAAAAGGTATGATGAACCTTAAATGCATAAGGAGATCAATTTGCTAGAACCGACCCTATGATCAACAAGATATGAATACTAGCTTGGAGTAATGAAACCAACCCACAAGCACAGCATATAGAAACAATTGACCATGTCTACTCTAGGTGTTGTCCGCTGCTTACCATGTTATAATGAGATCAAGGTAGCTTTGGAGATGACTTAGAGTAAGACAAAAAGATAAAAATCAAGAATCAAAAAGACCAACGAAAAGATACAAATAGCCTTTGTGTGCTCTTGCCAAGAGACGTGATGATAGAAAGACAGATTTTTGTCTGTTGTAGGAAAGATATATCCTAGGACATAGATCAATTGGTTTTGATTGGAAATAGTTTTTTTTTTTTTGGAAGATGGGCAAAAGAACAGTCCAGTTAGGTGTAAGATTATAGTTGGTATGTTGATTGATGATTTTTGCGGTAGGGACCATGTTTCAAGTGTATACGTAGTGTGTGTATCATTTATTAGATCTAGAAAGCTCAGAGAATGGGGACCACCCAAATGGGTAGGATGGGTGCATCTTATGTACTTGAGTACTGGAAACGTCCTTCATATTCCAGACTGCTACATACCCTATATCCATGGGATCAAGGTACTTTCAAGATGTGGGTGAAATGAATATGTAGTTCTGGTATGACTTGATGATATGGGAATAGTTTGGGATGTTTGTGATGGTGGGGATTTGATGTGATTGATGGATTTGGAGTGATCGATGTGTGAGGGTTGTGTGAGGGTGATGTTGCACTTATTTTTGTTTTTGTTTTTTTTTATGATTTTCGATTGTTTTTGGGTTTTTTGGTTTTATGATGTTTTTTGGATTTTTTTATTTTATGATGTTTTTGGATTTTTGGCTTTTGAGTTGAACAAGGGGAAGCTTAGAAGGATCCTTGTTCCATGGGTTGGGCTTGGGTGAGATAGTGAGGAATGGGTGATAGGACTTTGATGTTTCATATTTCCAAGCCATGGGATGTGTGCGATATGGAGTGTTGCAAAGGGAGAGGACTTCTTAGATGGTAGAACCGGCCACTACGCATGGCTCCTAAAACAGGTTTTTACCATGGTACTTATCCATGGCATCACTGAAGTGATTTTCACCATTGGAAGTTTTTATTGCACTCTAATTTTTTCTTGATTTTCTGATTTTCTGATTTTTTGGTGTTTTTGATTTTTTGATTTTTTTGATTTTTTTTTGACTTGGGGTACCAGATGGGTTATGCATAAAATTTCTTGAGATGTAAGATGTTCATCAGCTCATCTAGAGGCTGCCCCTCAGGTGTTGCAAGCTGATAGGCTCCTGATCCATAGTCGGCTGTGACGACATAGGGTCCTAGCCAATTGGGTTCAAACTTTCCTTGTTTAGGACGTGCTTGCAAGTTCTTCTGATTTTCCATTAGGACAAAGTCACCTACTTCAAATTTTTGGGTTCTGATCCTCTTGTTGTAACTTCTTCGGAGGCGCTTCTAATATGCCTGTAGGTGGTTCAACGCATTCAGGGGTTTCTCATCCAGTAGCTCCAGTTGATGCAACTTTGCGACTCTATGTTCCTCATCAGAAATTATGTTTTGCAGGGATACTCATAGAGATGGGAGCTCGACCTTAATAGGTAAAATGGCTTTGGATCCAAATACTAGGGAAAATGGGGTGGCTCCTGTGGGAGTACAGATGCTTGTGAAGTAAGCCCATAGGGCAGGGTTTAGTTGGAGGTGCCAGTCACGACCATTTTCATTGACTGTCTTCTTGAGAATGCGGAGGATGGTTTTATTAGAAGCCTCTGCTTGACCATTTCCTTGAGGGTAATATGGTGTGGAGAAGTGGTGTTTGATGTCAAATTTTTCGCACAAGGTGCGTACTTCTTATTTCTTGAATGGCTTTCCATTGTCAGTGACAATGGAATGAGGGATACCATAGCAGCAGATGATATAGTGGAGGATGAATTTGGAGATTTGGGTGCCAGTGGTGAAGGTAAGTGGAATGGCTTCCACCCACTTTGTGAAGTATTCGGTAGTAGTGATTATGAACTTATGGCCATTGGAGGATGGGGGATGTATTTTTCCTATGAGGTCGAGTCCCCATTGGGAGAAAGGCCACGATGTTATGATCAGTTGCAGCTCCTGTGCTGGTGCATGGATGAGATCACCATGTTGTTGACATGGGAGATATTTCTTGATAAATCTATAGGAATCTTGTTCCATTGTTGGCCAATAATATCCAGTCCTGAAGATCTTTTTAGAAAGAGTGGGTCCACTTGAATGTGCCCCACAGATGCTTGCATGTACCTCTTCCAAGGCTACTTCGGCTTCCCTAGAGTCTAAACATCATAGAAGCGTGCCATCAAGACTCCTTTTGTACAGGGTGTCGCCTACAAGGATGAAGCAAGAGGCTCGACAGATGAATGATTTTCTCTGTGATGTGGATAGGTTAGGGGAGAAGATATTATCATGAAGGTATAGGTAGGTTTCTTGATACCATGGGGATAAGGGACCAATGACTTCGCACACTAGTTCAGATTGAGGAACGTCATATGCTGGGATGGGGAGTTCTTCAATCAGGAACTCACATTTCTTGCTGTCCTTCTTCATGTCTACCAAAGATCCGATGGTTGCCATGGCATCTGCTACTTTGTTGTTGAGCCTTGGGATTTGCTTGAAGTGGATGTCATCGAAGTAGTCTTTGAAATCATCGACCATCTTCTTATAGGGAAGGAGCTTATCATCCTTGGTTTTTTATTCATTATTTAACTACCTGATGACTAGTTGAGAGTCGCCATACACAATTAGCTTTTTAATTTTCCATTGGATGGCCATTCGAAGACCTGTGATAAGGGCCTCATACTCTGCTACGTTGTTGGTACATGGAAATGTGATCTTGAAGGATTTAGGGATTGTGTCACCTTGAGGGGTAACAAATGGGATGCCTACCCCCGAGCCTCTGTGAGTGTATGATCCATCAAAATACATCTTCCATGTGTCTGTGGCTAGTGTGATTGTTAAGATAGCCTCGTTAGGAAACTCCATTGTTGTAGGATGTTCTACCTGAATAGGTGCTTCAGCCAGTTGATCTGCTATAATTTTCCCTTTGATGGCCTTTCTCTCAATGTATTCTATGTCAAACTCTATGAGAATCATGACCCATTTAGCCATTCTCCTAGTAAGAGTAGCTCTATTTAGCAGGTACTTCAGTGGGTCAATCTTGGCAATGAGCTTGGCCTTGTGATTGAGCATATAGTGTCTTGACTTTTGTGAAGTAAAGACGAGGGCTAGACATGTTCGTTCGATTTGTGTGTAGTTGAGCTCATATGAGATCAAGGTGTGACTGATGTAGTAGATGGCTCTTTCTTTCCCCTGTTCATCGAGTTGTGCTAGCAAGGCTTCGATAGCTGTCTCTATTGCAGAGATGTAAAGCAGGAAGGGTTCACCTTGCCTTGGTGGAATTAGCATAGGAGGATTAGGTAGGTATTCTTTTAGTTGGTCAAAGGCATCCTGACAGTAAGTGTTCCAGACAAAAGCTATGTCTTTTCTGAGGAGATGCTGGAATGGTTGTCACTAATCAGCAAGCTGGGCAATGAACCAACAGATAGACTGGAGTTTTCCTTGCAGACTTCTTAGCTGTTTCAATGTTTTTGGAGGTGGCATTTTAGTGATAGCCTTGACCTTTGTGGGATCTACTTCAATTCCTCTTCTAGAGACTATGTATCCCAACAGTTTGCCCGAGGTGACCCTGAAGACACACTTCTTTGGATTTAGGCGAATGTTATATTTCTCTAACCGGTCAAAGATCTTGGTCAATACATCCAGGTGTTCTTCTCTTGTTTTTGATTTCCCTAGAAAATCTTCCACATAGTTCATGTCAAGTGAATTTAATGTATTTTGAGTTTGGTATTTAAAAGATCTTTTTAATATATTTCTAATTTTATTTCCATTATCATCTTCTATTTTCTCCCTATCTTCTATATTCTTCACACCATTACTTGAAGGTCTCTCACGAGTGAAGATAGGTTTTGTGAGTGGATCTCAGATTGTTCTCCCTCCATCATTTACAGGGCTTTTATTTTGATTCGGTTGACATTTTTGTGTTTGTTTTGACCATCTGAGCAGTAGGTGATTTTCATCGTGCTTTTTACTATGTTCATATTTGTGTTTTTGTGTATATACTTGTGTTTTCCCCTATGTGTAGGGGTGGCAAATTTTTCCACCCTTACACATTCCCCAAATCGTTACCACATGCATGGGTGGTGATTTTCACTGCTAATGCATATGGTTTTTTATACCAAGTGCATGGGTAGTGAAAATTGCTGCCCATGCCTTCATTTTTTTGTGTGTGTTCCCTAAAATGTAAGGGCAGAAAATATTTCCGCCTCTACATGAAGTTCTTCAATGTAAGTTACCAAATGCACAAGCAGCGGAATATACTGCTCTTACACCAGCTTTACTACCAATATGCAAAAGCAAGTTATTTTGACCGCTATTTCATTCCCTTTGTAAACCAACCTAGCTACATGTAGAGGCAGCTATTTTGGTCACCGTTACACCTAAATTAGATCTCCTACCTGTAGGAGTGGTCAAAATGACCGCCCTTGCATGTCTTCCTCTAAAATTTCCTAACATGGGGAAATTCTTGAAAATGATGCTTTCGGCCCACTTTTGCCTAATTTCTTAACTTGCGCATGCTCTAGCCCTTTTAAGCTTGTCCCCGTGAACATGGTCAACATTATGCAGTTTTCCCAAAATGTCAAATTTTCCCCTAACTGTGAGATCATGACTTTTTTGTAGTTTTTGCAAGCAACAGTTGTTGTCAACATCAGTTTCAATGATTCCTTCAAAAGCCAATGTCTGAGCCATCTCTGCCCAAAGCTAAGATAGATGTGACATTTTTGCAGTAGCTTGAAGAGTTCCCATGTACCCTTTCAGCTAAAAAATACAAGTTTCTTCCTGTAGAAGAGATGGTTGATGCATTCGAAAAGATGATCAAGAAGAACTTTGAAGATTAAGAATTTTTAGTTGCTTCAATGGATAAATTCCAATATTATCAGTCAACCCTTGATAATTTCAAATCCAATCTTGGGAAGCATGAAAAGGCGATAAAGGTGGTAAAAGATACAATCGTCAAAGTTCATACTACTTCAGACAATATAGTTGAACTAGACATTTATCAGATGGAAGCAGTAAAGGACATGTATCACAATTTTCTGAAGAAGAATGATAGTGGCAGCTGATATTCTTTCTTTAGTGCCTTAGTTTATTTTTCCTAAGTTTTGTATATGTAATTTGTAATTAGTTTTAGACATATCCATATGTATTTTTCTAAAATGTAATTACCTGTGGAACAAAGGAAGTCCTAAGTCAAAAAGAACTCTTTTGTTGAATAAGTCAAAGTAGTTAGACTTTTTCCTAGATTAGATCAAGGCCTCTTCCTATAAATAAAGAGGGCCCCTATTGTAATTTTTATCTTTAATCTTATGCAACGAAGTACTGCCTAAATTGAGACTCAACTTTGAGACTTTGAGTTCAAATTGTATGATCAATTCCAATCAATAAGAAGGCGAGTTTTGATATCAAACTTTGTGTTGAATCAAATTTGTATAAGTGAGGATGTACATATGGTATTTTTGTTGATTTCTTTTGTTGATTGATTGGACAAAGTGGTGTTTGGTTATTACGATTGGAGGACATTCAAGATAAGTTATATAAACTTTGTGTTATATCATTTCCTTGAATCTATGTATGTTGAAAGTGTCTCTTGGTGGAGGATTATTAACACTTTGAGCTTGTAGTTGTTCACTTTGTACATGAATCATGTTGAGAATTTGTAGACTTTGGGCTATGATTTTCAATCACATTCATGTGGATCATTGGTATTGTTAGTTGATAGACTTTGTGCTCCAACTAGTGATATGTTACTTTTAAAATCTTTCTGGGGATGATTTGAAGACTTTGTGCTTGAGATTATTCACTTGGTTCATGAATCTTTTTGTGAAGTGAGTTGAAAGACTTTGTGCTTCAACTTACAAGAATATTGATGATTATTGTTTAGGTTAATATTAGAAGTGTAGAAGCATTATTGAATATTACCATGAAACATTGTAAACATCTTTTCTGAAAGAAGAGAAAAGGATGAATGTAATACACCCCTACATGGTTAGAGCTAGTGTAAATAAGTAGTTTTGTTTTGTTTCAATAAACAGTAAGAAGGGAACCTCCCCTTGTTAAGAGGAGAGATTTATCTCATCACACTGTGGTTGATATAACCATTTTGCCATCAATGATTTGATGACAAAATATTCACCCAATAGTTTTTGGCGACTCTATTGGGGATCAAACACGTAACCAAAAGCCTCTTGCCTTTGGTTGAAGCATACCGGTCTCATCTTTTGTTATATCTTCTCTAAAGTTTTATCAAGGAGTATGGTTGTCCTAGGTCCATGGGGAAATGCTTTTGGTCCTTTGAATTTGAATCAGCCTCTACATGAACTACCTTGAGGTTCGTATAAGAACTTTCCCAAGTTCTACGAGGATGGCAAACAACATCCAGATTAGCACATTGCAGCATTCTACATTGCATGCGGTGTTCTCAGAGTTGTAGATTAGGAAAATAAAATGAAGTGAAAACACAAACTAAATGCATAAAACACAAAGTTATACCTAACATGAAGACCCAATCTCATCAAGGGAGGAGGAAGCTTGCACCCAAGAGCTCAACATGGTGAGGTGGAAAAGTTGAGGTGGAAAGATGAGGTGGATTGATGAGGTGGATTTTGTGAGGTGGATTTAGGACTTAGGATAGAGGGATTTAGGATTAATTAAATAATGTAGGATTATTTAATTTATGTGAGACATTAGAAGAATTTAGGGAATTTAATTAAATAAAATGATTTTATTTAATTATGGGATAATGAACCAATCAAATAAACTTATAATATTTATTTAATTGATAGAAGAAAAAAAATGAATTTATTTAATTAATAGGAGGGATACCTTAGTGTAAAGGTACGAGAAATTGATTTGCTGAGCAAGTCCACTTTAGGTGTCTATAGGTTCTATCACCTTACACCTGGAGTTATCACAGAATGGAATACACTTCAAACTCAGTTCGAAGCCAGATTCAAGCCAATAGAAGATGCTTATGCCTTGTTGGCCCAACTTACTCAAATGAAAAAGGAACCGCATGAACCCATGTGTGAGTTCATGGCAAATTTCACTAAGCTAAAGAACAGGATCTCAATTTTTTCTCAACCTACAGCTGAGAACCTAAAATACTTCTTCATCAATTCACAGTTGCCAAAAGTAAGTTTTCTTTTATGAAGAGCAGCACCAGCTAATCTTGTAATTACTCAAAGTTTAACAGTTAAAGTGGAGGATGATTTGATCTTGGCAGGAAAGTTGAAAAAGGATTCTATTAGGCCTAATGAGTAGCCCTCTTTGGCTTTACCTTCTACCAACACCACGTATCCTATGGTGCAAAAGTTGGCTGATGAGCTGTTAGCTCTAAAAAAGCAAATGTCGTAGGGTTTGTCCATTCCCCTCTACAAGGACATTCCAAGGAAGACATTCCCAAATGCTCTGAAGTACCAAGGCAATGCTTCAAGGGATCAGAATCAAAATAGATTTCCTCCACAACAAGGAATACTTGCTTTGGAAGCACCACCTATGAATATAGTTGTCTTCTATTATGAATCAGAGAAAGAAGATTTTCTTCAATCAAAATATGATCAAGGAGAAAATGTTGCTAATCTTTTCATGGAAGGTGAAGAGCAATTAGTTGGCGACTCTACCATCAGGTTCCTAAACTTAGAATATGAGATGGAACAAGAAGAAGTTACATTTGGTGAAGCTTATGCTATTTTCACATGGTCATAGGATCAATCAAATCATAAAGATGTAGCTGGTGACAAACAAGTAAGTACATCAGATACTCTTACTTCATCCCCTATTCCTAAGCCCAATAGCCCCAATGTAAAACCTTGAGATGAGAGTTTTCCATCTTCTGTAGCAAGTCCATATCAGCTTGTTGATATCATAGATCATGCTGAGGAGACAAAGATTCAAGTGTCTGAGGCAAGAATACCTATTAAGGGTATTATGCAGAAGGTTCATCTTGAAAGGGAGGCCAAGTACATGGTGACAAAGTCTAAGGATCCAAAATCTTAGATTCTCTTTGAGTCTTTTGATATGGGTCCTTATTCCTTAACCACTAATGAAGATCCCGAGTCATTGGATAATGCTTCAAATGGAGGTCTAGAAATAGATGAATCATTCTATTCAAGTAAAGAGATTTTGGAACTAAAAGGAAATAGGATTTCCAAAGGACTAGTTTCTCCGGAGAAACCTTTTGATGAACATGATCACTTTGTCAAATGGTGACAATAGTTGGGACTGAATTCATCAACAAGAGTGGGGCAATTCAATCTGGATGTGGAAGAAGATCCTAGAGTGTCAAACACTGGGAAATGTTACTCATTCAATATTAAAAAAAAAAAGGGATAGGACAATGTTTCTGCTGCCTCACAGTAAACATCATCTGAAGCTTTTCTCAAAGTGAAGTGACAGATAAGTTCATGTCTTTTTGTATAGAGATTTTATCTTTTGATTTTTAGTCTTTTTATGCTTTTGGTGTCCTTTTGTGTTGCCTGACTCTATAGCCCAATGGAATGGATGAAGGCACTTAGAGACTAGGATTCTTCTCCCTTTGATCATTTCAAAGAATGATCAAAGGAAGCTCCCCAGTTAGAGCCAGCTGTTATCTTCAAAATCAACTGCGTTCGATTTTGTAGGATGACCCCTACAAAACTAGTCTATTTTGTAGCCTATGACTCTAAGTACGCAAATCAAGGTGAATCATTTCATCCTTGTACGTAGTCCTCTAGCTCCTAAGAATCTATTCGAATATCTTCTCAAATTAGTTTCTTAGAATTTGTGCAAGTTTTCAAACTTGGGTTTTGGTAGTTTTAAAGGAGTTAGAAATTTTTTTGTTTTTAATGCACGGGCGGTGATTTTTGCCACTGATGCATGTTAGTCAATTTTTTTCTTCCTTATATGCAAGGGCAGTGAAAATCACCACCTGTATAGGTGTATTTTGTCCCTCATGTTAGGGCAGCAAAAAGTGCCACCTGAACATATGTTAGTTCATGTCAAGTAAATTTAATGTATTTTGAGTTTGGTATTTAAAAGATCTTTTTATTATATTTCTGATTTTATTTCCATTATCCTATTCTATTTGCTCCCTATCCTTTGTATTCTTCATGCTATTACTTGAAGGTCTCTCACGAGTGAAGACATATTTTGTATGTGGATTTCAGATTGTTCTTGCTCTGTCATTTACAAGGTTTTTATTTTGATTTGGTTGACATCTTTGTGTTCATTTTGACCATCTGTGCAGTCGGTGATTTTCATCGTCTTTTTTACTATGTTCATATTTATGTTTTTGTGTATATACTTGTGTTTTTCCCTACGTGTAGGGGCAGAAAATTTTTCCGCCCATACACATTCCCCAAATCATTACCACATGCATGGGCGGTGATTTTTGCTGCCAATGGATATGGTATTTTATACCAACTGCATGGGCAGTGAAAATCACCGCACATGCCTTCATTTTTTTTTGTGTGTTCCCTAAAATGTAAGGGTGGCAAATATTGCCACCCCTACATGAAGTTCTTCAATGTAAGTTACCAAATGCACAAGTGGCGGAATATACCGCTCTTACACCAGCTTTACTACCAATATGCAAAAGCAATTATTTTGACCACCATTTCATCCCTTCTGCAAACCAACCTACCTACATATAGAGGAGGCTATTTTGGCTGCCCTTCCACCTAAATCAGATCTCCTACCTACAGTAGTGGTCAAAATGACCACCCTTGCATGTCTTCCTCTAAAAATTCCTAACATTGGGAAATTCTTGAAAATGATGCTTTTGGCCCGCTTTCACCTGATTTCTCAACTTGCGCGTTCTCTAGCCCTTTTAAGCTCATCCCTATGAACATGGTCAACATTACGTAGTTTTCCCAAAATGCCAATTTTTCCCCTAACTGCGAGATCATGACTTTTTTGTAGTTTCTACAAGAAATAGCTATTGTCAACATCAGTTTCAGTGATTCCTTCAAAAGCCAATGTCTGAGCCATCTCTATCCAAAGATAAGACAAAGATGCAGAAGAGTTCCCATGTACCCTCAGAGCTAAAAAATCACAAGTTTCTTCTTACAGAAGAGATGGTCGATGCCGTCAAAAAGATGATTAAGAAGAACTTTGAAGATTAAGAATTTTCAGTTGCTTCAATGGATAAATTTCAAGATTATCAATCAACCCTTGATAATTTCAAAGACAATCTTAGGAAGCATGAAAAAGCAATAAAGGTGGTGAAAGATACAATCGTCAAAGCTCATGCTACTTTAGACAATACAGTTGGACCAAACATTTATTAGATGGAAGAAGTAAAGGACATGTATCACAATTTTTTGAAGAAGAATGATAGTGGCAGTTGATATTCTTTCTTCAGTGCCTTAGTTTTTCCTAATTTTTGTATATGTAATTTGTAATTAGTTTTGGACATATCCATATGTATTTTTTTAAAATGTAATTACATGTAGAACAAAGGAAGTCCTAAGTCAAAAAGGATGATTTTGTTTAATAAGCCAAAGTAGTTAGACTTTTTCCTAGATTATCTCAAGGCCTCTCCCTATAAATAAAGAGGGCCCCTATTGTAATTTTTATCTTTAATCTTATGCAATGTGAATGAAGTGCTACCTAAATTGAGACTCAACTTTGAGACTTTGAGTTCAAATTATATGATCAATTCCAATCAATAAAGAAGGTGAGTTTTGATATCAAACTTTGTGTTGAATCGAATTTGTATGAGTGAGGATGTACACATGGCATTTTTGCTGATTTCTCTTGTTGATTGATTGGACAAAGTGGTGTTTGGTTATTACGATTGGAGGAAATTCAAGATAATTTATATAAACTTTGTGTTATATTATTTCCTTGAATCTATGTATGTTTAAAGCATCTCTTGTAACGTCCCGCCATGGATCTCTAGAGAACAACACAATTACACTATACAAACAAGACAATTTTTTATTTTTAATGAAAGAGATAATAATGTAACATTTAACATATCTATACTAAGTAATGTTCTACAGGATTCCATGGTTGGATCACTGACAAAACTATTATCATGTTCTCTCATACATCATGTATTAACTGACAACAATAATTCATTCTATATCTATTGCATTAAATGGATATCCATATACATTTCCATGACATCAGATAGATAATCATCAAGATCAAGTACATATACAATTTTTTTTTTACACATGAGGATACAACATTACATTGTTTACATTATCACCTTCTCGGATACATTGGAATACATACATTATGATTAATCTGATACACAGGATAGTGCATGAGAATAATTAACTATCTCTATAGATTGGTACAAGATTTGAATCTCCTATAGGAGATACAACCTTCTTGCACATGAATGATGGCAAGGAAAAAACAATGGAGATAAAGCACATCCACCCTACCATGTGGAACCCTGAGGTCCACCCCACATGCTAGGAGATAGCATAAGGTCCCAAAACATCATACAGTCAGGTAGACAATTGACTAACAGGAACAAGGACTAAACATGACTCCATGACAATATCACAAGCAACTCAACACCACTTCCAGAGGCAACACACGACGAATGGGGAGAGTACAACTAGGGAATGCTAGGATGCAGTAGGGAGAGTGTCATTTCATGGGCCTGACATGGGTTACCCTGACAGTCTCTAGATAGATGTCAGCCCCCATCCATGGGTTACCCTGATAGTCTCTCGCTAGATGTTGGCCCCCATCTATAGGTACCCTGATAGTCTCTTACTAGACACCAACCTTCTTTTCATGAGGACAAGGAAGTTGATCTTGCCAACCAGGCCTTCTCAACCCATCCTTAGTTAAACAAACACTACAGGCATGGGTGAGGAATCCAATTATCTTGTTTAATATGAATTACTACCAAACCCTCTAATTCATTAATTAGGTTATCACTTGTTACTAACTTTCAATGGGTTACCCTGACTAGCCACTTTGGGTGCCAGCCCCACATTAAGAGCCACTCCCCTACCTACAACTAGAAACCTTAACCATCAAGCAAGACAATTACCATCATAATGATAAGTATACTTAAACAATGCAAGGCATTTACCTTCTTGCATACAAAACATAATCACAAGGACCAACTCTTACATCGTTGTCCCAAAACTTTTAGTTGATCAATCACAATAACAACAGATATCCAAAGCAAGGTATGGGTCATCTTGCTCTCAAATCTCATCCATGAACAAAATAGTTTCTCATTACGATTACCGAGATCTCCCCATTACAATACTAAACACAAGCTCGATATCAACACATCCTTGAAGGAGATTTAACCCCATCATAATATATTCACAACATAGTATGTACATCATCTCACATTTATCATTTACCAAGACCCACATACATAGACAAGAGACATCATGTTCTTACAACATCTTCATTTCAAGGCACCTATCAACACAATACATGTAATCAAATCATATTATCCTATTCCTCTGCAACCTAAACTTGACAATTTACACATAGACCAACTCACATGAAAATTTTGCTTGCAATATATGATTTCAACTAATCAACTCATCGACCACATAAATTCTTCTTACTAGGGCAATTCAATCTCTTAGTTATCTAGTTACCTATAAGTTTTACTTATAAGTCTAAATTTTCAAATACATTGTTATTTAACCTAATTCCAACCTTTCAATCCAATTTCAACTTAACAAAATCATTATGAAAAGATCTTTACAAAATCAAACCAAACTAGATTAAATTTCATCTACACTAATTATATTGTCATATCCAATTCCATTTAATTGAATTAGCAACTAGATTATTTTAAATCCAAGCTATATCTCCACTAATAATTCATAAAACCTAGGTCTAGTTTAATTAATATTAATTCAATCTATTATATTAAATCAATCATCAATTATATATATATAAATATAACTGTCGAGCTAAACAAATGCATAGGTAATATCAATTACAAATGCTTATAGATCAAATACTAATTACAACATGTATAAATCTAACCCATTTATCAAATTTCTACTAATATAACCATTATAATAAAATTAATGTCAAATTATAGTAAATATATAATCATATCGATTAGTTTAATAAACATTTGTATTAATCAATTGCGAATCGATTCAATAATTTCTAGGCGCTCTGCTAGGGTTTTCAAGTTTTCTAGGGCTTTGATCATCTTCTTTCTGTGTGCTGCTTGGGGATGGAGGGTGCTGCGGTTGGTAGTACCTCTATTCCCCTACCTGTTTCAGACTTCGCTAGGCCTGCAAACTGGAAAATAGTTCTAACGGGACAGGTGGAATCTCCTAAGAATGGACAGATAGTGGCTTGTCACCAAAAAAAGACAGCTAAAGGGTCTTCCCTTGTGGTTCTTGACAATCTGGTGGATACAATTGTTGCTTCTATGGATCTTGCCCTAGTCGGCAAGTTTTTCTCTCTATGTCCCAATATTGAGATGGTCCACAAATGGGTCTCCAATCATTGGTGTGTTAAAGGTAGTGACTGTCATGGGTATGGCATGAGGGCTATTCCTTTTTTGATTTACCAGAAAAGAAGACATGCTGGCTATCTTATCTGGAGGACCATGGCTTTATGGTACACATTCACTTTCTTTGGGCTACTAGAAACCAAGGTTTGACCCTAGTACTGATCTTAATAAAACTACCCCAGTTTGGGTACGTCTACCTGGCTTTCCCTTAGAATATTAGGATGAATCTATTTTAGTTCTATTGCTAATACTTTTAGTAATTTTGTTACCCTTGATAACTCCACACGCACCAAATCTCTTGTTTATGCAAGATTATGTGTTAATGTGGAAATCAATAAGACTCTACCCATGTTCATTGACATTAGCTCAAAATATGGACTTTGGAGACAACCTATTTCATATGAGAATTCCACAATTTATTGTTAGAGATGTAATAGGAAAGGGCATCTCATTTTGCATTGTAAGTTCAAGAAAGTTGAGGAAAATATTATTAAGGAAATCACTATGGAGAATAAGGAGGCAACCTTGGGTAATGTTGAACACTCAAAAGAAGATTCTGCTCTTAATACTTCACAGGATTCTGAGCCGGGTAAAATTGAGAAGGATAAGAACCTCCACTCTCATGAGGTTTCACAACCAACCCTAGAAGAAGGTGAGATTTCAGACCAAGTTAAGAATATTCAGTCAGAGGTTGGTAATCTTCAAGAAGCCTAGATTGAAACTGATAAAGTTAAGGAGACCTAGATGGGTTTTGACAGAGTTGAGAAGACACAGATGGAATATGATAAAGTTGAGGAGACCCAATTGAGATATGATAGAGTTGAGGAGACCCAGATGGGATATGGTAGAGTTGAGGAGACTCAGATGGGATTTGATAGAATTGAGGAGACCCAGATGGGAGATGACAAAGTTAAGGAGACCCAGATGGGAGATGACAAAGTTAAGGAAACCCAGATGGGATTTGACAAAGTTAAGGAGACCTAGATGGGTTTGGATAGGGAGATAGAGTCACAGATGGGATTTGAAAAAGCTAAGGAGACCCAGATGTGATTAGACAAAGTGGAGGGAGATGACGATGTTGAGGTGAAGTTTGAGACTTTGTAGTCTTCAGCTCAAAAAAAGTCTAACCCTTCCCCAGGGAAACTCACTTTGGGTTTTCTCAAAGGAGGGTTATTTCCTCCTTCTCTAAAGAAGCATTCTAATCAGCCTATAGTTTCTTTGGGAACTGCTACTGCTTCATTGAGTGATCATGAAGAGTGGACATCCCAAAAGAAGAAGAGTCGCAAACCAAAAAAGACTACTGATGTTGGTTTAGATCCTGTGAAGGGTAGATCTTCATTGAGAGAAACCAGACAAAGAGAAGCAGCTAGGGAGATTGCCAATGGAAAGCAAAAGACACTAGAGAATTACTCCAAAAAGTTATTTAAATGAAAATTCTCTCATGGAATATGAGGGGATTTAATAACCCTTCAAAACAATTTGAGGTTAAAACTGTATTTTTAATCACAAAGTGGATATTCTTTTACTTCAAGAAGTTAAAATGTCTGAAGAAGGTTTTAAACTGATTGTTGATAGGATTTGGCCTAATGCTTCCTTCTGCATTATCCCTGCTACTGATGCCTCTGGCGGAATAGTGACTATGTGGAATGCTTCCAAATTTCATGGTAAACTTTCTTTCTTCAACAAAAACTATTTGGTGGTTGATTTCTCTTTGCCTTCCTTTTGATGGAGTCTAGTTAATGCTTATGCCCCTAACACTAGGGTGTTAAGAAAGAATCTCTGGGAAGAATTGGCTAGTCAACTCTCTTCTCATCTTAATTCCTATTGGATGTTGGTGGGTGATTTTTAATACCCCTCTTTATCCTTCTAAAAAGACTGGGGGAATTTTGGACTATTCTGATAGTATGTTGGACTTTGTTGATTTTATTAATACTTTTGGGCTTTTTGATATTGATTTGATGAATCAAAATTTTACCTAGACCAATAGGAGGAAAGGGGACCAAATGATTCAAGTGAAGCTAGATAGATTTCTTATTTCCAATAATTGGCCAAATATTGCCTCCCTTAAATTGGCTGATCTGCCTAGGACTATTTCTGATCATAATCCCCTCATTCTAGAATGGGCTAATCAGAAGAGAAAAGGTCCTTTTCCTTTTAGATTTGAGGCTATGTGGATTAAACATCATGATTTTAGGAATCTTCTTTCTGGATGGTGGCAACTTCAGGTTGTGCGCACTCCTATGTTTAGATTCTTTAAAAAATTGATGCATGTCAAGAGAGAAGTTTATGGTTGGAACAAATATAGTTTTGGAAACATTTTTTCTCAGAAAAAGATTTTATCCAATAAGCTAGCTGATATTCAATATAAGATTTCTCAAGGAGATACTTCTGATATTTCTATCCAATTGGAGAATGACTTAATTAGAGATTGGAAGAATTTAATGAACAGAGAAAAGCTATTCTGGAAGCAAAAATCTAGAGTTCAATGGCTTAAAGAAGGTGACCATAATAATGCTTTCTTTCATGTTTCTACTCTAAAGCATAGGAAATCTAACTATATTTCTAGAATAAAATTAGAGGATGGTAGTATGATTACTAATGATGAAGAGATTGGAGATTATGTTGTTAGCTTCTTTCACAATTTGCTGTCTGAGAAAGGCATGAGTGCTGACAATTCACAGGTTGTGAATTAACTTTTGAACAATATCCCATCTCTGATTTCTGAGGAAGATAATGCTGATATTTTAAGGCCTATTTCTGAGGAAGAGGTTCATGCAGTGATCTTTTCTATGAGTCCTTTCAAAGCTTCGGGCCCTAATGGTTTTCCTCCTTTTTTCTTCCAATAATTTTGGGACATTATAGAATATGATGTCACTACTCCTTTCAAAGATTTTTTCAAAACTGGGAAACTTCTGAAACAACTTAACAATACCTCATTGCCCTTATTCCTAAGAAACCTAACCTGGAGATGTTTGCTAATTTTAGGCCTATTAGCCTTTGTAATACTATTTACAAAATTTATACCAAGCTTCTAGTGGTCAGAATCCAACCCTTTCTTGGCAAAATTATCTCCTTCACAAAAGGGTTTTGTTCTAGGGAAATAGATCTTAGATTTTGTGATTACTACTCATGAAACTATTCACTCAATGGATAAGAGTCGCATCCTAGGTATGGTTTTCAAACTTGATATTTCTAAATCTTATGATAGGGTGTCATGGAAATTTTTATTTAAAATCATTTAGAAGCTTGGGTTCAATGATAAGGTTTCCCTTCTCATTAAGGAAGCATTTACCACTGCTAAATACTCATTTCTTGTTAATGGAGTTCCAAGGTGTTTCTTTTCTCCTTCTAGGGGAATAAGACAAGGAGATCCCTTGTCCCCCTATCTTTTTATCATGATAGTTGAAGATCTTGGTAAATCTATTCACAGCAAGATTAACTTCAAAGAATTAACTAGGATTAAACCTGCTTCTCCTTTGTCTCCTATGTCTATATAGTGGTTTGTTGATGATACCATTCTTTTTGGCATCTCCTCTATTGTAGAAGCCTCCAGATGGAAATCTTTACTAAATGATTATGCTATGGCTTCTGGTCAGCATATTAATTTTCAAAAAAATAATGTTTTCTTGTTTAATACTCTAGGGGATCTTCAAAGAAAAATTATTAATATTCTTGGTTGTGCGGCTGCTGACCTTCCTTTAGTCTATCTTGGTCTCCCTTTGACTACTAAGGAAGTTTCTCCAGGTTTTTGGCATAACATCCTTGAAAGAACTCAAAAGAAATTGTTGGGATGGAAAGGAAAACTTTTAAGCAGTGCGGGAAAATTGCAACTTCTTCAGGGTATACCTACCTATTCTTTTATCTTAATTTTAAATACCCAGATATTTGGCTAATAAACTAGTGCAAATTCGGAGAACTTTCTTGTGGATTGGAATGGAGGGAAAAAAGAGAATCTCTCTAGTTAAATGGGATAAAGTCTGCCTTCCTAAGTCTCATGGCGGGCTTAACATTAGAACCATTAAAAATATGAATAAGGCTCTTCTGTCCAAGATTATTTGGAACTTCATAAATAGGGATGTTGAGTGGGGATTTATTATAAAGGCTAAATACTTAAGAGACACTGACAAATATTCTTTCCTTATTCAAGAGGGCCTTCCTCAAGGATCTGTTATTTGGAATAAAATTATAAAATCTAGAGATCTTATCAATAAGGGTATTAAATGGAAACTTGGTGATGGATCTCTTATAATTTTTTGGGAAGATCCTTGGTTGGATGATGGTCCTCTTTCTAAACAGGTGGGAAATGAAGCTATTAGTGTTCTTTCTAAACAAGTTTTTGGCAACAAAGTCAGTGACTACATTCATCAAGATCATGGTGTTAGAAGTTGGAAAAATCTACTAGATTGTTGTACTAATAATCCAAATCTCTCTCACAGGGCTAATAAAATACAACAAATTATGCTTAATACCAAGATTCCTCTTTTCCCTATAAATGATCAACTTTTTTGGTCTGCTGACAAAAAAGGGTCTTTTTCAGTCAAATCTACTTACCATTTGCTGATCAAGGAGGATCTTATAGATGATGTCTAGAGGAAAGTCTAGAATTGTAAACTCCTTCCTAAGGTTAACTATTTTTGGTGGACTACTATTCATAATAAGATTTTGACTCAAGACAATCTTCAATGAATGGGTATGCAGCTGGTTAATAGATGTGTCATGTGTTTGAAAGAAGAAGAATCTGTCTCTCATCTTATCCTACACTGTGAATTTGTGACTGACATTTGGAGTAAAGTCTTAATGAATTTTGGCTTACAATGGGTCTATAATAAGGAAATAAAAGATCTCATTCTTAATTGGATGCCTCCTCCATCCCATCCTTGGTTAGTGGAATTATGGACTCAAACTATTCCTTTTGTGGATTGGTTCCTTTGGAAAGAAAGAAATAATAGATTTTTTAGAGAAACTATTAGAAATTCTTCACAGGTTTTCTATTCTTTTTCCAAGGCTCTTCTGGAAAATGTTTCCAATTCTAGCATCAAAACTATTGATAAACTGCTTACTTAGCATGAAGTACTTGTGGCTTCCAACTGGGGGATTGTAAATCAAATTCTAGCATTTGATGATTCCAAACACATTAAAAGATTAAACACTATTTGGACTCCCCCTGATCTAGGCTAGTTTAAATTGAGTTTTGATGGAGCTGCTAAGTCTAATGACAAGGCCAGTGGTGGAGGAGTTATAAGGAATGATAGAGGTGTTCTAATAGTTGCTTATGCTAGAGGAATTGGTAACCAAACTATTAACTTTGTTGAAGCTTTTTCTCTTTTATGGGTTCTCAAGTTGGCTATATCTCTTGGTATTCACCAACTTCATGTTTAGGGTGATTCCAAAATTATTATTGACATTATTTCTAAATCTTCGGAGTGTGGATGGAAACTCAGGGATATAGTGCTTGATATTCAAACTCTTTCATAGGTTATTCATGTCATTTCCTTCTCTCATATTTATAGAGAAGGCAACATTGTTGCTGATGGCCTGGCAAATTTTGGTCAATAGTTTCAAAATTGGCATTGTTGGCACCAACTCCATAATATCCTGCATCAGGTTGGGGATATCATTCAAAAAGAACAAGTTACTATATGATGATGACACATCATCTCACTTGGCTTATCTACGTGGCCAGGTTTTTAATTCAATGCATGTTGATTAGACACACTATTAATGATGAGAGTAAGCATAGACAGCTTTGCACGCATGTGGAAGATAGCCGATTAATGTGGAAAGATTATTTAAGGACCTTGGGCTATCATCTTAATGATTGCCCTAATTTTGATCATTTTTTTGTTATTGCCTTTTATACTCATTGCACTGTGATCGAAGTCTCTCTATTTTCTCATAGTATTGATAGAAGCTTGTAGGATAACAACTCTACTTATTCCTCCTCTAGGCCCCTTTAGATTCACTAGTATTTTATCATGGGAGGTGACAGGATTAGAACTAAACCCAGTAATTGCGAAGAATTAAAAGATAATGCATTGGTCTGGCATTACTACAAAGAGGGTGGAGTCATCCCATTCCTTGAATGCTTGAATGGACATGATGAAAATCTATCTATTCAATTTGCACAATCATGGGAAAATCATAAGGTGTAAATTGGGAATATTAGTTTTGAGGTTTCAGAGATTGAAATTGTTATGGCTATGGGTCTTTCTCCAAAGGGTATGAAGCTTTAAAAAAAGTCTAGGGTTTCAGATTCTCAAAATTAGAAACTGTATCTTGGTGAAGGAGAGGAGTTGGTGCCTTACTAGGGTGGTTTTGAGAGAGCCCAACTTCCTGAATTGTGGGCGGGCATGTGCTATATGGTGATGAAGTATTTCACCCTTGAGGGTCATTTCACTAGGTTTTATCACTATCATCTCCCTTTGTTAAATCATTTTAGAAGGAATGCCACTATAAGTTTCCCTTTCTATTTGCTTTCTTCTCTTGAGCACTTTGTTTAGTGTGTTAAGAAGATTCTACTTAAAAAACCTAATGAGAAGCCTATTCCCTTACATCAAGGACTCATTCATAGATTATACCAGTTTCACTTAGCTCTATCTCCTCCTTCCTCTATACAGCCCTCTAGTTTGGACACCCCTTCTGCCTCTGTGAAAAATGGTCTTACTACTCCTAAACAGCTTCCTGAAGGTGATCCTTGTTCTGGGGTTTCTAAGTCTATAGTTAAGAATGTTCAAAACCCTCCCTCCAGATTCAACTTGAAATTCAAAAGACATCTTGCTGATGCTGACATGGAGTCTAATCTTTTGAAAGAGGATATTGGGGATTCTGGGACCCAGAATGATCAAAATCAGGGTATGGATGGACCCTTAAGGAATCTCAAAAAAGTTAAGTCGGAAGGAAAATTTGTTGTTGTTAGGTGGTTTGGTCATATTGCTAGCAAACGGGCTCCCAAGCCGAAGTTGATTGATTATTCTAAAAGCAATTCTGAAGCCTCTACCCATGAGGAGGATAAATCCAAGAGTGATGCCCAGGAGATTGCTATTGAAGATTTTGGTGGTGTTGAAGAAATTGATGGGTAGTGTTGGAATAAACTAACAATCTCTAATCCAATTATTAATCATAAAATCACCAAGATATGATACCAATTGGTGAGATACAAGTCTTTGACTACTACAATATAGAAATCTGAAAATTGTATGCAAATCTAAAAATAAGTTTGCTTAATCCTTGAAATACCATGAAACAATTCAACTTCTTTATGATGCTAAAATTATCCACTCTAACATGCTTGATAAAACCACCATAGATGAATTTATAACAGCAATAACATCACCATAAGATAGCAGAAACAAGGAGGCACAAATCAGCAACATAAGAATGCAAGATCTCACAACACAAGGTAGCAACGGAGCAGAAGAATAAACACATAACACACTGTTTACATGGAGAAACCCTTGTAGGAAAAAACTCCACCAAGAAGAGAGGCCCAATTTGTATTATCTTCAAAATAAAATTACAATACACCCACTTCTAATCTCCTCTTCATTCTTCAATCTAGCAACACTTGTGTACAGAAAATCTCTCACTCAACCTGTTACCTGCAAGCAAGTTTTCCTCTCACTATTACACCACCCAACTTCACTCTCAAGTCTCATATTTATCCAAAATGAGTACCCACCAAAGAAATTCATGGGAGATGGACGAAATCTAATATTTCTATCTTGGGATACACCAAAATCATCTTCTTACAGATTCCCTTACACCTGTCATAGGCATCTTCCCAATATAGGTGCCTATAACCAATAATAGAAACTTACAAGACAATAATTGTTGTCATAGAATCTCTTACACCTTATGACAATTGTAAGTTGTCATAGATGCTCTTACAAACTTATGACATGTGTCATAACAGCCAAAAAATACATTTCCCTAAAATAGGCACCAAGATTCTCCACCTCACCTCATTTACTATTTATCAAGATTCCTTGAGCAGTAAAAGTAACTCTTTAACAACCTGCTGGTGAAACTTGTACATCCCTTATGGGTAATTACAAATTACAAATAATAAATGGAATAAATATAATATTGAGATTTACAATGTTAATGGCATCTTATCCCAACATTCTCCCACTTGACATTATACATTGTAAATCAACCCATAGGAAAACTCAACAAAGGAAAAAACATCCCTTAGCCAACCATGTACCATTGATTCTTCAACATGCTTTTGTGATCCAACAAGATACCTACAAAAGCAACCATGATAACCACCATCTCAAGCAACAAAACCTCACATCATATTACCCATGATAGGACAAGGAACATGCCAAGGTGAAACATATCAACTATCACTAAAACCTGCACCAATCTATACATGAACACAAGCATCAAATCCAAATGATAACAAATGACTCTGAGTGACTGCCACACTCATACCAAATTGGAATAGCAACCACATCAAGTTCCTAGCTCATCCAAACTATCCATACCTCAAACCAGGGTAAGCAAACTATCATAGGTAGAACTTCATGCTGTCAACATAACAACCCAAATCTGCAAACAAGTCCCTGTATATCCACCATTCTACAAAAGAAGACTCCAAGGTAACAACACACATAGACATGAGATAAAAAACCTCTGAAGTAACTTACTACAATAAAGTATAATCAGCCCAAGAGAGGTGCCCCTCCCATACAGAACTCATATACCTTCTAGAACTCCCACTTCATAGGTAATGTCAAATCTGAAAACAAGATCATAGCATTAACAAGTCCTCCTATAGCACTTCACATAGAGGATGTGGCTAATTCCTCTATCATAGTGTCAAATAAGCATACAATGATATGCAAAATACATCTCTCATTACCAATCCAAATAACTTTCCCAAGTCCTCCAAACCGATGAAGAAAGAGATCAAGGAGTTACCAAACTATTGTACAAAACAACGGCACATGACTCCATTCATAACCTCAACTCCATAAACAGAAAAACCTTTAGGAAGAAGACAATATACCCAGAAAGAGAGAACCTTCAAATCAAACCATGTCCTTATACCACACTAACATGTGCCAAACTGTGTAAAGTAAGATCTCTTTCTACACTCCCAAACTAAAAGGATATCAACATCTAACTATTCAACTTATAATGAAACATGGCAGCAATAGATGTAAAACCTCTCACAAAAAGTAGATCAAACTAGCCTTGAACATTCCCACAACATAAGGGAATATGCCCAAAGCCACTAAACATCTCTTGTACCTTTCCTACCAAATCCTTAGAACTAACCCAAGTTCAAGATTACAAGGAGAATAATGGAAATACATAAAAACATGCATCTACTTCTCAACAAGCCCTCAGAACTCAACTTTCAAGACTAATGCACAAGAGAAGACAAGATACATATAAAGAATGCATCTAATAATCAGGTGGGCAAAACCTCTTAGATCATTTACCTACCGAGTAGACCAAGAGTGGGATACAAGATTGTCCTGTGCATACAACACCAAGCAATATAAGCTTTCAATAAAGACAACCTTCTCATTAGGTCTATGATGGACTCACATCCATTTCCCGGTGTAGGCTCCTTGGTCTTTACTATTGAAAAACTTCCATAACAAGTAACCATTCCAACACATATCTCTTAAGTACAAGAGATTTCTAGCCTAACCCAAGTCTCTCTAGTGTCCATGAGCACTTCACCAATCAATCCATGCCAACTTCAAATGCAACCTGCAAGATCATGAAGCTCCAAGAAAATGATTAATACTCAAAACCAAAGAGAACTACATCCTCTCCAAAGGAAGAATAATAACACCATTACCAAAGACTCTAAGGGTCCTCCATGAAACAAGATGTTAAAACCTCTTCAAATCACATGAAGATAATCATATCTTGCCAAAACTCCCACTAGACTACGATATCAAGCTATACATGGCAACAAGATATCAAACCATCACTATAAAAAAACTCCCACTAAAAAATGTAACCAAACTATCCATGACATTGTGATAGCCATCTCCTAAATGAAGATCATCCATGGCCTCAACACAATCAAAGAATCTATTGTAAATGACACAGCTCCCAAAAGGTGAAGTAAAACCATAATCTCCAAAACAAGAAGATTAAGCATCCTCTGTCAATAGAACCAAAGATGTTAATAAACCCTCACTACAACCTAAGGGAAGAATCCAAGAGCTCCTTATGACACCAACAACTATTGCAAAAGATCATCCATCTTATAACCAAAGATTATCCATGGCTCACTACACACTGTAACAACATCAACTTAGAACCAAAATCCTGAAAACAAGAAGATAGAACATACTATGTAACTGCACAAAACTCCCACTAAAAGTGATACAGATCTTTTCATGCACCATAACTTACTGCTATAGATTCTAATGAACAACTCTATCAGGTACTCTAAACCATCCTTTTGTCTTACTGCAATAAACATACCAATGTAATCAAGGTGACCAAGAAGAGGCCAACCAAACAAAATCCTCATTAGACAATTTACAAGATCTACACTCATGCAACATCTCAAAGGAGAAAAACATGGTCAGTGCTCCAATCTCAAAGAACTAAAAAATAGATTCAACCCCACATCAATAACATGCAAAACAAAGATAACCAGGAATAACATGTAGATTTCCAAGACTCAAACACCAGGATCAATGCTAGACCTAATTTGCCAAAAAAATCCACATCAGAGTAACCATAGATCATAACAACCCATAAGAAGCCCTGCAAATCTGTAATTGTTTCCATCCAGAATGCTCTAAGAGTCTTAACACAATATTTTCATAGATCTACAAACCACGGATTTTTGTTAACATGTAAAACTTGCAAAACCATCTCTCTATAAATCTGAAATCACTTAAACATCCAAATATTCACACCATACATGTCATCTGAAATAATGAAATATCACAGATCGACAATTCCACAACTTTTTGAAACAGGAAAATTGTAAAACCTACATATCCAAAATAACATGAATATGAAAAAGGAGGAACTAGGTTGTCCAGGATTTTCCATATCACTAAAATACCAACTCCACAACCTGCATTTAACCGGTGGCAAATCATCCAATGCTTTCATGTAACCAAGGGCTAAACCCGTGAATCTAACATAAGCACTCCATACTATAGTCCAAAAAATAAATGTTCTTCCATGTAACCAAGGCACCAAAATCAACCACCCAACATGAAAACCCATTCACTTCACATGACCACAAGGTAAAGGAACATAACCACCATGCAAGAGGATACTCACATATTGCCAAACCAGAGCTCCAGATCACTACCACAAGATCAACTCCATGAAGGTCCATAACCCTAATCCTCAAGAGCCCACCGTAGATTCCATTGACAATATCCATCTGAAAGTTAGATACCATGGCTTCCAATCTCATAGATCTGTAAAACAATGCCAACATACAGAACATCCACTGCAGCCCAAAAAACCTCCAACTCTACAATTCCTTCCAACAAATTCACAAGCTTTACAAACTATAATTCAAAAATGGAGGAATACCTAGGACCAAATTACCATGAATCCATCACATACAACCACATGCAAGCAACATGCAAGTACATGCAACTCACATACAACCACATGCAAGCAACATGCAAGTACATGCAACTCACATGCAAGAACATGAAAGCACATACGAGCACATGCAAGCCATGGAACAACATTAAGCTCTGATACCAAATGTTAGAATAAACAAACAATCTCTAATCCAATTGTTAATCATCAAATCACCAAGATGTGATACCAATTGGTGAGATACAAAGCTTTGACTACTACAATATAGAAATCTAAAAATTGTATGCAAATTTGAAAATAAGTTTGCTTAATCCTTGAAATATCATGAAACAATTCAACTTCTTTATAATGCTAAAATCAGCCACTCTAACATGCTTGATAAAACCATCTTAGATGAATTTATAACAGCAATAACATCACCATAAGAGAGCAGCAATAAAGAGGCACAAATCAGCAACATAAGAATGCAAGATCTCACAACACAAGGTAGCAATGGAGCATAAGAATAAACACATAACACACTGTTTACGTGGATAAACCCTTGCGGGAAAAATCTCCACCAAGAAGAGAGGCCCAAGTTGTATTATCTTCAAAACAAGATTACAATACACCCACTTCCAATCTCCTCTTCATTCTTCAATCTAGCAGCACTTGTGTACAGAAAATCTTTCACTCAACCTATTACCTGCAAGCAAGTTTTCCTCTCACTGTTACACCACCCAACTTCGCTCTCAAGTCTCATATTTATCCAAAATGAGTACCTACCAAAGAAATTCATGGGAGATGGACAAAATCTAATATTTCTATCTTGGGATACACCAAAATCATCTTCTTACAGATTCCCTTATACCTATTATAGGCATCTTCCCAATATAGGCACCTAGAACCAAGAATATAAACTTACAAGACAATAATTGCTGCATATGTTGTCATAGAATCTCTTACACCTTATGACGATTGTAAGTTGTCATAGATGCTCTTACAAACTTATGACATGTGTCATAATAGCCCAAAAATACATTTCCCTAAAATAGGCACCAAGATTCTCCACCTCGCCTCATTTACTATTTACCGAGATTCCTTGAGCAGTAAAAGTAACTCTTTAACAACCTGCTGGTGAAACTTGTACATCCCTTATGGGTAATTACAAATTACAAATAATAAATGGAATAAATACAATATTGAGATTTACAAGGTTAATGGCACCTTATCCCAATAGGCAGGAATTTCCTACGGAGGCCTTTGATACTTAAGAAAATATAGGGGTTCATAATTTTATTCCCATTGGTGACTGTGTGGACGTGGGAGATACTAATACTCATGTGGAGGTGACTGATACCGATGATAACACTTGAAAAGATGCCCACTCTATTCCCACTGTTGATCCTGATCTACCTCAGGAGGATGGTAATAATGCTCAAGGTGGCAGGGAAGAAGAAAATACTGAGGAAGTTAATTATGCTGATGATCTGCCTCAATTGAAGGAGCAGGTGAAGTTCCTCGAAAAGAGGGTCTTTTCCCTTGGCAATTTCATTACTAGTATATTTTGCAGGATGGCGATAGCCAATCTCTCTTTGCTGCAGGAACATGAAGTCCCCATCCATGGTGCTGATAATGACAAGGTTAAGGGATTTGACAAAATTCTAGAGTTTCTTTCTAAAGGAGAGGATGACATCCCTTCCTAGTCTTTCTATGCTTTCTGTTAACTAGATTTTTATTGTTAGTATCTTTTTGCTATATATCAGTTGTATGTAAGTTGTCTAAGGTGGTTCTGGCTCTTCTTGTTTTCTGAGCCTTTTTTACCCTTTTTTGGTTTTGTTTTGTAAGGGATCAGCCCCTGGTTTGCCACCTTATAATATCAAAAACATTTGTATTAATCTATAACAACTACATTTCTTTTATTTCATAATTCAATAATCTAATCATATATATATATATATATATTCCAATAAACTCATCTAAATAAATCATGTATCTTAACTATATTTTCTTATTCATATTTAATTTTTAATTAATAATTGATTACCATATATATATACAAATATACATATGATATATATATATTTATATGCATCTTTATGTACTTGTGTGTAGGTTATTCCTACTCTCAAGGTAAACCTTGGTCAATAAAAATAATAGAACATTTATTTACCACTTTTGTTGAAGATGAAGTGTAAAATTGCTATTGATTGTTTGACCATTGAAATGGATGATATTTAAGTAGAGTGATATGTCGCACCCTAAGAATTGGATGTGGCTTCTTAAATCTAGTTTTTAGTATTTTGTCATGTTTTCTAGCGATTTGTATCTGTTACTTAACTACATAAGTTTTTCAATCTTTATACTCAAAAGGACTGAGCTGTTTGGAGAAAGATAGAAGGAATTGCTATTAATAGAGGATCTAGATTTGGTTGCTTTGGTAATGCATAGTTTTCTAATATCATTTGATTCCTTTGCTGTGTTCCTGCACTTGATTACGGAGATACAAAAACTTGATTTTGAGAAGTTGTCAACACTTCTTTACAAAAGGAACAAAGGCAAGAACAATTAGAAGTAACAACTTTAAACACCACCAAAAGTGCATTCAATTCATGAAGCGAGAGTAAAGGTAAACAAAATAAAACAATTGGCTCATTACGTGAACCTTCAAAAGGCAGCAATTCTTCACAAAGATCCAAATAGAAGTGTTACTATACGATTAGATAAATAGTTTGTTGTCTGTCCTTTTAGCCAGATATGACCCTCTGAGAATGCATAGTTATAATGATCTGTGGTTCTGTTGAAGGCATAGTTATAATGATGGGAGTTTTTTCTATACCAAAGAAAAAAAAAGTGCTAGCAGTCTCTTTAGACAATGAATGAAGAGGAAGGCCTAAGATTTGGTTGATATCCATGTATGATGTCTTAATTTACTTGAGTTTGCCTCAAGGAATTTGGAACTGAGACTTTTCTATACTGGCAAAGAAAAGGGTAATGAGCTTTCGGGAGATTCATAAATTATATTTTGATGCCAAGAGTAAATGATTAGATAAGTGATTAATTGATTGCATGAGGACCATGAAATTCTGCCATGACATCATTTTGTCTTAATTGCGTAGTAGCAATGATTGGTGGGTAGGTGCATATGGCATGAGCCAAGGACCAATCGATGAGTTGGATTCATTGATAGGCATGTACAATGACACTTTGCAATAGTTTTACTAAATGAAAAAAAATAGAGAAATGAATATTCACATCAGTGTCACTCAGTTGAATGGAAGCTTAAGTGACACAAGTGCTCTAGGCATAAGCAGAAACCAAGACTCATGAGTTGAAATGCAGTTGGAATAGTTGACAAAAACAAATTGAATAAGGGAGAAAGGTGACGAAGATTGAATACTAGACAAGTGGAAGATGTGAGGAAACACTCAAGAATTAAGATATTGTATGAGGCTACTTAAAGACGTGGATGGAAAGACGTTCCCCAACAAATGAGTATGACCCTCAAATGTCACTCAAACACTATGATGTCTATGATGGTGGAAAAATTTAGGACATAAAAAAAAAGACAATAGTAGTGTTTTAATACATGATAGATGCTATTTTAATCTCATAAGATGAACTTCATATTTAACTCGCTTCCTTCAATAATTTTAGAACGCTTAGAACTATAAACTATTTTATGCAATACAGGCGGTGGTGGGATTGTATATTATTTACCATGCAGGATAGAAAATGTAATATAAAACCTGGGCTATACTGTTTGCACAAAATGGTTTTGTTGAGAAGTCCTTCGGAATTTTCAAGCAAATGAAATTGGTAGGTGTAAGGCCAGACTCGTCAACCTTTGTCAGCATCCTCCCGGTTTGCGCTAAACTTGGAGCTTTGGAAGAGGGTATAGATATCCATCAAACATAATTGAAAACAATGTGGAGGAGAAGATGCCTTTTCCACCTGATGGCTCACACCCTTTGCAGGTTGGAAGTGCTCACAGTGATGCAGTGAACCTAAAAGGCTGAGATGCCATCAATCGTGAAGTGACATGGTCCCCATATGTTCTGACGGTCTCAAATGTGATGGCAAAATCTAAGTCTTGGCATTCATGTGAAGGTTCTTCAAGGTTTGACTTGTGCTCACATAATAGGTTCTACATTGTCTGATGTGATTATGACTGCCCTCATAGACATGTATGCCAATGTGGCAGCATACAGAAGGTAATGGGTTTCTTTTTAAAAATGGCCATAACAGCTAGTCATAATTTGTATACAAACCTCACAGAAATACATTAGAAAATGGATATGAAAATAGGCCTAAGCAATTAAACTCAGTGACAGTGTTTAACGAGCTATTGTAAATTGATACAATGTCACCCAATGCCCATCTCATTCAAAATCTTAGAGTACTTAGTAAAGAGGGGCATTTGAAAGAGACTACCTATTTTGTTTACTATGCACAAAATGGATCTGTTGAAAAGGCTTTAAAAACTTTTAAGCAAATGCAATGGGCAGGTTTACAACAATCCAACGGCCCTTGCCAACATCCTGCCAGTGCACCAAAATGGGAGATTTGAAGTAAATTATGGACATCATCAAATCATAATGAAATCATGAATTTTGTCAGATATTGTCATTGGAACAACTTTGGTAAACAAGTAAGTAAAAATCTGGATCTTAGACAAAAAGTGGATTATTTAAAAGAGAAATTATTTTGAGAGAGTTGCAGGCCATTTCCATCATTTAAACAAAATACATTGAAACACGAATGGCAGAGAATGCATCAAAGATTTATTGAAAAGGGCTTCAAAAGAAAACAGACAAAATCTAAATAAATAACAGAACCTGGATCGCTTGACTGGCTAACGTTTGATGTGGGGTTCGAATGCTGCAGCTGTAAAACAACTTCCCCAGTCTCTAAAACCCCTATTCTTCTAAAAATTATTTTACACAAAGAGAGAGAGAGAGGGAGAGAGAGGAAGAGATCCTCCCAAATTTTTCTAGCTCCCCCCTTAATCCTCCCCATTCCTTCCGGAAACTTCCTACCTTTTTAGGAACTTGACACATGATCCAATGCCCCTTTCATGAAAACAATTCCTATTTTATTATTTTTACAATTTGTTATTTTATTAATTTTATAACATTACAACTATTTAATATAACTTTATTTTTATTTATTTTTAATATTTCAAATTGTGATTTAATTTACAACCCTATAATATAATTTTTAATATTTTATTTATTTCATTATTATTATTATTTATTAATTTTAGATTACCTTATTGTTTATTTTCCCAAAAACACTTCAATTTAC
The DNA here is from genome assembly GCA_027924645.1 of Cunninghamia lanceolata. Taxonomy (NCBI): domain Eukaryota; kingdom Viridiplantae; phylum Streptophyta; class Pinopsida; order Cupressales; family Cupressaceae; genus Cunninghamia; species Cunninghamia lanceolata. Next base: position 943,749 of record BSBN01000808.1, read on the forward strand.
ATTGAACTACAATTTTCATAAGGCATTGATATCTATTTATCAAAAGCACATTGAAAACTTAATAATTCTAACTAGACATATCCAAATATCGACAATACTTGACCATTATGCAAGACCACAAACCATGATGATAGAAATAATGACAAACAGTCCAACTGACGACAACGACTAGGGACCTTATGTAACTCCATTCGATAGTTCCATTGGTTAAGGCACACTCAGACCTATTAATTTAGGTGGAGTCGATACCTCATACCTGCATCCTGTAGGAAACAACATGGTCAAACATGTATAGATGCATGTAAGTTGGCACTAGGTGAAAAGGAATCGCAACATTGCAAGGCATTCGCAAGCAAGTGATGCGACATCGTCCCTTCCACATCATAACAATCTAGATTAGATCAACACATAATCATAACCAAATAAAATCTACCTCATTATCTAAATAGAACCATACACTGATCATACAGGTGCATGAAATCATAAGTGTTAGAAGTACCATCATAACAAGTAAATCTAACAGAATCGGTCACATGAGATCAATTCTAACATATGACAATTGTAGTAAGATCGACATCTTAATCATTTTAATGCAAAACAATGTCAGAGCATATGCATTACCAGTGTCACAATAAAGATTATCAATAAAACATACTAACTGTCATATGAAACCACACATGGATGAAGCATCTATCCTATAATGTATAACATCAATTGTTTACCTTACCTTAAATATTCCTACTATTTTACCTCCATCTTCATGCTTCTTGGTTAGACCACCTACACATGCAAGGTGAGAATGGAGGGGCAGTACATCCTCCCTCCTAAAACTTGACTTACTCCTAGAAGTCACAGACTAGGGTGAAAACATAACATATTAGTGTTGTGATTTTCTATTGCCAACATTCGCATCTATATTAAGCAATTGTTCTAAAGACAAGCACAATCATTCAATAAATTCATAAAAGACATCAATTCCTTATCTTTAAGGCGTATCATATGATATAACCAATCACACACATTTTGAGAATTTCATATGATTCAGGCAACTGTATTTACATATTATCAAGGAAAAATACATCTCATTTCTTATTTCTACCATGGTTCTGACTGCTTACCAACCATTCAAGTACAATTTTCTGTAGAATCCTCCCTTGTACTTACTATTAGAGCTTCGAAATGAACATGATAGAAACAACACTTAACATGATACAGGGCCAACAGAAACAAACATTCAAAATAGCAACCATCAGAATTTTAAAGAAGGTGAAAACCCAAGTGGGAAAATAACCAAATCCAATCTTAAGTCACAAAATGCTGACAATTTCCAACAATAACTCAAGTATAGAGAAAAGAGTTTTGGTGACCACTCCTATCAAAAGAAATTTCAAAGAAAATAAATTCACTGTTAACCCCCAACAACACATGAAATAACTGTCAAAATTTCTAAAACAACCAAATTACAAAACAAATCCACATCATGATGTGACTAATTTTAGCCACAAAAAGGGAGTATCCACTACATAACACCCAAGGACACAAGGTCCAAAATGCATTAGAGAATGTACACCAAACACTCAAAGAATTAGGTTGCCTACACCCTCATATCTAAACAACTTTTATGCAAGGATTTAAGGCAACAAAGTCATTACTTATTTACAACAATTTCTACCTTTAATGCAATACAATTTCTTTATTCAAGGAAGAATAGCTAATATCACACACAAGAACATACTTAATCAAGACTACATTGGACTTACAGTATCACATTTATGAGACATGGGTCTAACACAAGTTTCAATTTGATCTCTTGCACATGGTTCTTACACATGCTACACAATGGTAACTTTCATAAACCACCACAGAACTTCCAAATGAGGTCATGGCCAACTAAGAGATAGATATTAGTGTTGGCAAGAGACACTACTAGGTCACTTAAGTTTTGTCATTGATGGCAACAAAGTGTATCTCAGACATCTACAGTTAGTAATTCACTCTTATCGGAAGTTAGATTGAAGTCAAGATGGTCCAGTAGACAAGAACATAGTATGCAACATGATCTGACAATCAGGTCCGAATCTCTCAGATGGTGTAACTCAGTAAGTTGCAAACTTGGACAAGTCAAGAGGGGTATCATTACTATTGTACTCTAGATATTTAGTCTCCGGTGATAAAGCATGAAAAAGATATGAGCATCTGAGTGTTGGGTACCAGTCAGGCAGAGTAGATAGAGGAAGAACAGACTGACATAGTATCAAACTTCAATTTGGATGTGTAAAAGGTGTTGATCAAGCAATTTGTGGGATTATACATTGTTGGCCGACATGATTAATGAATTATATGCTTAATCTTTTGATACGCATCACAAATCAAGTTGGATTCAATTGACAGATCAATAACTTGCAAATATCTTGAGTGTTCTTGTTGCCGACTAGAAAGTTGATGAAAATCCTTGATGTGGATATATATAACAGATGGATTCCAGCATGTAAGTGTGTGTTGAATGTGTGAAGAAATAAGGTGCAAAGAAAAGTAGGGATAAGTGTGTGAACAACAATTCAAGTTCGGTATGTGATAGAATAACAACATTGAATAGAGGAAGAATGAAGTGCATCAGATCAGTATATTGTGCTTAATTGGAACTAAACTTTTGCATATGTAGATGTTTCTCATCATTTTAAACACTGGGTTATCTTCTGTAAGTTTTGTAGACAGTGAGTCTCTTGTAGGCAGTGTGCCTCTTGTGAGCAGTGTGCTCGGGCAGTAAGCCCTAATTGGCAAGTGCCATTTTGTACTCCTTTATTCTTTTAACAAAGAATACAATCTTGGGTTAGTCACCCCGTGGTTTTTCCCTTAATAGGGTTTCCATGTAAAAATCCTTGTGTTATGTGTGTTGATTTTATTTTTGTTCTTATAATTACATATGCTTTCATGTTTTGATATAACACTGAATATTGAGATAACAAAAGAAAAGAAAATTAAGGAAATTTTGGGATAACTGATTCAACCCCCCTCTAAGTTATCTACCTTATTTTCAACAATTAGATTATCAATCAAGCACGCAAAGATACAACACCACATAATCCACATGATTTGCGATGCATGATGCCCCCAAATATTTAAATCATTTTAATACTTACAAAAATAATGCCATTAACATAAAGATGGTATGGTTCTTCCACACCCATAGCTAAACATACCTCACAAGGTATGGTTACTTCACCAGACCAGGGAAGACAAAATACCACTGGCCTTTCACAATATCCCACATAAAATGGGTACAGTATATTCACATCACTAGAGGGGGCAAATTCCACTCTCCTAATTGCATGCACTAACAGTAACCATGCTTCTATCTTCTAAAGCACTAGAGACCACAAGAGGAACTCGAGGCCTCAACAATCATCAAGCACTAGTGTTCAGGGAACACATATTGTTAGATATATCATCACATTTACATAGCAGACACATAAGTAAATCAAGGCTTAAAGAATTTATTTCTTTTAGAATCAAAGAACAAGTATGTAAATCTATCAACCATATTAAGGCTCATAGGTGAGAGGTACTATTACCAACTCACCATAAGGAGAAAAATGCTTAACCTAAAACAATGACAAGAACTAGAGATCCTAGTGTTGCAAACCTAGCTTTGATACTAGATGTAACGCCCCACCATGGAACTCTAGAGAAAAACATAATTACACTATACAAACAGGACAATTTTCTTTTTAATGAAAGAGATAACAAAGTAACATTTAACATATCTATACTAAGTAATGTTCTATAGGGTTCCATGGCTACATCACTAACAAAACTATTATCATGTTCTCTCATACATCATGTATTAACTCACAACAATAATTCATTCTATATCTATTGCATTAAATGGATATCCATATACATTTCCATGACATCAAATAAATAATCATCAAGATCAAGTACATATATAATTTTTTCTTACACATGAGGATACAACATTACATTGTTTACATTATCACCTTCTCAGATACATTGGAATACATACATTATAATTAATCTGATACACAAGATTGTACATGAGCATAAATAACTGTCTCTAAAGACTAGTACAAGATTTGAATCTACTACAGGAGATACAACCTTCGTGCACATGAACAATGACAAGGAAAAAATAATGGAGATAAAGCACATCCACCTAACCATGTGGAACCCTGAGGTCCACCTCCCGTGCTAGGAGATAACATAAGGTCCCAAAACATCAAACAATTAGGTAGACAATTGACTAATAGGAACAAGGACTAAACATGACTCCATGACAATATCACAAGCAACTCAACATCACTTCTAGAGGCAACACACGGCGAATGGGGAGAGTACAACTACATAATGCTTGGCTGTAGTAGGGAGAGTGTCATCGCATGGTCCTGGCATGGGTTACCCTAAAAGTCTCTAGCTAGAGGCCAGCCCCTATCCATGGGTTACCCTGATAGTCTCTCACTAGGTGCTAACCCCAATCTATGGTTACCCTAATAGTCTATTACTAGATGCTAGCCCCATAGGGTGACACATGCAGAATCAACCTTCCTTTCATGAGGACAAGGAAGTTGATCTTGCCAACCAGGCCTTCTCAACCCATCCTTAGTCTAAACAAGCACTACAGGCATGGGTAAGGAATCCAATTATCTTGTTTAATTTGAATTACTACCCAACCCTCTAATTCATTAATTATGTTATCACTTGATTACTAACTTTCAATGGGTTACCCTGACTAGCCACTTTGGGCGTCAGTCCCACATTGAAAGCCACTCCTGTACCTACATCTAGAAACCCTAACCATCAAGCAAGACAATTACCATCACAATGATAAGTATACATAAAAAATGCAAGGCATTTACCTTCTTGCATACAAAACATAATCACAAGGACCAACTCTTACATCATTGTCCTAAAACTTTCAGTTGATCAATCACAATAACAACACATATCCAGAGCAAGGTATGGGTCATCTTGCTCTCAAATCTCATCCATGAATAGAATAGTTTCTCATTATGATTACCAAGATCTCCCCATTACACTACGAAACACAAGATCGATATCAACACATCCTTGAAGGAGATTTAACCCCATCATAATATATTCACAACACAATATGTACATCATCTCACATTATCATTTACCAAGACCCACATACATAGACAAGAGACATCATGTTCTTACAACATCTTCATTTCAAGACACCTATCAACACAATACATGTAATCAAATCATATTATCCTATGCCTCTAGAACCTGAACTTGACAATTTACACATAGACCAACTCACATTAAGATTTTGCTTGCAATATGCGATTTCAACTAATCAACTCATCGACCACATAAATTCTTCTTACTAGAGCAATTCAATCTTTTAGTTATCCAGTTACCTATAAGTTTTACTTATAAGTCTAAATTTTCAAATACATCATTATTTAACCTAATTCCAACCTTTTAATCCAATTTCAACTTAAAAAAATCGTTATGAAAAGATCTTTACAAAATCAAACCAAACTAGATTAAATTTCATCTACACTAATTATATTGTCGTATCCAATTCCATTTAATTGAATTAGCAACTAGATTTTTTCAAACCCTAGCTATATCTCCACTAAGAATTCATAAAACCTAGGTCTAGTTTAATTAATATTAATTCAATCTATTATATTAAATCAATCATCAATTACATATATATATATATATATATATATATATATATATAATGGTCGAGATAAACAAATGCATAGGTAATATCAATTTCAAATGCTTATAAATCAAATACTAATTACAATAAAATTAATGCCAAATTACAGTAAATATATAATCATATCGATTAGTTTAATAAACATTTGTATTAATCTATAACAACTACATTTCTTTTATTTCATAATTCAATAAACTAATCATATATATATATATTCCAATAAACTCATCTAAATAAATCGTGTATCTTAACTATATTTTTTTATTCATATTTAATTTTTAATTAATAACTGATTACCATATATATACAAATATACATATGATATAGATATATTTATATGCATCTTTATGTACTTGTGTGTAGGTTATTCCTACTCTCAAGGTGAAATTTGGTCAATAAAAATAATAGAACATTTATTTACCACTTTTGTTGAAGATGAGGTGTAAAATTGCTATTGATTGTTTGACCATTGAAATGGATAATATTTAAGTAGAGTGATATGCCACACCCTAAGAATTGGATGTGGCTTCTTAAATCTAGTTTTTAGTATTTTGTCATATTTTCTAGGGATTTGTATCTGTTACTTAACTACATAAGTTTTTCAATCTTTATACTCAGAAGGACTAAGTTGTGTGGAGAAAGATAGAAGGAATTGGTATTAATAGAGGATCTGATTTGGTTGCTTTGGTAATGCATAGTTTGCCAATATCATTTGATTCCTTTGTTGTGTTCCTGCACTTGATTGCAGAGATACAAGAACTTGATTTTGAGAAGTTGTCAATAGTTCTTTACAAAAGGAACAGAGGAAAGAACAGTTAGAAGTAACAACTTTGAACACCACCAAGAGTTCATTCAATTCATGAAGCGAGAGTAAAGGTAAACAAAATAAAACAATTAGCTCATTAGGTGAACCTTCAAAAGGTAGCAATTCTTTACAAAGATCCAAATAGAAGTGTTACTATACAATTAGATAAATAGTTTGTTGTCTTCCCTTTTAGCTAGATATGACCCTCTGAGAAGGCACCATAACCAACTAGCAAAGTGTGTAATTATCCAAGCCTATGATCATCTGTGGTTCTGTTGAAGGCATAGTTATAATGATGGGAGGGGTTTCTATACCAAAGCAAAAAAAAGTGCTAGCAGTCTCTTTAGACTACGAATAAAGAGGAAGGCCTAAGATTTCATTGATATCCATGTATGATGGGTTAAGTTACTTGAGTTTGGCTTAAGGAATTTGGAACTGAGACTTTTCTATACTAGCAAAGAAAAGGGTAACGAGCTTTTGGTAGATTCCTAAATTATATTTTGTTGCCAAGAGTAAATGATTACATAAGTGATTAATTGATTGCATGAGTACCATGAAATTCTGCCATGACATCATTTTGTCTTAACTGAGTAGTAGCAATGATTGGAGGGTAGGTGCATATGGCATGAGCCAAGGACCAGTCGATGAGTTGGATTCATTGATAGGCATGTACAATGACACTTTGCAATAGTTTTACTAAATGAAAAAAAATAGAGAAATGAATATGCACATCAGTGTCACTCAGTTGAATGGAAGCTTAAGTGACACAAGTGCTCTAGGCCCAAGAAGAAAGCAAGACTCATGAGTTGAAATGCAGTTGGAACAGTTGACAAAAACAAACTGAATAAGGGAGAAAGGTGACAAAGATTGAATTCTACACAAGTGGAAGATGTGAGGAAGCACTCAAGAATTAAAATACTGTATGAGACTGCTTAAAGATGTGGATGGCAAGACGTTCCCCAATAAATGAGTATGACCCTCAAATGTCACTCAAACACTATGATGTCTATGATGGTGGAAAAATTTAGGACATAAAAAAAAGACAATAGTAGTGTTTTAATACATGATAGATGCTATTTTAATCTCATAAGATGAACTTCATATTTAACCATCTTCCTTCAATAATTTTGGAATGCTTAGAACTGTAAACTATTTTCTACACTACAGGCGGTGGTGGGATTGTATATTATTTACTATACAGGATAGAAAATGTAATATACATCCTGGGCTATATGGTTTGCACAAAATGGTTTTGTTGAGAAGTCCCTAGGAATTTTCAAGCAAATGAAATTGGTAGGTGTAAGGCCAGACTCGTCAACCTTTGTCAGCATCCTCCCGGTTTGCCCTAAACTTGGAGCTTTGGAAGAGGGTATAGAGATCCATCAAACATAATTAAAAATAGTTTGCAGGAGAAGATGTCTTTTTCCACCTGATGGCTCACGTCCTTTGCAGGTTGGAAGTGCTCACAGGGATGCAGCGACCCTAAAAGGCTGAGATGCCATCAATAGTGAAGTGACTTGGTCCCCATATGTCCTGACGGTCTCATATGCGACGACAAAATCTAAGTCTTGGCATTCACGTGAAGGTTCTTCAAGGTTCAACTTGTGCTCACATAACAGGGCCTACACTGTCTGATGTGATTATGACTGCCATCATAGAGATGTATGCCAATGTGGCAGCATACAGAAGGCAATGGGTTTCTTTTTAAAAATGGCCATAACAACTACTCATAATTTGTATACAAACCTCACAGAAATACATCAGAAAATGGATATGAAAATAGGCCTAAGCAATTAAACTTAGTGACAGTGTTTAATGAGTTATTGTAAATTGATACAATGTCACCCAATGCCCATCTCATTCAAAATCTCAGAGTACTTAGTAAAGAGGGGCATTTGAAAGAGACTACCTATTTTGTTTACTATGCACAAAATGGATCTGTTGAAAAGGCTTTAAAAACTTTTAAGCAAATGCAATGGGTAGGTTTACAACAATCCAACGGCCCTTGCCAACATCCTGCCAGTGCACCAAAATGGGAGATTTGAAGTAAATTATGGGCATCATCGAATCACAATGAAATCATGAATTTTGTTAGATATTGTCATTGGAACAACTTTGGTAAACAAGTAAGTAAAAAATCTGGATCTTAGACAAAAAGTGGATTATTTAAAAGAGAAATTATTTTGAGAGAGTTTCAAGCCATTTCCATCATTTAAACAAAATACATTGAAACACGAATGGCAGAGAATGCATCAAAGATTTATTGAAAAGGGCTTCAAAAGAAAACTGAGACAAAATCTAAATAATTAATGGAACTTGGATCGCTTGACTGGCTAACGTTTGATGTGGGGTTCAAATGTTGTAGCTGTAAAACAACTTCTCTAGTCTCCAAAATCCCTATTCTTAAAGAGATGCCCCCAAATTTTTCTAGCTCCCCCCTTAATCCTCCCCATTCCTTCCAGAAACTTCCCACCTTTTTAGGAACCTGACACACGATCCAATGCCCCTTTCATGAAAACAATTCCTATTTTATTATTTTTACAATTTGTTATTTTATTAATTTTATAACATTACAACTATTTAATATATTTATTTTTATTTATTTTTAATATTTCAAATTGTGATTTAATTTACAACCCTATAATATAATATTTATTATTTTATTTATTTCATTATTATTAATATTTATTAACTTTAGATTACCTTATTGTTTATTTTCCCAAAAACACTTCAATTTACATTGAACTACAATTTTCATAAGGCATTTATATCTAATTATCAAAAGCACCTTGAAAACTTAATAATTCTAACTAGACATATCCAAATACTGACAATACCTGACCATTATGCAAGACCACAAACCATGACGACAAAAATAACGACAAACAATCCAACTAATGGCAATGACTAGGGACCTTATGCCTACTCCGTTCGATAGTTCCATTGCTTAAGGTGCGCTCAGACCTGTTAATTCAGGTGGAGTCGATGCCTGATACCTACATCCTATAGGAAACAACACGGTCAAACATATATAGATGCATGTAAGCTGGCACTAGGTGAAAAGGAATCGCAACATCTGAAGGCACTCACAAGTGAGTGATGTGACATCATCCCTTCCACATCATATCAATCTAGATTAGATCAACACATAATCATAACCAAATCAAATGTACCTCATTATCTAAATAGAACCATACACTAATCATATAGGTGCATGAAATCATAAGTGTCATAAGTACCATTGTAACAAGTAAATCTAATAGAATCAGTCACATGAGATCAATTCTAACATATGACAATTGTAGTAAGATCGACATCTTAATCATTTGAATGCAAAACAATGTTAGAGCATATGCATTACTAGTGTTGCAATAGAGATTATCAATAAAACATACTAACTGTCATATGAAACGACACATGGATGAAGCATTTATCCTATAATGTATAACATCAATTGTTTACCTTACCTTAAATATTCCTACTATTTTACCTTCATCTTCATGCTCCTTGGTTAGACCACCTGCACATCCAAGGTGAGAATGGAGGGGCACTACATCTCTTGGTGGAGGATTATAATGACTTTGAGCTTGTACTTGTCAAATTTGTACATGAATCATTTTGAGAACTTTAAGACTTTGTGCTATGATTTTCAATCACATTCATGTGGATCATTGGTATTGTTAGTTAATAGACTTTGTGCTCCAACTGGTGATAAGATTACTGGTGCAGGAGCACCACTTCAATAGGATAAATATGCACAATAAGGTTTTAGTAAGGACCAGGCATTTCATGTTACAATGTAGCATTTATATGTCTAAATCAAATGTAACATTTTATGTTAGCATTTCATGTTTGTAAACATCAAAATTTACTTTTCAGACATATTGGGTGATGTGAAGGGTTAAACAATGTGTCTTGTCATTAAGAGTTTTGTTGTCTTATGCAAAACAAATGTCATGGGATTAATTAGGGTTTCTGTTAATGATCATTGGAAAATTCAAAATCCCAAAAATAGAGGTGACAGGGTTAACAAAAACAGGGGGAGGTGGTTGAGAAAGAGGGGTCTTTCATTTTTTTTCTAGAACTGATCAAATGTAAGAAGCTGGAACGAAAGAATAGAAAATTCTGCAAATTATATTCTGTAAATTTTGAATCCTGTGTGAAATATTGGTGAACCGAATTGTTCTATTTATTATCTGTATAGAACTGTTGTATTTTAAATTTTAGTTATTCTGTTGTCATAATGCAGGGTTGAATCCATTCCACTGGTGGATTTCTATGAAATCAGTGGAATGGACTTGTAAAGTAGTTTTCCATTTTTGGTTCATTCTTTTGTTAGATAAACATGGAAATGTAGAAATTGCAGAATCCGTCGCAGGGAAGGTCATCGGCGGGGAAAATTCAAATATACATTTGAAGTATATACATGAAATGTATGTCTGAGATAGTCTATGAATATATTGCACCTGCTGCGAGCCTCATTCTGTGTATGCACAGTGGAAAGTGGTATATATGAAAAGTTTTGTTTAGTCAAGTTTGTGTTATTCGGTGAATATACATTTCCTGTCTATATCGCAACTATATGAAGGTATTTTCTTTGTGTATATTGCTGTTGTATCTAGGCACCACCTTGTGTATGTCATCAGACAAATTGTGCATGTAAGAATCCATTCGGGCTAAGCTGGGGATTGTTTGCTGAAATATACAAATTGTGTGTATATGCCCAATGTATGTCCTAGACAGTTTGTGAATATATCACCATTGTATGTGTGTGCCAGTTTGTGAGTATACTGCATTGGCATATCAAAGAGGCATTGGTGTGAGAAGAGTCATTGGGTGGAGGAAATTGTGTTGAGCCGACAGTATAAAATCTCACCGATTGAGTTGTATCAGGGTGACAACTGAAGGTGTCACCGATGGATAGTTCATCGGCACATCGGCAGAGGGAGATTCACTGTGACCGATTGTGAATGTCTCACCGATAGAGGAAGTCTGAGGATTGAGTGGTCGGGAAGAGATGAACCATCGGAGGGTGAGTAGAAGGTTTCACCGATAGAGGCAGTCTTGCCGAAGGAGAAGTTGGTGTTAGGTATATCGGCATGAGATGTGCATCGGCGGAAGAAGTTGGGAGTCACAGCGAATGAATGGGTCACACCGATAGAAGGCACATCGGTGTAAGAAGTAGGGAGTCTGAGCGATAGTGTTAACATATCGGTGTGAGTTTTGGTTTCGGCAAGCAAGGAGAAAGCTAGGCCGATAACAAGTGTTTGGCCGATGAACATAACAGTTTTAGTGAGAGGGAGACCATCAGGAAGAAAGAACCGGGGAAGACCGACAAGGTAAGTCAGGCCGACAAGGATAAAGAAGCATAGTTCGGTAAGACGTTAACAAACTCTTGTCGATATTGGCAAAAATAAACATTTTGCACGTTTCTGCTGAAGACCTCTGCACCAATTACTTTTAAAATCTTTCTGGGGATAATTTGAAGACTTTGTGCTTGAGATTATTCACTTGGTTCGTGAATCTTTTTGTGAAATGAGTTGAAAGACTTTGTGCTTCAACTTACAAGAATATTGGTGATTTCTGTTTAGGTTAATATTAGAAGTGTAGAAGCATTATTGAATATTACCGCGAAACATTGTAAACATCTTTTCTAAAACAAGAGAAAAGGATGAATGTAACACACCCCATGCATGGTTAGAGCTAGTGTAAATAAGTAGTTTAGTTTTGTTTCAATAAGTAGTAAGAAGGGAACCACCTGTTGTTGAGAGAAGAGATTTATCTCATCACACTATGGTTGATATAAGCATTTTGCCATTAGTGAGTTGACGACAAAATATTCACCTAATAGGAATCTTGGAGTCTTTCTTCAAATGCGTTTGGAGGTATTCTTCATTAATTAAATCCTTGAGGTATTTCCATGAAAACTTATCATTATTTATGTTAAAGTTATTTTGAAAATTCTTTTAAGAAAACTTGTTGTCTCATGAAACTAATCTTATCATACAAATTAGCTTATAAAAAGGTTTTTGGGTTTTGAGAACCATGTTTTCAGCTTTCCAAAATATTTTACTTTTTTCAATTTTGTTAACTATTTTTAAATTTATCACATTTTTACCACTACTGTAGAAAAGATTGAAAATCTAGGGTTTTGTTGGTAGTTTACTTTGTTGGAAATGAATTATTCTCATTACATAAGTGTGTTAGATGAATTCTCATATTTTCTTTCTTGGAATGGGTATGAATAGATAATCTTTCATATATTTAGTTGTATCCAAAAATTAGATTGAATCAAGAATATTCTTTAGTGCAAGAAGGTCAAATTAAATCCTTATGTTGATTAGTTTATAAAAACAATTGTTAGTTCAGACATATATACATTGCATAGTTATTTGAAATGTCAAAATTAAAGCAAACAAAATATTTTTAATCTTTTAGTATTTCTATCATTTATTATAATATAGGGAATACTTTTGAGTAATCAATTCATTCTCGATTTATAATCAAGTTTGGGGTAAATCAAGATTTGAGGGAAGGGGATGATTGCAGTAAACACTACCTCCTCATCTTACAGAATTTTTTTTATTATTTTCTGGGTTTTATTTCCCTTATTCTTACCTTTCCAAAACATCTTAAATTTTAGAATTTCACTACAAAATGAGAAAGTTATGACAGATTTACTACTAGGTGGTTTTTCATGTTAAGGCTATTTCTATTCAATTAATTCATTTTTCCAATCATCTAGAATGTTTTGTCAACAATTGAAATTGATTTATATAGGTCAATAATTGAAAATAAGAATCTCATTTAAGAAATTAAAGTGAATTATTTTCTTAGAATCTTTAATGTGTAACTAGCCATGTATGAGAGAATAGAACTCTTGAGATACTTGTGCATTGCTCTAATGACATAGGAATTGGAGGTTTTCTTATTGAATGGAAAATTTAGTAGGCTCTTCATGAATTACCTTAAGCTATATTTTACTTTTGTTTGGATAATATAAATGTAGATTACAATTTAGGAATGAGGCTAAAACTTTAAATTATAGTATAGATGAGGATGAGAGAAATATGAAAGAAAGTGTGTTTCATATCAATATCCAAGAATGGTTGGAATATTTTTGTTGTTATTGTTGGCAAGAGACACTATGTCGCTTCATTATTGTTGTCATTGATGGCAACAAAGTTTATTCCACACATCCGCAGCACATAATAAGTCCTTACTGGAAGTCAGACTGAAGAGTGTTTTGGTCTGGTGAGCAAGAACAGAGCATGCAACAAGGCCCGACAATTAGGTCCAGATCTCTCAGAGGATGTATCTTAGCAAAGTGTAGAAATGGGGAAGTCAAGAGGAGTACCATGACTACCACATTCCAGAGATTCAGCCTCCGATGATAAAAGAGTGAAAAGATATGAGCACCTAAGTGTTGGGTTTCTGACAAGCAGAGCAGACTGAGCAAGAACTAACCGACAGAGCATCAGACCTTAATCCAGATGAGAAATTGATGGTGATCAAGTTTCTTAAGGGATCATTCATGGTTTACCGACATGATTGATGACTTCTATAACTATCTTTTTGATACGCATCACTTAGTAAGCATGGATTCAGCCGACAAACCAGAGTTTGGGAAAATCTTGACTATTCCGGATGCTGACTAGAAAGATATTGAAATCCTTGGTGCAGATATATATACCAGATGGATTTCCGTATGAAGAGTGTGTGGTGTGATAGAATGTGTGAAGAAAAGTAGAGAATAGTGTGGAAACATCTATACAAGTCCGGTATGTGACAGAACAGCAGCACTAAGCAAAGGAAGAATGAAGTGCAGCAGATTAGTATATTAAGCCTAACTGGAACTGAACCTCAGCATATGTGGATTCCTTTGATCAGTTCAAACACCTGGTTACATTGTATATACCTTGTAGACAGTGAGTCTCTTGTAGGCAGTGAGCCTCTTGTGAGCAATGTGCTCAAGCAGTGAGCCCTAATTGGCAAGTGCCATTTTGTACTTATTCTTTTAACAGAGAATACAATCTTGGGTTAGTCACCCCGTGGTTTTTCCCTTAACAGGGTTTTCCACGTCAAAATCATTGTGTTATGTGTATTGATTTTATTTTTTCTCTCATGGTTATGCATGCTTATATGTTTTAATGTTGCATTAATTGTTAAAGAAGAACAAAACGTTAAGAAATTTAAGATAACTGATTCACCCCCCCTCTTAGTTATTTACCTTGTTTCCAACAATTGGTATTAGAGCTTAGTTCCTCTAAATAGAGCCTAACAACTTGAGGAAGATCTAGAAATCTCAATGGATATGTATGGTATGAGGGAACAACTTCAGTCTGCCCTAGATGATCTTGAGCAATCTCACTCTGAACTCAATAACCTGAGAGAAAGACTCAAACAGGCTAATGATTTCATAATGAACTCAAAGAAAAACTGAGTATCTCTATGAAAACGAGAAAGGAACTACAACAATTAGCAAGTCAAAGTGAAGCCAATGATACAAATGAAGATTTGAATGAGAAAAACAAGTTATGTGAGAAATTATCAAAAGAGGTCATTATGGTAAGACATGAAATGGAATCAGGGGTTATGAAATTCATCCAAGAAATTGAAGAGAAAAGAAAAATTGAAGATAATCTAAAACAATCTCTCAAGAAGAAGTCAGAAGACTGCCACAAAATGGATAGAATAATCAGGCATCTAGAATCTGATCTTGAAGAAGCTAGAGATAATGAAGAACAACTTGAGAATCAAATAGACACTCTTAAAAGGGATCTTTAAACAGGAAATGAATACAAAGAGAAATTCAAGATAAGCTCTGCTCAACTTGAAGTTCTTCTTGAAAGCCAAAAAAGGGTAGATGACAAGCATGGGTTGGGGTATGAGAAAGGTGAAAGCTCTGGATCCAGTCAAAAGAACTCTGGATTAGGAAATCCAAGGAACAAACCTAGAAGACCTCCGGTAAGGCAACCAAATACTCAAAGATATCCATCCTTCAATGGATAATGCCACAATTGCAATAACTTTAGTCATAAAGCAAATCAGTGTAGAAGAAGAATGAATCAGACTAACTCATCCTTCTCTGGACAATGTTTTAACTACAAAAGGTATGGTCACAAATCTCATGAATGTATAAATATGCAAATAAACAATTCATTCAATGGTAGATGCTTTGCATGCAATAGAATGGGACATATGGCTAATCAATGTAGATCAAGAAGATACCAGTCAAATATGCAAGGAAATGTTGTTTGCTACAATTGTAATAGATCTAGTCATATTGCCAAATTTTGCAGAAGTAAGAATCGGGACAAAAAGGGTCCGGTGCATCATAATTGAAATCAAGACAAGGGAAAAGGAAAAGTGAATGCGGATGAAATTCAAATAGATATGAACAAGATTTGGGTAAAGAGAAGTACAGAAAATGTTGGGGATGAATCCGCACCAGAATCTGGTGCTGATATTCCTTTCGGAAACTAAATAGATGAGCTCTGGCTCAAGGGGAGTCTCAAAGGAAAATAAATTCCCCCAGCTAGTCAATTGGTGCCTGAAATTGGCACATGGAAAGTTACGGATTAAAGGGTTCTCAAAGAAACATCTAAATAACCCTTGGTAAAAATATGGAAGATCTGCAAGGAGTTTGAAAAGGTTAATCATCCAAGATTAATCCGGTTTGACAGTCATCCGACAAAAGCAGGATTTTCACAGTTAGATCTGGTATGATTCAAAATTGAAATGTTCAGATTTACGGATAGATGGAATGATTGGAGAAATGGAGATACATTGTCAATTATCACCAAGAATAATTCTAAGTGCATCACAGTGATTCGGAAGGATCTCTCTCAGAATAAGGGAACTGGAATGACTTAAGGTGTGCATTTATTGCAATAAGAAATTAGGGTTCTTTTATTCATCATTTGCACATTTGCACTTGAGAAGAGGAAAGAAAAGGCTCTACAAACAAGATTGCTTCAACCCTCTCAAAGATCAATCACAGAATCTGACTCAACCAGCGATCTTTTCAGCTCATATCGTGAACCCTAGAAGCGTAAAAAGGTATTTCTGCTCTTGAATATCTATCTCTGAATCTTTTGGATGATGGCTACTCCAAATGTTGTTAAGATCACTGATAGGCCCCGCCCTAAATTCAAGAAACATCCTTACAAATCCCTAGAAGTTGATCCCTTAGGCACATTCTCAAGCATGCTGCATGAGGTTCTACATGTAGAAGATGTTAGGGTATACATACACGCCAATATTGAGGAATTTGGGGAATCTAGACTAATGGATATCTATCACAAGCAACTAATAGATGAAACATTTAAACTTAAACCTCAATACAAGGCCATCCAGGATAAGCATTTTAGACATTGCATCCACTTTCTATGTTTTTACAGAGGATGAATGGTCCGGTATGTTCTTAACAGGATACATGACAACTTCATGTGGTTGATGAGGCCATTTAAAATCACAAAAGATGCCATTAGGGCAGTAACTGGATTGCACTCATCCGATGGGTTGCCTACTCTCAAATCAGTCAAAAACCAAACTATAAGCAAGGCTACTGGATCAAAATTTGATAAAAGAGCAATGACAATTGAGGATATCACAGATCTAGATGTCAAATTTGCTTCTATGATAATTGGTTATAAAATATCACTCCAGCAGGGAGAATTCTATGTCCAGAACAACAATATATACTGCTTATCAGATGCTAAGAGAAAATGTTGATTATGATCTTTGTGAGCTTCTCCTAAACCAACTATTAAAAAATTTGTAGAAAATAAAGAAAGATAAGAAGAATTCATTTAAGTGCAGTGGCCTAATACTATGTCTCTTCTTCTACTATATGAATGAGCTACCCAGAACTAGTGGTTGGATATGGCAAAATGACAGACCTGTTGCCATACAAATCAGAGATTATATGTATGGGCTTGGTGATGCTAAGGCTCAAAGCACAGCTCTCTGGGGATATTTCAAGAATTTCCAAGGTATGATGCAGGCCAAAGAAAGAATTCCTCATACAATAGTTGAAAAATATAAAGATACAGTGTGTTTTATGGTAGACACTGATCAATACCTAATGGAGGCAGTAGAGCCCAGAATAGTTTGGATTATGCCAATGGGCTATGAGGTGGATGAGAAAATTCTGGAACTGCATGTCCAACACCTACTAAGTCAGCCTAAGGACCCTAAGGCAGAAAGGTTTGGAACCTTTGAAGAATTGAGTGTGAAAATTCATGTTGATCTAAGACAACCGGAGATGAAAAGAAAAGTGAGAAGAGAAGTAGAGGAAGTTGCCAAAAGATATGGCATTTCAAAAGAAGCAGTTGATGCAAATAGAGAGAAACTAGAAAGAGCAGAGAAAGAGAGACAAGATGCAGAAAAAGAATGTGATCTGGTGCAAGCCCCCTCTCGGACTAGATCCTCAAAGAGTTCTGCACCTACCACCTCCAAGATCTCAAAATCCTCCAAACTGGAAGCAAAGACATCTGGAAAGGGAGAAAAGAGAACAAAAACCAAGGCTACTAGATCCTACATAAGTCAAAAGGATGATGAAGAGATAGAGACAGATGAGGAGGTCAAGAAAATGAAGAAGAAAAAGAAAACATCTACCAGTAAAAACAAAGAAGCAGAAGAATTTGTTGAAAGGCCTACTCTCTCCATTGATGATGTTATCAAATCAGTCACTGTGGATGGGAATCTGCAACCAATGACTGAATTTTATGATGAATATAGTGAAGCTGATCAGAAAATCTTGCAAGATGCTACAGTTAGGTATCTAAACATCTATAATAAAACATTCATTGAAATCATCTCTTTGATTCCCAAAAGTTTAGAGAAAGAACTCAAACTAAGAAAGGAGGATGCTAAGGCAAAGGACCTTGAGATCCAGGAACAAATAGCTATTCAGCTCTATCCTTCCATCACTCTAAAACAAATGAACATGACCTTCAAGGATTGCAAGGATGAGTTCCAGAGCAAAGCCAGAATAAACAAGATTATGCTCAGAGAGACTGATCAGGTGGCAAAAGAGACTAAAGACATCCTCCGGAATGCATATAAAAGATCCAATCTTCCTATTATAGAGGACATAAGTGATGAACCTTCTGCCATGGATGTCGAAGGATTAAGTGCATCAAAGGAAGATTCTATTGAGAAAATTGCAGAAGAGTCAAAGGAGATAGGTGAAGAGAAGACTAAGGACTTGGATTCCTCTATTTCGGAAGAGGAAGTCCATGAAGAAGTAAACATCTCTCTTCTGGATCCCCCAGTCGACTCCGAAACTGAAGGAGAAGCAAGAAAAGAGGAGGAAGCAAGTCAAGAAGAGGAGAAAAAGGGAAGAGAAGAATTAACAAGAGACACTACAGAAGCAGTGAAGAATTTCTTGACCAAGGAATTAATGGAGATAGATGAACCAAAACTATTTCATGGACCACTCAATTTTGACTCCCTCTCGCCGGTCCAGACAATGAAGGTAGCATCTTTTGCTCAAGCTAAAGCAAAAGAAAAGCTTCTAAAGTCTCACCTAGAAGACTGTGAGCTAATAGAGATTACATTCGGTGTGCTAGAGAAAATCATGCCATCCTTTCAAAAGGATCTTTCAGCCTCCTCATTTGGTAATCTGAAATCTCTTGTTAATTCTTTCAGCACACATTTTGATTCTTTGGAGAAATCAGCAGAAGAGAAAGTCTGAAAAGAGTTTTTGGGTAAGAGATTCTCTAAAGTACAGGGGCTAATAGAAAATGATAGGAGAAATCTGAATATTGGAATAAAGAGCCTAGAAAATGCTCTTAAAGATGGCGGAGAATTATACAAATTTTTTTTATCTTGGTCCATAGTAACAACAGACATTGCAAAGAAGGTGGAAGAACAAGAGGGTAAACTATCAAGTTTATCCTAGAGTTTTGATCCTCTCACCTCATCCATAATGAATCAAGAGTGCCAGGCTATTGCCACTATAAATGAGATAAAGAGGCTTGAGAAGGAGAAGAAAAATAGAATAAGCAGAATGAGTGAACTAAGAGGGATAATCATCCCTAAGTTAGAGGCAATGCATGAAGCCCTAACTGATGCTCAGACTACAACCCAGACCAGTGATCCGACAGACTTAAAGAGGGTAGAAGCCTTTGCATTTTTGTTAAGTGGTCACATCTCAATTTTGGACAGGATGAAGCAAAGTTGGGCAATGGAATTTATCCAGTTGAAAACCACTTTTGCGGATATACTTAAGTATATGTAAATATAACTTGTATATACACTTATGTGGCTATGTATAGGTTATTTTTTGCAAATTTTGGTGTACGGATTTCACCCTTTGCCATTGATGTCAAAGGGGGAATGAGGAGCAGTGAAAATTGTGGAATCTAGCTAAGGGGGAGCTCCAGTAAAAAGTGTACATAAGATAGAGCATCAGCCAAGGGGGAGTGTGCTATGACACTTAGTCATTTTTCACTAAGTGTTGCCATCGATGCCAAAGGGGGAGATTGTTGGCAAGAGACACTGTGTGGCTTCATTATTGTTGTCATTGATGGAAACAAAGTTTATCCCACACATCCACAACACATAATAAGTCTTTACCGGAAGTCAAACTGAAGAGTGTTTTAGTCCAGTGAGCAAGAACAAAGCATGCAGCAAGGCCCAACAATCAGGTCCGGATCTCTCAGAGGATGTATCTCAGAAAAGTACGGACTTGGGGAAGTCAAGAGGAGTACCATGACTGCCACATTCCAGAGATTAAGCCTCCGGTGATAAAAGAGTGAAAAGATATGAGCACTTAAGTGTTGGGTTCCTGACAGGCAGAGCAGAATGAGCAAGAACTAACTGGCAGAGCATCAAACCTTAATCCGGATGAGAAATTGATGGTGATCAAGTTTCTTAATGGATCATTCATGGTTGGCTGACATGATTGATGACTTCTATAACTATCTTTTTGATACGCATCACTTAGTAAGCATGGATTCAACCGACAGACCAGAGTTTGGGAAAATCTTGAGTATTCCGGATGCCGACTAGAAAGATGTTGAAATCCTTGGTGCAGATATATATACCAGATGGATTTTGGTATGAAGAGTGTGTGGTGTGATAGAATGTGTGAAGAAAAGTAGAGAATAGTGTGGAAGCAGCTATACAAGTCCGGTATGTGACAGAACAGCAACACTAAACAAAGGAAGAATGAAGTGCAGCAGATCAGTATATTGAGCCTAACCAGAACTGAACCTCAGCATATGTGGATGCCTCTAATCAGTTCAAACACCTGGTTACATTCTATATACCTTATAGATAGTGAGTCTCTTGTAGGCAGTGAGCCTCTTGTGAGCAGTGTGCATAGGCAGTGAGCCCTAATTGGCAAGTGCCATTTTGTACTTCTTATTCTTTTAACAGAGAGTACAATCTTGGGTTAGTCACCCCATGGTTTTTCCCTTAATAGGGTTTTCCACATCAAAATCATTGTGTTATGTGTATTGATTTTATTTCTGCTCTCATGGTTATGCATGCATATATGTTTTAATGCTGCACTAATTGTTAAAGAAGAACAGAACGTTAAGAAATTTAAGATAATTCATTCACCCCCCTCTCAGTTATTTACCTTGTTTCCAATAGTTATAACTTCCCTATTTTACCTATAGGGAATATTTATAAATTTAATTGTTGCATGCACTTTTTAGAACTTGAAAGATTAAATCAGCATATGGTGTATTTAATCTTAAGAACAATATGGATGTGTATATTAATTGATTTATTGTTTCTAGAAAATATTATGTGATGAACTAGATCCCTTGTGAGTTAAAGTATCTAAGTCAACCTTATGGTTGCAAGACTAGTTACCTTGAACTACGAAGTCTCTGTGCTGTGTGTATGTAGGCAAGGCCATCTTGAGACCCCAAGACATTAGGTTGGCCTCTTAGGGCCTGTAGGTTCATCGTCTTGTGCATTGATATATAATACGTTGTTCATTGATTTTGCCGGTATAATGTTTATATCTAGTTGTGCAGATTCATGCTGAAAGATTTGTGCAATTACTATTACGAAGACAATCATTATATGAATGGTGTAGGTAACTGGACAATTTGAATGTGATTATTAATTATTTTGTAAATTGTACTTCTCATTATGTATCACCAATGTATTGGGAACAATTATAAAAGATGATCTTTGCTTATTATGGAAACTCACTAAATGTAAACATTTATGGATATTACATTAATGAATTGATTTCCTTTCCATTTTTGGATTGAGTTACTTTTCAAATGATAGTTTTAGTAAGTAATATTTTTGAACTTTACAGAATTTGAGTTGATATGTTACTTCATCATGTTCAAAACTTCATGTGCTTTGAGGTTGTATTATTTTCATGCTCAGGATATGTCAAGATGCTTTCATCCCATCTTGGTTACTCATGTTAATTTCATGATCTAAGACTTGCAGAGAATGTTACAGGAGTTCAGAGTGTTTGATAAAGTTGTTTTGATTAACAGTGTTGTGACATTCATGATAGAGGTTGATAGGAGCAGTTTGTTCACTCACACTCAAGGTTGCATGGTAATGTTGGGTTCATGATATAGTATCAATGCTTCTACATCATCAAAGTATGATAGATAGGTTACAAGAAGGGTTTCATGCTTCTACCTCAGTTGGAATTGATCATCACTTAAGGTGATACCATATCTGTATGTTGAGACCAGTGGCAGAGATTAAAGTGATAGAGGTATTTAATGGTCAGGATATCCTCATTATTAGATTTGTGCAGTGGCTAATGGATTTAATATTTATCAAAGGTTTTTTTTGTGCCATTACAAAATTCCTAAATCTAACTGTCATCTATGTTTGCACTTTTTGTTATATCTGCATGTTGACCTTTTATTGCAAGTGATGTCACTTAAATGTGACCTGCTAAAGGGGTTCTAAGTCATTATTATGATCAGCCTCATCCTCCTTCTCACTGATAGCATCGGTCTCTTTCTTGAGCGCATGGGCGCCATTTCAAATCAACGATTATGTTTGAATGTATGAAGGGCGAGAAATGTATGATCGATGGTTGGTTTTTAAATGAGACTCCTTTGCCCGAGAATGCACTTTGATGTGCCACTGAATGTCATATGCCTTGGTAACTATAGTGAATAAAGCTATTTTAGCCCGATTACAATATAGATTTTGGGGATTTTTAAAGATGCTTTTTAGAAGATCTTTTTGTGAGATTTTAAAGGGATTCCTTTCTATTTTTCTAATACATGTCATGGCAGAAGCTATAAAGGAGGAGATTCCTTTTAAGGATTTATATGCAATATTAATTGCATTGTTTAATGGGAAAGTTTCTATAGAAGTTTTTTCTTCTTGATGAGAAATATTCATTGCAGAGAATATCAAGGGTCATTCAATTTTTTATTACAGGTGAATGATTATTTTTTATGCAAAGGAGATGAAGAGATTGAAGAATAGGAGAAGGAATGTGGAAGAAATAGAAGACTTTTATTATTCTTATTTTTTTTAGGTTCATTATGATATTTATTCAAGACAAAAATTGTAGATTGAAAGTATTGAAGAGTTTTAAAAAGGAATATGAAAGGTCTTCTTGTAGATAAGAATTTTTTTTTTGCAAAACAGGGATTTCAAATGAAAGAAGATGAACAGATTGGAGAAATATTTTTAAAATGAAGAGAAAGAAGAATTTGAATGGTTTTTGTAAGAATATTATTTTATTTTTGTAGGTACTGAAACATGAAAGAATGTGATGTAGAGTGGCACAAGGGAAGCAACAATGGTCTTCTCTTCTCTCTGTCCACTCACCCACTTCACCTACTTTATGCAAGGAAGGCCACACTAAGGCAAACTAAGGATTTGTTAACCAGGCTATTGTCCAACTCTTAGGACTATTTCCACACCTTCCAATAGGTCTACAAACACCTTTTATATAGTTGGTTTGATCACCAACTTCCCACAACTCTCCAACCTTCACTTGGCCTAGCAAGGCTACTAGCCCTCCAAACCAAGTTTTCACTACAAAGCTTGACAAAACCTTAAATGACCAGGCAAACAAATGGTGGATTTGAATACCCTTTAAGGCATCCCAACAAACTTCCAAACCACTAGTCCCAACTCTACTCTAGCAATCCAACATACCCACTAGGTCACTAGGCCTAACTGATTAGTTTAGGTCTAGTTTACAAAGCAAGTGGTCTAATTTGGGGTCATAGATCAGGGACAGGAACTTGGATTACCTCTACCACATCTAAACAACTCAAAACCACCATTCGATCACTCACCTTATCAGAGTTTTGTCATTTACAACAGCAAATTGCATAAATTTGGTCAAATACCTATGAATACTTGACCTAGGGCATCACTTCAAAATTTGAAGATTGCCTTTCCCAGAAAAATGTTTTTGGAATCAAATAAAGTACATCCCTAGCCTGCATTTCACTGATTTGCATGAGGTTTCATTGGTTAGAATGCATTCTAGGGCCGGATTTGTATGACAAACCCTAGAAAATAGGGTTTTAGACCAGTTTGGAAACAAAATGCAATATCTTTTCACTATGATCACTTCAAAACCTAAAACTTATTGCATTTGAACCCTGACTCAACCTAGTTTCAGAAAAAGTACATTGATCTTCTCTACCAATCCGTACAAGCTATACAACAGGAGAAAAAATAGGGAAAAACAGTCAGTTTTCTTTATTTCTATGCCCAAAACTCCGTATCAACACTTCTCTACCATACAGGAGTAAGGTGTCCAGCATATCAACTAATCCAAGTCGGTATACAACTTCTACAAACAGTTCTAACCATCAAAAATGAGTTGTAACCAGTCCAATGTGTCATTGACACCATTGGCAACATTGGAAACTATGGTATTTTTGCATTAACACAAGGTTGTCGATGGGTTTAGCTTGTCCAATGGAATCAAACCACCATCATACTCCTTAGACCATGCAAAAACACAAAACTAGCAAATAGACTCAAAGAAAACCTCATTAGACCTACTAGGCCTAAGTGGCACAACTAGGGTCCAAGTGGACTAAGAATGAGTGAGGTTTATATGGTCACCCCAAACATCTTAACCACACAAAAGGACCTTACATCCATGGCTAAAAGCTTTATTACAAACATATTGAACAAAAAACACAACTTAGCAAAATGCTTCAAAATGCACTCTTGGGTGCCCTACACAATACACCCACTGTCAAACAGAACTCAAGTCTCTTGAGTTGGGAATGCTATCCAATGTGAATCCTACCTTCTCAATGGCTGCCCTGCTCATCCAAGTTGCATCCTCCTGAGGTTTATTGAGCCACTTCACCAAATACTCATAATAGGTGTGCCTCCTAGTTTGTTTTGCAATCCTTTTATCCAAAATGTACTCAATCTGATCAGGAGATGAAGGAATCAGTTCTTGAAGTGTCTAATTAGTTTGTTCTTCTTCCACAACTGTCTCAGGATCAAATCCCTTATAGGGATAAAGGTTTGAAACATTAAAGATTGGGGACAAGGCAATGCCATCCGGTATCCTGATTTTGTATGCATTTTCTTGAGCACTGCACAAGGCCCAATCTTCTTCATGAGTAGCTTGGTGTATTTACCTGTAGGGAGTCTCTCTTTTTTAAGGTGTACCATGACCAAATCCCCTTCCTTGAACTATAGATCCTTTCTCTTTCCGTCAGCAAATTGTTTATACTTCTAAGAAGTGGACTGCAATTTCTGTTTTACTTGTTCATGGACATCTGTCATCACTTGGACAAAGTCTTCAGCCAATGCACTACTCTTCTCTAGTCCTCTAACCTCTCTAAGTTCCAAAATGCCCCTTGGGTGAGTGCCATAAACAATTTGAAAAGGAGACAACCCGGTACTCCTATTCATAGTGTCATTGTAGGAATACTCTACCTGGGCCAAAACTAAATCCCAACTAGCACCTTGCTCCTTTGTTAGGCATCTTAGGAGGTTGCCAAGTGACCTATTAATCACCTCTGTTTGACCATCAGACTGAGGGTGATAGGCAGATGATAAGGATAGATTTGTACCTAGTCTTTTCTAAAGTGTCCTCTAGAAGTGTCCTATGAACTTGGGGTCTCTATCAGAGATTATGGACAAAGGTAAACCATGTAATCTGACTATTTCTTTGAAGAAAAGACCTGCTATGTGTGAGGCATCATGTGTGGTTTTACATGGGATGAAGTGAGCCATTTTTGAGAACATATCTACAACCACAAAAATGCTGTCATGTCCATTCTTTGTCTTAGGCAAACCAAGTACAAAGTCCATGCTTATGGAATCCCAAGGCTTTGAAGGGATAGGTAATGGAGTGTATAAACCTGCATTGGATGTATGACCCTTGGCTCTTTGATAGATTTGACAAGTTTCTACAAACTTTCTTACATCAGATGGTAACCTTGGCCAATAGTAATATCTCCTAACCAATTCTAGGGTCTTATCAATGCCAAAGTGGCCTGACATGCTGCCACAGTGCTTTTCCTTAATAATATTCTCCCTAACAGACCCTCTTGGGATACACAACATACTACCCTTGAAAAGATATCCATCTTGTATCAAAAAATCAGAAAAATTAGTGTTATACTTGCCTATCATGGCTTTGCAAGATTGGTAAGGTTCCTTGAAGTCTTCATCTTCTTCATACTGATCTTTGATGGCATGTATACCTGTACTTTCCAACTGAATGGTCTGCACAACAAGATTTCTCCTACTTAAGGCATCGGCTACCTTATTGGCCACTCCTTTCTTATGCTTAATGGAGAAGGTATATGCTTGGATGTACTCCATCCACTTGACATGTCTATGGTTCAATTTCTCCTGCCTGTTCAAGAAGCTCAAAGCATGGTTATCAGTGAAAACAACAAACTCCTTGGGTAGTAAATAGTGTCTCCATTTTCTCAATGACTGAACCATTGCATATAACACTAAATCATAGGTGGAATAGTTTTGTTTTGCCTCATTTAACTTCTCACTAAAGAAGGCTACAGGCCTCCCCTCTTGACTTAGGACTCCCCCAACAACCCTCTTACTTGCATCACACTCAACAACAAAGGTCTTGTCAAAATTAGGCAGCACTAGGACCGGTTGTTCTTATATTTTCTTCTTTAATAGTTTAAAGGCTTGATTGGCCTCATCTGTCCACACAAATACACAATTCTTGCCCCCTTTTATAGTGTCAACAAGTGGAGCACAAATAGCACTAAACCCTCTAATGAACTTTCTATAAAAGCTGCACAAACCATGGAAACTCCTTACCTCAAAGGCTATAGTAGGTGTTGGCCAATTAAGAATGGCTACCACTTTGTTTGGATCCATCTTGATGTTGCCTTTAGAGATGACAAACCCCAAGAATGTCAATTCTTCTTGTAGGAAGACACATTTGTCAAGGTTAATTTTCAACTTCTCCTCTTGAAGCCTCCTGAGCACTTGATGGCTATGCTTTATGTGATCTTCCTTGTTGTCACTGAAAACCAATATATCATCCAAATATACAACAATGAACTTGTTATGGAATGGTTTTAGCACCTCATTCATCAACCTCATGAAGGTGCTTGGTGCATTTGACAAGCCAAAAGGCATCACAACCCATTCAAATAGCCCTTCATTAGTTTTGAAGGTAGTTTTCCACTCATCCCCCTCCCTTATCCTAATTTGGTGGTAACCACTTCTTAGATCCATCTTGGTAAAATACTTAGCCCTACCCAAGCAATCCATTAAATCTTCTATCCTAGGCATTGGAAATCTATACCTGATAGTGATCTTGTTGATGGCCCTAGAATCAATGCATAGTCTCCATGTTCCTTCCTTCTTGGGTGCAAGTACTGCAAGTACTGCACATGGGCTAATACTCCTCCTGATAAGCCCTATATCCAACAAGTCCTTGATTTGTCTTACCACTTCTGCATTTTGCTCAGGGGTCAACTTGTAGGCTGTTTGGTTTGGTAGGGTGGATCCAGGGATGAGATCAATGCAATGACTAATCTCCCTCTTTCGTGGAAGGGTATCCTTCCTTTCATTGGCTATCACATCATGAAACTTCTCCAATAGTTCCTCCACCTCTTTTGGTCCAATCCTCCTAAGAGGCTACTGCACCTTTACCTTCTTAGGATTTGCATCCTTGGGCTTGATGACCACTACAAAACATGGCACTTTCTCCTCCTTGAGGTTAGCCAAAAACTCTTTTTCACCTACCAACATAACTGAACTAGGAATGATCTTCTCTTTGCAGTCATCAATCAAAGGAGTCATTGTGAAATTTTCACCATTTTTGGACAAATGAATTACATTTTGCTTACCATCATGTTGGGCACTTGTATCATGTTGTCAAGGCCTTCCAAGAAGAAGGTGGCATGCATCCATATCCACTATTTCACAAAGAATCCTATCATGATATTCACCTATCTTAAATTCAACCCAACATTGTTCTTTCACCACAATTTGTTGGTCCTTGGTTAGCCAAAAGACTCTATATGGGTTAGGATGAGGCATTCTTTGCAATCCTAACTTAGTCACCATTTCATTAGAAGGTAAATTCTTAGAAGAACCTAAATCAACTATTACCTTGCAGACTTTTCCTTTCACCTTGCAAGTGGTTCTAAACAAATTGTTTCTTTGGGGCTGCTCCTTGGTGGCTGGCATGATGAGGGACCTATTAAACATGATGTATTCTCCACTCTCTGGTGCTATAGGCTTGGAAGAGGCAGTTTGGTAAGATGTGGTGCTTTGACAGTCCTCCTCTTGAAGGAGTTGCACCCTTCTATCTTTTTGATTTGCAGCAATGTTTCCTATCTTCTCCGGACACCTAAAGGACTAATGTCCTATCTAATTGCAGGAGAAACACCTTCCAGTGAACACATTGGGACCCCTACCTCCATTTCTTCCTCTACCATTACCTCTCCCTCTAAACTGACCCTTATCAGCACTGTTTCTGTCAGACTACCCTTGGCTGCCTTCTTGTGATCTGCCATCTTGGGGTCTAGGGAAGTTATCTCTGTTCTAAAATCTGCCTCTACCTCTGAAATTCATATTACCTCTGCCTCTGCTGTTTGAATCACCTTTTCTCCTTTGTTTGTCCTCAATCCTCAATGCCATTTGAAAACACTTATGGACTGTCTCAGGCTTAAAGAGACTTAATTCATCTTGAATGGAGAACTTAAGACCATTAAGATACCTTGCAAGCTTCTATTTTTCATTCTCAGGCATCTTGGCTTTCAAGGACATCTTGTGAAACTCCTCAGTGTATGTGCTCACGTCCATGTCCTTCTGTCTCAAGTTTTGCAACTTCTTGTGCAAGTTGACTTCATAGTCTTTAGGAACAAATTGCTTCTTGATTTCAAGTACCATCTTCCTCCATGTGGTGATAGGGTTCCTATCATCTTCTATCCTTTCATTTTGAATGAAGTTCCACCAACTTAAGGCTGGCCCTTTCATTCTTGATTTGGCAATCCTCATTTTCTAATTTTCTGGCACTTCTTCACATTCAAAATAGTTTTCCATTGCCTCTATCCAATCAAGGCACTCCTCTGGATTCATCTTACCAAGGAACATAGGTAAATCCACCTTAGTGTCCTTCCTACTCAACTTTCCAAGTGCATCTAGGAATTGTCTTTCTAACATGCCTCCTTGTGGCTCTTCCATAGGCACTTCTTTTTCTTCATCTTGATCCTCTTCATCTGAATCTAAGATGACCTCTAGCTTCTTCTTCTTATCCTTGTCCTTCTTCAACTTCTCTATCTCAGCCTCCATCCTTTTGTTCTTGGCTACTTGCTCTCTCACTATTTTTGCCAATTCGGCATTAGTTACCCTTGTAGGAACTTCCTCCTCTTCTTCTCTATCTCCCATCTCTTTGATGGCTCTAATACCACCTGATGCAGAGTGGCACAAGGGAAGCAACAATGGTCTTCTCTTCTCTCTGCCCACTCACCCACTTCACCTACTTTATGCAAGCAAGGCCACACCAAGGCAAACTAAGGATTTGTTAACCAGGCTATTGTCCAACTCTCAGGACTGTTTCCACACCTTCCAACAGGTCTACAAACACCTTTTATACAGTTGGATTGATCACCAACTTCCCACAACTCTCCAACCTTCACTTGGCCTAGCAAGGCTACTAGCCCTCCAAACCAAGTTTTCACTACAAAGCTTGACAAAACCCTAAATGACTAGGCAAACAAATGATGGATTTGAATACCCTTTAAGGCATCCCAACAAACTTCCAAACCACTAGTCCCAACTCTACTCCAGCAATCCAACACACCCACTGGGTCACTAGGCCTAATTGATTAGTTTAGGTCTAGTTTACAAAGCAAGTGGTCTAATTTGGGGTCATAGATCAGGGACAAGAACTTGGATTACCTCTACCACATCCAAACAACTCAAAACCACCATTCATTCACTCACCTTATCAGAGTTTTGTCATTTACAATAGCAATTGCATAAATCTGGTCAAATACCTATGAATACTTGACCTAGGGCATCACTTCAAAATTTGAAGATTGCCTTTCCCAACAAAATGTTTTTGGAATTAAATAAATTACATCCCTAGCCTATATTTCACTGATTTGCATGAGGTTTCATTAGTTCGAATGCATTCTAGGGCCGGATTTGTATGACAAACCCTAGAAAATAGGGTTTTAGACCAGTTTGGAAACAAAATGCAATATCTTTTCACTACGATCACTTCAAAACATCAAACTTGTTGCATTTGAACCCTGACTCAATCTAGTTTCAGAAAAAGTACATTGATCTGCTCTACCAATCTGTACAAGCTGTACAACAGGAGAAAAAATAGGGAAAAATAGTCAGTTTTCTTTATTTCTGTACCCAAAACTCTGTACCAACACTTCTTTGCCATACAGGAGTAAGGTGTCCACCATATGAACCAATCCAAGTTGGTATACAACTTCTACAAATAGTTCTAACCATCAAAAATGAGTTGTAACCGGTCCAATGTGTCATTGACACCATTGGCAACATTGGAAGCTATGGTATTTTTGCATTAACACAAGGTTGTCGATGGGTTTAGCTTGTCCAATGGAATCAAACCACCATCATACTCCCTAGACCATGCAAAAACACAAAACTAGCAAATAGACTCAAAGAAAACCTCATTAGACCTACTAGGCCTAAGTGGCACAACTAGGGTCCAAGTGGACTAAGAATGAGTGAGGTTTATATGGTCACCCCAAACATCTTGACCACACAAAAGGACCTTACATCCATGGCTAAAAGCCTTATTACAAACATATTGAACAAAAAACACAACTTAGCAAAATGCTTCAAAATGCACTCTTGGGTGCCCTGCACCAAAATGAAGATAAAAACTCTTGCATGTGAAAATAGAAAAAGAATGTTTTTTGTGATTTTAATGAAAATTGCAGAGGATTCAAAAAAGATTAGTATGTCTTGAAGAATCAAGATAAATTATGATGTGGAGATGATTTTCAAGGGATAAGAGAAATATGTAGATGCAAAGATAATTGTTTTCAATGTCTTTGTGAAGGAATTGTTAAGTTCATGTGCAGACATGACAACATACAAAAGTTAATGGAGATATTACAGACAAAGGAATCAGATGATTGTTGCAGAGTGAAATTGTTTTATGCTTGATCAATTCAGGAGCTTGTATAATGTGTCTTGAGATGGTAATTTGCAGAGATTGTATTTTGCAAGTTTTGATATGGTAAAATGTTGATTCTTTATCAGGTTGAATAGATTGTAATTGAAAGAAAGTTTGTCAAGTGAGGGTTAAAGGATGAATAAGGTTTTGTGATGGAGTGAAATAGGGTAACCCCCTGAACTGATTTGTTTTCTTATGCACACTTATATCAGCCAGTGAGGCACGGTGTATGCCAGTGAGGCATTTTGTAAAGCTAGTGAAGCTTCCTTGGTCAATGAGACCTATTTGTAACTAGTGAGGTTTTGAATAAGCCAGTGAGGCAATTTTGAGTGGTTTTTCTACCCCATGAGGGTTTTCCACTCTAGTAATCCTTGTGTTATGATTTGCCTCTATGTGTGTGTTTTCTAATGTTTTACTCATAAGGTTCTGTTCACTCTATTCATCATCATATCTGTGCATATGAATTTGATAGATTATTGATGTCTCCTTTATTCTCTGTCTTGTAAATTAAAAGGTGCCAAAAGATTTTAAAATTAGACAATACTGATTCATCCCCCCTCTCAGTGTTGTCCTGGACTCCAACAGAAGTGTGGAAAAGATCAATTTGGGTAAAGTCAATATAGAATTGATGTTGTTGTGGAGGTATTTGAGGAAGTTGTGATGTTTCTATGATAGAGTAGAGGTACTTGAAGGAATTCTAATATAGCAGAGATTGACATAGTTATTGTGTAGAGGTAAATGGCCAAGAAGATAGTAGTACAAAGTTTGTAGAGATCAGTAGGAGCTTGAGGTTGAAGAAGTTGTATAAGTTTGAGAAGAATCATCTGAATCAGTCAAGTCTTTGTTACAGAGGTTGAAGCCTTATCTTGTAAGTGATGTAAGTGTTGTAACACTTCAAGGAGTTCTTGCTTTCTTTGGGTTAGAGCCCATAAAACTTTGTATTAGAGAGTTGGAGCTTCCTTGGGGTTGATGCCCATAAAGTTCATTGTAAATCTCTTTTTATTTGTGATGTTGGATTTCGATAGTAGATCCAAGCAACTTGCTCACCGTAGTTTTTCCCATCTTGGGTTTCCACATAAATCTGGTGTTATGTGCTTGTGTGCTTTTTTGTTTCTCATGGTTTAAATGCTAACATTTGTTTGAATTCTTTTAGAAGGAAATCATTTGATTAAGTACTGATTCACCCCCCCTCTCAGTACTTTTGTGTGTTCAACATGCCTATACTTTCAATCACTTGGACTAGTTTTAACATCTGCAACCTCGAGAACCATACCTCAGGTGGAAACAACATAGGAGGCACACACAATCATTCTAATACCCAAATTCAAATACTAAACTCTTGAGATGGGTAGATATTGGCATCCATCACCTACATACCATCAATGATAGTTGAACTAGTCTTGGCATTTATCACCTACATCCCATTGGAGAAAGCTTATCTAAACCCTTTAAATTTAGGCATCTCATGGAATCTATCACCTCAATACCACTAGTGAAAGCATGCTAATGCCATGAACTCAGGTAGCTCCTGACATCTATCACCTGCATGATATTAGTGAAATCCTACTAACCCTACGATACAACTAAATACTTCCTTAGATAGAGCACGCTCCTTGAATCTTGTCAAGTTAGAGAAGGAATAAGATTATTTGTAATAAATTCATAGGCTATATAAATTCATTGATCACCTTAGGATGAGTGGGACAAGATATGTTAAGAGAATAATTATCCTCTACCTATGCCCTCATAGAGTCCCTTTCTCCCCTAGTTGTGATGCCAAGAAGTCAGCTCCTGTATCAATCTCAATTTAGCATTTTGACATTTAGAAGGTACAAGAACATTGATCTAAAACATAAAGTCCTAAGGGTTTATGCCTTAGACTAGTTAATTTGATTACATTACCACATAGGGATCTATAAACCTATAGATCCAAGGGTATAAGTTACTGGTTAACACACAAATAATACATTGAACCCACATGGTTGGCTTCTATCTGGTAACATATACATAACAAACTCAAAGCAATCTCGAAAGCCATTCCATACCTTCAGATTATTACTTGGAAACATTGTATGCATCATACAAAAGTCAAACCCATAGTAGTAATATTAGACAATAGTCTACTTCTGGGGACATAACATTTTTCCTATTAACAATCATAAAGCTTACCATACATTTATTCACCAACCAAATATAAGGGTAAAACACATTACCATATTTGGTAATACTTACTATTAGTTGCCCACATTTGGTAAAGACAATCAAAAGGAATTCCATCCTAACTCAACATAGACCTAGGCACATATTTAGAATAGGCAAACCATCCACACAATTTAAGATTGATTACACCTTCATATCATAATGGCTTAATTCAGCATCATCATTAAATGCAAAGTTAGCAAGTTACCATATAACTCATTCATAATCATGTCATGGCCAAGTTTATCATGCCCTTAGTACTTGGAAGAATAAACCTTTTTAGGGTCTTGAGGCTAATATATACCTTTCTATACTTATTACTAAGCCCTGACACAATGTCATAGTTTTCAACACACAAACTCTAATAATTATATCTTGACAAGTCTAAAGGCACTCTTATACATTCACATTAGAGATAGACCATTGTGATAGTGACTAAAGTTCATCCAAGAATGGAGTAGATTGTGGAAATCCAAACACCACAAAACCTTAGAGTAGATAAGTTTTGTGTTGATAGAGTGCCTTTTATTGGCTCGAGCATATATAGTGGGAACATATTAATTGAAAAGGTGGTTTCATTGCCATTTGATATAAATTTTAGCCTCGAGATGCAACATGCAAAAGAGGGAAGGTTGATCAAGTTCAAGAACACCCCTTACCATGGAGCAATTCCCTAAACCCCTCCCCTACGGACTTGGGTGGAGGGGCATCCTTCACCCAAGAACCACCTACATGCCCACTTCCAAAGAGGATCGAAGTCCCATCTAGTTCTCCTTATTTAATCTCTCAAGTGTTATATGCATAGGTTCCTAGCCTCAAGGTTTCAATGTCATCCCAATTCTATACCAACACTTAGTAATATTCCCATAATCAAATCCATACATATAAATATGTCGAACAACACAATCAACATAAATAAATCCAGTCACAATAGAGCACATGTCATCAACAAACATAATATCTTCATAGTGCAACAAATATGCAAAGTCCCAATATGGCTCTGTATGATGTCCTACTATATTGTGATTCAATGATATCAAGTATCAAAGTCATATTATACTATGACATCCTTCTTAAATGAAACACAACTTGCATCCACAAGGCCACTTAAAACTATCTAAAACTTTGAAGGCTTACAACAATACTTATAAACTTACTTTAATCATGGTCAATAGTTGAGTCATACTCAAGATATTTGTCTACCCTATAATCTTTAGATCATCATCTAATGGTATAAACTTAGTGTTTAGTCATAAAATGGGGAATCAAGATAAAAGGCTTTAAGTCCCACACTTACACGCACTAAAGAATTAGGGAAGCATGGAATAAGTTTAGGGATAAACTACTGATTTCCTATGTTCCCTTTTCTTGTTAATTATGATTGTGTGACTGTTTTGATCAGGTTTTTACAAGCTAGTATTGTTCACTAGGCATGAAACCCTAGATTTCCAATCAAACTGTAATAACCTAATTTTTGACATAGATACTAATGAAATGATTACAGAAATGTAGAGGAAATAATACAAAAACAATGTACCCAAAAATAGAGGACCTAATAGACTGGGGCGCTAGTGCCAATGTCCTAGAAGTTTTTGAATGTCAGGATTTTCTGCAACAACTACTTTACAATCTCCAGAGGCTTCTAGATCTCAAAGAAATCACCCAGCTAGACTAGGATGTGAGTGCCAATGTCTCGAAAGTCTCACAATCTTGAAATCCAAAACTCTGTGATGACTATGTCCACAATATCTGTCTTCCTGTCACTCCTTTCTGTCAGATCTTGACGAATTCAACCTATACATGTAAAAGGAGGAGAAAGAAAGTTGTGGCTATATAGGAGCTTTCTTCAATCAAGCCTTTTTTTCGGTATTCCTACCTCAACAATAGCCAATGATAAATATCTACAGATGTGTGTGCTCATCTAATAATTGTGTATGTAGAAATACAAAACCCTAGATGACTCAAGCATCAAGGAAAGATCAACAACTTGCTTCACTCAATGAACAAACACAACTTCACCTCAAGGAGATGAAAGCAATGAAGACTTGCATGAACAAGAAGGTGAGGCAGCCATATTTGTAGAGGATTCCCAAGCTCGATGTTGGAGGCTTCAACCCTTCTTGCAACCATGCAAAAGGTGTACAAACCCTAGGAAGAGCAAGATAGTCTCAAGATCTTGATTCCTAATTTCCATCCATTGTCTCCATGATAGCAAATTCAAATAACTTCAAGAGCTTCAACAAATCACTAATCTTCAATGGCAATTTTTGGCAGAGATTTGGTATAAAGCTTGCATTAAGATTGTGTGTTGTAAAATGATTTTCAAATGTCTTTAAATATCTAATCTTAAGAATTTTGAATTTTGAAATAAGATGTCGACATCATGCGAAAAACAAAAATTTGAAAATAGAATCCTACAATGCACGGCAAGAGCTGACATCCTGCCAAAATTCAAAACCTAGGGAAATAGGGTAGAACAAGGGCACAAGCACCCAAGTCCAAGCCTTGATTTCTCAATCAGGTCTTCTTTAAGGGGTCCTAGAATCCTAAATTCAAACTCTCTTTTTCACTTTCAGTCTTCGGTTATCCCAAAACATGACATTCTTCTAGCTAGACATAGGTCAATCAGGGTTTCAGAAGATCTAAAATAAACTAGGTTGAAAGGTCACCAACAGAGAGGAGATAAACTATGAGAAATTGTATCATTCCATGCAAGAGGATAATTTCTGACATAACACTTAGTAATATGCCTAAACTTTAGATTTCATTTACCTTACAGTGCAAACCATTATTCTTATAATAGTCTAATTCACTAACTAGATAAGATTCACACTTGCCACTTATAACTAAATATGAGCATAATGGCCAGCAATAATTATTCCCTTATAGCAACAATATAATTTAGTATAATACATTGGTTGGTATCTCACAATAATTACTCATGGGAAATAATTCAAGATTCCATAACTATTTATTGTTCTCTCTTCCTCGATTCAACATATTGATTCTTGCTAATGCAAGAGGGTCCTCCCCTTTGGACAAAAACATAACTCTTCTACTCACACAATCAATCACACAACACATACATATGGGAAACACTCTACCCCACATTCAACAATACAAGATTGGAATGAAACAAAGAACTTCATTTTATTATATCAAACTCACTTACATCATATTTTATTCTACAAGAGACATGAAAATTGGTGCCTTAAATGGCCTCTCTTATTCATACACTCCAACCCACCCCTCCTCTATTTCTGGACAACATCTCCTTCAATTTCTTTCCCATTACATTTAGTTCCTTCAACAACAAATATTCTCTATCTGGTCACCTCCTCCTCTAATCACATATGCTCATTTTCTTATTGCTTCTTTGTTCATATGTTATTCTTCAACATATGGTAGATTTAATCATTGTTTTCCTCATCATATTTGGACCAATTTATTCCAAATCAACCATCAATTCTATCATTATCTTCTGAATTATACTTTACTTTGTTGGTTGTAACTAATCACCCATTTTCAATTAACTTCTCTGCCTTAACTTGTTGTCCAATGGTTCTTCTTTCTCTTTCTTGGTAGTCAACTCCTTTGTATTGTAACAAATTTCACTTTCTTTATCTATTGTTTTGATTGGGGCAGCAAACCTATTCTATGAAATTATCCAACTCCTTTTAGAAGTGAAAACCTTATGCTTATTCCTCCTTTTCTTTGTTTTCTATTGGAAACGATTCCCCAATCTCCTTCCACAATGGCAACTTTCTTTTTTATGTTTTTTTCTTTTTGCTATCAAATTTTGGGTGTTGGATTTTTCTTCCATGTATACCCCTCTCTTATTTCCTCCCTCATGTTATCTTTGGCAGCAATTTATTATTGTTATCCTCCCTACCATTCTTTGTGGCCAAACCACACCCTTACTTCTATGCTCCAACTCCTCCTCTTCTCATATTCTATCCACTTAGCAATGAAAAGGAAATCCTTCCATTGGAATATGAGGTGACGCCTCTTTGTTGTCATTTTAAATATAAGGTTTGACTTTAATAAAAGATGGGATCTAATGACCTCCAGCCGCAACCCACACAAGAAGACTACCATATGAAATTTGCATCAATTCCCTTCATTATGCACTTTTTACTTCTTCTTAGATTACTCTATTTTAACCTTTCATATTAATTTATATCCATACAAGGGCTACGTCTCTCTTGGTATCTAAAGCAACTTCTAATGCCAATGCTTTGGTCACAACATTTAAAGGAATATCAAGTTGCCTCAATTAACCTCAACACATTTACATATATGTAGATGTATTGACAAGAACATCAAAGGTATGCTAATTTAAACAGGGACTCATTCATAACCGGAATGCTACAATAAAGTGCATACCAAACACCTCTCCATTTTCTACATATTGTTTGAATATAAGTAATGAGCAAGGTCGCATCAAGATTTCTTTCACTATATTTTTTCAAATGGTTGGAATGGACAAATAAATTCAACTTGCATCATAAATTATATCCAAGGATGAGGTCTGGATCAACTTCGCGAATGAATTCCCTTACGCAACATCTTTGTGCCGGAAGCTGAGAACCAACTTTTGCCACAACTGCCTGCCAGAACTTTAGAATCTCACAAAAACTTGTAGGGACATGTATTTCAACATTCATAACACCTCCACCAAGCCATTCTACCTCAAACCTCACAAAATTCAAAATTTTAAAACTTCACCAAATTTCCAGCATAAGTTGTGAAATGGTTAATTCTCCAAAACCATAAGGTGTATGGCTACAAAAACTTCATTATCAAATCTAGGATGGAGTCAAAATATTTCTATAGGAAGGTTTGTCAAGAAACATCACCGATTTCCCAAAAACAATTGTGTTGGTGAAAACTGTTTGTTGTGCATCGAAGCCAAAATACAACAAAAATTAAAAACTTGCAAATTTCAACATGGCACCCATTCCAAAATTCATGGGATGCCAAATGCAAACCAAAACACACCAAAACTAAAACCCAAACTTGAAATTATTTTTGGTTGATGTTGATCACCAGTCTACCCGGATGCTCCTGCATTAGACATGCCGGGTAAGAATTGGTGAACATACACTCACAAATGTGGAGTTGAATGGTAGAACCATTCTTTCAGATTGTAAGCAAACTACAATAAACTCCATCATTGAAACATGTGCACTAAAAACAATTTCTTTTTCCTCTTTTTCTTCTTTTTCCTCTTTTTCCAGCATCTCACCGAAAGAAGCCTCACGCTCCTTGAAAAAATTTGCACTTCATTCTTCTCTCCTCTCGTGGACTTGCATCCACCATGTACCATCCTCCTCTTCCAAATACTTTCTCTTCTCCTCTCCTCCTTCATAGAATTCAACCCACCATTATCAACCGACTACCTCCACTAAACAATCTCACTACTCTTCTCTTCTTTTGTGGGTTTTGACCCACCACAATCTGACCACCTCCACAAAAATCCCTCATCATACACATCAAAACCTGCAGCATATACACACAAATCTGCCCCTACAACTTCATGGAAATTAACAATTTCCATCTTCTTTTCTCCATTCTCCTCATCCCTCAACATTGCAAATGAATGAAAATGAATTTCATCATAAAACACAAGAAATTCTACCTCTTCTTTCTTCCCTGCAATATTTCCTTCATTATCATCAGCTGTAACCTTCATCATCTCATCCTTTGCTATGAGGTTTTCATCTTGCTCATCTACTCCCATCATCATCCTCATGTCATCAACTGTTGTACCAAGTTTTCCACCTGTCTAGCATCTTCTAAAACTTCTTCACACAAACATGTAACAACTATACACAAATATATATCTTCATTTGTTTTCCTTCCATCTACTTGTAACTCCTCATCTATCTCAACAACAAATAAATCCCTATCAATTTCCTCTTCATAAAATTTAGAAAAATCAAAAGTTACCTCTTCATTGTTTGTTGTTATGGCATCCATTTTATCACTCTTAGTTGTCACATTCACCTCTTTCAAGTGTTCACTCAAACTGAACAACTTTTCTATCATTTCACTTCCTTCCACAAGCAAATTATGCTTCTCCATAACAACCAAATCTACAAAATCCTCATGGGAATGGAAATCTTCCATGTATGTACCCTTTTCAGCTTCTATATCTCCTATTGTATTCATCATTTCAAAAACATTCAACTCAAAATTCTCAAATTTTACCTCATTTCTTTTCATTGTTCCAATTTCTTTGCCTGCATTTTCAGTTGCACCATTTAGCTCTTCATGTTCTTCTATCCAATCTTCTTCTAGCATCTTGTCTATTTTCTTCATCTCCTCTTTCCATAGAAGATCATTCTCCTCTTATCCCACTTGCTTGTCAAACTTAGGGCCTTCTAGCTTTGTCATTTTTGCTTCTACATCTGCTGTAACTTTCTACTCTTCAGTTGCAAGTTTCTCACCTTCTTCTTCTATCTCCTTATCCTCCAAAGGATATATTGTTGTTGCTGCTATGTCAATTCCATCTTCTTCATCCATGTCTTTCAAAAGACCTACCTTTGTTGCAAATTCTAATGCCTCCACTCTTCTCATTTATTCATGAATTGTCTCTTCATCACCTCACTGTCCCACATATCCTATGTCTTCCCATGGGTCCTTCACCACTACAATTTCATGTTTTGCCTCTTCAAAAAGACATGCTACAATTGAACATTCTTTCCTCTTCCATTCTTTTCTCTCCTTGTTTCTTCTTTTTTCTAATTTTCTTTCCTTTTGTAATGTATGGGCTACTCCCATATGCTCTTCTTTCCATGCCCCTTCTACCAAAGGGCTACAACTCTTTTCTTCTCCTTTGCAACCTTGGTTGCAATCTCCTCTCTTCCCTCTTGATCCCTTTGCATAAGGATCTCCTCTTCTTTTTTTTCTTTATCCACTACCACTTCTTCTTTCTTCTTCTCACCCTTCTCTTTCATACCTTCTCCATGGCATGTCTTCACTGCAAACTCATCCCTCTTACCTTTGTCACATTACATAGCTTCCAATTGCTTAGACCTCTCAAACAACCTATCAATCTTCTCAATCCTTTCATTCATCTCTCTAAGAAATCCATTCCTTCTATACTGTCTCCAGCCATCAGGCATATGACTGGCTTCCACATGTATATCTTCATCTTACTCACTATTGTAATCTTCTACATCCACTTCCACTACCCTACAACCTACAAGGATACCTCTTCTACGGTTACTAGCTCTTACTACTCATGACTTCTCTCTCATACCTGCAACAATCCACATGAGCTCTTCTCTGTTGCAAGTATGGTCCTAACCAGTGTTGTCATTGATGTTAAC
Source organism: Cunninghamia lanceolata (assembly GCA_027924645.1). Classification (NCBI taxonomy): domain Eukaryota; kingdom Viridiplantae; phylum Streptophyta; class Pinopsida; order Cupressales; family Cupressaceae; genus Cunninghamia; species Cunninghamia lanceolata. The sequence goes on from BSBN01000808.1 coordinate 984,419, forward strand.
ATACTTCTATTGCATTAATGATAAGGATTGGTGAACTGTTTGCTGAGGATATTGAGAAAATTGGTCATATCAGGAATAGTGAAGAACAGTGAAGATAGTAATGTAAAAGTTTAAGATAAGATGAGGATCAGAGGATACGGTCTAAAATGTTTATAGATATGTGTCTTAAGGTGATCCAGTAAAGATTTCAGAGGTCCACATGAAGATCTGAAGAAGTTGTGGCCTCTCAAGTAAAACCGGTTCCAGCAGGTGTTCAGAGGTGACAAAGTGATACAGATAGGTCTGGTGAGATCTGAAAAATGCATTATCCTATTCTGTGGATTTGAGGGAGTTTTGAGGAAGTCTTGGTGAAGTGTCAACTTGATTGGTTTATGGTTTGAAGGTCCGCAAGCACCTATTCCTTTGTGACAGTGATGACAGACTATGTTCTTGAGGTTCCGGATGAAGGAGAGAAGGATTTTAGTAAGCAGATGAAGTGTGGATGTTCTTGATGATTCAAGCAATCTTGGGGAGGTCTTTGGATCATGTCTAGTTCGTGTTGATGGTCCACATTGGAGTTGGAGCTCACAATTGAAGAATAACTTCTGGATGATGGTGTTCTTCCTGAGACTGGTCGACTGGATGAGTTACACATCTTGCAGATGTTCTTGTAGATGTTTGCCAACTTAGATGATTATTCCTAAGTTGATGTCTTGTATATATATATGGGGTTGTAAAGTCATTTCAAGTGTGGTGGTTGAGATGTGATTGTGGTAGCAAAGAGGAGAGTGAAAGGTAGAGCAGAAGTATTGGACTTAAATGGAACTGATTCAAGCATGGTGAAGATGCTATTCTCCAGTTCATGTATGTAATACTTATTATTTTTAGACAGTGTGTCTCTTGTAGGTAGTGGGCCTCTTGTGAGAAGTGTGCTCAGGTAGTGAGCCCTAATTGGCATGTTCCATTTTGTTCTTTCTATTCTTCTAATAGAGAATACAATCTTGGGTTAATCACCCCGTGGTTTTTCCCTTAACCAGGTTTTCCACATCAAAATCTTGGTGTTCTGCGTGTTAATGTGTTTCTGCTCTTGATTTAATACATTATGTTCTCATGATTGATTTATCATTATATACTTCTGAATTACAAAATGGATTTAAGTGTCTAATTGGAAGAAAGTTTTTGACAACTGATTCACCCCCCTCTCAGTTGTTTGCCCTAAATCTAACAATTGGTATCAGAGCTAGGTTCCTCTAAAAGAGCTTAACCACTTGAGGAGATCCAGGATGTCATCCTACAAAAAGGATAGTCTGAAGTTTGATGGAACCAATTTTAATCTTTGGAAAAGTCACATGAAATGTCACTTGCAATGTATGGGAATGCAGTACTGGACCATGGCTTCAACGAAGTATACTCCCCCATAGGGTGGCCCGAAAGCCCCAAATGAAATCACAGATGCTGAAAATAATCTGCGGACTATAGAAGCTCTTCTATGTGCATTATCTGATTCAGAGCTCTCAAATGTTGTAGACCTACCAACTTCTTTTGAAATTTGGGAAAAACTGGAACTTCTGCATGAAGGAGACAAGTATGTTAAATGTGCAAGGTTACAGAGTCTAAAAGGGAAATTTGAAAATCTGAAGATGAGAGAAGATGAAAATATCACTACTTTTATGCCAAGAGTAAATGAGTTTTTTTGTGGAATTAGATGTGCTAGTGGAGTCTTGGATGAAGATGAAATTGTTGGTAAAATTCTTAGATCCCTTCCTGCTTCTTATAAAATCAAGGTTGTTGCCATTGAAGAATTCAGAGCCCATACAACTGTCACAAGAGATCAATTGGCTGCATTTGAAATGACCGAGTTTGGAGATGCTCCTCCCAAGATTAAATCTGCATTCAAAGCCAGTGCTTCTGTAAAAGGTAAACAAAGGTTTGATCTGGGAGAGAACTCTTTAAGGAAACTATCATTTTATGAAAAAGAAAGAAAAGACCTGGAAGAAGAAGTAGAAACTACTCAACTTGAAGCCCTTATTGAAAGAAGACTGCCAAGAGGATCTGGTAGGTATGAAGGAAAATTGCCTTTTAAGTGTTTTAACTGCAATAAGATTGGTCATTTTGCCTCAAGATGTCCGGAAAGAATTTCAAGGCCAAATCCTAACAGACCAAGGTTCCAAAAGAATTGTTACTATGTTCATGAAGAAGATGATAATGAAGGAGTAACAGATGATGAATCAGAGATAGGAAACAAATCTAGTGATTGGGTGTTTATTGCCATCAAGCAAGAAGATCCAATTCCCTCTGAATCTGTCAATCATAAAGTTGAAGAAAGAGCTCTGGCTGCCCAAGTTGCAGAAAAGGATGATTAGGTCATTGATAGTGGATGCTCTCACCATATGACAGGTGACAAAAATAAGTTCATAGATTTGGAAAGGTATGAAGGAAGAGTGGTAAAGTTTGGTGATAATTCTGCTAGTAGAATCAGAGGTAGAGGAACTATTTCTTTTGATGGAAGAAACAAAACTGGTGATGTATTGTATGTTGAAGGTTTGAAGCATAACCTTCTCAGTGTTGGATAGTTGGTGGACAAAGGCTATGATCTCTAATTCAATAATGGAAAATGCAAGATCTTTGAAAGTTTTGGAATAGGGATTGCATCCGGTACCCAAACAAAAGGTAATATCTTCCATTTAGTTGGTACTGGTAAAAGTTGTTTGTTTGTGCAAATCGATTAGAGTTGGTTATGGCATAGGAGAATGTGTCATGTGAATTTTGATAATATCATCAAGATAAGCAATACTCAGGTAGTAAGAGATCTTCCAAAATTGGTAAAACCTACAATTAGTTTGTACAAAGAATGTCAGTTGGGAAAACAAGGAACAATCTTCTACTAGATTATTAGACCTAGTTCATACTGATCTATGTGGTCTGGCAAGAATCAGGAGTGTGCAAGGTGATAGGTACTTCATGTTACTAATTGATGACTACTCTCAGATGATATGGGTAACTTTTTTGCAAGAGAAATTAGAAGCTCTTGAGAAATTCAAAATATTCAAGGCTATGGTAGAGAATGAAACCAGATTAAAATTAAAGTGTTTGAGGTTTGATAGAGGTGGAGAATTCACATCCGGTGAGTTCATAGAATTATGTGAGAAACATGGAATAAAGAGATAGTTGTCTACTCCTAGGACTCCATAGAAAAATGGAGTAGTTGAGAGAAAGAACCGGACCATCCAGGAAGCATCTAGGACAATGATGATGGAAGCAAATGTTCCTTAGATCTATTGGAGAGAAGCTGTCAGCACTGTAGTCTATACTATCAATCGAGTACAAATCAGAATCAATAATGGTAAGACTCCTTATGAACTCTGATTTGGCATCACTCCTACTGTGAGGTATTTCAGAGTCTTTGGTAGCAAATGTTACATCAAAAGAGATGAATACTTAGGCAAGTTTGATGCTAGAAGTGATGAAGGAATATTCTTGGGTTACTCTACTCAAAGCAAAGCATACCAGTGTTATAACAAGAGACTGAGAAAGATTATAGAAAGTACAAATGTGAAGGTAGATGAAGGAATTAAAAAACCCTCAAGGTTTTATGAATATGATGAAGATGATCAGAATGGTGTTCTGACTCAAGGAGCCCAAGCCCCTTCTGAAATTTAGATTCAAACTGATTCGGTAAATCAGGAAGAAGAGATGAGTTTTAATGAGCCTGATCAAGAATCAGAAGTGCAAGAAACTCCTAAAGTTCCTAGGTATGTAAGACTGAACCACTCTGAAGATCAGATTATAGGTGATAAAAGCAAAGGTGTACAAAAAAGAAGGAGAATTGCTTAAGATTCAAATGAGTATTGTCTAATTTCAAAGATTGAACCTAAGACAGTAAATGAAGCTTGCAATGATGAAAATTGGACTAAAGCAATGGAGGAAGAGCTAATGCAAATTGAGAAAAATCACAATTGGGATCTTGTTCCTAGACCTAGAAACAAGAATGTGATTAGAACAAAATGGGTCTTCCAGAACAAGCCAAATGAAGTTGGTGAAGTAATCAGAAATAAAGCCGGATTGGTCTACAAGGGTTACTCTCAAATAGGAGTTGATTTTGAAGAAAATTTTGCTCCAGTGGCAAGAATTGAAGTAGTCAGATTATTTCTTGCTTTTGCTGCCTTCAAGGACTTCAAAGTATATCAGATGGATGTCAAGTCTGCCTTCTTGAATGGTGACTTGGAAGAAGTATACATTGAGCAACCAGATGGATTTCAATTTTTTGATCATGGTGATATGGTCTACAAGTTGAAAAATGCACTGTATGGACTAAAGCAAGCCCCAAGAGCCTAGTATGAAAGATTGGATAAGCATCTTTTGAAGATTGGTTTCAACAAAGGTACTGCTGACAGTAATTTGTATTTCAAAATTGATCATGAAAACATTTGATTGTTGAAGTGTTTGTTGATGATATCATTTTTGGAGGAAGAGATAGTATGTGTAAAACTTTTTCAAATCAAATAAAAAGTGAATTTGAGATGTCCATGCTTGGGGAAATGAATTTCTTCTTGGGTCTACAAATAACTCAAACAAAGAAAGGAATCTTCATTTCTCAATCCAAATATGTGAAAGAATTGTTGAAGAAATTTGGGATGGAAGACTCAAAACAAATGAACACTCCCATGCCAACCAGATGTAAATTGGACAAAGATGATGACTCTCCTAAGGATGATCAGAAAAAATACAGGTCAATGATTGGAGGATTGTTGTATCTCACTCAAACTAGACCTGACATTATGAATGTTGTGGGTCTTGTTGCTAGATTTCAAGCTGATCCTAGAGAATCTCATGTCATGGCAATCAAGAGGATTTTTAGATATCTAAAAGGAACAGTTGAGTATGGATTGTGGTATCCCAGAGATCATGATTTCTCTCTTCATGCATATACAGGTGCGGATTGGGTAGGAGATGTGGATGACCGGAAGAGTACCAGTGGTGGAGCATTCTTTTTGGGGAAAAGATTGGTTTCTTGGCTGAGCAAGAAACAAAAGCCAATATCTTTGTCCACTGCAGAATTAGAATATATTGCAATAGCAGGTAGTTGCACTCAAGTTTTGTGGATGAAGCAAATGCTAAGAGACATAAGAGTGGAGTATGAGGAACCTATCACAATCTTCTGTGATAATTCAAGTGCAATAAATATATCTAAGAATCCAGTGTTGCATTCAAAGACTAAACATATATCCATCAAGTTTCACTTTTTGAGAGAACAAGTGAACAAGAATGAAGTCAGATTGGAGTTTGTGCTTTCCAAGGATCAGATTGCAGACATCTTTACTAAACCTCTACCTAAGGACTCTTTTGAGTATCTCAGGGAGAAGTTAGGGGTTATTGCCCCTCCGGTGATGAACTAAGGTGCACTAATGTGCATCAGTCTGGTGGATATCACAGTCATATCTTGTGATCCAGATTGATGATGGAGAGCTGCTACTCAGGGGAAGCAGCTGATATGATTCTGAAATGGTGGAATTGCAAGTATGTTCCCTTTGCCATTAATGTTAAAGGGGGAGAGAAGACATGTGAAAAACAAGTGCTTGCTTATCAAAGGGGGAGAAGGAAAGGAAGAAAAGACATGTGAATGGTTGTTACTGATAGGGGGAGTTGTGATAGTAAGGAAAAGTTCTTGTCTTGATGATCATAACAGTTTTTCACATCATATGTTGCCATCAATGAAAAAGGGGGAGATTGTTGCAAGTATGGGCCTAACCGGTGTTGTCATTGATGTCAACATACTCCTATTGCATTAATGATAAGGATTGGATGAACTGTTTGCTAAGGATGTTGAGAAAATTGGTCATATCAGGAATAGTGAAGAATAATGAAGATAGTAAGGTAAAAGTTCAAGATAAGATGAGGATCAGAGGATGCAGTCTAAAGGGTTTATAGCTATGTGTCTTAAGGTGATCCAGTAAATATTTTAGAGGTCCACATGAAGATCTAAAGAAGTTGTGTCCTCTCAAGTAAAACTCATTCTGGCAGGTGTTCAGAGGTGACAGAGTGATACAAATAGGTCCAGTGAGATCCAGAAATGCATTGTCCTGTTCTACAAATTTGAGGGAGTTTTGAGGAAGTCTTGGTGAAGTGTCAACTCGATTGGTTCATGGTTTGAAGGTCTAAAAGCACCTATTCCTTTGTGACAGTGATGACAGACTGTGTTCTTGAGGTTCCGGATGAAGGAGAGAAGGATTTCAATAAGCAGATGAAGTGTGGATGTTCTTGATGATTCAGGCAATCTTGTGGAGGTCTTTAGATCGTGTCCAGTTCATGTTGATAGTCTACATTAGAGTTGGAGCTCACAATTGAAGAATAACTTCCAGATGATGGTGTTCTTCTTGAGACTGGTTGACCGGATGAGTTACACATCTTGCAGATGTTCTTGTAGATGTTTGCTGACTTAGATAATTATTCCTAAGTTCATGTCTTGTATATATATATGGAGTTGTAAAGTCATTTCAAGTGTGGTGGTTGAGATGTGAGTGTGGTAGCGAAGAGGAGAGCGAAAGGCAGAGTAGAAGTATTAGACTTAAATGGAACTGATTCAAGCATGGTGAAGATGCTATTCTCCAGTTCATGTATGTAATACTTATTATTTTGTAGACAATGTGTCTCTTGTAGGCAGTGGGCCTCTTGTGAGCAGTGTGCTCGGGCAGTGAGCCCTAATTGGCATGTGCCATTTTGTTCTTTCTATTCTTCTAATAGAGAATACAATCTTGGGTTAATCACCCCGTGGTTTTTCCCTTAACCAGGTTTTTACATCAAAATCTTGGTGTCCTGCGTGCTAATGTGTTTCTACTCTTAATTTAATACATTATGTTCTCATGACTGATTTATCATTATATACTGCTGAATTACAAAGTGGATTTAAGTGTCTAATTGGAAGAAAGTTTTTGACAACTGATTCACCCCCCCTCTCAGTTGTCTGCCCTAAATCTAACATTCTCTACCGCTGCCTCTACCCACACATCCTAGTGTATCATCTACACTCTCAGGACCTTCAAGATCTGATACCACTTAATGTAAGAGGGTCCTACCCTCTGGACAAAAAACATTCACACAATCAATAACATTCAACAATACAAGATTGCAATGAAACAAAGCACTTCATTTTATTATATCAAACTCACTTACATTAGATTTTATTCTGCAAGAGACATGGCAATTGGTACCTTCAATGGCCTCTCTTACTCATACACTCCAACCTACCCCTCCTTTGTTCCTAGACAACATGCTCCTTAAATGTCTTTCCCACTACATGGCATTCCTTCAACATCAAATACTCTTTATATGGTCACCTCCTCCTCTAATCCCATACACTCATTTTCTTATTCCTTCTTTGTTCATATGTTATTCTTCAACATCTGGCAAACTTAATCATTGTTTTCCTCATCATATTTGGACCAATTTCTTCCAAATCAACCATCAATTCTATCGTTATCTTCTAAATTATACTTTACTCTGTTGGTTGTAACTAATCACCCATTGTCAATCAACTTCTCTACCTTAACTTGTTGTCCAATGGTTGTTCTTTCTCTTTCTTGGCAATCAACTCCTTCGTATGGCAATAAATTTCACTTTATCTATTATTTTGACTAGGGTAGCGAACCTATTCTATGTAATTCTCCAACTCCTTTTGGAAGCAAAAACCTTCTACTCATTCCTCCTTTTCTCTATTTTTTGTTGGTAGCGATTCCCCAATCTCCTTCCACAATGGCAGCTTTCTTTTTTATACTTTTTTTTCTTTTCATTGTCAACTTTTGGGTGTTGGATTTTCCTTCCTTGTATGCCCCTCTCTTTTTTCCTCCTTCATGTTATCTCTGGCAGCAAATTCTAATTATTATCCTCCTTACCATTCTCTGTGGTTGAACCACACCCTTACTTCTATGCTCCAACTCCTCCTCTTCTCATAATCTATCCACTTAGCCATAAAAAGGAAATCCTCCCATTGGAATTTGAGGCGATGCCTCTTTGTTGTCATTTTAAATATAAGGTTTTACTTCAATAAAAGATGGGATCTATAGACCTCAAGTCGTGGCCCACATAGGAAGACTACCGTATGAAATTTGCATCAATTCTCTTCATTATGCACTTTTTACTTCTTACATTACTCTTTTTTAACCTTTCATATTAATTTATATCCATACAAGGGTTGTGTCCCTCTTGGTATCTTAAGCAACTTCTAATGCCCATGCTTTGGTCGCAACATTTAAAGGAATAGCAAGTTGCCTCAATTAACCTCAACACCCATACATATATGTAGATATATTGATAAGAACATCAAAGGTATGGTAATTTAAATAGGGACTCATTCATAACCAGAGTGCTACAATGAAGTGCATACCAAACACCTCTCCATTTGTTACATGTTGTTTGAATATAAGTAATGAGCAAGGTCACATCAACATTTCTTTCGCTACATTTTATCAAAAGGTTGGAATGGACAAAATAAATTCAACTTGCATCATAAGTTATATCCAAGGATGAGGTCTGGATCAACTTTGTGAATGAATTCCCTTACACGACATCGGTATTCCAGAAGCTAAAAACCAACTTTTGTCGTAACTACCTACTAGAACCTTAGAGTCTCATGAAAACTTGTAGACATTTATTTCAACATTCCTAAGACCTCCACCAATCCGTTCTGCCTCAAACCTCACAAAATTTAAAATTTTAAAACTTCACCAAGTTGCTAGCATAAGTCATGAAATGGTTAATTCTCCAAAACCATAAGGTGTATGGCTACAAAACCTTCCTCATCAAATCTAGGATGGAGTCAAAAATCTATCTGTTAGAAGGTTTTTCAAGAAACCTCACTGATTTCTCAAAACAATTGTTTCAGCGAAAGCTTCTTGTTGTGCGCCAAAGCCAAAATATGGCAAAAACTGAAAACTTGCAAATTCTGACATGCCACCCATTCCAAAATCCATGAGATGCCAAATGAAAACCAAAACACACTAAAATTGAAACCTAAACCTAAAATCTATTTTTGGTCGATGATGATCGCCAGTTTGTCTAGATGCTTCAGCATCATTTGCCTAGAAGTATTTTATAAAAAACAAGGTACTTCATTCCCTACAATAACATGTAATGATATCATGTACAATTCATTGACATAAGATAGGACATGATACCCTAGCATCATATTGAAATTTTCTCAATCACCATAAGAATATTTCTATGATTTAATATTAGAGTTATTTAAGGATATTATTTGTACTTGAGTTTAATCATTGGGAAAACCTTCAAGGTTATATTCTAGAGTGATCTTTCCCTACAACAATGTTTTGGATCAATGGTCACCACCATACAAAACAAAATAAACTTAACCCAACACTTCCAATGGAAAAAGATGCCCAAGTATACATAATGCAAAAATAAGAAAGAATGCACAAAGAACATAAATATTCTAACAAAATCTCTTAAGGAAAATAAAGGCAAGCACATGGCACTTGAACTATTTGACAAAAGCCTCAAAGAAATGTACTTGTAGATTTCGTCGTAAAGGAGAGCCATGATAGATAATAGGTTTAACATTTTCTATAAAATGAATTAATTTTCATAACCCAAATAAGGTCATTAGACTCATAGAATACTAAATAATGGGAAGATCCTATATAGAGGTTGAAACATATTATCATTTCTAGAGTTTTAAGTAATCATCACTTAAAGGCAATGATGCTTTAACCCTATTCAACTCACACACCACTAAACCAACTTAGCAATTTTTCCTCATAAGAATACTATTTATAACTATCTCGACAAAAGATGCATATCCAAAGAGTTAAACTAGTGGCAGATCACCACTTTTTCACTTCTAAACTATACGTGTCTTTAACCAATACCTATATGATATTTGATGTAATAAACAATAAACCTATGCACTAAGAATTTGTATATATAATATATAGCTACAAGAATAAATTTTATCACCAACCCATTTAGGCACAAAGGCTAACCTTGAGCAACCCATTAGGATTGTAGAATCATTCCATACTCTTATCTCTTTCCACCCAAACAAAACAATATTCTAATTCCTAGATTTTATGTTATGTATTTACTACGTTGACCCATAGTTGCTTCAGTGTAGAGGAGATAATGGTGTGCATTTACTATGTTTACCCCCTTTCAAAATGTGTAGATGTGGAGTCATTTTGTATTCATGTCTAGGAGGACTACATCATAACCTCCCATTACCTCTTCCCCCAATTTGTGTAAAGTTCGAAAATACCACTTACTAAAAATAACCAACGAAAAGCATAACTCAATTCAAATAAGGAAAGTGAATTATTTCATTAACTAGAATATTCATAAATGTATGACATTTTGCAAGTTTCCATAATAAGATAGTGCAATTACAAGCACAAAAGAGAAGTAACATTACATATTTTACAATTATTCCAAGTACATGACTGATACATCAAAATTACATCAATGAGAGTACAATTACAGAATTGGCTAAACAAGCCATACAAGGATTAATACAATGAAATATACATCTTGAGTCATATAACATAAGAAAAGCTTTCTTCAGCTACTATGACCCACCAGTCTTCCACAAACCGAAGCCAAGAGCATGGTTAAGGTGCTTTTTCGATGCAACCATGAAGTACAACACTTCCCTGGGTTTCTTCCTAACTCAAAGAAATTCCTGACCTCCTGACCTTGAACGAAGAGCCTAGCAACCTAGAATGGATGGGTGGGAGGGAAACTCTCGATGCAAGCATGATGCCTATATGCACTCTAAACTAGAAATGACATATTTCTTGCATGCATAATGTGGCAGAGACATATAAATAAAAAGTACTGGGCATTTACGATCCATCTATTTCAATGGTGCAATCTAGCTTTGGCCAAAGCAATAAACATAAATGGTAATTTTGGAAAAGAAAATTATCGTCTCTGTGAACCCACACTCGGCATCCTATCTTGGAAGGAAACAAAAATAAACTTCTAACATAATCACAACTTACACATTCATTTGACCGATATGATTCAAGAGAAAAAATCTCATTTATGATCACATTCATTTATGTAGAGTCACTAGTGAAGAAAATCTAGGTTTGTTTTAAATAGATATTATAAGGATTACTTATCAAGTGAACAATAAGGAAAATAAAAGAATAATACTTTAGATCCCTATTGTCTAGCAATGAAATCATACAATCCTGGGACTATGATTCTTCCTGGTTTGAGTTTTGAAACATATAGCTTACTTGATGGAATTAATAATTTTAAGATATAATCATGTATGAAAGAATTGTGTATAAAACCTTACTAAAATTCTAATAGTATCAACTTCTATGAAATTCTAAATTCAAGTATGAGCTTATAACCATTAAAAGAACTAGAACTTCTAAGTTCTTAACTTCTCATTTATTAGAAAGGATTGACTATATATATGTGTGTGTGTGTGTGTGTGTGTGTGTTTTCTATTATATATGTATTTTCCAGAAAAGTGAAATGTTGCAAGAATAATTAACATTTTAACAACTGTGTTCCATTTATTCCTAATATTACCTTTTCAATTTATAGTTAAACTATTATTATAACTCATTATGATATTCTTTTCTTTCTAAATTAATCTTTAAAGAACCCACATTCTAATTCACTGGGTAAAGATGGATGGGGAAAATCACAAATGTTGGCAGAGTTTTTTATGAGATATTCTAACAGAATAGGCACATAATGGATGGTGAAAGATTTAAGTATAATATTCACAAAATTATCACACATTGCTTCCATGATTAGAGTCACTAAATGCTCAACTAAAGTTAAGGAGCTAAGATTATTGAGTGAGGCCGAGAATAATTTGGAATCACGATGCATCAGTGTAAGCTCATAGAAAATGGAATATTTCAGAGTTACAGGTCATGACCATCCTCCTAGTAGAAGTTCATAATAAGGAAAGCTAAAATTCTCTTATCCATTAATCAATATAAATTTTAACGGGCCAGGTTAACAATAGGCAAGAATGGCAATAATATGATAAAACCAGCTCGATGGTTGTAGAAATGGTAATGCATCAACTGTCTTAATAGGGTAAGGTGAAGTATGGCCAATTTAGATAACAACAGACACTCTCTCTAGAGAGACAGCATTGGAAAGTGGTGTCAACATCAATGCTAACGATGGTTCAAAGAAAAGACAAGTAACTGAAATTCATAGCTAGAAATGTTGATTTCAGAGAGCAAGGAACTATGGAGTTTTCTTTAGGTAAAGACAATAGGAATGATGATGGCAAAATTATTTCATTTCAAAGCCAAGATCTAAGTATGAGTGGATAATGTTTCTACATAGATTATGGTGGTTTGGCCAAAATAAGGATATGGTTTAAGGGAAAATAACAGAACTAACATTTATCACAAAGTGTGTAGATTGAAAATAAAATTGCTCAATTGCAACGACTTAAGAAGATTACAAATTATTAACAAAGGAAAATGTTGAGCACCTGATTTGATCGACCCCCTCTCAAATCTGTTGGAACATGCCCGTCGACTTCCTCCGAAAATTTCCTCTTCTTACCTCTGATTCTCTTTTCTTTTTCTTGAACTCCTCTGCGTTTCTCTCGAACTCTATATATCCTTTCTTATGGTTCTCTTCTAATTTAATATGGTTTGTTTCTATCTTTTTTTTTTCTTTTTTTTCTATTTGATTTTTGCTTTTAGTTTTGTTTTATTGTAATTTTAGTTTCTTTTCTTTGTTTTGCTTTATTTCTATTTTTTTTTGCTTTTATTTCTATTATTATTATTTTATTTTATCCTTTCAATTTGTCATTATCTAAAGGATAACTTTTGAAATGCATATCTATTACAAAAATATATGTATCATAATTATCTAAAATAAATAAGTAATTAATATTAAAAAGGAATTTCTTTCCTCCACCTACCATTTTAATAAAATTAAAATATAGGAATTAAATCTATTTTATTTCCTTAAGAGTACATTTAAATTTATAGGACAATTTCTACGAAACATAATAGAGATTTTAACATATGCAACTATTTAATTCATTAACATAAGATTATTCAAGCAATTGCTAAAAAGGCAAATGAAATACAACTAAGTGCTTTGTGTGTGCATCTTAGAGTCTCACTCCATCCCAACCCTGCCAAGTAGCTAATCACCTCTACCTTAACCACACCCTTGTCTTCGAAAACCTTCCATCATTAAGCTCAAATCTCCATTAATAGGTTAGTGACCAATCCATAGCCGAAGCAATATACATTTCATCATTTCCAATAAAAGTAACATTCAATTAATCCACAAACAATTATCCATAAAATAGTTCTAATTATAGTTAAGTCTAGAATGCATAACAGTTTGAGACATGACATCCTTCCCCACTTGGAAGAGACATCATCCCAATATCTTATTACAGAAACATCAACATAAAAGTCTTAGAAAAACAGTATCAATGTAATAACTAAGTCATAATTATGAAAAAATAAAAAGCTTATGCTAATTTTTCAGATGCGGGAAAGCTCTATCTATATCCTCCGCATTCTCCTAGGTGGCATTATCCACCGAATATTGGTTCCACTAGACCTTGTACTGCACTGTTGCAAGTATGGCTCTAAACGGTGTTGTCATTGATGTCAACATACTCCTGTTGCATTGATGTCAAGAATTGAATGAGTTATGTGCTGAGGATATTGAGAAAATTAGCCACCCCATCAGAAATAGAGAACATTGAAGACAGTGAAGTCCTATGAAGCAAAGATCCCAAATAGTTGAATATCAGAGAATGCACATCAAAGGGTTTGTAGATATGTGTTTGAAGGTTGTCTAGACAAGATTTTAGGGGTCTGCATGAAGATCTGAAGAAGTCATGGGTATATGAGTAGAACTTGTTCCGGTAGCTATTCAGTGGTGACAGAGTGGCACAAATAGGTCTGGTAAGATCCAGAAATGCAATATTATGTTTTGCGGATCTGGTGGCATGTTTGGGAAGCTAATTCAAATCAACAACTTGATTGGTTTATGGTTTGGAGGTCCGCGAGTGATCCTTCTAGTTTGATAGAGATGACTGGCTGTGTTCTTGAGATTCTAAATGAAGATACAAATTATTATAGTAAGTAGAAGTTGTGCAGATGTTCTTGGTGATTAAAGCAAGCTTGTGGAGGTCTCCAAATTGTGACCAATTCATGTTGGTGGTCCACATTGAAGATTGAGCCTATAATTGAAGATTTACCTCTGGGTAATGGTGTTCTTTCCAGTCCTGGCTAACCGGATGATTTGCACCTGTTGTGGATAATCTTGAAGATGTTTTGAGAGGCATGGCATGTTCCTCAAAGAAGATTGAAGTCCTAGCTATCGTGGCCGACAGTGCAGTAATGCGCATGAAGTTTTTGTAATAAGTCAAGTTGTATGTTTTGTAATAAAATAAGTGTATGTTGTGCCGACTTTGATGATCATTCCAAAGTCAATGTCATGTATAAATAAGAATTGCAAAGTTGTTCAAAAGTATCCAATGTGGTCATGATGAGGAAGTGGAAAGGAGGAGGAGAGAAATAGTAGAGCAGAGGTGTTGAGCTTTAATGGAACTGATTCAAGCATAGTGAAGATGCTAACTTCTAGTTCAAGTTTGTAAAACTTATTTTCTTCTGTAGATAGTGAGTCTCTTGTAGGTAGTGTGCCTCTTGTGAGAAGTGTGCTCAAGCAGTGAGCCCTAATTGGCAGGTGCCATTTCATTTCTCATATTCTTTTAACAGAGAATAAAATCTCGGGTTAGTCACCCCATGGTTTTTCCCTTAACTAGGTTTTCCATGTTAAAATCTTGGTGTTATTTGTGTTGAGTTTGTTTTTGCTCTTAAATTATTGCATTATGCTTCCATGGTTGAATCTTTGATATGTTGTTGAACTATAAGAAGGTTTTAAGTAAATAAGGAACAAAATTCTGTGACAACTGATTCACCCCCCCTCTTAGTTGTCTATCCTTGAATCAACATGCACAACATCTAATTTTTGCAACTTAATGTTATGTCTCTTCAAAATTTGGGTGGGCTCCACCAGCACCACCCCTGGATCCTGAACCTGTAATGCTTGCCAATCAAGAATATGTGATGCATCTGGATGATATGGCTTAAGTAAAGATACATGGAAGACATTATGGATTTGAGATAGAGTAGGCGGTAAAGCCAGCCTATATGTAACTGGGTTAATTACTTCCAAAACATCAAATGGTCCAACATATCTAGGGGCAAGCTTGGAAGCCTTGCCAAATGAAATGAAACTTTTTTGAGGTCTCACTCTCAAGAAGACCATGTCCCCCACTGAGAACTGTCTATAGGTTCTATTCTTATCCGCATAACTCTTTTGGTGATCTGAAGCCTGTTTCAGTTTCTCTTTAATCAACTTCATCTGATCCTCCATCTCTCTCAACATTTCTGGTCCAATTACTATTATGTCCTCCACCTTATCCCAACTTATAGGTGTACAAAATTTGCACCCATATAAAGCCTCAAAATGTGCCATTCCTAAGGAAGCATGATATGAATTATTATACACAAACTCTACTAAGGGAAGGTACTCCTCCCACTTATATTGTTGGTCTATGCAATACATCCTTAGGAGATCCTCCACCAACTGATTCACCCTCTCCATCTAACCATCAGTCTTAGGATGATAGGTTGAACTGAAGTTCAATTTGGTCCCCAATGATGCATTCAATGTTGTCCAGAATCTAGAAGTAATGTGAGTGTCATGATCAAAGATGATCGTTTCCAGCACTCCATCCAAACAGAAAATTTCTTGTACAAACTTTTTAGCTAGGATCCAAGATCCATCCTTGAGATTCCCTGGAATAAAGTGAGCCACTTTTGTCAATTTGTCTACAATAACCAAGATGACATCATGTCGATTCTTGGTAATGGGCAGCCCTTGAATAAAATCCATGTTGATTACCTGTCACTTATATTTAGGCACACTGTGTTGGTATATATGTCCCATCGGATGCACATGCTTAGCCTTAAATTGTTGGCATTCTAAACATCGGGCTA
Source organism: Cunninghamia lanceolata (assembly GCA_027924645.1). Lineage (NCBI taxonomy): Eukaryota > Viridiplantae > Streptophyta > Pinopsida > Cupressales > Cupressaceae > Cunninghamia > Cunninghamia lanceolata. The sequence continues at coordinate 1,000,435 of BSBN01000808.1, forward strand.
CAAATTCAATAACATCCTTCTTGAGTCCTTGCTAGAAGTACAAGGGTTTTAGTCCTATCATCTTCGTCACTCCAGGGTGCCCTGAGTATGGTGCATTGTGAAATTCCTCGAGGACTAGACTCCTCAACTCCCCCAAGTCAAGAACATACACACGTCCTTGATACTTTAAAAGTCCATCTATCTCAATCATATATCCATCAAACATGTGATCATAAGAATCCCGCTCTAAGGCTTGTTTCACTCTATCATAATGTTCATCTCCTAGTATATCCTACATCATTTGTTGCCTGAAATTTGATCTTACAGTGAACATAGCTGCAAGATGTCTCCTCCTACTAAGGGCATCTATTACTCTGTTTTCCTTTCCCTTTATATATTCAATACCAAAATCATACTCACTCAAAAATTCCAACCATCTTCACTATCGAGCATTTAGATTGGGCTAAGTGAAGATGTACTTAAGCCCCAAATGGTCCGTTTTTAATTTGAAGGGCTTTCCTAGGAGGTAGTGTCTCCACATTTGAAGGGCATGCACTATGGCATGCAACTCCAAATCATGAGGTGCATAGTTCAATTCATGTTGCTTCAATTTTCTAGAATCATATGCCACCACCTATCCATCCTGCATAAGTACTCCTCCTACACCCTCTCCTAAAGCATCTGTTATCACAGTGAAGTGCCCATTTGGATCTGGCATAGTCAAGATAGGTGTAGTTGTGAGCTTTTCCTTCAAAAGTTGAAATGTCTGTTCACACTTGTCACTCCACTCAAATTTATTTCCCTTCTTTTGGAGCAAGGTGATGGGTTCTATTATTGTTGAGAACCCCTTTACAAATTTCTTGTAATAGCTGGCAAGTCCCCTAAAACTCTTGACTTCTGATACATTCTGTGGTGCTGGCCACTCCATAATTGCTTTGATCTTTTCTAGATCCATTGCTATCCCTTCCATGGAAATGATGTGGCCTAAATAGTGCACCTTACTTTGATAAAAAGTGCATTTGGATAGCTTCCCAAATAGCTTATGCTCTCTCAAGCATTGCAAGACTATCCTTAGGTTCTTATCATGCTCTTCTATTGACTTGGAATAGATCAGGATGTCATCCAAAAATACTAACACAAAATCATCCAAATAGTCTTAGAATACACTATTCATCAGGTTCATAAATGTTGTTGGGGTATTAGTCAACCCAAATAGTGCCATGGTGAATTCATAGTGCCCATACCGAGTCCTGAACATAGCCTTATATATGTCCTCATTTTTTATCCTTAATTGATGGTATCCTGAGCTTAGATCTATCTTCGAGAGCACCTTGGCTCCCTTCATTTGATCAAATAGTTCATCTATCCTTGGAAGCAGATATTTATTCTTTATGGTGGCCTTGTTGAGCATCCTGGAATCAACACACAACCTCAAGGTCCCATCTTTCTTTTTCACAAAAATAATAGGTTCTCCCCATAGAGATACACTAGGTCTAATGAACCCCTGATTAAGCAGTTATTGTAACTATGCCTTTAAGTCATACAATTGAGTGGTAATCATTATGTAAGGTGCCTTTGAATGAGGCTCAGTTCTAGGTAGGAAATCTGTCGAGAAGTTGAATTCCCATTTTGCTGGTAACTCAGTTAGCTCATCTGGAAATACATCTTGAAACTCCTTTAGAATAGGATAATCATTGACTGATGGCTCTGAGTTATCAAGGTCTCTAACCTTAACTATATATATGGCACACCCTTTCCTATTAGCTTTCTTCAACTGCATGGCAGAGATTTACCTGAGTTCTAAGGGCCTTTTTAAACCATGAATTTCTACACGGTTTCCTTGATCATCTAGACATTTCATAATTTTCTCTTCACAATCCACTATTGAATTATCCTCAGTGAGCCAATTAATCCCCAAAATAACATCATAATACCCTAGGGGTACCACATATAGGTTGACTTGGGTTTGGAACCTGGGAAGGTCTAATTTGTTGGAAGAAATACATAGCTCTAGCTTCTTCTCTACCTGATTCCTATATTGAACTTTCCATGAATTAGCCATATAACTGAGTTTAACAAATAACTTAGAAATGACATTAGGATCTATGAAACATTTGATGACTCTAGTGTCAATTAATATAGAAACAGGGCAATCGAAGAGCTTACTGGTACATTGGATCGGTGTCTCTTGAAAATCTACTTGGCAATTGTCAATCGCTGCAGGGATATGGTGTTGGTTCTTGTTCTTTTGGTTATTTGCTCTTTGTGGACACACACTAGCATAATGCTCTCCACCACAAGTGTAACATCCTCCATGGGGTGCTATGGGTTTATTTGATGTGTCTCTCATGTTACTGTTATTATTGTTGTTGTTGTAGTTGGCCCCTTTGTTATTGTTGTTCTAATTCCCACCATTACAGTCCTGAGAGTTATTTCCCCTTTTCAGATTCCTAATCTCTTGGTTGTTATTGTTGCCTTGATTATTCTAGTTCTAATTGTTATTATTCTAATTGTTCCCCTGAAACTTCTTGTTTCCATACTTAGTATCCCTGCTTTTGCGGTAGTTGGCCACCTGTTGCAACTTTTGCTCCTGTTTGATTGCTTTCTCAAATATTTTATCCATGGTAGAGGGCTTGTGAATGTCCACATCTGCCTTGATTTGAGGCCTTAACCCCATGATAAATTTTTGAATTTGGAACCTCTCATCTAACTAGTACTATGGTACATATTTGAGAAGATGAGAAAATCTTTCCCAGTACTGTGTCATTGTCATTCCCTCTTGAGTGAGATTCTGAAACTCAGTCATATTTTTATCAAAGTACAACTGGGGTAACCATCTCTTCCTAAAAAGTTGCAGGAATTACTCTCAAGTTACCTCCCCAGGTAGCAGCCACTTCTTGGCTTTCTCATTATCCTACCAAGTGGTTGGTTCATTGGGGAGCTAATATGATCCTCAGATTACTTTGGTCTCATTAGACATGTTGCGAAGGGCAAAGTACTCCATTTCTATGATCCATGCCTCCACCCCATCCCCAATTGTTTTGCCATCAAACTTCGGCGGGTTGACCTTCTTAAGGTCCTTGCCCAACTCCTCAGCTACTCTTTCTTGGTTATTTGCATTTCCTTTGTTTTTAGGGATTCTCGCTTCACTCTAGTGGTTTCCACTTCCATCCTGGTTCTGCCCTACTTGGCTTGCTCATATTTCTTGCTCCAGATTGTCCATTCTAGTCCCCTGTTGGGTCAACATTGTGAGGATTTGGTCTAATCTCTTATTTTGGTCACCATGGGACCCTCCACTTCAGTTAGTGTACCTTGTATCCGTCTTGATCAATCTGCACACATTTGCATCTTTAGCATAAATAGGTGAAGGTCCTAGAGTTTAACCTAGATGCTCTAATACCAAATGTAAAGTTTGAAAATATCACTTACTAAAAATAACCAACGAAAAGCATAACTCAATTCAAATAAGAAAAGTGAATTATTTCATTAACTGGAATATCCATAAATGTATGACATTTTGCAAGTTTCCATAATAAGACAGTGCAATTAAAAGCACAAAAGAGAAGTAACATTACATCTTTTACAATTATTCCAAGTACATGACTGATACATCAAAATTACATCAATGAGAGTACAATTACAGAATTGGCTAAACAAGCCATACAAGGATTAATACAATAAAATATACATCTTGAGTCATATAACATAAGAAAATCTTTCTTCAACCACCATGACCCACCAGTCTTCCACAAAATGAAGCCAAGAGCATGATTAAGGTGCTTTTTCCACCCAACCATGAAGTACAACACTTCCCTAAGTTTCTTCCTAACTTGAAGAAATCCCTGACCCTACACGAGGAGCCTAGGAACCTGGAATGAATGGGCAGGAGGGAAACTCTCAATGCAAACCTGATGCATATATGCACTCTAAACTAGAAATGATATAATTCTTGCATGTAGGATGTGGTAGAGACATAAATAAAAAGTACTATGCATTTATGATCCATCTATTTCAATGGTGCAATCTAGATTTGGCCAAAGCAATAAACATAAATGGTAATTTTGAAAAAGAAAATTACCGTCTCTGTGAGCCCACACTCGGCATCCTGTCCCAAAAGGAAATGAAAATAAACTTCTAACATAATCACAACTTACACATTCATCCGACCAATATGATTCAAGAGAAAAATCTCATTTATGATCACTTTCATTTATGTAGAGTCACTAGTGAAAAAAATCTAGGTTTGTTTTAAATAGATATTATAACAATTACTTATCAAGTGAACAATAAGGAAAATAAAAGAATAATACTTTAGATCCCTATTGTCTAGTAATGAAATCATACAATCCTAGGACTATGATTTTTCCAAGTTTGAGTTTTGAAACATATATCTTACTTGATGGAATTAATAATTTTAAGATATAATCATGTATGAAAGAATTGTGTATAAAACCTTGCTAAAATTCTAATAGTATCAACTTCTATGAAATTCTAAATTCAAGCATGAGCTTATAACCATTAAAAGAACTAGAACTTCTAAGTTCTTAACTTCTCATTTAGTAGAAAGGATTGACTATATATATTTATATGTTTTATTATATATGTATTTTCCAGAAAAGTGAAATGTTGCAAGAATAATTAACATTTTAACAATTGTGTTCCATTTATTCCTAATATTAGCTTTTAAATTTATAGTTAAACTATTATTATAACTCATTATGATATTCTTTTCTTTCTAAACCACATTCTAATTCACTGGGTAAAGATGGATGGGGAAAATCACAAATGTTGGCAGAGTTTTTTTATGAGATATTCTAGCAGAATATGCACATAATGGATAGCAAAAGATTTAAGTATAACATTCAAAAAATTATCACACATAGCTTCCATGATTAGAGTCACCAAATGCTCAACTGAAGTTAAGGAGCTAAGATTATTGAGTGAGGCCAAGAATAATTTGGAATCATGATGCATAAGTGTAAGCTCACAGAAAATAGAATATTTGAGAGTTACAGGTCGTGAATGTCCTCCTAGCAGAAGTTCATAATAAGGGAAGCTAAAATTTGCTTATCCATTAATCAATATAAATTTTAACGGGCCATGTTAAACATAAATCCAATAGTCACCCTAGGCAAATATGAGTATACAAAGGTGAATCATTTCAAATTTAAAGAGGTTTTGGGCGACTACAACAAAACCCAAAAAAAATGAATAGGAGGCAGAGGCAAGATTTGAAATATAACATGTTGATTCTTTGTTTTCAGATAGCCATTCACCATCTCAATAAAAGAAGGTAATTAAACTAAAATAACAAAAGAATTAGCAAAATAACAATAGGCAAGAATGGAAATAATATATTATCATCACCTAAAATTACCAATCCTCCATCATAAGCTTCAAGTTTTGTGAACTTTTTCATGTCACCAATCATGTGGTTTGAGCAACCATTATCAATCACCCATAAATCTTTCTTTTCAGTATGAAATGCAACTTGAACAAACATAGATTTTCCAAGATTCTCCATTATCTTTGGCCTCCAAACCTTATCTATCTTCACATCAGACTTTAAAATTCTATTATTCCTCTCAAGAGTAGCATAGTGTTTCTTATTTTTGCCTACCAACAATATGTCTGCAATGCTTACCAAAGTGACCAAAATTGTTGCATTTAAAGCATCTTAAGTTATATAACCTATCAAGAAAACTTTCATAGCCAAACCTTGAACATCTTCTTAGGGCAATTTGACAATTATTAGCCTTATACCCAAACCGATTGCAATAGAAGCAATTGTTGCTAGGGAAAAATCAGGTTTAATGTAAAAAACAACAAACTAATTAAACCCTAACTACAATGAAGTGCAAGAAAGCCTAGAAATCAAGCAAACAAATAGAAAATGAACTAAGAATCTAAGCTACAACTTGACTAATCTTCATTGTTCTTCTCAACCTCACATAGGCATGCAAGATTTCGAAGGTTGATTATGGAGGAATGTTGGGTACTCATTCTTATAGCATAAGAGTACTCAAAAGCTAGATATCTTGAAAATGGCTTGTGAGAGGTTTGATTTATAGAAAAGGCTAATTCAAATGGACAATTGTGATTGAAAGTTGGTTTAAATGTTATGAATGGCTAGGATTGATTAGGTTTTCCACTCCATGAGGAGTTGTAGTCACGTGACAAGTGTGCGATAGAGAATAAAAAGGACCTAATTTAAATTAGTTGTGCATGTGAAGTGTTGTAGTCATGTGACATGTGTTGTAATGTGGTGAAAGGTGAGAGATTTAATTCAAATATTTTATTTGAATTATGTGAGACATGTGACAAGGGGGAATTAATTAAATAAATGGATTTAATTAATTAATTGGATTAGGTGATTATGTTGGATAAGACTAGGACCTAGGGCAAAACATTACAAGGTGTCTCACTAGGTGATGGACAATTTTAAGTGTGTGCCCCTCTTTGAGATGTGTTCAAGATGATGTGATTTATGTTGAGTAACATCATTTCAAAGAAGCTAAGGTATGGGATGATGATGAAAGAATAGGCTGATGATGCCCCCTCGAGAGGATAGGCCGATTGGACAAACACGGGTAGGCTCTCAAAATGAAAGGGATTGGTCAAGGAAGAAAGATAAAGGAATGGATAGAAGAAAGGGAAGGATGCATTATGTTACAATAAAGGTGAGTAACCATGATGTTTGATATAACACTAGACATTATGCACCAAGATATAAGCACCAAGGTGACAATGTGTCTCGTGCCCCAGCGTAATACAACCTTGTCTAGATACAAGATATGAATATTAGCTAGGAATGATTTAGATGTGATACAAATGCAAGAAAAAATGATACCACACACAAGCAAGAAAGAAAGCAAGCATGTGCAAATGATACAAAAACAAACAAGTTATTGCCCCTGTTAAGTTGTAAACCAATGATTGATTGATTGATGATGATGTGTCTAGTTTTAGGAAATGAAAACATGTCGTATAAGATGCCTAGTCTGGTTTTGACAATGCAACATCTTGTCTAAGACAATTGATATGATTGATTGACACTAGTGTTGTTGGCCATGTGAGCAACACCAAGATTTGATTAATGATTGATTGAATTTGGTTTCAGGAAATGAAACATGTCATCTAAGATCATTGGTCTGGTTTTGATAATGCAACATCCTGTCTAAGGTAATTGATTGATTGATTGACACTAGTGTTGTTGGCCATGCGAGCAACACCAGGATTTGATTGATTGATTGATTTGGTTTACGTCAAGATTAGGATCAAGACCATTGAATGTGTTTGGATAATTTGGCAAGATTGATTGACTTGATTGGTATGGATTGAGCATTGACTTGCATTTGGATCATTGTTTGAATTGATTTTAAGAAGAATGATTGATGACGTGATTGATTGAATTGATTGAAATGATGGAGTTGATTAGAAGAAGTGATTTGAAGGATTGATGATGATGATGTGATTTGATTTTCCATGTTTATTGATGATGTGGGAGATGAATAGTAGAAGAGATGAGAGATGGATGAAGATGAAGATTGATTGAAGATTGGATGAAGGATGAAAGATGGAAGAAGTGTATCACCTGTGCATGAATCTAGGTACTTCCTTTGTACTCTAGATTGCCTACATACCTGGTATCCACGGGATCAAGGCACTTAACAATAGAGGTGAGGTGTAGTTCTGATAATGTTTTATTGGTGGAATGATATTGATTGGATTGATGTGATTTTGATTGATTGATGGATTAATTGATGATAGGATTGGATGATGAATTAGATTGATTGATTGGAAGAATGTGAGTTGATTTGATGATGTGATTGATTAGATTTTATTGCTTGGATTTTTTATGGATATGTGATTTTTTTGAATTTGGGGATATTTTGATTTTTTTTGTGTTTTTGGAATGAATTTGGGGATATTTTGATTTTTTTTGTGTTTTTGGAATGTTGTGATTTTTTTGGATTTTGAAATATTTAATTTTTTGAATTTTGGGAATATTTGATATTTTTTGGATTTTTTGAACGTTTTGGTTTTTTTTTTGGACTTTTTTGACTTTTCAAAAGGGATAGGTGGATATGGAAAGGAGGGACTCAAATCTCTAGTGCCATGAAAGGCGATAGTCCCATTGGAGAAAGATGTCATTGCATGGACCATGTCAAGTCAATATGCTCATAAATGTTGGTAAGGGAGATTGCATGAAAGTGAGATGGAGTAGGTAGATAGTAGATTATGGAGGGAATCACTAGTACAAAAACAACAATATGTGATTAAAAAAACTACTAAAAACTACTTATAAATGACTAAACTTGGTCACGTGATCATTAGTACTTTATTGCCAGTCATTTATAACACGCCCAAATTTATGACTAAACCAATTTTAGTCTTTTATTTGGTCGTTTTGATTGATCAATTTGGTAGTATATTAGTCATTAATTTAGTCATTGATTTAGTCATATTATTCAATGAGCTTGGTCACGTGACCATTAGTAGTTTATTGCTAGTCATTTATTTGGTTGTTTTGATTGATCAATTTTGGTAGTATATTTTGTCATATTTATTCACTGACTTCTATCAATTGGTAGTATATTTATTTAGTAGTATATTTAGTCATATATTTTTAGTCATGTTCATTCACTAATTTCTGTTAGTTGGTAGTATATTTAGTCAATTGGTAGTTTATTTAATTGTTTTTGAGGTCTAAACATAAAACATAGAAAAACATAATCAATCATTCATTTGCACATAATGAAACAACTATTAAGAAGGTAAAATACTAAAATTTTATTGAGAAAAGGTGTTCTTACAGTAGATACAAGACTTAAATATGTCTTTGCGTTGAAAAATGTGTTACAAAGTGTGTTTCTCAGTGCTGTGACTAAGAAAACTGAGTTACAATGCTCTATTTTTTTCTTATACAACTCTAAAACATGGAAGAACTACTTGAAAAATGAAGCCTAAATATTTCATCATGGGATTTTACATCTCAAAATATGAATAAATGTATCAAAACTTGCTTAATATTGCTAATTGTTGCATTACTTCTTCTTTGTTGCATCTCCTGCCTTGGTCTGCACAAACAAAACCCAGCAATGTAATAAGTAAATTGCGCCTTTGTAACAGAAAACAAATAAGTAACTTACTTTAACATGTTCTTTGAAAGAATATTTAACTTCTTGACTCCACGGATCTTCTTATATATGTTCTTAGAGGAGCACAAAATGAGAAGAGGAGAACAAAACACATTCCAAATGGTTTAGGGTGAATCAGACTTATAGCATATTCGCTCCTTCAACCATAGTACTTCTGTGCAACAGTGATGCTGCTATCATATTTGCCTCTGTATGTATCAATAAATGTAAAGTATTTAACTGAGTATGTAAAGCATTTCCAGGCTAAATGCACACAAAAGATGCAAAAAATCACATTTAATACATCACTAGGTAAATAAAAAAATTCAAGTGTATTTTTTGAAACATAAAAAATCGTACAAAATAATTTTTAAATAACCTCTTACTTGTTGATTTCTGAAGGACACAAAACCAAAGAAAGCCTCAAAGAAATGTGGTCTCATGGACTGCAATGATTGCAGGATATGCACAAAATGGTTTTTTTGAAAAGGCTTTAGAAATTTTAAAGAAAATGCAATTAGCTGGTGTAAAGACAAATTCCACAACCTTTGCCAGCATCATCCCTGCCTATGTCAAAATGGGAGCTTTGGAATAGGGTATGGACATCCATCAAAACATAAAGGATAGAGGAATTTTTTCATATGTTGTAGTTGTAACTACCCTGTTAGACATGTATGCAAAATGTGGAAGCATAGACAAGGCACGTGAACTATTTGACAGAACGCCTCAAAGAAATGTGGTCTCATGGACTGCAATGGTTGCAAGATATGCACAAAATGGATTTGTTGAAAAGTCTTTAGAAATTTTAAAGCAAATGCAATTGGCTAGTGTAAAGCCAAATTCCACAACCTTTTCTAGCATCCTCCCCACCTGTGTCAAAATGGGAGCTTTGGAATAGGGTATGGGCATCCATCAAAACATAAAGGATAGAGGAATTTTGTCAGATGTTGTAGTTGCAACTTCCCTATTAGACATGTATGCAAAATCTGGAAGCATAGACAAGGCACGTGAACTGTTTATTTCCAAGAATTCTAAAGATAAATAGTTGTAGATTGCAATGATGCTAAAAGCAAACCTTTTGCAACAAGTCCAAACCATCAATGTGTTTCTTAAAATTTGAACTCAGTAACTACCGATGTAAATCTTCCCTAAAATGCTTTACAAGATCATTCTGCAAACAAAAATCATAAAGTCTCCTAGAAGGATTTCATATAATCATAATCTAAAATTAGATTTATCAGTAGGCAACAAAAAAATAGACCTCTCGCTCTTGAATCTATTCAAGACGAGGCTCCTCAAACTTATACTTTCGTGAAATGGGCCTTTCTCTATCTTCATGTAAGATTACAATTTTGTGGGTAAAACAGATGCCACTATCTTGATGTGTGAAGGATTTTTTTGAAATAATGAAAATTATAGTAAATTCTATTGCTTTAGCCTTTAGAACACTAGAAATAGAGCATTAAAACAAATAGAAACATAGCAGCCATTGTATAGCCTTAACAATTTTTTTTCTAAATGCTAACCTTATTAGAATCTTTCAAGTTGAATAAAGCTTGTCCTTGAACTACATAATACTGAGCAGCCAAAGTGACTACTTGTTTTAAAGCCTTAGTTGGAAAAGTTCTATGTGAATGAGATATCATAAAACAAAATATCTTAAAAAATAGTCACAATCAAAAAACTAAATTTTCATTCATTAAATTTACTATTTGACATGTATGCAAAATGTGGAAGCATAGACAAGGCACATGAACTGTTTGACAGAATGCCTCAAAGAAATGTGGTCTCATGGACTACAATGATTGCAGGATATGCACAAAATTGATTTGTTGAAAATGCTTTAGAAATTTTAAAGCAATTGCAATTGGCTGTTGTAAAGCTAAATTCCACTTGACCTTTGCCAGCATCCTCCTTGCCTGTGTCAAAATGGGAGCTTTGGAATAGGTATGGACATCCATCAAAACATAAAGGCTAGAGGAATTTTGTCAGATGTTGTAGTTGCAACTGCCTTGTTATACATGTATGCAAAATGTGGAAGCATAGATAAGGCACGTTAACTGTTTGACATAATGCTTCAAAGAAAGTGGTCTCATGGACTACAATGATTATAGGATATGTGCAAAATGGATTTGTTGAAAAGTCTTTAGAAATTTTAAATAAAATATAATTAGCTGGTTTAAAGCCCAATTCCACAACCTTTGCCAGCATCCTCCCTACCCGTGTCAAAATGGGAGCTTTGGAATAGGATATGGACATCCATCAAAGCATAAAGGATAGAGGAATTTTGTTAGATGTTGTAGTTGTAACTACCCTATTAGACATGTATGCAAAATGTGGAAGCATAGACAAGGCATGTGAACTATTTGACAGAATGCCTCAAAGAAATGTGGTCTCATGGACTACAATGATTGTAGGATATACACAAAATGGATTTGTTGAAAAGGCTTTAGAAATTTTAAAGCAAATGCAATTGGCTGGTGTAAAGCCAAATTCCACAACCTTTACCAACATCCTCCCTGCTTGTGTGAAAATTGGAGCTTTGGAATTAGGTATGGGCATCCATCAAAACATAAAGGATAAAGGAATTTTGTCAGATGTTGTAGTTGTAAATGCCCTGTTAGACATGTATGCAAAATGAGGAAGCATAGACAAGGCACGTGAACTGTTTGATAGAATACCTCAAAGAAATGTGGTCTCATGGACTACAATGATTGTAGGATATGCACAAAATGGATTTGTTGAAAAGGCTTTAGAAATTTTAAAGCAAATGCAATTGGTTGGTGTAAAGCCAAATTCCAAAACCTTTGCCAACATCCTCCTGCCTGTGTCAAAATGGGAGCTTTGGAATAGGGTATAGACATCCATCAAAACATAATGGAAGGCAATTTTTTTTAGATATTATAGTTGGAAATGCTCTGGTAGACATGAATGCAAAATGTGGAAGAATTAAATGGAGCAGCTTTTTTTGTAGTAAAGCTCCAGGTAAGGATGTAATTCTCTACAATACATGTTCATGTAGCTATTGAGAAACCAACATAGATTTCTTCTTCAAGAATGTTAGATATAGAAATTTTTTTCATATATATCAGTGGCTTTTCTAAGTGATATGAACCAACCTCTGTAATGGTGACATTGATCTCCTTTTCAAAATGGCCATAATCAAGCCAAGCTTGAATATTATGTCTGTTGTTGAGACCTAGAAACTTGTAGTTGCCATAAAAATACTCTTGCTCCATGCAATTAAGAATGACTATATAGTTAAAACAAAGATATAATTGTACAAAGTGTGTAAGTTATCAACCATCTTTTTGACTTAAAGGCAGATAGATAACAAATAATTTTCTCTATATTCAAATTAAGTGTCTCCAAATACTCTCTTATCAGCTAGACAGATTAAATGGATATGAAATATAAAACAAACTATTACAATAGAATTTCAAAAAAAAGAGCACAACACTAGAAAACAACAAACTCCAGCTATGCTGATGTTTTAGTCATAAAGCATTGCAATATAGCACTTTGTGTGTATGGTTAGGCAACCACTACCTTGATGTACAGATGGAAGACAAAGGATGAGTGTGAAGCCATCACAAGTCTAGTGAATACAAGAGCCTCAATCTTAAGATTTAAGTTTGATGAGTTGTCTTGATACAATACATTATTCAGAAAAGTGACAACATAATAGATAATGATAATGGAAAATCTCAAATAAAACATATGCTCTTTATCTTACATTAAGTTCCTTCTCAATTCGAGGCACCAAGGAGCCAATATGATCAGCTAAGCAATCAGGTAGCACAACCACAAGCTCCTTCAATACTGAAAATGCTCTAACCTGCATAAGCATTCTTAGTTCAGGATAGTAATTTTACAAAAAACATCAAAATAAAAGGAGAAAAAGAAGAAGAATCACAAGCCCTCTTTATATACAAAATATGCTTCAAACTAAAGAGTAATATGTATTACAGAGCAACATCATTTTCAACATATAGATTTGACACTCACCTTAGTCTTTACTGATTTTTCCCTGAGCTGCCTATTCAGAGACTTGACTATTTTTGGGACTTCTTGCTTCAACATCAATAATGGGCTGCCAAAGCATTAAATGGTATAAGCCAAATTTGAAGTTTATTATGTTAAAAGATGTACTAAAGTTGTATTCACTTTGCTCATCAATTACTCTAAAATATTTAGATAAAAATAAATTACCAAGGTTTCATTCCCAAAATTGTCATGCAACTTGACTCAAGACTTGATTAGAAAAATTTAACTAAGATAATCACCACCACTCATTTCAATCATGACCAAAAAAGAAGTGGCCTTCATGGCACCACATCTTGAAAGATCATTATAGTGAATGCAATTACCAAAGTCAAAAATATCCAGTCACTCTTAAATGTAGCTCATTTTGATTCCTCCTTTTTAGTGAAGTGTGGAAGATCCAAGACAACTTCCCACACATTTCCTTGGAAAAGTCAACCAACGATGTTATTTCCCATCTCAAGTCTTGTCCTTTAGTCCACTTGGCCATGTTAAGACACAATCACATGGTATTATCATTACCTTTTTGATATAAAGTAAATTCATATAACATAATTGCATAAGCCTTATCCAGACTGAATCACCTTTGACAAGCCCCTTCAAGTTCAAGAAACTATCCTCTAAAACTTTTTCTTCAATTTTCAAATGAGATCAGGATGGTTTATTGTATCCATTATCTACAATATTGCCTTTCAAATATGATCTTACTTTCAAGACAGAGATAACAATTTTGAGAAAGCCTATGATAATGAGCATTATTACTTCTTTTATCCAACCTATCTTGCCAGATTAGAATTTGAATCAATTTGCAAAAGAAGCTAAATTTCATGGAGATTGTAACACCCCTTCTAGACGATGCCCTCTTGCCCTAGCTAGCAAACTAGATACTGTTGCAAGTATGGGCTTAACTGGTGTTGTCATTGATGTCAACATACTCCTGTTGCATTGATGTCAAGGATTAGATGAGTTGTGTGCTAAGGATATTGAGAAAGTTAGTCCTATTAGAAATAGAGAAGAACAATGAAGACAGTGAAGCCCTATGAAATGAAGATCCTAGCTAGATAAAAATTAGAGTATGTGCATTAAAGGGTTTGTAGATATGTGTCTGAAGATGATCCAGTCAAGATTTGAGAGGTCCACATGAAAATGTGGAGTTATGGCCATAAGAGTAAAACAAGTTCTAGCAACTGTTTAGAGGTGACAGAGTGACACAAATAGGTCTGGTGAGATCCAAAAATACAATATCATGTTCTGTGGATTTGGTGGCATGTTTGGGAGGCTAATGTGAATTGACTACTCAATTGGTTTGTGGTTTGGAGGTCCACAAGCAATCCTTCTAATGTGACAGTGATGACTGACTGTGTTCTTGAGGTTCCAGATGAACATGCGAATGATTATAGTAAGTAGAAGTGGTGCAGATGTTCTTGGTGATTTAAGCAAGCTTGTGGGGGTCTCTAGATTGTGTCCAGTTCATGTTGGCGGTCTGCATTAAAGATTGAGCTCGTGATTGAAGATTTACCTTCAGATGATGGTGTTCTTCCTAGTCTTGGCTGACCAGATGATTTGCACATGTTGCAGATGATCTTGAAGATGTTTTGTGAAGCATGGCATGTTCCTTGAAAAATATTGAAGTCCCAGCTATGTGTGGCCGATAGTGTAGTGATGCGCATGAAGTTTTTGTAATAAGTCAAGTTGTATTTTTGTAATTGCTCTATAATAAAATAAGTGTATGTTGTGCTGACTTTGATGATCATTCCAAAGTCAATGTCATGTATAAATGAGAGTTGCGAAGTCATTCAAATGTATCCCTTATGGTCATGATGAGGTGGTAGTGAAGAGGAACGAAAAGCAGAGCAAAGGTGTTGAGCTTAAATAGAATTGACTCAAGCATAGTGAATATGCTAATCTCTAGTTCAAGTATGTAATACTCATATTCTTCTGTAGATAGTGTGTCACCTATAGGTAGTGGGCCTCTTGTGAGCAGTGTGCTCAGGCATGAGCCCTAACTAGAAAGTGTCATTTTATACTTTATTCGTTTAATAGAGAATACAATCTTGGGTTAGTCACCCTGTGGTTTTTCCCCTAACAGGGTTTCCATGTAAAAATCCTTGTGTTATGTGTCTTGATTTCATTTCAGTTCTTATGGTTGCTTATGCTTTCACATTTTGATATATCACTAAATGCTAAGTTAAGAAAAGGAAGTAAAAATAAGAAAGTTTTGAGGTAACTGATTCACCCCCCCTCTCAGTTATTTGCCTTGTTTCCAACAATTGGTATCACAGCTAATTTCCTCTAGAAGAAGCTTAACCACTTGAGGAGATCCAGGATGTCGACCTACAAGAAGGATAGTCCAAGGTTTGATGGAACAAACTACACTCTTTGGAAGAGCCACATGGAATGTCACTTACAATGCATGGGAGATCATTATTGGAACATAACTACAACTAAATATGTTCCCCCAAAGAATGGTCCAACAACTATAGGTGAAGTCAAAGATGCAAACAATAATCTTCAAGCTAAAGAAGCCCTACTAAGTGCCTCGACTAATTCAGAGCTGACAAATGTTATGGGATTGAAGACTGCTTATGAAATTTGGACAAAGCTAAAAACTCTATATGAAGGAGACAATTATGTTAAGTGTGCCAAGCTGCAAAGTCTGAAAGGAAAGTTTGAAAACTTGAAGATGAGTGAAGATAAGAATATCACTTTATTTATGTCAAAAGTAAATGAGCTTGTATGTGGCATTAGATTTGCTCATGGAATATTAGATGAAGATGAGATTGTTGCCAAAGTTCTCAAATATTTACCTCTTGCTTACAAACACAAAGCTACTACTATTGAGGAAATCAGATCTTTAACAACTATTAAAAGGGGTCAATTGGTTGGTAAGATATCCGCATTTGAGCTGGTTGAGTTTGGTAATGCACTTCCCAAGACTAAATCTACATTCAAAGCTAGTGCCTCTACAAAAGGTAAACAAAGATATGATCCAGGAGAAAGTTCCTCAAGGAAATCAACATGGTATGATAAAGCAAGGAAAGATCTGGAAGAAGATGAGTTAGACGCTGAACAACTTGAAGCCCTTATTGCAAAGAGACTGCCAAGATGATCTAGTAAGTATGATGGAAAATTACCTTTTAAATGTTTTCCTACAATAAGATTGGTCATTTTGCCTCAAGATGTCCAGAAAGGTTTTCAAGGCCAACCCCTAATAGATCAAGGTTTCAGAAGAAGTGTTACTATTTTTAGGAAGATGATGATGAAGGAGTAACAGATGATGAATCTGAGATAGGAAACAAACTAGGCAGTGACTAGGTGTGTATTTCCATCAAAGAAGAAGATCCAATGCCTATTGAATCTGCTAATCATAAGATGATAGAAAGTGCTTTGGCTGCTCAGGTTGAAGAAAAGGATGAATGGGTTATTGACAGTGGATGCTCTCACCATATGACTAGTGACAAGAGTAAGTTCTTAAGCTTGGAAAGATATGAAGGTGGAGTTGTAAAGTTTGGAGATAATTCTGTTGGCAGAATTAGAGGTAGAGGAACAATTTCTTTTGATGGAAAGAACAAAACCAGTGATGTTCTATATGTTGAAAGTCTGAAGCATAATCTTGTCAGTGTTGGATAGTTGGTGGACAAAGGCTATGATCTCTAATTCAAAAATGGAAAATGCAAGATCTTTGAAAACTCTAGAACTGAGATTGCATCCAGTACACAAACAAAAGGTAACATCTTTCACTTGGTTGGTACTGGAAAAAGTTGCTTATTTGTTCAAATTGATCAAAGTTGGTTGTGGCATAGGAGAATGTGTCATGTGAATTTTGATAATATCATCAAGATAAGCAACACTCAGGTTGTAAGAGATCTTCCAATACTGGTGAAACTTGCTAACAGTTTGTGCAAAGAATGTCAGTTGGGTAAGCAGAACAGAGTCACATTCAAAAGTAAGGAACAATCTTCAACTAACTTGTTAGACTTGGTGCACACTGATCCATGTAGTCCGACAACAATCAGAAGTCTGCAAGGAGACAGATATTTCATGTTGCTGATTGATGGCCACTCCTGGATGATGTGG
This sequence comes from Cunninghamia lanceolata, assembly GCA_027924645.1. NCBI lineage: Eukaryota > Viridiplantae > Streptophyta > Pinopsida > Cupressales > Cupressaceae > Cunninghamia > Cunninghamia lanceolata. The sequence goes on from BSBN01000808.1 coordinate 1,017,675, forward strand.
GTGACTTTCTTGAAAGAGAAATCTGAAGCTCTTGAGAAGTTCAAAATATTCAAGGCTATGGTTGAGAATGAAATTGGCATAAACATAAAATGCCTCAAGTCTGATAGAGGTGGAGAATTCACATCTGGAGAGTTCATAGCATTCTGTGAGAAACATGGGATAAAGAGATAGTTATCTGCTCCAAGGACTCCATAGCAAAATGGAGTAGTGGAGAGAAAGAACCGAACCATCCAGGAAGCATCTAGGACCATGATGATGGAAGCAAATGTTCCTTAGATCTATTGAAGAGAAGTTGTAAGTACTGTTGTCTATACTCTCAATCAGGTACAAATCAAAGGCAATACTGGTAATACCCCTTATGAACTTTGGTTTGGCATCACTCCTACTGTGAAGTATTTCAGAGTCTTTGGTAGTAAATGCTATATCAAAAGAGATGAAGACCTTGGCAAGTTTGATGCTAGAAGTGACGAAGGAATATTCATGGGATATTCTACTCAAAGCAAAGCATACCAATGTTATAACAAGAGATTGAGAAAGATTGTAGAAAGTACAAATGTAAAGGTTGATGAAGGCATGGAAAGTCCCTCAAGGTATTATGAGTATGAAGCAGATGATCAGAATGATATCTCAGACCAAGGAGAACAAGTCCCAACTCTAGTTCAGATTCAAACTAATCCAAAGAATTTAGAAATACAAGAAGAAGAAATAGGTTTGGATGAACCTGTCCAAAAATTAGAAGTTCAAGAGAATCCCAAAAGTCCTAGGTATGTAAGAATGAACCATTCTAAGGATCAGATCATAGGAGATGTGAATGACTGGAAGAGTACCAGTGGTGGTCCATTCTTTTTGGGAAAAAGATTGGTTTCTTGGCTAAGCAAGAAATAAGAGACAATATCTCTGTCCACTACAGAAGCAGAGTATATTGTAGCAACAGGAAATTGTACTCAAGTATTGTGGATGAAGAACATGCTAAGAGATATTAGAGTGGAGTATGAAGAACCTATCACAATCTTTTGTGATAATTCAAGTGTAATAAACATATCAAAAAATCTAGTGTTGCATTCAAAGACAAAACATATATCCATCAAGTTTCACTTTTTGAGAGAGCAGGTCAACAAGAATGAAGTCAGATTGGAGTCTATTCCCTCAAAGGATCAAATTGCAGACATTTTTACCAAACCTCTACCTAAGGACGCTTTTGAGTATCTCAAGGAGAAGTTAGGGGTTATTACCCCTCCGGTTCTGAATTAAGGTGTACTGATGTGCATCAGTTCAGTGGATCCCAGAGTCATATCTTGTATTTGGATTGATGTTAGGAGGCTGCTACTCAAGGGGAGAAGTTAGTATGATTTTGAAGTATGAGAAGTGGTTGCAAGTATGTGCCCTTTGCCATTGATGTGAAAGGGGGAGAGAAGACATGTGAAAAACTAAAAGTGGTTGTTGATCAAAGGGGGAGCAATAAAGGAAGAGAAGACATGTGAATGGTTGATGTTGATAGGGGGAGCTATTTCAGTCAGTGAGGAGAAGTTCTTGTCTTGATGGTTAAAATAGTTTTTCACATCATATGTTGCCATTAATGACAAAGGGGGAGATTGTTGCAAGTATGGGCCTAACCGGTGTTGTCATTGATGTCAAGATACTCCTATTGCATTGATGTCAAGGATTGGATGAGTTGTGTGCTGAGGATATTGAGAAAATTAGTCCTATCAGAAATAGAGAAGAATAGTGAAGACAGTGAATCTCTATAAAGTGAAGATCCTAGCTAGATAAAGATCAGAGTATGCGGATCAAAGGGTTTGTAGATATGTCTCTGAAGATGATCCAGTCAAGATTTCAGAGGTTCACATGAAAATGTGGAGGAGTTATAGCCATAAGAGTAAAACTAGTTTTAGGAACTATTCAGAGGTGACAGAGTGACAAATAGGTCTGGTGAGATCTGGAAATACAATATCATGTTCTGCAGATCTGGTGGCATGTTTGGGAGGCTAATATGAATTGACAACTCAAATGGTTCGTGGTTTGGAGGTCCACAAGCAATCCTTCTAATGTGACAGTGATGACTGACTGTGTTCTTGAGGTTCTGGATGAAGATGTGAATGATTATAGTAAGCAGAAGTGGTGTGGATGTTCTTGGTGATTCAAGCAAGCTTGTGGGGGTCTCTAGATTGTGCCCAGTTTGTGTTGGTGGTCTGCATTAAAGATTGAGCTCATGATTGAAGATTTACCTTTGAGTGATGGTGTTCTTCCTAGTCTTGGCTGACTAGATGATTTGTGCATGTTGTGGATGATCTTGAAGATGTTTTGCGAAGCATGGTATGTTCCTCGAAGAAGGTTGAAGTCCCAGCTATGTGTGGCCAATAGTGTAATGATGCGCATGAAGTTTTTGTAATAAGTCAAGTTTTATTTTTGTAATTGCTCTGTAATAAAATAAGTGTATGTGATGCTGATTTTGATGATCATTCCAAAGTTGATGTCATGTATAAATAAGAGTTTCGAAGTCATTCAAATTTATCCCTTGTGGTCATGATGAGAAGGTGGTAGTGAAGAGGAGCGAAAAGTAGAGCAGAGGTGTTGAGCTTAAATGGAACTGACTCAAGCATAGTGTAGATGCTAATCTCTAGTTCAAGTACATAATACTCATATTCTTTTGTAGACAGTGTGTCTCCTGTAGGTAGTGGGCCTCTTGTGAACAGTGTGTTCGGGCAGTGAGCCCTAATTAGCAAGTGCCATTTTATACTTCTTTATTCTTTTAACAGAGAATACAATCTTGGGTTAGTCACCCCATGGTTTTTCCCCTAATAGGGTTTCCAAGTAAAAATCCTTGTGTTATGTGTGTTGATTTCATTTCAGTTCTTATGCTTTCTTATGCTTTCATGTTTTGATATATCACTGAATGCTAAGATAAGAAAATGAAGTAAAAATAAGAAATTTTTGAGATAATTGATTCACCCCCCCCCGCCCCCGCCTCCTCTCAATTATCTTCCTTGTTTGCAACAGATACATGGGCTCAAAAAGGTACATTGACCTTGTACCTCTGAAGAATGCCCAAAAGGTCCCTATTAGATCCATCTATTATCCTTACAAGTTGTAGTAATCTCTTATATACTTTTGGATACCAAGCAATGATCATTGATGCAAATGATTATTTTGACATCAGTAAAGACAACTTTCCTTCTTTTTAGCCCTTTCATATATAGTTTTGGTAGCCTGATTGACTTCTTCCTTCTTCGAGCATTTTAAAGGGTGCCCATTTTATTCTTCTAGACATTTTACAAAAGGACTTGATATTCTTCTTTTCTTTATATGGCTACAAACTTTAGATAACATTTGACTGTCTAAATTATGCAAGGATGAGAATCTGAAAGAGGAAGGTGTCCATATTTTCGTGAGTATGTGCTAAATCCTAAGATAAATATAGTTTTGAATACCAAGCCATAATCATTGATGCAAATGGTTATTTTGATGGTAAATATAGAGGGGTTTCCTTCTATCCCTTTTGTATATAATGTTTCTATTTTAGGGTACCCAATCTGTCAACTTTATCTAGATTTCACAAAGATAAATGATTTCATTTATTATTGGCCATTTCGTCCAAAGTACACATAAACAAATTACAAAGGCCTCAATAACTAACAACGAAAAATTAGAAACAAAACCAACAATCTTAGTAAAAAGTATGTTTGTCCTTAAAATAAGACACTTGGAAGTCAAACAACCATGCACAAGGCAGCCAACAAACCTCTAATAGATACTATTCTGAGAAAAATTTGCAGAATTACAAGTAATATCAGATCTTCATATTTCATTATACACTTTCCTTGAATGTCAAGCATCCCCTGATCCTTTAGTCACATTCCGAGTTTGGTGTAACAACTCAATAAAGGCATTAAACACATCCATTTGCAGCAAAATTAATAAGAAATTGAAATAATAAAATACAAGAAAATGGCATCATTCATCTAAAACTTAAATATAAGAAAAATATTAATACTTTAACATTTTCCTCTCACTCTTTGAACCTTTCTATGAGCCTTGGACAAGCCTGCAAATCAGATTCCAAGCAATCTTAGAGCTCAAATGACAAGAATAAATTGTGATTCCAATGAAATATTTCACTTATCAAATAAGAATATTAATCTCTAGGAGTAACTAATGAATGAAAAAAATACTATCTTAAACTGTGATCATACTCACCAAGGTATTTTTATAATTGTTGTGTCCAGTAATTAAAGTAATTAAATAATGATAATTTTTTTTGTTGATCTAAAGATGATTGTCTTAACTGCACAAAGAAAGATGTGAAAATTCAAAAGCTACAAGCACCGTGTAGGTTATACTTGATAGTAGCATAAGTGAATCAATCTTTTGTTTGTAGGATATGTTGCAGACAATATAATCTTATTATGTTTACAAAATCAATACACAAATGAATCTCATGACCTCAACTTGCATGTGTCAATATGTGGACTTTCTATAGGGAACATATTATTGTCTTGAGGACTACTATCATGTGTTGCCAAACCCTCTTCCATTCTACTAACTATCCAACTATTATACTGCCCTCTTACCCTTCCACTTATTGTTATCTATCCTTTCATTTCTTTCAAGGACTATCATTCTTTTGACAGTCATAACATGGCTGCCTTTGCATGTGGATTGTCCCTTTATTCCATGAGCACTCTATACTTTTATGATTTCTATCATACTTCATGGCACCAAATGATAAAAAAGACTCTTGAAAAATGGTTTAAGGGACTTAGTTAGGACTATTATATGATTGTCCCTGGCTCAATATTATTGAAAATGCTCATAATGTCATTTGATGTAGACTATGAAATGACTTAGTATAGCCTTGGTACCCTCCTTAAGGACTGTGAAATGGTGTGATGAGCCACACAATGGGATACCTAAAACAATGCTACACTTTCATTTATCACAGATTAAATGGATATGGTTGCAAGTCAAATTGAACTATTTATTGATCACCTATCTTCCATTGAGAGACTCTCTTTTAAGGAATATTTGAACAATCAGAAATAGTTCAATTTGACTTGCAACCATGACCAAAAAGCCTTGGAAATATTACTCTCTAAGGGTAATTTTACTGTCTTTTCTGAGAGTAATATTTCCAAGGCTTTTTGGTCATGGTTACAAGTCAAATTGAACTATTTATTTATCACCTGTCTTTCATCGAGAGACTCTCTTCTGAGGAATATTTAAACAATCAGAAATAGTTGAGAAACACTATGGCATACAATATCATTATCTACCATTCATTTCCTTTAGATGACAAGAAATAAAATAACCCTTCATTAGAATGATAGCCCACTCAGCTTAGGACTTCAATATTTTTTAGTAGGGTTTGACATGCACATTGAAGCCAAATTATATTTTCTAAGTAAATTTTTCCTAATTATGTGGACTTTGTGTCTTGTGGAGTAAAGGCACAGATGATAGCCTTTCTAGCCTTTTATCGGAAGCCATTGTCCATGTAACTCTTTTGTGCAGAAAATGTATCTATCATGTTTTCTGGTGAAATATAAGATGCATCTGTTCCAAAAAATAGGAACACTAATAAACACAATTTTAAAACAATATAACGTAGATTGAACATTTCCAAATAAAGACATGAAAAAATTGAAAGAATTCATTATGATAATCTAAGATTTTGAATATAGGAAAGAAAAAGAAATAAATAAACCTAAGTGGCAAGAAATGATGCATATAGTTTTGATGATTACCATTAAATTTGTCCACAATAAAACAAAGTGGAGTCATCCAAAAGTTTTATTATCTTACCTTATAGGAAAGAGGATCAAATATTGAACAAATACTCGTAGGCACCAAAGAGGAAATAAATAAAGGTTCTAGTTCCATGGCTCTAGAGGATTTGACTTGAAGCAATGTGTAAAAGAATCCTACAAATCAATTTGGGAGAAGATCATAAGTATATTTAGGCAAGATAAGTCAATCCAATTGCAAAAAGGGGGAAATATCATTTTACCTAAAAAACAAAAACTGAAGCACAGTAAATAAAGTAGTTTGGTGCTGGTTTCGACTAGAAAGAGGGTGTACCCTACCCAATCAAAATCCTTCTAAAAAAAAATTAGAATCTTTGAATAACAAAAATGGATGAGTGATTGAGTCAGAATAAATTCATGCAACTTTCTAAGGTAAGGAATATATTGATTGTTGCATCAGTGTACTAGTCTAGGGTGAACCATTCAAAAAGCCAGGGAATTATGTCTTATTTATCTTGAGAAAGAATGATGTGGCACGTTTATACATCCTCGACATACCAAGAACACACATTATGTCTTCAAGGTCATTTCCACCATGCTTCCCATCAAATGTTTTGTCATGTTTCAATGTAGCCATTACAAGAAACTCCCAGTCATGTGAGAAACAAAATAATCTCCTTTTTGAAATTACTACACCACTACATTTGGGTCTAATATGTATGCATAATTTACCAGTAGACTTAACGACTAAAGAAAAATCACAACCCTTACTGATATATTTACGTTGTGTGCAGAGTTCATCGATAGGCTTAAACAACAAACATAATAAGATCCCTAGTGCACACAACACTTAAAATGAACTCTAAAGGCACACCAGTAACATCATGATCCAAATTCAAATAATCATCATCACAATATGCTGGCACAAAAGACTAAAAAAATTGTTCCAAGCTAATTCTACACCTCCTTAGATTTCCATGGCTACTAACCTTGCCTAAAATTTATCCACAAAACCAAATTGATCACAAATTCTGGCAATAATCTTCTAAACAAAATCCATATAAAAACTCGACAAATTACCAAGTACCTACTTAGATTAAAACAAAGGCACCCCACTCAAGGTATGCAATCTCGTTCCAAAGGATACCATAAGTGATATTGGCACAATGCACGATCTTTAGTTGAACATGACAAATTCAAAATAACAAAATAACAATCCTTCTAAATTCAATGATATAAGAACATTTGCAAAACAAAACCCCCCCAAAAAATCAATTGGTGCAATTCCAATAGTTTACTTCTTGCTTGGATAGAGAAAAAAGAAAAGTCCAAACAACTTCATGCTCTAGGTAATAGGGGTCTAGGAGTGTGTGAACATAACTTTTCTCTATGAATCGACAAGGAAATTATTGGATAAATCATCGTCATAATGGTTTTGCACAAACCCATGGGTGAGGGCTCTTCTGACAAGCATGTCGTCCTCCTCGTGGCCACCCTACACTTTTTCTTCACTTGCACAACCATGTTAGATGAAGACACTTGCATAATTTCTATGCCAAACCCATTTCAATTAAAAGGGCCACAAGAATACCCATGTCCATCTAAAATGAAAACAAATGGTAATAAATCCTAGCCTAAACAAAGAGAAGCAATCATTGGATAGAGCCACAAATCCATTGAGTAAAACAATGCTTGCAATTTCTATATGAGAGCTCAAGCCACATAGGAACTTATCAACACAAACTATTTTTAGTTCTTTGCACGCATTGGAAGTTCCCTAGCAAACAACAGAACATGCAAAATGTAGAATGTATAATGAAAAATACAGTGACAAATAAAGGGCACATGCAATGATGAAAAATATTTTAAACCATTACCTGTTCAAATCCATGACACGATGCTTGGATAGACTAGGATCTGCAGGAAAGAATGTCAATTGCATTTGAAAATAAGTTATTTAAACCCCCTTGTTTGTCCCGGTAACCGTTTCACCCTATTCTGATGCCTCCATGAAGAGAAATGTTCGGCACATATGTATCCCAACATGCAAAACACACATTCCTGTCTGCAAGAAACAACATAATAGGGATTTAGGTTTTCCCATTTTCCCTCCATGAAAAATGCCTAAAAAAGCAAAATCTTACGATTTGTCCATTTTCCCTCCACAAAAAATGCCTCAAAAATTAAAACTTTAAAATCTTATTGTATAAGTGAGTCTTTCTATGTGAATAGGAGGGGAAAATTACCCACTTTAATATCATATCGTGACTAATTATTTAGTCATTTTTATTTGTGTGACTAATTATTTAGTTGTGTTTTATATCAAACGATCAAGTTAGTCATTTATTTAGTCATTTATAGTCGTGTTGCAAAAAATTGGTAGAATTTAGTCATTTTTAGTTATCGTGACTAAAAGTTTTAGTCATGTAGTCATTTATTTGCCAAAATTCTACTAGTGTATGATAAAACCAGCTCGATGGCTGTAAAAATGCTAAGGAATCGGCTGTCTTAATAGAGTAAGGCCAATTATGGCTGATTTAGATAACTACAGACACTCTCTCTAGTGAGACGACATTGGAAAGTGGTGCCAACATCAATGCTAACGATGGTTCAAAGCAAAGACAAGTAACTAAAATTCATAGCTAGAAATGTCGATTTCAGAGAGCAAGTAACTACTGAGTTTTCTTTAGGTAAATCCAATAGGAATGATAATGGAAAAATTGTTCCATTTCAAAGCCAAGATCTAAGTATGAGGGGATAATGTTTCTATGCAGATTATGGTGGTTTGGCCAAAATAAGGATATGGTTTAAGGGAAAATAACAGAACTAACGTTTATCACAAAGCGTGTAGATTGAAAATAAAACTGCTCAATTGCAATGACTTAAGATTACAAATTATTAACAAAGGAAAATGTTGAGCACCTGATTTGATCGACCCCCTCTCAAATCTGATGGAACTTCCTTGTCGACTTCCTCCAAAAATTTCCTCTTCTTACCTTTGATTCTCTTTTCTTTTTCTCAAGGCTCTTCTCTGTGTTTCTCTCAAACTCTGTATATCCTTTCTTATGGTTCTCTTCTAATTTAATATGGTTTGTTTCTATCTTTTTTTTCTTTTTTTTCCATTTGATTTTTTCTTTTAGTTTTGTTTTATTCTAATTTCAGTTTCTTTTCTATTGTTTTTCTTTATTTCTATTCTTTTTTCTTTTATTTCTATTATTATTGTTTTATTTTATCCTTTCAATTTGTCATTATCAAAAGGATAATTTTCAAAATGCATATCTATTATGAAATATATGTATCATAATTATCTAAAATAAATAAGTAATTAATATTAAAATATAATTTCTTTCCTCCACCTACCATTTTAATAAAACAAAAATATAGAAACTAAATCTATTTTATTTCCTTAAGAGCACATTTAAATTTATAGGACAATTTATTTGGTTAGCGACTACAAAACATAACATAGATTTTTAACATATGCAACTATTTAATTCATCGACATAAGATCATTCAGGCAATTGTTAAAAATGCAAATGAAATGAAACTAAGTGCTTTGTGTGTGCATCTTAGAGTCTCACTCCATCCCTACCCTGCCAAGTAGCCAATCACCTCTACCTTAACCACACTCTTGTCTTCGATAACCTACCATCATTAATCTCAAATCTCCATTAATAGGTTAGTGACCAATCCATAGCTGAAGCACTATACATTTCATCATTTTCAATAAAAGTAACATTGAATTAATCCATGAACAATTATCCATAAAAAAGTTCTAATTATAGTTAAGTCCAAAATGCATAACAGTTTGAGATGTGACAATTTTCCTGGAACAAGAATTAATAATATTCAGTCACATCATTACTTGTTAATTTACTTTTCTTTGTCCCCTTTCGATTATGAATAAATATTTAAAAATCTTCCTATCCTCCTTCCTTAATATTTCTTTATGCTTTGATGGATGCCCATACCTTGCTCCATGACTCCCCTCCAAACTTTTGTTAATGAATTTATTAGCTTAGTGTTGGGAAAATAAAGGAAATCCCATGAAAGGTGTTTAGGATGAAAAGACGGGATGGGGTTGATTAGATGTTTTAGTGTTGATGGGTTTAGATCCTCTTTTCAAAAAAAACATTCAAGGACATATCAACTAAGTTGAATCTCTACTAAGCGAGAGCATTCACCTAACAAGTTGGGTTGTCACTTGGAATGATGTGGAAACTCAAAAATTGCTAATTAATACCTTAATGTAATCCTTAAATATGTAAGAAACCCTAATTATGCAAATCAGTGAAAAAATGGGTAAATTTAGACAAATGCTTATAGATTAAGGAAGAGGATAGAGATTAATAACTGACCATTTTTTGAAGTTTGGAATTCATAATATTTGAGAACAATGCTCCGGGCACCCAAGTCTAAGGCACTATTTTCTTTGTAGAATGCAGAACTCCTTACGGTACTGATAATCATTGTTCCATCTGTTTTCGTCACTCTGAATGCAGAGGACATTGCCCTAGGTGCCCTAGTCCAAGGTAGTCTGATTCTTGAGATGTCGAAGCTCTTTTAGATACAGAATGTTCCTGTAACCCTGATTCCTATCTCTGTACCTTAGGAGGACATTGCTCTAGGCACCCATGTCCCAAAATGCTCTGTTTCACTTCTTTCTTTTGGATCCTGAATCCTTGTCATCTGTAACCTTCCTCTACAACTCCACTCTGTGAAACTCGGTACCTGTAACATGCAATCACAAAGGAGTGTGGTTGGGGGTTGTGTTGTTTAGAGGCTTGCCTCAGTCAAGCCATGGAGAGACATTCAAGTCTTCCAAACACCATTGTCAGATAAGAGTGTGTATCCCTATGGGATAGAGGCAAAATCCAAATGATAAATGATTGAAACATAAACAAATGTCACCTCAGAGGTGTAGCTCTCACATGGATGAAGATCCTTCATGCACATGAGAAGATGAAGCTAAATCTACAATCACAAACACAATAACAATGCTCTGCTCTACAACAATGAATATCATGGATGCTCTAAAATCACAAGTATCCCTAAAGTTCACAATCATCATCTAGTTTACAAATGAAAACCTAAACATGCTTATATATGCAACAACACACATTCGCACCAAGAATTTCATAATTCAAACTTGAGATGTCGGCATAGGACCTAAGTAACGGTCATAAAACTGACATTTGAATTTAGGGCTGACCTAAAAAAGGGCAGGACTAGGGTGCTAGCACCCAAGTCCACCCTCCCAATTTTGGTTAGGAGCTATTTAAATGACATCCCCTAGGTCCTATTTGTGATAACACTAAGCGGTTTTCTCATCAGGATTCACAATTAACATGCAATATGATCTAAATGCATTGTAAGGACCCAGGAGCTAAACCTTAAGAGGGAAAAGCCCCCAAGGGGACATTTTCTGACATAACATTTAGCCCCCACTTTAATGTACGTATAAATGTAAGGCCAATACATGCATTAAAGTACGGTCAAAACACAACAAACATGCCAAGCACGGTGAAGACATGCCAAACACATGGAAGATAGTAACAGGCATGCAAAACATGGAGAAGATAGTTACAGTCATGCAAAACATGGAGAATACAACATTAAAGACATGCCAAACACAGTGATTGTAGTGAATGCGGTGATTATTTCTTTTTCATTTTCTCATATATGAAATGCAAATGTAAGTACATGGAAAGTAAACACACAACCCAAAATGCAGGAGGAGCTCATCGCCACTAGCCTTGAAACTGCATATGGGGCAACAAACACCCAATATAAATCTCAGAGTGTAGGAAGATCTCATCGTCACCAATCTTGAAACTACACTTGAGAACAAACACACCATACAAATCCCAAAGCATAAGAGGAGCTCATCGCCACCAGTCTTATAACTATGCTTGGGAACAAACATGCCATACACACACATGGAAGACATGAAGAAAACATGGAAAACAAGCGATGGAAGAAGCCTATTGCTAGGTTGGCTACCATCTCAGGCACATTACAGGCACACGTCAATGATTGGGCTTCACCACAACAATCACCGAAGACATGCTTAAGGGAGGATACACCAACCCTACCTACTCAGAGGACTTTTAGAAATGACAGGATGTGCAATCTCCTCGAGAAATACACCATGCCTACCTCCTCAAAGGGATTAAAATAAAAGGATATGCATGATATCCCGTCTCTATAGAGGGCTTAAGTGATTGCAATATAAAATAAAGATGTGCACTCGCTCGGAGATACAACATCCCGCCTCCATAGAGGGCTTACAAACACGCTTCATTAGTACCAAAACCATCAGACAACTTACCTTATATATGCCCCCACCTTAAGGTGGTTGATATCATGTACCGATATCAAGCACATTAAGGTAGGAAGAAAACACACAAGGGAACATGAGCTCTGGCAAAGCCCATGCACCCAGAGGTGACATGTACTTTACAATTGCCAAATGTTCCCACAAACACACAATATCCTACAAGAAGAGGTTAGAAATCTTTCCATAAGATAATAACCACATCACATAATCAAAACAATGAATAAAAATAATCACATCAAAAAGCCAAGGTTACACTACGGATTCAGAGCCCGAGTATAACCATGGGGCTATACTGCAAAGATCTCAGAACCGAGAATAAGGAAGGTGAGATCCAAGATAAACAAAGTGCATGGAGCAACAATATTGTTATGGTTTGTTAGTGCTATAAGACAACATCAAAATATCACATGGAGTGATTCTACTAGCCAAGCGTTGAATAATATGTATCAACCCCATCATCATGTATGGACTAGGTCCATTTTTTGATTTCTCGTTGAAGGGACATGTTACTAAATTATGTTCACACCTAATTTAGCAAGGCCTAGATTGCAGTTGTTACAAAGGGTATAAAAGAAATTTTTTAAAGAGCGTGATCACTCAGTCAAATACCTACTATCTTGGCAAGAGAACAATAGAGAATCATTTATCAGGATAATGTGATAGCTCAATCAGAGTTATCAAACCATCTTGATAAGTGAAATTTGGTCTAAAGGCAAGAGAACAGGCATTAAAGGAATGACAGGTATCTAACTATTTTCATCTTTCAGTTATGATATTACTAATTATTCAAGTACCATAGGACAATGCAAAAGGAAAGGTATTTATGAACTGTCATTTCATCATCATGTTTTAGACATGTGTTTCAAATCAGATTCAGTTGTTTTATGCTATGCATTTGATTCAGAAAGCAAAACATACATAAATCATTGCATAAAATAAAATAACTGATTATATTCAAGAGAATGTTTAAATATGTCCCACACAAGCCGTGGGAATGACTAAACTGAGCCAATGTAACAAAGCATGCAAGCTATACATCTGATGATAAAGTAAAGGAAAAGAACACATGAGGAAAGTGATATCCATCATTGCCTTATCATGAAGGTTGACTCTCCTATCTAGTAGCTTGATCTTCATGTCTTCAGCCTCTTGCTCCTGATCAGGATGATAAGCCTGCAAGGTTGGAGAAAGGTTTTGTTATGAACTTCAGATATACAAATTCATCATATGCCTTATCAATAGATATATAAACTTGAAATCATGATGCAACAATACAATTGGATCATTATCAAACATATACAAAAATCAGATCATTAGGTAAATCATCATGAGAAAGATCATTGAACTTTCAAAGGTATGTTTTATGTCTAACATGTGTGTTTCTTATGCAGGTATAGGTAAATATTTATTACAGATTTTATTCAAGCATGTGGAGAAAAATGTGGGTCCCACAAGGGTTGACCCTAGCATGCTGCTCTCTTTTTTTGAGAGGGATAAGAAGTGCAAAATCATTTCATTTATCAACCTTGAGCACATATCTCATCACCTATAATGGTGAGTTGATTGATATCACTAACATAAATGACAACATATTTTCTCAATTGTAACCCAACAAGAAAGGGATAGTAACATTAAAAATCCATTCACCGCCATGAGGAGATAGTCATATAAAAACCAAGAACAGGGGCAAGTGTGTATCAAAGGATAGCCACTGATTTGCATAGAAACACATACCTTCATGATGTCATAAAGCAATTTTACAAAAAACTAGACTGTTGAATTTTAGAGTGACAGAATACATAGAAGACTTTAAATAAGGGTAAGTTCCAATAAGTAATGGAGCATTAAGGATAGTAGTTGTAGCAGTCATTAGAGATCAAAGACAGTATAAATAAAGGTGGCAGGTATCATTACTTTAGTAACAAAGCATCATACATCAAAGGAGCAGTAACAGAGAGTAGTTATTTGGACTGTCACAACATAAGGAGCACAGATGTGAAGTATGAAGAAGTTATAATATGCATAGAGGTTTACTGATAAGGGTACAGAGATCTAGTACATTTCAAGCTCCAAACACCAAGGCCTTTGTTAGGTCAATAGTACCATAAACATGTTAGACCAATTATGAACTACATAGTGTTTGCAGGATCCAATGCATAAAGAATGAAGGTATGCCAAAGTAATAGGGAATATTCATGTTTGATTGCCAAATGATGAATGAGATAAACATAATGTAAGAGGAGACTGACTTAGAATAGCCCTATACACTTTGAAGGGCAGCAGGCTACCTTATAGAGCATTCATAATTAACATTATATAGAGTTCAAATCTTTTAAAAGACCAGTGAACCTACTCAGTGGACAGTCTTTTTCAAATGAAGGGGAGCACCTGTAACTCCAGAGCCTTTAGTCATAGTGTTATCATATGGACTGTTATGTTACGAGCCCTTACTCTCAAAAGTAGAGAAGCCATCATATACAGGGATAGTGGAATGTAGAGCCCTACAAAGACACCATATAGAGTCAGCATAAGAAGAAAGAACAGTCAAAGAGGGGAAAAGACAATGTCAGCTCTTTATGAAATGACAATCATAGGGTCAACACAATGAACACCAAAAGGGGATTATGACTGCCATAAAGTAATGATAAGAATAGTCATATAGAATATTCATGAGCTAATAAGATATATATTTACCACTTTTCCTTGTCAATGAAGTGTAAAATTACTATTGAAGTGAGAAGAGTACAGCTCCTTTGTAGAGCATAATCATTGTTTCAACATCATGAAATCATTTTAAAAGAGATGTGTAACCATGTCTTTGATGTTTCTGAAGAGTCAAGAAAATGAAAGGAGGCAGTTAGAAAAGTCTTAGCAGTCATAGGATTGACAAATGAGAGAGGACAACCATCAACATCAATAAATGGCAGTCAAGTGTCACAAGGGACAACAGAGGTTGAAGGTTGTTAGCAGTGAACAATAAGGCCATCAGGAGGAAACCTTCCACAAGCCCCTTTCAAAATGCAGTCTATAATGCCAAAGATCATGTTGCAGTCATCATTAAGACTGATATGCATTTTTGATATTGAATTACAACCATCAATGAAAAGAGAGTTAGAGGTTATGAAAACCTATCATGCTATGAGAAGTAATCAACATAACTGTCATACAAAAATATTGTAGCAGCAAAATGAGGCAAATTTCAGTCATAATACATGGCTATATATGGTTGTAATAGAAAAATACATGACTGTAACAGCAAAATGAGTAAAATCCCAACATAGAGAATGACTATCCGAGTAGTTTACAAGCATTATAAGGTACAATCATGACATTATTTTAGACACTGAACATTGTAAAGATGAAAACCAAGTTCATTGCTGCTACAGGAAGGTAAAAGTTCTTCAAACCCTTGTGTCTTTATGCCATGAAGGTCGAAACACAAAGAAGATAAATTTTTGTTTCAAACCCTAGTAATAGTAAATGAAGAAATCCAAAGAGGTAGAAGTTTCTTTCATTGTATCAATGGAATAGAACCAGAGTATGAGGGTGTTTTCAATCAACAAGTCAAATTTTCCTTTTCCACAAAGATAATAAAATGCAGTGATTCCATGTACTCAGCCAGCATGGCCGCAGTCAAAGAAAGGGTCTTTCTTCAAAATGTTAAAACCCACAAGATTTTTCTTCAAACCCTCAACATTCATGTATATAGAAGCACTCAAAAATGGTACAGGGTAGAGGAAGCCTTACCTTATTTTTGCTGCAGAGAAGAACATATGCTTAGGCCGCAAGTATGCTCACATTTTGAGCTCTTGAGACTCAGAAACCAGTCAGCCATGAAGACATTTTAACTAGAGAAAAGCAAATACAGTGAGAGGACAAAGCATAATGCAAAATGGATAATGCAAAATAAATTACTTCAAGAGCGCGACCTGTAGGTTTTTTTTGCATCAGAAAATCAAGAAGGATGATTCAAACTATCAGAAATATACTCACCTTCAATTCCCTATCAAAGATTTGAAGGAAAATCATGGAGAGGCCTCAGAAATTGTAGAGAGACATAGAGAAGTCTTCAAACCCTAAGTGAGCATGGCAGCAACTCAAGAGGAGTAGCAAGAAGACACAAGTGAAATGACAAAAAGATTAGAATTTTCCCTTTCTTTTTGGTCAATGTCTTAGGATTTCTTTTCTTTCCTTTTCGACTTCTTTTACAAAATCATTATTATCTAATGCATCATCATGGTAAAGACTTTTAGTCTTTGAAAAATGTAATGATTTGAGTCATGATGCCACAGGGGCCTGTAAGAACCAATTTTTTTTCTTGCCTTTGTTGATTTTTTTGAAGGGTTAAGGCCTTGTGCCTTACATTATTTTTTGCAAAGGTATGAAGTGGAAGTCAAATAAGGAGAATGATTTGAAGGTAAATGATGGATAATGATTATGCATGGAGCTATAAGGTGGTGTTAGGGTATGATACGAGGTTTTTTATATTGCAAGGGAGTTATAAGGTATAGTATGTGATGAAAATACATAGTATTGTATTTATTTTTTGCATGGACTAATAAGAGATTGATGTAATGTGATACATGCAGGAGGTATGCAAGGGAGTTATAAGGTGTCTTTTTGCATGCATAAAGGATTGATTTGTTTTGGCATCATCATTGATGCATTAATGTAATCATATGAATGCAAAAGGGAGAAATAAGGGGTTATTTTTGTTTTTTAATCTTCTAAAGGGCAAATACATTCAAATTTGCATGATTTTGCAACTAAGTAATGTAAACA
Source organism: Cunninghamia lanceolata (assembly GCA_027924645.1). Taxonomy (NCBI): domain Eukaryota; kingdom Viridiplantae; phylum Streptophyta; class Pinopsida; order Cupressales; family Cupressaceae; genus Cunninghamia; species Cunninghamia lanceolata. Next base: position 1,034,538 of record BSBN01000808.1, read on the forward strand.
AATAATAAAGTAATATAATTATAAATTACTTTATTATTTTGCCACAAGTTGTAAAATCAAGAAGATAAGACAAATTGTAACTCATAGTAAAGTAATCGTCCCAAAATTACTTTATTATTTACTCAGATATGCCAAAATTATGCAAATTTGGAAGATAGAGTTAACTGAAGTCTTTTGGAGCTCTATGCATGGTTTTTTGGTCAAAATTAGAGAGTTTGGTCCACCTTTTGGTCAAACTTATAGAGGAGAGAAGTTTGGATCGATTTTAGCTTGATTTGGGACAGTTATAGCCCTTATTTTTAGGGATTTTCTTGCTTGCTCGTGGATCAGTTTTGAGAGATTATTTTTAGATATAGTTGACTGCAATTGACCTTTCTAGGTCTTTGTGAGAGAGCATATTATATATTGTAAGAAAAACTTAGGTCTTTCCAGTTCTTGCCTTTTTTCCTCTTTACACTTTGAGAGAGAAAGAAGGTTTTGTAACTCATATTTTGCAGATTTATAGAGATTACAGCAGGTTACAGGTTCTATACTTTATCTTTTTTATGCAATTGTTCCTTTATTTTTCAGTTGAATCAAGTATCTACCTTTTCATTAATGTTGCTTTTGTGAATTATTTGATGAGATTTTATTGTGTTTAAACATCAAAACCTTAAAAATCATTCTCATTTGTACTTGCATGTATTAGAAAGAATTAAAATCACAAGTCTTAGGTTGTGCAATTGGAATAATTTTCTTTCATGTTGTGAGAACCCTATTTTCCTTCAAAAAGAAAGTTATTCCTAGACTCCCTTAGAATCATTTTTTGTGATCACATTTCCAAAAGTGCATTGTGTGGATAGATTTTTTGAGATCTATTGTGAGTTAGGTTTGCAGTTTTCCATAAAATTAGGTGCATTACCACACTTTAGATTACAATTTTAGTGTTTTTAGTAGATCCATCAACCCTTTTCATATCAAAGTTATAGATCCATTGAAAATTACAAGGGAACCAACCCATAATCTGGAGGTTCAAGATCACCATAGGTCACCCATATCCTAAGTTTGATCCCATGTTACACAAGATTGTTGAGCTTCACAGCTTTTCATAACGGGTGCAATCCTGCTAGTTAACATGACACATGGTTCGTATCAGTATTATTTTTTTTCATCATCCACCAGCTAGATAGAACCACTAGAAGAAGGTAAACAATAAATCAAGAGAGGAGAACAAGTGCCTTAGGGACGGTCATGTAGGAGGGTGCCCCCAAGTCACCAACCACAACGATATGTCCTTAAGACACAACACACAACAATGAAAATAAAGGAGAAGATCAATATAGAAGAATGATGATACAAATAGAAGAAGGGTCACAACAAAGGCAGTCTCCCGGTATCCTTGACCTTACAAGAAAATGAAGGGTCATCCAAGGAGGCCTAAACAACACATAACACATCATAGGGGAAACACAACACAGAGGTAGAGGTTATAAATACTTACCTGTCAAGGACAACCAAACTATAGGTTTTCGATGATCAAATCATCATCTTCCCACTCCCAGATGTTAGAGGAAAGTGGGACATAAGGGAAAAGTGCCCAACTCTTATCATTGTCTTTAAGTTCATCTTCATTAAGCTCTTTGTTGTTTGTTTCAATGTTAGGTTGAATGTTTTCTTGTTGAGTTGCACTTCGTTGGGCAAAAGCTTGTCTTCTCTTCCTCCTTTCTCTTGCTTGTCTATTCCTTCTTGTCTTACTATTTATCTCTTCAAAGGCAGTGCTATGTATTTCTATAGGAGTTTGCACATTAGAGGAGGAAGCACCATGTTCAAATTTCATTGGTCTCGATGAAATGTTTTGTTGTCAATGAACACCTCTCAATCCTTGTAAGGATGACAAGGGAGGAACCTCAACATAGATAGCATATCTTTTTGGATGAGGTGAGTTATGAAAATTTTCCTTATCCACTTCTATCATGCTAATTATTTCATCGTAGTCATAAAAATATTGTTTTACTCTTATTTCATTTTATCATTTTCCTTCTGCTCGAATGCATGTTGTTCTTCCCTTATTATTTGTAAAGGAGGCTTGGCCACTCTAGCTAGTTGTTTTGCTTTGTATCATTTATATTCTAGGAAAGATTGGTCTCTTTGTGGCTCAGGGTCTCTATCAAGTCGTAGCCAAAAGTAAACAAGAGTGAAGTTCTTGTCCTTAGCCGGAGGTTGATATGAATTACGGTGGATAGTACGTATCTCTCCATGCAAAGGGAATTTTATGCATTTGTGAATAGTTGAGGGGACGACATTCATAGCCTTAAGCCATGGATGTCCTAGTTTTACATGGAAGAGGTCAAATAAGGGGATAACATCAAATAACTGATCCATCAATTTATCATAAATAGAGACCAATAAGGTTACCTTCCCAAATGTATTCATCAAAGCTCTATTATGTGTTTTAATTCTCAAATCCAACAGTTCATAAGAATCTTGTGCCAAAATGCAAGCCTAAGATGCTTATTTTTTCAATTTCTTTGTAATTTTTCAAATGCAATAAAATGAATGAATGCAAATCTAAAGTTCAACACTCAGCAACGTGCAAAATTCAAACAAACACGGGTTCACCAAAATGTTTAGGATGAAAAGAGGGGATGGGGTTGATTGGATGTTGTAGTGTTGATGGGTTTAGATCCTCCTTTCACAACAAACATTCAAGGACATATCAATCGAGTTGAATCCCTACTAAGAGAGAGCACTCACCTAACAGGTTGACCTGTCATTTGGAACGATGTGGAAACTCAAAAATTGCTAATTAATACCTTAATGTAATCTTCAAATATGTAAGAAACCCTAATTATGCAAATCAGTGAATAAATTGGTAAATTCAGACAAATGCTTACAGATTAAGGAAGAGGACAGAGATTAATAACTAATTTTTCAAAGTTCAAAATTTAGAATATTCAAGGACAATGCCCCGAGCACCCAAGTCCAAGGCACTATTTTCTTCACAGAATGCAGAACTTGTTACGACACTGATAATCACTGTTCCATTTGTTTTCGTCACTCAGAATGCGAAGGACATTGCCCTAGGCCCCCTAGTCCAAGGCAGGTTGATTCTCAGGATGTAGAAGCTCTTTCAAATTTAGAATGTCCCTATGACTCTGATTCCTATCTCTATACCTTCGGAGGACATTTCCCTAGGCACCCATGTCCCAAAAATTCTTTATTTCACTTCTTTCTTTCAGATCCTGAATCCTTGTCATCTACAACCTTCCTCTGCAACTCCACTCCATGAAACTTGGTACCTGTAACCTACAATCACAAAAGAGTCTGGTTGGGGGTTGTGGTTTTTAGAGGCTTGCCTCAGTCAAGCCTTAGAGAGACATTCAAGTCTTCCGAACACTGTTGTCAGATAAGAGTGCGTATCCCTGCAGGATAAAGGCAAAATCTAAATCATAAACAATTGAAACATAAACAAATGTCACCTCAAAGGTGTATCTCTCACATAGATGAAGATCCTTCACGCACATGAGAAGATGAAGCTAAATCTACAAACACAAACACAATAACAATGCTCTGCTCTGCAACAATGAATATCATGGATGCTCTAAAATCACAAGTATGCCTAAAGTTCACAATCATCTTCTAGTTTTTAAATGAAAACCTAAACATGCTTATAAATGCAACAACACACATTCTTGCCAAGAATTTCATAATTCAAACTTGAGATGTCGGCATAGGACCTAAGTAACGGTCATAAAACTGACATTTGAATTAAGGGCTGACCCAAAATAGGGCAGGACTAGAGCACTAGTGCCCAAGTCCACCTTCCTAATTTTGGTCAAGAGCTGTTTAAATGACATCCTAGGTCCTATTTGCCATAACACTTAGGGGTTTTCTCATCAGGATTCACAATTAACATGCAATATGATCTAATGCATTCTAAGGACCCAGGAGCTAAACCTTAAGAGGGAAAATTCCCCATGGGGACATTTTCTGACATAAGAAAAGGAAAAGAAGAAAAAGTAAAAGTAAAAGATTATGTAGGAATAAAAGAAATCCCATGAAAGGAAAGAAAGAAAAAGAAAAAGGAAAAGATTGTGTAGGAATAAAGGAAATCCCGTGGCATTAATGATGAAGAATAGGAAGAGGTGGAAATGGATCAGCACTGTGGGCTATCATTGTTTGGCAGGAAAGAGCAAAAGAGAGTGTAGTAGAGCGATTTGGTCTTGTGGAAGTATGGACAAATCAGAGTTAATATTCAGTAAGGAAAGACACAAGTTGTTCGTTGATGGAAAAATGGTGTATTACATTACAGATCAAATCTGGCAATGTCTTCTCAACTTGAAGATAGTGAAACTATTTTTCTCAAAGGTCATAAACTAATCTTTATAGGTCTAATTACAGGTGGTGTGATGGATTTATCCCATGTATTGGACTATTTAAAACTTGGAAATGACATTATTGAGTCATTGTCTCTTCTTCCATATCAATTTGTCAGTCTCGAAGGAGAAACTATTGAAAGGTCTGAATTTAGTAGGGCTATTCCTTCAAGCAAAGAAAAATGTCTACTCGCTTAATCCAACATTGTTAAGCTTTACATCAGCAACGTTGGAGTTCAACACACCATTGAGGGTTTGGATTTCTACCAAGGTGAGTCACAACTTCTGCTAGGCAATGCATGTCGGATGTGACTTCCTTCCTCTAGGGATGAGGGTTTGGATATACTCTTTGTTAGAGTGGGTGGAGAACATGAAGCCTTGTGAGTGGTGAGAGGCAATTTGCATTTAGTGATCATTGGAGGAGTAAGAGCTTGCTCAAAAACTACATTTGTTGTCTGGCCCAGCAATGAAGTGGAGTTTCCTTTTAATTCATGGAAGGTGATATTAAAATTTGATGCCAATTGAAGAAAGGGCTGCACAAATTACCGTTCCAAATGGTATAGGGAATATTTTGAAGTGGAGTGTGACATGGATGAGTATAACAAGATGAGGACATTCATTAATTGCTTCTTGAGGAATAGGAGTCGGTCATTGAAATCTTGTGACCCCAATGGTAGGGTGTGCACCATTTGTAACCTCCATGAGTGGGTCCTTTGCTATGCTAAAAATGGGTTTCCACAAGTGAATGAATTGAAATTGGACAAAGAAGTTGTCAAGTAAAGGGAAGCCTGATGAGTTGATGTTCATATGGACCATCTAGGACTTGAAGCTAGGATAGGTCCCAAGAGGACTATTCTTAAACAAGCTGAGTATAACAAACTAAGGACATTCATTAATTGCTTGCTAAGGGATAGGAGTGGGTCATTGAAATCTTGTGACCCCAATGGTAGGGTGTCCACCCATCGCATCCTCCAAGAGTGGGTCCTCTGCTATGCTAAAAATGGGTTTTCACAAGTGTAAGAACTAGAATTGGACAATGCAGTTGTCAAGTAAAGGGAGGCTTGTTGAGTTGCTGTTCATATGGACCAACTAGGACTCGAACCTAGGACCTTCAAGGGGGGCTATTCTTAAATAAGCTGAGTATAACAAGTTGAGGACATTCATTAATTGCTTGCTAAGGAATAGGAGTCGGTCATTGAAATCTTGTGACCCCAATGGTAGGGTGTGCATTGTTCCCAACCTCCAGGAGTTGGTCCTTTGCTGTGCTAAAAATGGGTTTGCACAAGTGTACGAGTTGGAATTGGACAATCCAGTTGTCAAGTAAAGGGAGGTCTATTGAACTGCTGCTCATATGGACCAACTAGGACTCAAACCTAGGACCTTCCAAGAGGGCTATTATTAAACAAGTTGAGTATAACAAGTTGAGGACATTCATTAATTTCCTGCTGAGGAATAGGAGTCAGTCATTGAAATCTTGTGACCCCAATAGTAGGGTGTGCATTGTTTGCAGCCTCCAGGAGTCAATCCTCTGCTATGCTAAAAATGGGTTTCCACAAATGTACCAACTAAAATTGGACAACACAGTTATCAAGTAAAGGGGGGCCTGTTGAACTATTGCTCATATCGACCAGCTAGGACTCGAACCTATGACCTTCCAGAAGGGCTATTCTTAAACAAGATAAGTATAACAAGTTGAGTACATTCATTAATTGCTTGTAGAGGAATAGGAGTCTGTCATTGAAATCTTGTGACCCCAACAATAGGGTGTGCACTGTTTGCAACCTCCAGGAGATGGTCCTCTGCTATGCTAAAAATGGGTTTCCACAAATGTACCAACCGGAATTGGACAAGGCAGTTGTGAAGTAAAGGGAGGCTAATCAGCAAAAGCTATTCAAAGGTTGGATCCCCAACGACTCTTATCTTTTTTCTTTTATATGTAAGGGAATTGAAGGTTAAGTATTAAGTATTTTTCTGCATATTAGATTGTAGAATTGTTGAGATTGATTCTTGGTAGCACTTTAGTTGTTATTCTTAGAGGATTAGAAATAACAACAATATATTGGTCTATCAACAGGGCAGTTTATTTTGTTCTCATTAGATTTTCTTGAGATTAGGGGGCCATATTTTATGATTTGATTCTTTTGGAATTTTAATGCCATAAACTGCAATCCTTTATCTCAAAGGATCATTTTACTGAGACAAATAAAACTACCATGTATGCATATATACATATATGTATACATGTATACATATATTCATGTGACATGAATATATATTTATTTATTTCAAGATATACATATATAAATGAATACATATATGTTTATTTATTTCAAGATTATATATTATATATGTATGTATATGTATACACATATGCATACACACATATGTATACATGTATATATACACGTATATGTGTATACATATACACGCATATAATGTAGGAGCATCCAACACCTTTCCATGTGGGGACCCATGCTATAGATGATACCATCAAATGTAAAGGTTAACTATTGTTATTTTGTGGTCTAACAACCCCACCCCCAAAATGGCCTAGCATATTTCTTCCATCATTAATTGATCTGACTGTTACCTCCTTTATATCTAGAAATAGAAGATAATGATTAAAATTTTAAAGGAGAGTTAGTGGAGGCTTTTAATTACACCTAAGGCGTTCCTTTGTGAGAAGAGGGGCTAACTTTGCAGATCAATGGTCTCAATTGTTGTAGAGGTGTACAAGACAATTGCAGTGAATCTAGCCATCCGTGTTTTTCTCCCATTTTTCTTTTGTTTTACCATTGTTTTCTTTGTCATTTTGCTGTCACCGTCGCTACTTTTTTACTATCACCATTGTTGCTTTTTCATCAATGATCTTTGCGGTCTATTTTTCCATGCCACCATCGGGATATTTTCCGTTGAAAAAGTTGCTCACACTATACAAAAATTCATGCCCAAATTTTTTCTAAACTCGTCGGTTGTTCTCCCACTAGGGAAAAACTCATGTCAGGAGAAGTCTCATGTCGTTTAAATTTCCCCTACTTTTTTTCTTTTGTTTTGGGTCTTTGTCTTTCCCTTCACCATTTTTATTTCAGTGACTAAGTAAAAAAAGAGGCAGGTGAGAGGGGTTGCTGACATGGATTAAAAACTAGTGATAGAAAAGAAAACCAGGCATGAGTTTCATAAAGCCAATTAGTTGATTAATAGATGCATCCAAAACATAAAATGACCTAAAATTTTAAGTAGTATTACTCTATTTTATTTTATTCCCCGTATTCTATGGGTTAATGTACAACTCACCTTTTCCAAAAGATTTACAAATGAGGCTATGATGGAAGGCATTTAACTTTAGCAACTCTTAGTTAGAAGGGTGAAAGATTTTTTATAAATTCTTTCCCTTTTTAGTGATTGCGTAAATATGCATTCCTGACTTTTGAGGATAACAAATTTTTGTGGAGATTGTTTAGTATGTAGATTTAATATTACTTTTGCCTCACCACTAATATGTGGGAAATCCTTCCCTCCAAAGAATTACTTTTAATTATAGATATTTATTTAAGATTATTAAATATAGTTTGGTGAAATTTTATTATGTAATATTAGAAAATATAATTATATATAATATAAAATGATATTATACTTATTTATTTTTAGTATAATATTATAGTCTAGAATTAAATATTTAAATAGAATATATTAATTATTAAATGATATTTATTATAAATATATTTTATTTATTATTATATACAATATTTTATATAATGTAAAATACTATATGTATTTCTATTACAATATTATATTATAAAATCATATCTCTAGATTACAAAAATTGTGTATTTAATGTTTATGTTCATTTGTTATTTATTAATATATTTTTTTATATATAATATCTATATCATAATTATATTTACTAACAATCACACTTTGTTGAGCAATGGGTATGTCGAAGAGTTGTGGAAGTTCAATTGCCCTGTCTCTAAGTGAATGATGATTGTCTTGTATCCCTATGGCCCATGTTGTTTTTGTTTTCTCAAGTGTCATGAATTAATTTGTATAAACTTAATGGATTTCAAGATCATTGTGTTTTGTTTACTAGCCACTTCAAATTTGTGAGCTTTCATGTTTGGTGTGTAGTCTCTATTTGCATGCATCCCCTATCTAGATTCTTGTTCATGCACTGCACCTAGGTTCACTTGCATTCCATTAGTCGTGGCATAGGTATACTATATAAGCTATCTTCAAGTGGAGAGATTCAAATGTAGGTTGATAATTATCCCATGTATTTGATTCTAGAAGTATATGATAAAGTCATACACGACAAACACGATAAGCTTAAAACAACGATATATTTGTCTTGGGAATGAAAAGAACAAACATGCCCCATTTTACATGAGTACAAGCTCAATATCTATCCAGTCCAAGTAATCATCTCCCAAAAGTATTTAAGTAGGATGGATGTCTAGAAAGGCATTTTATGGATAACAAAATGGAGTGCTCTATTAAATGTCCTATAAGAGAAGCAATAAGGACTGTACAGGGAATTGAAAAGAGAATCTATTTTCACAAGATCATCTCTAGTGCAAAAACACATACAATTGAATCAAGAAGCTCTTTGATTAAAATAAGATCATCTCTGTTAGCCAATGGATCCACAACCTTCACCTTTGTCATAAGCATCACCACTTGCATACAACACAAGGTATTGTTATAGTGTATCATTGTGTATGATCCAAAACGTTGATGCAAAAACACACACAGTTGAATCCAAAAGCTCTTCACTTAAAATAAGATCATCTATGTTGGCCAATGGATCCTCAACCTTCACCTTTGTCATAAGCATCACCACCTACATACAACACAAGACATCACTATAGTAAACTATCAGTTATTGATCTCTCAAAATAGCTCATTGTTGTTGGCAAGAGACACTATATGGACTCATGATTGTTGTCATTGATGGCAACAAAGGTTATCCCACACATCCGCAAGACATGATAGGTCCTCACCAGAAGTCAAATTGAAGAAGTGTTAAGGTCCAGTAAGCAAGAACAGAGCAGTCAGTAACGTCCGACAGACAGGTCTAGATCTCAGTAGAAGTATCCCAGTGAAGTGTGGATTTGGGGAAGTCAAGAGGAGTATCTTGACTGATAGATTCCAGGGTTTGAGCCTCTGGTATGGAAAGGATAAAGAGACATGAACACTTGAGTGTCAAGTTCCCAAGTGACAGTGTGAACAGAGGAAGAATTGACTGGCAGAACATTAGACATTACTCTGGATGTGTTACTGATGATTGAAAAGGTTCTTAAGGCATAAATTATGTTTGGCCAACATGATTGATGACTTCTACAAGTATATGCTTGATCCGCATTACTTGGTGTGCAAGGATTCAGCCGACAGAACAAAGGTTGAGGAAATTATTGACTGTTCCGGATGCCGACTAGAAAGGTGATGAAATCACTTGTGCGGATATATATAAAGGATTGATTTAGATGTGAATGTAAGTGTGGTGTATTGTGTGGTGCGAAAAAGGTAGAAGAGAAGAGTGAAGATAGTAGAGGAGGTCCGGAATGTGACAGTACATCTGCATCATGAGAGAGTAAGAATGAAGTGCAGCAGATCAGTTTATTGAGCTTTACTGGAACCGAACCTCAGCATGTGTGGATGCTTCTCATCAGTTCAAATATTGTGTTATCTTCTTTTCTTGTAGATAGTGAGTCTCTTGTAGGCAGTGAGCCTCTTGTGAGTAGTGTGCTCGGGCAGTGAGCCCTAATTGGCAAGTGCCATTTTGTATTATCATATTCTTTTAACAGAGAATACTTTCTTGGGTTAATCACCCCATGGTTTTCTCCCTTAACAGGGTTTCCACGTCAAAAATATTGTGTCATGTGTATTGATGCTATTTCTATTTCATGGTTGTGCTTGATTATCTAATTCACTGTTCAGAAAATTAAATTAATTAAGATAACTGATTCACCCCCCCTCTCAGTTATCAACAATTGGTATCAGAGCAAGGTTCCTCCAAACAAAGCCTAACAGCTTGAGGAAGATCTAGGAATTCCAATGGATATGTATGGTATGAGGGAACAACTTAAGTCTACCCTAGATGATCTTGAGCAATCTCATTCTGAAGTTAATGACTTAAAGGAAAGACTCAAACAGGTTGATGATTTCATAAATGAGCTAAAAGAGAAATTGAGTATCTCTATGAAAAAGAGAAAGGAACTACTTCAAAATTTGGCAAGTCAAAGTGAATCAAATGATACAAGTGAAGATCTGAAAGAGAAAACCAAGTTATGTGAAAAGTTATCAAAAGAAATCATCATGATAAGACATGAAATGGAATCAGGAGTTATGAAGTTTACTCAAAAAATTGAAGAGAGAAGAAAATCTGAAGATGACCTAAAACAATCTCTCAAAGAAAAATCAGAAGGCTACCATAAGATGGATAGAATAATCAGACATCTTGAACCTAATCTTGAAGATACTAAAGATAATGAAAAAAAACTTGAGGATCAAATTGTCTCTCTCAAAAAGGATCTTCAAACAGCAAATGAATACAAAGAGAAATTCAAGATAAGCTCTGCTCAACTTGAAGTTCTCCTTGAAAGACAAAAGAGGGTAGGTGACAAGTGTGGCCTGGGGTATGAAAAAGGTGAAAGCTCCAAATCTGGTTAGAAGAACTTTAGATCAGAAAATCCAAGGAACAAGCCTAGAAGACCTCCGATAAGGCAGCCTAATGCTCAAAGATATCCATCCTTCAATGGATACTACCACAATTGCAATAACTTTGGTCATAAAGCTAATCAGTGTAGAAAGAGAATGAATTAGACTAATACATCCTTCTCCGGACAATGTTTCAACTGCAAAAGGTATGGTCACAAATCTCATGAATGTAGATATATGCAAATAAACAAATCATTCAATGGTAGATGCTTTGAATGCAATAGAGTGGGACATATGGCTAGTCAGTGCAGATCAAGAGGATATCAATCAAATATGCAAAGAAATGTTATTTTCTATAATTGCAATAGATCCGGTCATATTGCCAAATACTGTAGAAACAAGAATCAGGACAAAAGGGGTCCAGTGCATCATAATCAAAATCAAGATAAAGGCAAAAGAAAAATGAATGCGGATGAAGTTCAGAATGAGATGAACAAGATTTGGGTGAAGAAAAGTATAGAAAATGTTGGAAATAGATCCGCACTAGATTCTGGTGCTGATATTCCTTCCAAAAACTAAAAAGTGAGCTTTGGCTCAGGGGGAGCAACAAAAGATAAGCCAATTCCCCCAGCCAGTCAATTGGTGCCTGAAATTGGCACATAGGAAGCTGCAGATCAAAGGGTTCCTATAGAAACATCCAAACAAGGCATGGTGAAGATTTGAGACATCCACAAAAATATTTGAAGAGTCTAATCCTTCTAAAATTGATCCGGTAAAATAGTCTTCCGGTAAAAATGGGTTCTTCACAAGTTTGGTCCGGTATGATTCAAACTATGGAGTCTAGATCTGCAAATAGATCAAATGACTAATGAAAGGAAGATGAATTATCACTACTCTCCAAGAATAACTTCAAAGTCTATTTCAGTGATCCAAAAAGGTTATGTCTCTGAATAAAATATACAAGGCAAACCGGAATGAATTAGGTTGCGCATTTATTGCAGGGTGAAAATTAGGGCTTCTCAGAAATAAAAGAGTTCACTCACTTGTCATTTGCACATTTGCACTCAAGAAGAAAAGAAAAAGGAGGTCTGCATCAAAATTGTCTCAACTCCCAAAGATCAGTCATTGAAATCGTTTCATACAGCTAATCAAATTCAGCTCCTTCAGTGAACCCTTCAAACGAAAAAAGGTATTTTTCATTACTAAATATCTCGCTGTAAAATCTTTTTGGAAATGGGTACTCCAAATGTTGTGAAGATCTCTAATAGACCTTGTCCTAGATTTAAGAAGCATCCATATAAATCTCTAGAAGTTGATCCCCTAGGTGCCTTTTCAAGCATTCCGCATGGGGTTCTGCATGTTGAAGATGTTAAGGTTTACATTCATGCAAACATTGAAGAATTTGGCAATTCAAAGTTAATGGATATCTATCATAAGCAGTTAATAGATGATTCCTTTGAGATCAAACCTTAGTATAAAGCCATCCGGGAAAAGCATTTTACACAGTGCATTCATTTCCCCTATTTTGAAGAAGATGAATGGGTCCGGTATGTGTTAAGCAGAGTGCATGACAATTTCTTATGGTTAAATAGACTGTTTAAAATCACTAAAGATGCAATTAGGGCAGTAACCAGTCTGCACTCATTCGGTGGAATACCTATTCTCAAATCTGTCAAGAATCAGACAGTAAGTGATGCAACCAGATCAAAATTTAACAAGAGAGCTATGACAATTGAAGATATCACTGATCCAGATGTCAAGTTTGCATCCATGATAATTGGTTATAAGATTTATCACTCCAGTAGGGAAAACTCAGTACCGGGAACTGCAATTTATACAGCCTATCAGATGCTAAAAGAAAACGTTGACTATGATCTGTGTGAACTTCTTCTAACCCAACTTTTTGAGAATTTGCAAAAGATAAAGAAGGACAAGAAGAACTCCTTCAAGTATGGTGGTTTAATAATCTACCTATTCTTTTATTACATGAATGAGCTTTCAGGATCCAGTGGTTGGGTATGGCAGAATGATAGACCAGTAGCTATTCAAATCAGAGATTATATACATACGCTTGGTGATGCCAAGGCATAGAATACAGCTCTCTGGGTATATTTCAAGAATTTTTAGGGCATGATGCAAGCAAGAGAGAGAATCCCCAAATCTTTAGTTGAAAAGTACAAGGATACTGTTTGCTTCATGGTAGAAACTGATCAGTGTCTTATGGAGGCAGTGGAACCAAGAACAGTATGGATCATGCCGATGGGGTATGAAGTTGATGAGAAAATTGTTGAGCTGCATGTTGAACACATGCTAAGTTAGCCAAAAGATCCTAAGGTAGAAATGTTTGGAACCTTTGAGGAGCTAAGTGTAAAGATTCATGTGGAACTCAGACAACCAGAGATCAAAAGGAAAGTGAGAAAAGAAGTTGAAGATGTTGCCAAAGGCTTTGGCATCTCAAAGGAGGCACTTGATGCCAACAGGGAAAAGATGGAAAGGGCTGAGGAAGAGAAGAAAAAGGCAAAAAAGAAAAGTGAGGAAAGTGTTCTGGCAAAATCTTCCACCTGGACTAGATCATCAAAGAGATCTACACCTACCACTGCCAAAAGCTCAAGGCCATCAAAATCAGAAGCACAATCATCCGGCAAAGGAGAGAAAAGAACAAAGACAAGCCACAAGGGCTTATGCTAGTCAAAGGGATGAAGAGGGGACTGAATCTGATGAAGAAATCAAGAAAATGAAGAAAAAGAAGAAAACATCTGGTGGACCCTCTCCCGGTCAAGAGGAAGAAGAAAAGACAGAGGAATATGTTGAAAAACCCACTCTTCACATTGATGACATAATCAAATCAATCACAGTGGACAGAAATCTTTAGCCAATGGTTGAGTTCTATGATGATTATGGTGAAGCAGATCAGAAAATATTGCAAGATGCCATAGTCAGGTACCTAAATATCTACAACAAAGCATTTATTGAAATTGTATCTCTGGTCCCCAAAAGCTTGGAGAAGGAACTAGAAATAAGAAAGAACAATGCCCAAGCCAAAGACCTAGAAATTTGGGAACAGATAGCAATTCAGCTATATCCTTCAATCGATCCCAAGAAAATGAATATGATCTTCAAAGATTGTAAGGATGAGTTCAGGAGAAAAGCAAGGATGAATCAACTTATGCTCGGAGAGACTGACAAAGTTGCAAAAGAGACTGACGAGATCCTTCGGAATGGATTCAAAAGATTCAAGATTCCAATTATAGAGGACTTGGGTACTGATACCTCGACTACAAGTGTTGCAGAAGAGTCTACTGAGAAAATGATAGAAGAGGTAATGAATACCAGTGTAGAAATAGCTAAGGACTTGGAATCCTTTGCTCCGGAAGAGGTGGCCCATGAACAGACTAACATTTCTCCTCCGGTTTCCCTTATTGACTCTGGATCTAAAGAAGAAGAAATAATAAAGGAGAAAGAAAAAGAGGTGAAAAGTAAAGAAGGAAGTCAAGCTGAAAAGAACAAGAATCTGTCTCTGGCAAGAGACACTATAGAATCTGTCAAGGATTTCTTGACAAAAGAAACTAATGAGATGGATGAACCAGAATTACTAAAAGGGCCATTAGATTTTGACTCTCTATCTCCAGTACAAACAATGAAGATAGCTTCATTTGTAAATGCGAAGGCCAAAGAGAAACTATTGAAATCTCACATGGAAGACTGTGAGTTGATAGAGGTAGCATCCAAAGTGTTGGAAAAGATCATGCCATCTTTTCAAAAGGATCCCACAGCCTCCTCTTCCGGTAATCTCAAAACTCTAGTCAGTAGTGTTAGCACACATTTTGATTCTCTAGAGAAATCAGCTGAGGAGAAGGTCAGGAAAGAGGTTTTGGATAAGAGATTCTCAGAGCTGCAAGGGATAATATCAAATGACAGAAGAGTTATGGGTATTGGGATAAAAAGTTTGAAAAATGCTCTTAAGGATGGAGGTGATTTATACAAATTTTGTATATCCTGGTCTAAAACAACAGTGGAGATTGAGAAGAAAATGAAAGAACAGGAGGACAAATTGATAAAACTTTCTCAAAATTTTGATCCACTTACCACATCCATAATAAATCAAGAATGTCAAACAGTTGTAGTTTTGAATGAAATTAAGAAGCTTGAAAAAGAGAAGAAAAACAGAATCAATAGGTTGAGTGAGCTAAGAGGGATAATTGTCCCTAAGTTGGAGGCCATGCATGAGGCCATAAAAGAAGCCCAGATCATAGCCCAGACCAATGATCCAACAGATCTAAAAAGGGCAGATGCGTTTGCATTCCTGTTGAGCGGTCATATATCAATTTTGGACAGAATGAAACAAAGTTGGGCCACATAACTTATTCAATTGAAGACAACTTTTGCAGACATACTTCAATATATGTAAGTATGCCATATGTATATACTTATGCAGCTAAGTATAGTTGAATTTTTTAAAGTTTTGGTATGCGGGCCCTACCCTTTGCCATTGATGTCAAAGGGGGAGTGAGAAGAAGTGAAAAATGAGGAATCCAACTAAGGGGGAGCTTCAGAAAATGTACATAGAGACAGAGCATCAGCCAAGGGGGAGTATAGTGTGACACTTAGTGATTTTTCACTAAGTGTTGCCATCAATGCCAAAGGGGGAGATTGTTGGCAAAAGACACTATATGGACTCATGATTGTTGTCATTGATGCAACAAAGGTTATCCCACACATCCACAAGACATGATAGGTCCTCACCGAAAGTCAAATTGAAGAAGTGTTAAGGTCCGGTAAGCAAGAACAGAGCAGTCAGTAAGGTCCGACAGACAGGTCTGGATCTCTCAGTAGAATTATCCCAATGAAGTACGGATTTGGGGAAGTCAAGAGGAGTATCTTGACTGATAGATTCTAGGGTTTGAGCCTCCGGTATGGAAAGGACAAAGAGACATGAACACTTGAGTGTCGGGTTCCCAAGTGACGGTGTGAACAGAGGAAGAACTGATTGGCAGAACATCAGACATTACTCCAGATGTGTTACTGATGATTGAAAAGTTTCTTAAGGCATAAATTATGTTTGGCTGACATGATTGATGACTTCTACAAGTATATGCTTGATCCACATTACTTGGTGTGCAAGGATTCAGCCGACAGAACAAAGGTTGAGGAAATTATTGACCGTTCTAGATGCCGACTAGAAAGGTGATGAAATCACTTGTGCGAATATATATACATGATTGATTTAGATGTGAATGTAAGTGTGGTGTATTGTGTGGTGTGAAAAAGGTAGAAGAGAAGAGTGAAGATAGTAGAAGAGGTCAGGAATGTGACAGTACAACTACATCAAGAGAGAGTAAGAATGAAGTGTAGTAGATCAGTTTATTGAGCTTAACCGGAACTAAACCTCAGCATGTGTGGATGCTTCTCATCAGTTCAAACATCATGTTATCTTCTTTTCTTGTAGACAGTGAGTCTCTTGTAGGCAGTGAGCCTCTTGTGAGTAGTGTGCTCGGGCAGTGAGCCCTAATTGGCAAGTGCCATTTTGTATCATCATATTCTTTTAATAGAGAATACTTTCTTGGGTTAATCACCCCATGGTTTTCTCCCTTAACAGGGTTTCCATGTCAAAAATATTGTGTCATGTGTATTGATGCTTTTTCTATTTCATGGTTGTGCTTGATTATCTAATTCACTATTCAAAAAGTTAAATTAATTAAGATAACTGATTCACCCCCCTCTCAGTTATCAACAATTGCATCTTGCATGAAATGCTCGATTGAAAGTCACTCTCTCATGAAAAGTGTCATTTCATGAGGCTCTAGTGGAGCTAGATGATCTAGACCAACCCATACCAAGGTCCATGATCTTTAATGTAGTACTAACCTCTAATTTGAAACGCTCATTACATGTGTCATATTTTGATTGTTCGCATGAAATGATTGATTAAAAGGTAGTATATCTCTCTATTCCTCTCTCTATCAATCTCCCTCTTTCTATATATCTCTATGTGTCCCTCTATTTCTCTCTCCATCTATATGTCTCTATATTTCTTCTCTCGAGTCATCTCTCTATCTCCCTGTTTCTTTCTCTATCTTTCCCTTTCCATATCTTTATCTCTCCCCTTCCCTCTCTATCTCTCCCTTTCTATATCTTTATCTGTCCCCTTCCCTCTCTATCTCTCTATCTTTCCCTCTCTATCTCTCTATCTTTCCCTCTCTATCTCTCCCTATCCCTCTCCCCTTATCTATCTATCTATCTATCTATCTATTTATCTAACTCTTTAACCCTCCCTCTCTTTATCTCTATCTCTATGTCTATATCTTTTTATCCTCCCTCTCTCGATCTCTCCTCTTTCTCTCTCTCTCTCTCTCCCTCTCCTTCTACCTTCCTCTTCCTTCACATTCAAATCCAATTTACCTAAATGTGAGCCAAAAATATGACACTAATGCATTAAAAAATAGAAACTGACATGTGGAAGATGGATAGATGGGCCATCGAAAATATCTCTTTCTCTATTCCTCTCTCTCTGTCAATATTTCTCCCTCTCTATGTCTTTATCTCTCCCTGTCTATTTATCTCTCCTGTCCTCCTATGTTTCTCACTCTCCCTCTAGGTCTCTTTCTCTCTTTTCTCTATCTTGCTTTGCCTCTATATCACCTATCTCTCTCTATCCTACTCTATATATCTTTAAGGAATTATATCTACCAACATGGACAACCCAACACTCCATGCCCTGCACTCCTCCAACAACATTGCCTCTACCTCTTTCTTCTTTTCCAATTTTTTTACTTTTTCCTCTATAGATGTAGCTACGTAGGGCAGTCAAGTTGAAACTATTGCCAATGTCATGGAAACTATTTCCTACAAACTCAATTCTCTTATCTAGATATCTAAACAAACCTCTCATTTTCTTGAATTTATAAATCTTAGTGTTGCCTTCAACCCACCACCCCTAAAATAGAAAAATAACCCCATTTTATAGATTACATACTCATTCAACCACCTACCTCATTCCACTCTAATACTTCTCCCATGTCTTTATATTTTCCATGTGTTATTTGATAAGACATGAACAAACTTTACTCCTTGAGCTAGATGGCCAACTGCCCTAATAATTTTCTAAGTGGGTTGTTAGAATTTTGGTCTTTGACATAATTCATTAAATTTAGAAGATACATGAATACAATAGGAGAGATACCGGTCTTCATAGTTGATCTTCATTCTTGCATTGGTTCTTGTATCTATTCTTGCAAAGCAGCTAAGAAAAGTAGTCACTAAATCCAACCAATCCTTTAACATGGTGTGGTAAACAAATAATTATATCTTTATTTTCTACAAAAAAACATTTGGAAGACATACTTTCTCTAAGATTTATCTTCTTAAATGGTTTCTTGAGATGGGTTTCATAGTAGTCCTTTTATAAATCTAAGTGCTTTCTTTTATGAAATTTGATTTTCTACACATCCTCTAGGCTTTCATTCAATCCTCGCAAAAATAAACCATGGTTAGCATGACTAATCAAACTTATAACTCTAGGATTATAAGTGACAACATCTAAGATTGCAATTAGATGCATGTTGATTGTGCGAACAAATTTGCTCCATATAATCAAAATAATGTCCATAATTTTCAATACTTGTTTTTGCTAACCTCCTCAATTTGGGGGATCATGAATATGAAAAAGCAAGAAATTACTAATCTATTTAAGTGCAAACAAGTACAAAATAAAGAATTCATTACCAGAATACCATACGGGTCTACAATTAGCAACATTCATACTTGCAATTAGTCCCATGTTGATTGTGCAAACAAATTTGCTACATAGAATCAAAATAATAATAATGTCCATAATTTGCAGTACTTGTTTTCAATAGCATCTTCAATTTGGGCAAGAACATGGCTATGAAAAATAAGGAACTTATAATCCGTTGAAGTCTAGATTAGTACAAAATGAAGGTTTCATTATTCTATCAAGTTACACTTGAATGTATTGCATGCCTTACATAATTCACAATCCATGGAAATTCATACAAAATAGAGGAATGCTTCCTCTCTAGCCCATCCCTTGTGTTCCTCTTGTTGCTTATTAAATTATTATATGGGCTTCCACCTATTGTCAGCATCAAAACCTTTAATTGAATTAACCATTTTATTAAGTCTTTATTTCATCAAATTCGGCATATCTTCCATGTCAATCAATTTACCCTTTTGATGTCCTTTTTCCACCCAACTTCTGAGGATAAGCTTGTTTTCTTTACAATTTTTTGTAGCTACAACATAATTGAGTGGTATACCCAAATCGTGCAAAGCAACTTTTGCACCCCCAGTTCTAGAGAAAAAAGAGAGGTTATTGATCCCCTTTAGATAAATAGGATTCAAAACAAAAAGATGGTATCCTATAATGAACAAATCAAAGTGATACATTTTCCTCTTCTTCCATTTTTACATCTATGGAAGCCAGTTGACTCACTACTACATGAAAAATAGTTAAATGATTGGATACAAAGTCTCCTTCATTCATCTTTAAAGAATACAAATTTCTTTTCAAAAATAATTTATTTACAAGACACTTAGTTTGATATAATGCAATAATTTTATCTCATAAACTCTTAGAAATGTTTTGAACTAAAACACTCATCAAGATTGAATTAGAAATACACAGTTCCTAATAGTAGATCTATCTCTTCTATCCAACTTGTCCCATTCATCTTGGCCCATTGTTGATGGTAGAAAATTGAGTGCAACAATTATTATGATCCATTGATCTCTCTCCACTAAAATATCTTTAGCCTCCAATTTCCATAACTTGAAGTTTTACCAAGACCAATACAATTGAAAATAATGTCGCTTATTGAATTGGCTAAAAAATGGACATTTGTAGCATCTTAGAAGTCCAACAAATGGAAAAAATGCTTAACACTAGCTATTGTTCGAGTCTGCCCTCATTTCACGACCATTCTAGCAATAGATGATCAATGTTTTCAAGCATTCACCTGGAGTGAATTTCCATTTTTCTTTCTATATTTTCTCTCTATATATATTAATTGAGATTTCTCACTCTACCTCTCTTTTTCTCTCTCTTTGTCTCATCCTCTTTCTGTCTCTCTACCACTCTTCTTTGCTCTATCTATTTCTCTCTTCCTCTTTGTTGTTGTATCTCTTTCTCCCTCCCTCTCCTTTCTCTCCTTCTACATGCATAACCTTCCTATGAATGATATTTGTTCATTAGAGAAAGATATTATAGCCCATTTGGAAAGAATTTTAAATACCTGCCATCCATGAAATATGCACCATACATCTCCAGATCCATTGATAGACATTGATGATGGAACTCCTTCAGATGCTTGGGGTCCATTGAATGCAAGAAGAAAATCTTGAAGTCCAGATTATTACAAAATGAAGGTTTGATATAATGCATTAATTTGATCTCATAAACTCTTAGAAATTTTTTTAACTAAAACATTCATCAAGACTAAATTATAGAG
Source organism: Cunninghamia lanceolata (assembly GCA_027924645.1). Classification (NCBI taxonomy): domain Eukaryota; kingdom Viridiplantae; phylum Streptophyta; class Pinopsida; order Cupressales; family Cupressaceae; genus Cunninghamia; species Cunninghamia lanceolata. Next base: position 1,055,017 of record BSBN01000808.1, read on the forward strand.
ATATAGAGAACTCTAGAGACTAAACCATAGCCCCAAGTCTATCACACATCAAAACACTTTTTGCCACTATGTTTATGCAATTAAGCTTAGTTTTGTAATCCCACGATGGCAAATGATTTTATGTTAGGAAATCTCTCTTCAATTGTCATGGGTAGCAAAGGTAGAATCTCAAAATAATTATTCATAGGAAGGTTATGCATGCCCATATAGCTTTGGCATACTATGCACATTCAAAGTAAAAGTATTGTGGGCCTTGCTCAAAATATTTAAGCTTCCATTGCTAATCCAAACTCCAAATCCAACCAATCCTTTAACATGGTGTGGTAAACAAAAATATATATCTTTATTTTCTATAGGCAAACCTTTGGAAGACATGCTTTCTTTGAGCTTTATCTTCTGATAATCTTTTTCTAGATCTAAGTGCTTTCTTTTATGAAATTTGATTTTTTGCATATCCTCTAGGATTTCATTCAATCCTTGCAAAAGGAAACCATGGTTAACATGACTAATCAAACTAATAACCTTACAATAGTAATTGGCAACATCCAAGCCTGCAATTAGTCCCGTGCTAATTGTGCAAACAAATTTACTCCACGTAATCAAAATAATGTCCATAATTTTCAATACTTGTGTTTGCTAGCCTCTTTAATTTTAGGGAACATGACTATGATAAACCAAGAAATTACTAATCTATTTAAGTGTAGACATGTACAAAATAAAGAATTTGTTACCAGAATACCATATGGGTCTATAGTTGGAAAAATCCATACTTGCAGTTAGTCCCATGCTAATTGTGCAAACAAATTTGTTACATAGAATCAAAATAATAATGTCCATAATTTTCAATACTTGTTTTTGGTAGCCTCTTTGATTTGGGCAGGAACTTGGCTACGAAAAATAAGGAATTTATAATCTATTGAAGTCTATATTAGTACAAAATGAAGGTTTCATTATTCTATCAAGTTACACTTGAATACATTGCATGCCTTATGTAATTCACAATCTGTGGAAATTAATAGAAAATAAAGGAATAGAGATAGAGAGATAGAGTGGGAGAGAGAGGTAGAGATAAAAGATATAAAGGGAAAGAGAGATAAATGCAAACACTTAGGGAAACACGTCATTTGCTTAAGGACATGATAGTACATCTTTAAGACCTCTTTACTATACCCATTGTACACTAAAGTATAGCTAACTCTAACAATAGGAACATCTTGAAAGGAAGCTAGGTGTGTGGAAAACGCTTCCTACACTAATCTAATGAGGAGAGGGCTATGCAAATTCAACTTTATCTTAACTATTACAGCAATGTCTAAACTATTAACATGAGATATTACAGCAAAACACAAGAACCAGAAAGAAGACAGAAGAGAGAGAGAGAGACAAGATATACATGGGGAAAACCCTTACGAGTGAAAAACCCCACACTCCAAAACACAGCCCAAATGTATTACAGTAAACAATAACAGATTACAATATAGTTTCAGAACCAATGCTCTTTCAAGAGTCTTCGAATGTTGAATCTGGAGATATTCCGGCAACATAACAGTACTTGTACCAAAGTTATCTATCTCCCATCCAAGCACCTGTTTATATAGAGTTTACAAGGCAAATATGGAACTTTCTAGAGATGGGCGTCAATCTTGGACTCATGCCTCAAAACCCACACCTAAGGACACTTGTCCAACATCCCATCCCAAAGTGGGTGCCTGGTCCCAAGATAGGTTACGACAGATGCTCTTACGCACCTTACAACTATCATAGAAAACCTTCATACACTGACTAAAAATATCATATTCCTCTTACATGTCATAACCTCCCTTGACCGCCCAAAGATGCCTTTCTCTCGTGCAGAGATACTCACCGACACTTGTCATTAATTAAAAATCATTTGAGGTTTCGGGGGCGTTGCCCCCAAGCCCCCACAAGGGCACTGCCCCTCGACCCCGCCCTGTATCGCGACAAGGAGCGTGCCAAGGGCGCTGCCCCTGGACCCCACAAGGGGCTACGCCCCTTGACCCTGTCTTGGGGGCGCTACCTCCAACCCCCCATTAATTATTCAAAGGGGAAACTGCGGCTGCCAAAGTCACCAAAATTTACCCTGCTACATATACACAAGGTGCTGACTATGCTAACTCAACATGGGATAAATAAATACAACATTAGGAATTTGCAAAGGTTGAGACACCTGAATTCCCAACATTCTCCCACTTGTCGAACACCTTGCAAGGGCCAAAAGCAATGACAAGATTTAACTGCTAGGGGCCAAGAGGCCCATAGACTTTGAACACCATCTGAACTTCTCTGTGCCCACTAGTTTCGTCAATGCATCTGCAACATTCTTCAAAGTATCTACCTTCTCCAAATTTACCTTTCCATCCTCAACCATGTCTCGTACAAAGTGAAACTGAACATCAATGTGCTTTGTTCTAGCATGACCAAATCTAAGCTGTAATAGACAAACATTAATACCAACGGTATATCTAGCTCTAATATGAATTGTAGAACTATTTGTGGTAAGCACATGCAGGAAGCTAACAGAAATGTTCATCTTTACCAATACGCGCTATTATATTCATAATGTTAAAACACAGTTTACAGAGTAAAGCTGTATGCAATCAGCTTGTTATTGACATTACAAGACTTACAAGACTCTTTCGACTAAGACTCTTACAAACTTCTGACTTAAGACTCTTACAAAACTTCTCAAGAACTTTCTGCGACTATGAACCGATGATGAATGCAGGCGGCCCTGGCACCCTTTTATAGGGAAGCGGGGGCAAATCTTTGAACCCCGACACCATAATTCATTTCAGATCCGTCCACAAGAAGATGACACGAAGCAAACCTTATCCGTAAAGCATCCCAAAAGGTGGGACCCAATTGCTTGTGAACAAGATAAGGTCGGACCGACCAACACAAACGGACGATTCCTTTTACAACTAAGAGGAATAACTTAGCCTTTCAATGAGGTGGAAAGGTAACCCCTTTAGAACGTGGTGAGGTCCACGCCTTATCGTTAGTCACGCGGAGATAAGATTCCACGCTAAGTGACATGCCCACTTAGTAGCTTAGGACCCAGTACTATTGGAGTCATCATCATCCTGTCGTCCCCATGCACAGATTCCACAAAAAGCTTTGCCGGGATGATGACATGTCTGCTGTGGTGGTGGTGGAGGAACCCGTGGGTCATCCTCTGAATGGTCTTCACAGTTGTAACAGGTCTGAGTTGAGGCATGTGGAATACATCCTGTTATCAACTGGGGTGAGCCTTCCTTCCAGATTATACTCATTACTTTGAGTTTATAGGGACCGTAGATGCCACGAGTCATGGAAAGAGGAGTGGCCTCGTTCATCCTGTAGGTTTTTACATGTATCCAAATTGGAACTTGGTGAGCATAAAAATATCTTATTCTATTTTTTAGGGTCCAATGCTCAAAAACTGACTCTGGGCCACAAGGTCCATAATGCTGAGCTATGTATCTATTCAATACACTATCTTCTCCTGAATTAAAGGTAAGGCGGAAAATACAACCTGTATAAGCTGTTGTATTGGCAAAATTTAAGTTCTCCGCCGGAGGATATGGTCCTGCAAATAAATCTCGAATGAGATCTTTACCTTCTTCGAAATTCAACCACTCTTCAGGCTTACCAATCGTTGGATTATTGAATTGGAGAGGTAGGCTGAAATCTCCACACCAATTGGTTAATACATGACCAATGTCTGGATCTACTTGTTCGGCTTCAGCACTGAAGTGGAAGAAGGGGGTTTCTGACCATAGGCCTGGAGAAGTAAGTAACATCTTGGCCTTCAGCATTTTGAAACGGTCATAAAGGAAGTCATTTGCCATTCTGAAATTATGCAATTCCCTTCTGGGGAAAGGGTTGGTACTCCACTCAGTTCTACTGAGCTCATGCCATCGATGTTCTCGAATCCTTATATGCACCATTCGGACTCGACCTTTTACTTGTCTGATCTTCTTTGATTCTAGTTCTTCTGGATCTGCTGGTTCTGCTTCTGGCTCTTGATGTCCTTCACGTGATACAAAATCAGCTACAATATTTTCAGCTCCTGGAATGTGAAGACAGTCAAACTCATAAGTACACAGAAGCTGTGCCCATCTTAACAATCTTCCTCTAACTACCTTATTTCGTGACTCCTTCTTAAAGAAACCACGAAGGTTCTGCAAGTCACTTTTTAGTAAAAACCTCCTGTCAGCAATAAACATTTGAAATGCCTGGAAGGAGTTTACTACCGCAAGGATTTCCTTGTGAGTACTATGGTAGTCCTTTTCTGATCCTCTAAAACTACCTGAGACAGACCTAACAATTTTTCCTTTATCCTTGGGATTGTATTCTTTGGTAGCTTGTTCTCTAAGAACTCCAGCCCATGCTAGTTCACTGGCATCAGTTTCAACTATCTTATAACCAGGGCCTGGAAGCTTTAAATGAGGAAGTTTACCACATTTGTCCTTAATATTTTGGATAAGTCTATCATGATAAGGACTCCATGGAGGGGGCTTCTTACCTAAAAGCTTATTAAGCTCAAGGCGATCTTCAGCTAACTTGTAGTAAAAACCAGAAATATAGTTCACTAACCCTAGAAAACGCTGCAATTCTTTTACATTTGTTACAGGCAAATTGCGAATGCGAGTCAAAATATGTTCCTGAATCTCCATCTCCCCCCCCGGAAGAAGCTTGATCCCGATAAAAACCAACTCAGGGACAGCAATAACTGATTTGGAAGGATTAACAGCAAGGCCATTATGCTGACAAACTGAGAGAAATACTTTGAGGTGATCAAGATGAGAATCCATATTTTGGCTGAATACTAGAATATCATCTATATAAGGCTGGATAAATTTGGCATGAGGCCGGAAGATGATATCCATTTTTTGTTGGAATATGGAGGGTGCAGTCTTTATACCAAAGGGAAGAACAGTCCACTCGTACAAACCTTGGGGTACTGAAAAGGCTGTCTTATAATAGTCAGTAGTTTTCAAAGCTATCTGCCAGTATCCCTTGGTTAAATCAAATTTTGAATAAACATGACTGCCCTGAATTGCCTGCCAAATATGATCCTTACTAGGGATAGGATGCTTATGATCAACTAGACAATCATTCAGTGGTTTATAATTTACCACTAATCTTTTTTCAGGAAGTTCTCTGCCTTGTTCATCTATTTTTGGTACATACATTGCATGACAAGAGAACGGGGAATCTGAGACCTGAATTAATCCTAGGGCTTCTAGTTCCTTTACTTCCTTAGCACAGATTTCTACTTCAGTGGAACTCATTAAAAAATAATTAGCTTTGCCTCGGGGAAGAATTTCCTTACCGTCCACATCACGTTTTAGTGGCAGATTACAAGTAAGAGACCTTTGAAACTTCTTTAGATCCTTGGTCATGACGGTCGTGGCAAAAAGCTCTTTGATTTGCTTGATTTCCTCTGTGCGTTCCTGGAACTGCTTGTGAAGCCAAACCTGATTGACAGGTTTCCTTTTCTTTTCCTCTGACTCAATTCTTGAGAAAGAGGTGGGATGATGAATCCTTGGCAGCTGATATAAACCTTTAAAAGTCAGGAAATCCTGATCTACAATGAAAGGCTGCCATTCACTGAGTGTGTTGCTACCTATGACACCATCATAGTCCTCAACTTCATAATGAACAAACAAAGTTTGTTGAGGCTTTTCTTCAAATCCTAACTGGATTGGAGCAACACAGAATAATCTACTATATGATTTTTCATTGTTTCCGAAGGTAATATCAGTCTTACCTTCTCTCCATGCATCTTCTGGAAATGCATTTTTTCTAGCAATATTTAAATCCGCTCCAGTGTCAATAAGGAAAGACAAAGGATAGGCTTGAATACCTGGAAATTTTATCAGGAGGACTGCTCCTGGACAGTGAGTTGTGGCTTTCGAGGCGCGAAGATACGCCTTTTCTTCTTTCATACCACTGTACTTTCCTTTGCTGCTTTGTCCTTTGTGTACTGGTGGATCATCTTGAATAGGGATTACTTCCCGAATGGGACTCCCTTCAAAAGCTTCTGAGCCCAAATATTGCATTGGGTCTTCAAGGTGTTCTTCTTTGACTTCTTGAAGATTTTGAACTTCTCTGATTTGAAAATTCTTCTCTGCACACATTAAGACACCTTCTGAAATAGTTGGAATTGATTGCGGCAGTGGTGACAGAGACGTCTGATTATATCTATTGATGAACTGCTGCAATTCTCTCTGAGATTCTTCAACATTTCTTTCTTCAATATCCTCAGTCATGAGGATCTCAACTTCTTCTTGTGCTTGTTTCAGCACCTTATCTAGGAATTCCATGCGATGTCGCCGCCATAATCTTCTCGCCATGCTGCCAGGAGAAGGGGCTTCGAGAATTCCTTTCTGCTCAATTGGTGTTGTATTAACCACCACAGAATCTGTTTGACCAGCTTCTCTGAGAGAAGATACTGAACTTCTTTGTTGGTTATACCATGGGGATGGTTGATAACCAAAACTTTGTGGAGCCGGAGACCTAGGAGCCGGAGAACTCAGAGGTCTAATAGGAATGAAACTTCTACCTCTGACTTGATATGGTCGAGGATGTTGGTAGAAATAGTGGTCACCTTCTTCTTCTTCTTCAACAATTTCTTGTTGAACTGGTCGCTGTGACACAAAAGCTGGTTCCTTGGGCTTCATCAGATTATACTTCTTGGCTTTGAGATCCCCAAGTCGAGCTTTGAGTTTCTTCCATGTCTCTGGACCCATGTCCATGACTTTTAACCTTTGCTCGATGTTCAGAATTTCTCCAATCACTTGATCTAGTTCGGAGGCCGAACCTTTCATCATTCTGATAGAACCCGACATCTTTCGATAATAGAAAGATACCTCTGAGTCTTCAGATCTGGCCGATTCTTCTGAGCTATTTGAATCACAATTTTCTTCAGGCTGTGATTTCATCAACTTAACTTTCGCCTGATCTTCTCGAGATGAGAAGTATTCTTCTTCCTCGGATTCTGAATCTTCTGGACTTGAAATTACAATGTCTTCAGAATCGGATGGATAGTCATATATATAATCATATTCATCTGTTGTGACGCCGACACCTTTAGCTGCTCAGACCTTAGCTTTTCCTTTTTTCTTATCTTTCTTAGGACACTTGTTAGCTAAGTGGTCACCTTTACAGATGTAACACACTGGTTTCCGTCTGGCACTACCTTTTCTTCTTTTGTCTTTCTTACGAAAGTATCCCCTTTTTCTTGGCTTTCGGTGATCCTTATCTTTTCCTTTGTCAGATTTTCTTTTATACTTTTTCTTGTATGGCTTGCAATCAACACAATCATCATTATCTTTATCCAGCTGGTAGCATACGGCTGCGGATAAGATCGGCTGAATTTTCTTTTTCTCTTTCCGATCTTTCACTTCATTGCAAATGTCGGTGTTGATCTGTTCAAGAAACTGGACAATTTGTGGAAAAGTCAGTTCTTTCATATCAGCTTTATCATGCAAAAGATTCTCTAAAACCTTGCGATGATAGTAAGCTCCAATGGGACCACTGAAACTTTTGAGAAAAGTAGTGTACATGAATTCATGATCCTGTTCCTTACCTGAGAAGTAAAAATGTTCATATTTCTTTTTACAGTATTCCTTGAACTTTCTCAGATCTTTACATTTACCTTTCATGAATTTCTGGTAAGAAAGCTGTTCCATAACATCTCGCTTTCCTACAAACATTCTTGCTAATTGAGCACAGACTTGATCTGTGCCACTATCAAGAAGAGTTTCAATAAACTCATCATCTAACCTATCCCAAACTACCCTTGCCATTCCAGTCATGGAATTCAATGCTTGCTTTATTACTTCCTTTTCATCAGCATTGGGGTTAGTTGAGATGTAATTGGTGATCCATGCTCTCATTGCATCGACACCTCTAGCATTTTCTATTTCTTCAAATTTATCAAAATTTACCATAGGAGGTGTGTCGGCTTTGAAAGTTTGAATATTTTTAAATGGATCACTTCCTGGTAATGGATATTGACCATTCCCCCGGGCCATCAACACAGTACCCTGAATAGGAGCGGCTGAAACTGACGTAGTAGGAACGTGGTCAGGAGGATTTTCAGCTGGGACAGGAAGGGGCTCTGTGGGTAAAACTTGACCGCTAGCAGGATCATAACGAAGTGGTTCATTGGAAGTAGGGACATGAACTTGTAAACGTTTACCACCACTGTATTGGGCTGCTAGATAGGTACTTGCACTGTTAGGAAAACTCTTAAAGGGAGGAGCTTTATGAGTTTGGGCTCGAATCCTATTAAGAGATAGGTGCAAATTATTGGCCTCGGAAGCTATTGCCTGACGAGTCTCCTGGGACTCTATTTTTAAATCATTAGCAATCTTTAACTGAGAAGTTGTGAGAAAAGAAAGCTCCTCAGTAATTTCTTGTAATCTTTGTCCAGAATGCCTGACCTGGACATTTGTAGTTCCCATCTGAGCATTAACTGCATCAAAATCTGCCTTCATTTCTTGCTGAACTCTGAGAACTAAATCTCTTTGCCTTGCCATTTCTACATCCAACTCAATCTTTCTGATTTCAGTTTTAACAACAAATTCCTGATAGAGTAATTTTAATTCATTCAAACCATTGCCAACAGTATCTATCCACTGTTGATTGATCCTTTGCTCAAGCTTTTGGAGCTCAGCAATAATAGTATGATCATTTGGATGAATGCTCTGGAAGTGCTATTCATGTTTAACAAATTCAAGATCTATTCTAATTTTTTGATCTTCTTGAAACAGCATATTTTTGCGATGACAGAGATTTCCCCAGTTAAGTAAATAACTTTGAGAAGGGGCGTTATCACCTAATGGCAGAACATGAAGGGGCCAACATGGCGCTTTAAACTTTCCTGAAGTATCTAACATGAGAAAATCATGGAAAGGTGGTAGACGACCTGGAATAGTATTGGCACCACCAGGATTATTTATCACTTGGGATTCTACAACTGATATTGGGGCATCAGGAAGGGCAACTTCATATTCAGAAAACATCTCTCTGGTATTCATCATTCTAAGTTTGGCTTCGGTAGGTGGGAAGACAAATGCACAATTTTCACATTGATATAAGCCATTTTGCAAAATAGAATATTTGGAATGACTGCAAGAGGGTTTTCTCAATCTATTTTGGAAAGAGGGTTGTCCTGACACAGATGGTATTCGAAACAAATTCTCATACCCTTGAGAGGGTTGTAACCTCATACTGGAGGCTCTTGGTAACACAGTCGGTGTGGATGGCACAGATGACTGGGGTTCATTATAAAAGAAAGGAACATCAGATACTAAATCTTTAGACTTCATTGAACTGGCAGGAAAACTGGAAGTCTTATTTGGAGGTCTCGCAGACCGCATATCTGAGGTACCAAACTTAATGACTGCTTGGTCATCTATCTCTTCTAGGGTAAGACCCTGAAGTTGTGGATTTCTTGCAATCTCCTTTTCACTGATATTGTCTAGTTCCTCAAGTTCCACCGCCAAGTTAACAGCACCAAAAGTTGTTAAACACAAAGATATTATGATGCCTAGAGAATGGGTTATGGAATTATGGGAATCGCAAGGCAAATTGCACTCTGAGTGTCACAACTGATCGTGATCTGACCTGCATTAACACCAATATCTGAACACAATCTCTTAAACCAAATGGCTTCCTTACAAGCATGAGTTGCTGCCATATACTCATCTTCTATCGTGGACAAAGCAACAACTGGTTGTTGCTTACTCATCCAACTAATAGCACCACCAAACAGTGTAAAAACATAAGCACTAGTGGATCTCCTGCTGTCAATGTCACCTGCCCAATCTGAATCCACAAATCCATGAATATCAACAGAATGCGGAGGTCTTGAACCATTACCATGATAGCAGATGGAGTACTCGGAGGTACCCCTCAAATATCTGAACACTCGCTTAACTGCATCCCAATGAACCCATCCAGGATTAGCCATAAATCGACTAAGGACTCCCACTACTTGGGCAATGTCTGGTCTTGTGCAGACCATAGCATACATCAAACTGCTAACAGCACTAGCATAAGGTACTCTACTCATGTCCTCCACCTCACTAGGAGATTTTGGACAATCCTCAATAGACAACTTTGTCCCCAAAGAAATGGGAACACACAATGGTCTACAATCTGCCATGCTGAATCTGTCCAACATGGACTTCACATACTTACTCTGGCTTAACCAAAGTTTTCTGTTGGTTCTGTCTCTTCTGATTTCCATTCCTAAAATGTACCTAGCTGCCCCCAAATCTTTCATTTCAAATTGAGCTAACAACTGAGATTTAAAATCAAAAATCATATTCTCACCCTTCCCAATGAGCAACATATCATCAACATACAGTGCAACAATGAGAATACGATCACCATCAAACTTATAATAAACATAGTGATCTGATTTCAATCTCACAAATCCAATTGACAACACAAAGGCATCAAAGTTCAAGTACCATCTCCTAGGGGATTGTTTCAAACCATACAAAGACTTCTTAAGTTTGCAAACCAAATTTTCTTTACCTTTCACCATGTAATGCTCTAGCTGTGACATGTAGATTTTTTCCTCCAAGTCACCATGAAGGAAAGCTATCTTCACATCCATCTGTTCTACCTCCAAGTCATAAGCTATTGCGAGTGACAATAGGAATCGAATAGATGTTAGCTTTGCAACGGGAGAGAAGATCTCACCATAATCTATACCCTCCACTTGTGAATACCCCTTGGCAACCAATCTGGCCTTATACTTCTCAATACTGCCATCTGCACCAATCTTCTTCTTGAACACCCATTTACATCCAATGGGTTTCCGTCTAGGAGGCAAAGGCACCAAGTCCCAAGTTTGATTCTTTTCCAAAAAAGCCATTTCTTCCTCCATGGCCTCCTTCCAAGAACCTACATCCTTCATATCCAAAGCCTCTGATACAATTCTAGGTTCATCACTATTAGTGATTAAAGCATAAGCACAACTAGAATCAAGCAATGTAAAACCAAACCTTTCAGGTTGCTTTCTTATCTGTGTAGACCTCCTCAAGAGCTGAGGTTGAGATTCAGCTTCTTCCTCTGAGCTTTCAGAGCTGCCAGAGCTCTCCTCATCATCAGGTCCAAAATTGTCTTTCTGTTCAGTCTTCTCAGGGGTGAGAGGAAACTGAACAACATCCTCTTTCTTTTCTTTTTCTTCTAGCTACAAAATAGTGGAAGAAGGTGTAAGCTCTCTGAAGATGACACTTCTGCTATACAACACTTTTTAAGCCACGGGGTCCCAAAGCTTGTATCCTTTCACACCAACATTATAGCCAATGAAGATACACTTAACAGCTTTGTTCTCCAACTTTGACCGCTTCTCCCTAGGCACATGTGCATATGCCTCACAACCAAAAACATGAAGATGCCTTACTGAAGGCTTTCTACCAGACCACACCTCCATAGGTGTCTTTCCAACAAGAGCTGATGTAGAAGATTTGTTTACCAGATAGCAAGCAGTGGCAACAGCTTCAGCCCAAAACTTTTGTTCTAGACCAGCTCCACTAAGCATACTCCTAGCCTTCTCCATCAGTGTTCTGTTCATCCTCTCTGCAACTCCATTTTTCTGCGGTGTGTATGGAGTTGTCTTATGTCTTTCAATCCCAAGTTCCTTGCAATACTTATCAAATTCTGTAGAACAGAACTCACCACCGTTGTTAGTTCTCAAACATTTAATCTTTTTACCAGTCTGATTTTTAGCAAAGGCTTTAAACTCCTTAAACTTGCTATAGACTTCAGATTTGCTTCTGAGAAAATAAATCCATGTCCTTCTACTGTAATCATCTATAAAAGATACAAAGTATATAGATTTTGATAACGAGGGAACATTAACAGGACCAAACACATCAGAATGAATAAGGTCCAACACACCAGAAGACTTGTGAGAACTCGAGTAAAACTGAACACGATTTTGTTTTCCATAAATGTAATGTTCGCAAAAGTCAAATTCAAGATTACAATCATTTAACCCCTCAATGAGGTTCTTATTTTTCAGGGTGCGCAGACCCTTCTCACCAATGTGGCCAAATCTCTTATGCCATAACATTGTCTTTTCTACAGGAAGTTTAACTTCCAATGCACGATTACAACCATCAAGACTAAAAACAACAGATTTCTTCACTGCTCGTTCAGATGGTGGAGATGAAGTGACTGCTGCCCTCTTCCTTGAGTCAGAAGAACTATTGCATTGTGCAATGCATGCTTCCAGCTGAAACAGATTACCTCTTTGAGTACCCTTAACAAGCACCATAGATCCTCTAGTCATCTTGCATCTGTCTTTCGAAAAGACAACCTGCACACCTGCATCATTCAAACTACTTACAGAAAGTAGGTTTCGTGCTAAGTTTGGGATGTGCATAACCCCAGAGATCATCTTCACTCGACCATTAGGGAATCGAATAGAGACTCTTCCACGACCAACAATTTTCAGATGAGAGTTGTCACCCAGATACACCTTTCCACCATTAAACTCCTCATACTTAGTGAACCAGTCTCGATGCAAGGTCATGTGGAATGATGCACCAGAGTTGATTAGCCACACATCATCAGATGCATGGGTTGCTAGGGCTGCGATGAAGGCATCACCATCATCTTGTGATTTGTCAGAATCTGAATCAGGAGCTTTCTTCTTTTTCTTCTTCTCCTCTTTGCATTCCTTTCAGAAATGCCCGGTCTTGCCACAGTTCCAACAAAGAGCCTTGGACTTTCCAGGAGATTTGTATATCCCACGGGATTTGGATCTACCCTTCTCAGCTTTCTTGTCCTTCTTCCCTTTCTCCTTGGGTCTTCCACGAACTGCAAGGGCTTCTTTAGCTACCTCAGAAGACTTTCTCGTATCTCTTCAGATAACAGCGAAGAAACTACCTCTTCCATTTTGAATGTGGATGTGGTGCTTCCGATTGCCATGACAAGATGATCCCATGAGTCCAGCAGAGAACAAAGCAGGGTCATACACTGATCCTCCTCCTCCATCTTTACATCGATAGATGTCAATTGTGCAACCAACATGTTAAAGGCATTCATATGCTCAGCCACAGATCCTCCGTCCTCCATTCGAAGAGAATACAACTTCTTTCTCAGGAAAAGTTTATTGACAAGGGATTTGGCTTGATACACATCCCCCAACTTCTTCCAAAGGAGTGTTGCAGTAGTCTCCTCATGGACATTTAACAACACAGAATCGGCAAGACTAAGTCTTATGAGACCCTTAGCCTTCCGATCCTTGAGATCCCAGTCAGCTTGTGACATTGCATTTGGTTTAGTTCTGTTCACACTTTCCAAAAAGTCTCGGTCAACTAACATGTCTTCCATTTTGAGCTTCCATAGCTCAAAATTACTGCCATTGAACTTCTCTACTTCAAACCTTCCTGATGTGCCTGCCATCTCCTTGCTGCAATAAGATACAGAATGCTCTACACAAACTCCCACTCAACCTAAGATTAGCTCAAAAAACCCCTACCCTACAACTAGGACCAAAGGTGATCAAGCTCTGATACCAACTGAAAGGAAGCTAGGTGTGCGAAAAACACTTCCTACACTAATCTAATGAGGAGAGGGCTATGCAAATTCAACTTTATCCTAACTATTACAGCAATGTCTAAACCATTAACATGAGATATTACAGCAAAACACAAGAACCAGAAAGAAGACAGAAGAGAGAGAGAGATAAGATATACGTGGGGAAAACCCTTATGGGTGAGAAAACCCACACTCCAAAACACAGCTCAAATGTATTACAGTAAACAATAACAGATTACAATACAATTTTAGAGCCAATGCTCTTTCAAGAGTCTTCGAATGTCGAATTTGGAGATATTCCGGCATTATAACAGTACTTGTACCAAAGTTATCTATCTCCCATCCAAGCACCTGTTTATATAGAGTTTACAAGGCAAATATGGAACCTTCTACAGATGGGCGTCAATCTTGGACTCATGCCCCAAAACCCATGCCTAAGGACATTTGTCCAACATCCCATCCCGAAGTGGGCGCCTGGTCCCAAGATAGGTTACAACAGATGCTCTTACCCACCTTACAGTTGTCATAAAAAACCGTCATACACTGACTAAAAATATCATATTCCTCTTACATGTCATAACCTCCCTTGACCGCCCAAAGATGCCTTTCTCTCATGCAGAGATACTCACCAACACTTGTCATTAATTAAAAATCATTTGAGGTTTCGAGGGCGTTGCCCCCGAGCCCCCACGAGGGCGCTGCCCCTTGACCCCGCCCTGTATTGCGACAGGGAGCGCGCCAAGGGCATTGCCCCTGGACCCCACAAGGGGCTACGCCCCTTGACCTTGTTTTGGGGGCGCTGCCCCCTAATCCCCGTTAATTATTCAAGAGGGAAACCGCGACTGCCAAAGTCACCAAAATTTACCCTGCTGCATATACACAAGGTGCTGACTATGCTAACTCAACATGGGATAAATAAATACAACATTAGGAATTTGCAAAGGTTGAGGCACCTTAATTCCCAACACATCTCATCTCCAAGCTTAATTGATTCATTCATGGCATAACCAATACAATTGGAAACAATGTCGCTTATTGAAGTGGCTAGAAAATGGACAACACTTAACACCTGCTATTTTTTTACTCTCCCCTCGTTTCACTGTCATTTAATAGCAGATGGTCAATGTTTTCAAACATTCTATTGGAGTTAACTATTGCTATACCAGCCATTGAGAATCAAGATATTACAACCTATTGGGAAAGAATTTCAAATAGCAACCGTCCATGGAATTTGCATCGTACATCTCTAGATCTATTGACATACACTTATGATGAAACTTCTTCTGCAATAAGCTTGATCAATGGAAAGTATTATCAAGTCTGTACCTAGGCCTACCATTTCAACTAGATGGGCTTGACATGCTTGGGAAACAAGAAGATTATCGCTTAAGTGTAGTATCACTTGTAAATAATTGATTGAGAAAACAAGTAAAAAAAAAAAGGTTTCTCATCTCCATCCTTGATTTTATCCACTACTATTCAAAAACTTTGCTTGCATGCATGCCAACATATTTAATTTACTCCATTTCTTTTCTAGGACAACACATATCACTACATTCTTTCAATGTTCAAGTAATGGATGGACAAAAACCATTCGCCATCAACAAAACTGTAGGCTCTCTTCTTAAAAAATTTGAATGTTCAATGTCAAATTATAAAGGAACCACAAAAACCATTCGCCATCAACAAACGTGTATGCTCTCTTCTTAAGAAATTTGAATGTTCAATGTCAAATTACTTTTATCTACATGTTATCTCGGCATACCCATTGCACACTAAGGTGCAATTGCTAGTAATAGACAACATTCATTACCTTTTTGGCTGAGCTGTAACGCCTCATTCAGAGGCTTATGAAATCATTTATATTGGCAGCGACTAGCAGGGTGCAATTGCTTGTAATAGAAAACATTCATTACCTTTTGGCTGAGCTGTAACGCGTCATTCAGAGGCTTATGAAATCATTTATCTTGGCAGCTACTGCAGCAGGTGGAGCATCAAGGTACATTCTAGATGGGGTTCCACGAATGAGAGAGAGAGCAATTGGAGATTTAGTCGTTGGAGGCCTACTTGGGGGAAACGGTTAAAAAAACTTTCGGCCTCTATTTTCAGTCAGTATCTGACAGCACTGCTCATGACAGTTCCTCTAGCTCTTGGGGACGTGGAAATTGAAATAATTGTTAAACATAACTCTGAAATTGATGGAGCGCTTGGGGTGTAAAAGAGACGGCCACAATGGTTTGGAAGGCTTCTATATAAAGGGCGGCCAAATTTACAAGGCGAGGAAAAGAATACGTTGAAGCCGATTGTTTTGGGGGCGCTGCCCCCTAATCCCCGTTAATTATTCAAGAGGGAAACCGTGACTGCCAAAGTCACCAAAATTTACCCTGCTGCATATACACAAGGTGCTGACTATGCTAACTCAACATGGGATAAATAAATACAACATTAGGAATTTGCAAAGGTTGAGGCACCTTAATTCCCAACACATCTCATCTCCAAGCTTAATTGATTCATTCATGGCATAACCAATACAATTGGAAACAATGTCGCTTATTGAAGTGGCTAGAAAATGGACAACACTTAACACCTGCTATTTTTTTACTCTCCCCTCGTTTCACTGTCATTTAATAGCAGATGGTCAATGTTTTCAAACATTCTGTTGGAGTTAACTATTGCTATACCAGCCATTGAGAATCAAGATATTACAACCTATTGGGAAAGAATTTCAAATAGCAACCGTCCATGGAATTTGCATCGTACATCTCTAGATCTATTGACATACACTTATGATGAAACTTCTTCTAAACTTAACATCCTCTATATTTAAGTAAACCAAACCATTTATTTAAATTATTCTTTTTCCTCTAAAAATGGATTAAATACCAAAATTAATCCATGTAAATCCATGTGCACACTTAATTAAATATTTTAATATTTAATTAATTGTTTCCTCACACATGTCCTATTTATCCTCCACTTCAAATCAATTAACTAATCAATCAATTCACTTAACTAATTAATCTAATATGTTAACTGATCAGTCCATTCAGTTAACTCTTTAATCTATTTTTGTTAACTCTTTAATCTATTTTTGTTAACTCCGATGGAATTAGTTCTTCTAAACTTAACATCCTCTATATTTAAGTAAACCAAAACATTTATTTAAATTATTCTTTTTCCTCTAAAAATGGATTAAATACCAAAATTAATCCATGTAAATCCATGTGCACACTTAATTAAATATTTTAATATTTAATTAATTGTTTCCTCACACATGTCCTATTTATCCTCCACTTCAAATCAATTAACTAATCAATCAATTCACTTAACTAATTAATCTATTATGTTAACTGATCAGTCCATTCAGTTAACTCTTTAATCTATTTTTGTTAACTCCTCTAATGCATGAAGGCTTGGACACTTGTCCTCTTCCTATTCGTGTACATTCTCTCAAGTTTCCTCTACCATTGATCCTCTTGTTCATTCTACACCATTGATCTTCTCTCTCACAAGTCTATAAGTACAACCCCTTTTCCTCCATTTCAATCATCCAAGCTTTTAGTAAACTTACTCTGCAGAATTCACAGTGTGCCTTTGGCACCGAAATCTATTCCATAGCTTGCGATCACCATTTATTGTATTGAAGCTCTTCTTGATTACAAGAAGTATCATATTTGTTTCTCTATTGCCATCTTGAAGAACAAAGCAAGGAAGTACACTTTCTAAGGGCTTCATTCATACAAAAGATCGATTGAGATTAGGCGAACAATGGAAGCTGCAAGGTAATAAGGTTTGCAAGGTTTGTTCTTTGTTTTAAATCTTTGTTATTGTAATTTCTATTGAGTTATTGGGTTATTTATTAATCATTGATATATTATCCACTTTTTCCTAATACATTTATAGCGCCCACCGTGGGGCCTTGCCCCAATTTAACCCCAAAACTGAGTTTTTGTGTGTTAGGTTCCATACGCAGGAGGATTTTGCACATCTGTTCATTCCTAACATGCATCCATTCTCTGTAACGACGTATCTATTCAATCGACGCATTTACTCAGTGAATCAACGCATCTGTGCTCTAAATCAATGCATTTATCCAAACAGTGCATATGTTCTATGATTCTACACTTTTGTACTCTATAACTGCACATATATCATAAACTGCACATCTGTCCTTTCTGTCAGTGCATTTATTGTTTGTAACTGTGCATATAGCAGATCTGCGCATCTGTGTTATGTTTCTGCACATCTATAGTCTGTAGCTCCACATTTATTCTGATAGTGATTTAGGAGTTATTTCTTGTGGTTTTGCTAATGCTAACATGTCTTGTAGGAATATTCTCAGATCTTCTTGTAGGTTAGGGGCTGGTTTAGTCATATAGCCACATTTGTTAACTTGTCTTTAGATTTAATTAGCCAAGGAAAGTAATTGGATTGTTCATGTAAATCTCATTTAGCTCTAACTAGGAGGATTGTAATTTGATCTTGTTGCATCAACAACTCAAACATAGTCCCTTCTAGAAAGATATTTAATTGAACCATTGCTATCTTGCTTCTTTCAAAGTTAATAAATCGTGTGTGTGCCCAAGTAGCTTAACTTATTTAGTCTTTTTCATTTTAATTAGGGGAAAAGAACCATTGTCTTTTGTGTTTTCAGAATGATAGTAGGCCTATGCTCTCCCCTTTCTTGGGTGACCAAAATACTAAACCTATCATTTTGCATGTTTAACCTTTAGAGAGGTTTGCCCTTGGATATCCTTCCATCCAAGTGGGAATGACCTTAAGTGGTAACAAGCTAAAGCCAAGCTCTGCCTAGCCACTATAAATAAATTGTGCTTGAGGCAAAAGCTTCATGCAATGAGTGTTGGTTAGTTATACCGATAACCAACCTCCCCCAAAACCCTCCAAGGCGCAACCCTTGAAGGCTGGGAGACTCCATAACGGAGAGTAGTGCTGCCGCATGTATAACTACTCGAACAGTTGCACTTACTAATTATCCGTTGTTTTAGAAGCCAAAATCCCGTATAAATCGGTGCCAGGAAGAGCGATTATCATCTCCCAAAGATGCCTCATGTAATAGCGAGAATTTAGTTTATATTACCCTTGCCATCCTAGGATTTGTACTTGTTTTCTGTCAAAAAAGTCAAAAATCTAAAAAACTCAAAAACCATGAAAAATATTCTTTGTGTTTTCTATGTCTTCTTGCAATAGTTGAAAAAAAAATCAATTAAAAAAGACCAACTTTCAGCGAAAGAATACCAAAAATATCAAAAAATGTGCCAAAAACATTACAAAATTAGTCAAAAACACAGAGCTGTGCATTTGTCACACAGAGTTGTGCATACATTTCAACCTACTATGCATCTGTGGTCTTTTTTCCTGTGCTTTAATCCTTCACGAGAGCTGCACATTTGTTTTGACTTGCTGCACGTTTACCTTATGTAACTGCGCATTTAATGTTGTACATCCATCACAGTGAGCATTTCCCAGTCTTTTGAGAGAAAATTTTCAACCTTTTTGGATACCCATTTTAGCCTTGTTCTAGTTTCCAAGATCAGATTTACCATGTAGTCTCTTCTCCCATCCATTTTTTTATGTCGTACCCTCTTTTTCGTTGAACACCTCGTCCAAAAGACTTCACAAAATTTCTAAAAAATCAAACCAAGTTTCAAAACTAGGTTAGTACAAAGCAATTCTAGATCGTATCAACCTCAAATAAACCTAGTAAGTATCCACTATCAAGTATCTATCATCCTTCTCTCTTGAAACTTAACTAGGGGCATGTGCAAAACTAGTCTACATCAAGTAATCAGATTGCAAACATTCTTACTTTTGGCTACCATCTTGTATCAACCATCTTGTTTGACACTATTGGTCTAAGAAAACCCTTGTTTGAACCTCATCACCACAAGTATCCCCTTCACTGCAACCTCTCAGCACACCTTGTCAAAACTTCCAATCTTACACCACCCCATCCCGAGTCAAATTGCATGGTCTTAACTAGATCCCAAAAACAAAAACAATTTGAAATGATGGGCACATCTGACAAGATTGTCCCATCCCCTCATGATAGTGATGAAGAGTTTACTCTTGAGGACATTCTAAATGCTCAACAAGACTGAAAGTTCCAACGTATGATGGACAAATTGCTCAAACAAGACCCTAGCAAATTCTTTCTTTACTTAATGAAACAAGGAGCCAAACTCCCCAAAGACTTTGACATCAACGTATTAAAGGAAACTGAAGAAGAAAGAATCCCTAAGGAAAGCCAACAAGAGGAAAGAACCATAGACAATGACAAGTTGACCATTGACTCTCCAAACCCTCTAGGCTTATTGACTCAACAAATCCAAGCCTTACAGCAACAGTTCACAGACATTCAAACCAGAGCATCAACAAAACACTATTCTCTAGAGGATATCTCACCATATCCTTTTGACAGAACCTTGATCATGATACCTTTCCCCTCAAAGTTTGAGGTACCCAAAATTGACAAATATCATGGAAAGGGTGATCCACGAGATCACATTAGAGAGTTTAGTGTAGCATGCCTTGAAGTCACCCACAATGACACCTACCTCATGCAACTATTCCCAAGGAGCTTGGGAGGAAAAGCTATGGAGTGGTTCTCTCGACTACCTCCTAGCATTCGAACCTTCAACAAACTTGTGGATAAGTTTGTCATACACATCTCTTACAACATTGAGCATGACATCTCACTTTTAGATCTTTGTAACACTAAACAAAAGGGGGGAGAATCCTTCACCTCTTTCTTACAGAGATGCAGCCAATTGGTGAGCAAATGTCCACATCAAATACTAGAAAAAAAAAATTCTTGAAATGTTTTTCCACAACTTACACGTGGACCTCATCTACCAAATTCAAATACAATGCCCTGCTTCTTTTAGCAAGGTCATTGAGATGGGCTTACTCATTGAAAAGGCATTGATAGCGAAAGGTCAAATCAAACTTTACAAGGACACTCCTAGTGCAAATGTCAACATAGATAAACCATGATTTTGGACTAAGAAGAAGAATCTTGTGAATGATGGGGTGGTTGATTCAAAATATGTGGTGCCAAAACAACAAATTTTTAACTTGTCGAGCCCACAAAACAAACCACGAAACATTGAATCATAGTTTACAAACTATCAACCTAGGAGAAAATTCACACCTCTAGGAGAATCATTAGAAACCAACCTATAGAAGCTACTATTGAATAAGCTCATAACACTTCCAGTGATGCAGATTACGAACCACAAGTGAAACCTCCTTGGTGGAATGACAATGACTTTTGTGAATATCACCGAAACAAGGGATACAAAACCAATGACTGTATAGCGCTCAAACACACCATTCAAGACTTGTTGGACCAGAAAAAGGTATCACTTGATGGACATGCCTCTAATGATGATCACTTAGCATTCAAGGATTCGCTCTCCAACTATGGGCAGGGAAGGATGTCAAATCAAAACAATAGTGGAGCTAACAACACCAATTATACAAATGTATCATTTGACTATGTTGTTAACCACATATCAGAGAGTGATTCACATATAAATGTAATCATTATAAATAAAACCCCAGATTGTAATGTGACCACTCACAGTGGAAAGGTTACTCTTAAGGGAGTCCCACCCAAGCCATCCTCTCAAGCATTTAAATTTACAGGGACTTTCCAAAAAATTCTAAGTCCCTCAGCCTCATTTTCATGCATGTTTCTTTGTATGTGCATCACTGTTTGTATGTATGTTTGTATGTACAAATGTTGTTGTACATAGGCTGGGCCCAAAAAGAGTTAAATTAGCTTCAAAAGGTGGAAAAAATAGTTGTATGCATCTTTGTATGCATATTGGGCTTGTATATGCATTTCAAGCATACAAAGCTGGAATATACATTGCAGATTCCTAAAATATTCCGCAGTTGTATCTTCACAGTTGCATGTATATTGTGTTGTATGTTCAACATACAATGGGTTAGATACAAGCGACGAATCTCAAAAAGGTTCAAATTGGGTTGAAATGGTGGTCGGGTCCGTAGGTATATGCAAGAGAGATTGTATGTATGTTTGACATACAAAGCTGATATACAAAGTAGTTTCAAATGCGCATCAGCCAGACCTTCCCTGTCGGCAATTCAGCTTGAAGTCTCCCTGACAGCCGATGCATACAAACATACAAAGGGGGGAATATAATTGGTGGGGTCCACTTTATATACAAGTCGCATTGTATATGCGATATACATTTGCCACATACAAAGGAAGCATACAAGTGGATAGATGCAAGGTGGACGCGGCCATAAAATTAATAGCATTTGTTAAAGGGTTGAAGTCTGCCATTGTATGTTGGGATTGCATGTTACCAATATACAATCGAACATACAAGCAATAGATGCAATTGAAATATACAATGTGGGAAGGGTCAAAGTCAGCAATGGTAGAAGCAAGTGGTGGGGCCCACCAGTTGTATGTCCGCGTTGTATGTTTGCACATACAAGCCGATATACAAAGGAAAGAAGATACAAGCCAGACTCGAATGCAATTGCAACCTATTTCATAATATTTTGGGGTATGCGCCTTGTATACAAATGATTGTATGCATATACAATCTCATTTACAACTGCAAAAGCAAAGAAAAATACATTGGCTCATTGGCAAGAGGGTATGTATCGGTGGCTCATGCAAAGATCATTCCGATGGCCGATGAACATGCGGGTGCATAGAGACGGAGATCCATCTAGATGCTACCACGTGTCCAAGGCGGAGTGAATGTATGTGCTTTTGCATATATAAGGATTTGAAGCAGAAAAGGGTGAAAAGGCAGAATGCATTTTGCAATAGGAAAAGTCAAAGGAGACAAAGCACCTGTGTGGCATGATTCTATTGGTTGATGACTTTTTAGCATGTTTTTGATCCGTTGATTTTGGCGATAGGGAGGAAATCGATGGCCAGCTACAAATTTTTAGAAAATGAAGGGTTTTCCCATGTTCCCAGATGCATTTCAGGAAGGAAAAATTCTTGAGCATGCAACTGTCATATTTCTAGGGGCCACAGGTTAGTAGGTTGGCCATTTATGGCAAGATTTATAGAGGTATGGGTCTGATTGACTAGCCAACTACCAAATTTGAGAAAATCTTTAGGCGGTGGTGCAGATCCCAATCTCACCTACTCCTTCCTCCTTCTCTCTGGTGAATTCAATGTTATGGGTGCCATTCTGATGGTGCATTGTATCTGATGGCATTTTAGAAAGACCTTGTAATTAATGCTGAGTACAGGTTCTTTCTTTTTAAGCAGATCTTGTCACTCATTTTCTGGTTGTTGAAGACTTGGGCAAAAAATTTTGGAGAATAACTAAAACAAAGCCTTTCTTGGCTATTTTATCTCTGTTGGAGTTTATGTGTTGCATTTTGAATGCATGTTGCATATTTCTTCAGTTTCATTGTTGTTTCATATGAAAAATGCATTCTTGCATGTATCTAGTTGCTTGTCTCCATTTGCTGTATGCATAGATTCTTTTGAGTCTGGTTACTAAGGGTTTCTCAGATTCTAGAATATAGACTTTCTGTATTGCATGCTTGATCTGTGACTTCCATTCAAGGAGTGGATTAAATTGTTTTAGGTTAAGCATGGAGAATAATGTATGTCAGCTAGGATATTTGTAAGTAGAAGTAGCTAAATACTCAGTCTTGGGTGGTATTTGTAAGGCAAATACCAATCTGACCCCTTGAAACTTGAATGCTAGTGCAATCCATTCTTGTGTATACATCTATTTGGCTCTTTGCCCTAAGATAGGCACCAGTCTGTTCCCTGTGGTGTTATGTTTCTAAAACCCCTGTCTTGCATCCAAAATTTAAAACCAATCCTGTCAATGCTTCAACCTGTTAGTTTTTAAGAGTAGGAATAGGACCCCCTGCATACTCTCATTCCTAACTAGTTAGATATGTGCAAGAACATTTCCCACCTTGTGATTTATCACACAAACCTTGGTCCAAACATGAGAGTATTCTGCCTGTATTGAAAAGCTAAATCTTCCTATTGGGTGAGTCAAATGTTAAATCTTTAGCTATAGGGATACCCCCCTTGGTGCGGCAGAACCAGAAGTGAAGGGGAGGTAACTCACACAACCTCCTGTATCTATTGTGAAAAAACACCAATAGAAATGGTGACTCTGCTGGGGAAGAGTCAAGTGTTTTGAAGGCTGGAAAATATAGTTTCCAGTGAAGTTGTTGCAGCAAAATCAAATAAAGGCCATGTGGTGCTCTGTTGGTGTGATGAATCCAGAAAACAAAAGTGCCTTGTTGATATTCCATCCTATCTGTGAGAGGTGGCAACTCTATTGATTGAACCTATCAAAGCTGCAACATATTTCCAGATATTCCATCTTTTCACTCAAAATGATGAGTTTAGTGCAGCAATTCTGGTTGTGCTCTCAAAGAAGACCATTTTTTATTGAAAGATATAAAGCTTTGAATTTCACAGAAATAAATGGTTACCCAAATGTTATTCCCAATAAGATTAGAAAATGTTTACCAAAATATAGTGGATTTAATTCTGAGTCTGCAAACAGACATCTACAAAAGTTTTGTAATTTGATAGATGACTTTGAAGTAGAGGCTGAAGATGTAGTAATGAGACTTTTTGTTTAGTCATTAAATGATGATGCTAGGGTATGGTTTTCAGACTTGCCTGTGTGTTCAATTTCTTCATGGGTAGATTTAGAAATTGCATTCCTAGAGCAATTTGGTCAAAGATTTGATTTGGCCTCATTTATCATACATTTAATGAATATTCAAAAGGAAGATGAGGAATTGGTTCTAGCCTTTAATTTTAGATTCATTAAGTTGCTCAAGCAGATTCCTGAATATATGAGACCAAGTGATGCCTTGTGCTTGACAATTTATTTGGCTGCATTTGATGAAGAAATGAGTTATTTATTAAGAGATAAAGAACTAGCTACACTTCACCAAGCCTACAAATTTGCTATGGATATTGAAAATAATCAGAAATATGGAATGCCGGTAGGTTTCATGACTACAAGCCTTCAAAATAGTTTTCAAAGTGAATGTATTTCTATTGTTCCAATGTGCTCATTGAGAGATGATTCTGTAGAAGGAAATATATTCCAGAACAATGGGTGCAGTCATGATGTGATGCATGAAGAAGATGTTGTCAAAAATGTAGGCACATCCTATAATGGTGAAGACATAGATTGTTATTAGCCTCTAGAAAAGAAGCCTACACATGCAAAATACATTTCAAATCATGAATGAAAGATATACATGAAGTTGTGTCTTGTAGTGATAGGCATATCCCAGTTATTCATGATTATTTGTATGAGGTGGATATGCAGAGCTTCACTCTAAATATAGAAAATGTTGATTCAAGGGATGACAGTGAATATGTTAGTGATTGTCAGCATTCAAATGCATATGTGAGCCTTTCAGATGATGAAATATATATGGATGCTGAGTATGAGTGCTTCCTTGAAGACTATGACCACCTCTACAATGCAGATGTTGAAAAATTTGCTTTTGATCATCAGTGCATTGGTGAAGAGGAAAATCAGGGTCTCTATTCAAATGTGAATGGAAAAGTTGTAGATGTGTGTGCTCATACATTTGGGGGTAATGTTGGTTGCAGGGGTGACTATGAAACTTTTAGCATAGGGCTGTACTTTGACCTTTTTATGCCTTCTCTTGAGACATTCCTGGTGGACCTTAATGACAAAATTGTTGAGCACAATGATGATGAATATTTGAAAGTTTATAAAAATGAATATGATTATGAGATGTTACTTGTGCCTGAATACTGCTTGTTCAGTTCAGAGGAGCTTATTTTTTTTATGAAAGGCAAAATTTTGATGTGGATTCATTTGTTTCGTGTGAGTCTATTATTTTTCCAAGCAACATTAATGACTCATATGATCATGATTGTCTATAGCTAAGAATAGTAGATGCTTATGAATCCTGTTGTAGATTTGAAGAAGGAAAAATAGGCAACAACACAAACAATTGTAATGTTGGGTCCTGCAAACAACAAAATATTTTTAGGCTTCATTTAAAGAAATCAAAAGAAAATCAGATATTTGACAAAGAAAAATTCTAGTTTTTCCTTTTTTGGTGGCCCTGTTGGCAAGAGACACTATATGGATTCATGGTTGTTGTCATTGATGGCAACAAAGGTCATCCCACATATCCGCAAGACATGATATGTCTCTACCGGAAGTCAGAATAAAGAATGTTGTGGTCCGGTGAAGAAGAACAGAGCATGTGGCAAGGTCCGACAGATTGGTCCGGACCTCTCAGAGGAAGTGTCTTGGTGCAGTGCGGATTTGGGGAAGTCAAGAGGACTACCTTGAGTGGTATATTCCAAGGATTTAGCCTCCGGTGATGGACAAGGAAAAAGATATGAATGGTTGAGTACCGGATTCCTGAGAGACAGTGAAAACAGAGGAAGAACTGACTGGCAGAGTATCAGACTACTTTCCGGATGGGTTACTGTTGATGACAGAGGTTGTGAAGGCATGAATCATGTTTGGCCGACATGATTAATGATATCTACAAGTATATGCTTGATCCGCATTGCTTGGTGAGGAAGGATTCAGCCGACAGAATGAGAGTTTGTAAGAAACTAGACTGTTCCGGATGCCGACTAGAAAGGTGATGAAACTACTTGTGCGGATATATATAGAGGATGGATTTAGTTGTGAAGTGAGTGTGGATGTGGAGAGATATGCGAATAAGTCCAGAGAAAGAGCAGAGGTAGCAAAAAGGATCCGGTATGTGAAAGATAGCAGAACAAAGAAAGAGGAAAGATGAAGTGCAGCAGATCAGTGTACTGAGCCTAACCGGAACTGAACTCCAGCATATGCAGATGCTTCCAATCAGTTCAAGACTGTGATTATCATCACTTTGTAGACAGTGTGTCTTCTTGTAGGCAGTGGGCCTCTTGTGAGCAGTGTGCTCGGGCAGTGAGCCCTAATTGGCAAGTGCCATTTTTGTAATTTCCTATTCTTCTAACAGAGAATAATTCTTGGGTTAATCACCCCGTGGTTTTCTCCCTTAACAGGGTTTCCACGTCAAAAATACTGTGTCATGTGTTTCTTACTTCATGGTTAATGTTTTGTGTTTGATTTTATGCTGCTTCAATTAAGAGGAAAGTTCAATAAGGGAAATAATTAGGATAACTGATTCACCCCCCCTCTCAGTTATCAACAATTGGTATCAGAGTTAAGTTCCTCCTAATAGAGCCTAACAGCTTGAGGAAGATCTGGGATTTCAAATGGATGCATATGGTTTAAGGGAGCAACTCAAGACTGCCCTTGAGGATCTTGAACAGTCAAATTCTGAAGTCAGTGAATTAAAGGAAAGACTCAAACAGGCTGATGAATTCATAAGAGAATTAAAAGACAAATTAAGTCTCTCTATGAAAAAGAGAAAGGAGCTGCTTCAACAGTTGGCAAGACAAAGTGAAGAAAGCAATACAAATGAGGAATTGACTGAGCAAACCAAGTTATGTGAAAAGTTATCAAAAGAAGTCATTATGTTAAGACATGAAATGGAATCAGGAACTATAAAGTTTACTCAAGAGATTGAAGAAAAAAGAAAGGCTGAAGACAATCTAAGACAATCTCTTAAAGAAAAATCAGAAGAATGCCACCAGATGGACAGGATTATCAGACACCTTGAATCTGATCTTGAAGATGCCAAAGATAATGAAGGAAAACTTGAGGATCAAATTGCCTCTCTCAAAAGAGACCTTCAAACAGCAAATGAATATAAAGAGAAATTCAAGATAAGTTCTGCTCAACTTGAAGTTCTTCTTGGAAGTCAAAAGAGGACAGATGACAAGTATGGCTTGGGATATGAGAAAGGAGAAAGCTCCGGATCCGGTCAGAAGAATCTTGGATCAGAAAATCCAAGGAGCAGGCCTAGAAGACCTCCGGTAAGACAGCCAAATGCTCAAAGATATCCATCCTTCAATGGATACTGCCACAGCTGCAACCACTTTGGTCACAAAGCTAATCAGTGCAGAATGAGAATGAATCAGAATAATTCATCCTTCTCCGGACAGTGCTTCAACTGCAAAAGGTATGGACACAAATCCCATGAATGTAGAATTATGCAAGTAAACAAATCATTCAAAGGTAGATGCTTCACATGCAGTAGAATAGGTCATAGGGCTAATCAATGCAGATCAAGAGGATATCAGTCAAATATGCAAAGGAATGTTATTTGCCAAATCTGCAATAGGTCCGGTCATAATGCTAAAGTCTGCAGAAACAAGAATCAGGACAAAAGAGGTCCGGTGTATAATCAGAATCAAGACAAGGGTAAACAAAAGATGAATGCGGATGAGGTTAGGAATCAGATGAGCAAGATTTGGGTGAAGAAAAGTTCAGAGAATGTAGAGGTTGGATCCGCACCAGACTCTGGTGCTGATATTTCTTCCGGAAATTAAAAGTGAGCTCTGGCTCAGGGGGAGACTCAAAGAAAATCTTGTTCCCCCAGCCAAACAAGTGGTGCCGGATGTTGCACAAGATGCGGATCAAAGGGTTTGTAAATATGAGTCTTGAGATACTTCAGTCAAGTTTTCAGAGGTCCGCATGGAGTTATGAAGAAGCTATGATCGATCAAATAAGACCTGTTCAGGGAAATGCTCCGGTATGATAAAGGATTACAAAAAGGTCCGGAAAGATCCAGAAATACACTATCTTGTTCTGCGGATTGGACAGAGTGTTTGAGATGATCTTGTAATATGCCACCTTGATTTATTCATGATTGATAGATCCGGATGATATCCATAGATCAGGACTAATCCGGGATACTCCAAGCTATCCAGACAAGGCAAACCGGAATGATGTAGGTGAAGCATTTATTGCAGACAGGTATTAGGGTTCGCGGAGCAATTTAAGGGATTTCTCAAAGGTCATTTGCTCATTCTGCACTCGAGAAGAAGCGAAAAGTGGAGCTCTGCAACAAGGTTCTTCAAGCACACCAAGGATCTCCTGCCGAAGCTATTGGATAAAGAAATCAATCCAACCACTCCGTGCAAACCGAAGGCGCATAAGGTATTCTCCGTTTTTCATTACCTCACTGCAAATCTTTGAAAAATGACTACTCCAAACATAGTTAAGATCTCCGATAGACCTCGCCCCTCATTCAAGAAACATCCCTACAAATCATTGGAGGTTGACCCACTAGGAGCCTTCTCTAGTGTTCCTCACGGAGTTTTACACACCGAAGACATTAGGGTTTACATACATGCAAACATTGAGGAATTTGGGGATTTCAAATTAAGAGACCTCTATCACAAGCAGCTGATTGACAATGCCTTTGAGCTTAAACCAGAGTATAAGGATATTCAGAAGAAACAATTTGAGCAATTTATTCATTTCCCCTGTTTTGAAGAGGATGAATGGGTCCGGTATGTACTGAGCAGGATGCATGACAACTTTTTATGGCTAGATAGACCCTGCAAGATCACAAAAGAGGCAATTAGAGCAGTAACTGGCCTATACTCTTCCAGAGAAGTACCTATCCTCAAATCTGTCAAGAACAACATTGTAACTGAGGCCACCGGATCAAAATTTGACAAAAGGGCAATGACCATTGAAGACATCTCCGATCCGGATATCAAATATGCATCAATGATAATAGGATACAAGATCTATCACTCCAGCAGGGAGAATTCTGTATCCAGAACTGCAATATACACTGCTTATGAAATGTTAAGAAAGAATGCAGAATATGATCTCTGCGAACTACTACTAAGCCAATTAATGGAAAACATACAGAAAATCAAGAAGGATAAGAAGAATTCCTTTAAGTATGGTACTCTGATTGTATGTCTATTCTTCTACTTCATGAATGAGCTACCCGGAACAAGTGGATGGGTATGGCAGAATGACAAACCTGTTGCAGTCCAGATAAGAGACTACTTGCATGGACTTGGGGATGCAAAAGCAAGAAATTCAGCTCTATGGGGATACTTCAAAAACTTTCAGAGCATGATGCAAGCAAGAGAGAGAATTCCCCAGTCTCTCATTGAGAAATACAAGGACTCAGTGTGCTTTATGGTTGACACTGATCAGTGCCTGATGGAGGCAGTGGAGCCAAGGACTGTCTGGATCATGCCCATGGGGTATGAAGTTGATGAACAGATAGTGGAGCTGCATGTTCAACACATGCTAAGTCAGCCCAAAGATCCTAAGGCAGAAAGGTTTGGAACCTTTGAGGAGCTGAGTATAAAGTTACATGTAGAACTCAGGGAACCTGAGATCAAAAGAAAAGTGAGAAAAGAAGTAGAGCACATTGCTCAAGGTCTTGGAATCTCAAAGGAGGCACTTGATGCCAGCCGGGAAAAGAGGAGGAAGGCTGAGGAAGAAGAGAAAAGCAAAGAAAGTGCTCCGGTTGGAGCTCCCACCCGGACCAGATCAACAAAGAGATCTGCACCTCCCTCAACCAAAAGTTCTAAACCGGAAGTCCAGGCATCCGGTAAGAGATCAAAGGCAAAAGCCACAAGGGCCTATGGAAGCCAAAAGGATGAAGAGGAAACAGAATCAGATGAGGGAGTAAGAGAAGTAAAGAAACAGAAAAAGAAAGGATCCGGTAAGTCCTCCACAGGCCAAGACAAGGAGGAAATGGCAGAGGTAACAGTTGAAAAGCCCACTCTGTCACTAGAGAGCATAATCAAGTCGGTCACGGTGGATGGAAACCTTCAACCAATGACTGAATCCTATGATGACTTCAGTGAGGCAGACCAAAAGACTCTGCAGGAAGCCACAGTTAAATATTTGAACATATACAATAAGGCTTTCATTAAGATCATATCTCTCATTCCTAAAAGCCTAGAGAAGGAAATGGAAGTAAGAAAGAATAATGCTCATGCCAAAGATCTTGAGATCCGGGAGCAGATAGCTATTCAGCTATATCCTCAAATTGATCCCAAGACAATGAACATTATCTTCAAGGACTGTAAAGATGAGTTCAGAAGCAAAGCCAGGATGAATCAACTCATGCTTGGTGAGACTGACAAAGTGGCCCAAGAAATAGAAGAGATCCTCCGGAAGGCCTTCAAAAGGTTCAATCTTCCTGTTGTAGAGGACTTAGGTGCAGAAACAGCTGCTGATTTGGAATCTTCTATTCCGGAAGAAGTGAGCCCTGAACAGACAAGTGAGGACTTGGGACCCTCTACTCAAGAAGAAGTGGCCCATGAACAAGTTAGCATCTCTCCTCCGGTTTCCCCTACAGTCTCCGGATCCAAAGAAGAAGAGCAACTACAGGAGAAGGAAGCAGTGGTGAAAGACAAAGAGGTTGACAGTTCTAAGACTGCAGAAGAAAAGGAACATCTGTCTCCGGCAAGAGACACTGCACAAACTGTTCAACAATTTTTGAGTAAAGAAACTCTAGAGATTGATGAACCGGAGCTTCTCAAAGGTCCATTTGATTTTGACTCTCTCTCTCCGGTACAAACAATGAAGATAGCTTCATTTGCAAATGCCAAGGCAAATGAAAAGCTCCTGAAGTCTCATATGGAAGACTGTGAGTTGATAGAGGCTGCTTCCGGAGTACTTGTGAAGATCATGCCATCAATCCAGATAGATCCGACAGCCTCCACTTCCGGTAATCTAAAAACCTTAGTCAGCAGTGTTGATACACATTTTGATTCTTTAGAAAAATCAGCTGAAGAAAAGGTCCGGAAGGAATTTTTGGATAAGAGATTTTCAGAGATATTAGAATTAATCTCTAAAGACAAAAAGATTGTAAGCATTGGAATAAAGAGCTTAGAGAATGCTCTTAAGGATGGCGGTGATATCTACAAATTTTGTATATCTTGGTCAAAGGCAACAGCAGCATTTGACAAGAAAATAAAAGAGGAACAGGATAAGCTACAAAGCTTATCTCAAAGTTTTGATCCTCTCTCTTCCTCTATAATAAATCAAGAATGTCAAACTATTGCAGTCTTGAACGAAATAAAGAATCTTGAGAAGGAAAGGAAGAACATCACCAACCGGATGGGAGAACTTAGAAGGATTATAATCCCTAAGTTGGAAACCATGCATGAGGCCATCAGTGATGCTAGGACCACCGCCCAAACAAAAGATCCGACAGATCTCAAGCGGGCAGAAGCGTTTGCATTTTTGTTAAGTGGTCACATTTCAATTTTGGACAGAATGAAGCAAAGTTGGGCTACCGAAATGATTCAATTACAAACATCCTTTGCAGACATTCATCAATATATGTGAGTATGTAAATATGCGGCTAAGTATAAGAAATTTTTGAAAATTTTGATATGTGGACCCTACCCTTTGCCATTGATGTCAAAGGGGGAGTGAGGAGCAGTGAAAAATGAGGAATCCAACTAAGGGGGAGTTCCGGAAACTGTATATAAAGACAGAGCATCAGCAAAGGGGGAGCATAGTGAAAACACTTAGTCATTTTTCACTAAGTGTTGCCATCAATGCCAAAGGGGGAGATTGTTGGCAAGAGACACTATATGGATTCATGGTTGTTGTCATTGATGGCAACAAAGGTCATCCCACATATCCGCAAGACATGATATGTCTCTACCGGAAGTCAGAATAAAGAATGTTGTGGTCCGGTGAAGAAGAACAGAGCATGTGGCAAGGTCTGACAGATTGGTCCGGACCTCTCAGAGGAAGTGTCTTGGTGCAGTGCGGATTTGGGGAAGTCAAGAGGACTACCTTGAGTGGTATATTCCAAGGATTTAGCCTCCGGTGATGGACAAGGAAAAAGATATGAATGGTTGAGTACCGGATTCCTGAGAGACAGTGAAAACAGAGGAAGAACTGACTGGCAGAGTATCAGACTACTTTCCGGATGGGTTACTGTTGATGACAGAGGTTGTGAAGGCATGAATCATGTTTGGCCGACATGATTAATGATATCTACAAGTATATGCTTGATCCGCATTGCTTGGTGAGGAAGGATTCAGCCGACAGAATGAGAGTTTGTAAGAAACTAGACTGTTCCGGATGCCGACTAGAAAGGTGATGAAACTACTTGTGCGGATATATATAGAGGATGGATTTAGTTGTGAAGTGAGTGTGGATGTGGAGAGATATGCGAATAAGTCCAGAGAAAGAGCAGAGGTAGCAAAAAGGATCCGGTATGTGAAAGATAGCAGAACAAAGAACAGAGGAAAGATGAAGTGCAGCAGATCAGTGTACTGAGCCTAACCGGAACTGAACTCCAGCATATGCAGATGCTTCCAATCAGTTCAAGACTGTGATTATCATCACTTTGTAGACAGTGTGTCTTCTTGTAGGCAGTGGGCCTCTTGTGAGCAGTGTGCTCGGGCAGTGAGCCCTAATTGGCAAGTGCCATTTTTGTAATTTCCTATTCTTCTAACAGAGAATAATTCTTGGGTTAATCACCCCGTGGTTTTCTCCCTTAACAGGGTTTCCACGTCAAAAATACTGTGTCATGTGTTTCTTACTTCATGGTTAATGTTTTGTGTTTGATTTTATGCTGCTTCAATTAAGAGGAAAGTTCAATAAGGGAAATAATTAGGATAACTGATTCACCCCCCCCTCTCAGTTATCAACAGGCCCTGGGCCACCAAGTAAATTTTAAAAGAGTGTGATTTGTGATGCAGGTCAATGTAGTGTTTGACTCTGTGCCCAATGGATAGGGACTGGTTTGCGTCCCAGAGATCTATGGTTCTCACCATGCCTACAAGAGGCATGCATCCCCAGATAGAGCCAATGTTGGTGCCTACATAAACATTCAAATTTTGAGCATTTAAATTTGTAGGTACTTTCCAAAAAATTCTAAGTCCCTCTGCCTAATTTGCATGCATGTTTCTTTGTATGTGCATCGTTGTTTGTATGTATGTTTGTATGTACAAATGCTGTTGTACATAGGCTGGGCCCAAAAAGAGTTAAATTGGCTTCAAAAGCTGAAAAAAATAGTTGTATGCATCTTTGTATGCATATTGGGCTTGTATATACATTTCGAGCATACAAACATGGAATATACATTGTAGATTCCTAGAATATTCTATAGTTGTATCTTCACAGTTGCATGTATATTGTGTTGTATGTTCGACATACAACAGGTTAGATACAAGCGGCAGATCTCAAAAAGGTTCAAATCAGGTTGAAATGGTGGTCAGGTCCGCAGGTATATGTAAGCGAGATTGTATGTATGTTTGACAAACAAAGCCGATATACAAAGTAGTTTCAAAGGTGCATCGGCCAGACCTTCCCTGTTGGTAATTTAGCTTGAAGTCTTCCTGACGGCCGATGCATGCAAACATACAAAGGGGGAAATACAATTGGTTGGGTCCACTTTATATACAAGCCGCATTGTATAAGCGATATACATTCGCCACATACAAAGGAAGCATACAAGTGGATAGATGCAAGGTGGACATGGCCATAAAATTAATAGCATTTGTGAAAGGGTTGAAGTCCACCATTGTATGTTGGGATTGCATGTTCCCAATATACAATCAAACATACAAGCAATGGATGCAATTGAATTATATAATGTGGGAGCAGTCAAAGTCAGTGATGGTAGAAGCAAGTGGTGGGGCCCACCAGTTGTATGCCCACATTGTATGTTTACACATACAAGCTGATATACAAAGGAAAGAAGATACAAGCCAGACTTGAATGCGATTGCAACCTGTTTCATAATATTTTGGGGTCCGTACGTTGTATGCAAATGATTGTATGCATATACAATCTCATTTACAACTGCAAAAGCAAAGAAAAATACATTGGCTCGTTGGTGAGAGGGTATGTATCGGCAGCTGATGCAAAGATCATTCCGATGGCTGATGAACATGCAAGTGCATAGTGATGGAGATCCAACCAGATGCTGCCATGTGTCCAAGGTGGAGTGAATGTATGTGCTTTTGCATATACAAGGATTTGAAGGCAGAAAAGGGTGAAAAGGAAGAATGTATTTTGCGATAGGAAAAGTCAAAGGAGACAAAGTGCCTACGTGGCATGATTCTATTGGTCGACGACTTTTCAGCATGTTTTAGATCCATTGATTTTGGTGATAGGGAGGAAATCAACAGCCAGCTTCAAATTTTTAGAAAATGAAGGGTTTTCCAGTGTTCACAGACGCATTTCAGGCAGGAAAAATTCCTGAGCACACAACTGTCGTATTTCTAGGGGCCGCGGGTCAATAAGTTGGCCATTTATGGCAAGATTTACAGAGGTATGGGTCTAATTGATTGGCCAACTACCAAATTTGAGAAAATCTTCAGGTGGCGGTGCAGATCCTGATCTCACCTGCTCCTTCCTCCTTCTTCTCTCTGGCACATTCAATGTTTTGGGCACCATTTTGATGGTGCGTTGTATCTAATGGCATTTTTGAAAGACCCTATAATTAATGCTGAGTATAGGTTCTTGCTTTTTAAGTAGACCTTGTCACTCATTTTCTGGTTATTGAAGACTTGGGCAAATTTTTTTGGAGAATAATTAAAACAAAGCCTTTCTTGGCTATTTTATCTCTGTTGGAGTTTATGTGTTGCATTTTGAATGCATGTTGCACATTTTTTCAGTTTCATTGTTGTTTCATATGAAAAATGCATTCTTGAATGTATCTAGTTGTTTGTCTCCATTTACTGTATGCATAGCTTCTTTTGAGTCTGGTTGCTAAGGGTTTCTTAGATTCTAGAATATAGACTTTTTGTATTGCATGCTTGATCTGTGACTTCCATTCAAGGAGTGTATTAAATTGTTTTAGGTTAAGCATGGAGGAGAATGTATGTTAGCTAGGATATTTGTAAGTAGAAGTAGGTAAATACTCACTCTTAGGTGGTATTTGTAAGGCAAATACCAATCTAACCCCTTGAAACTTGAATGCCAGTGCAATCCATTCTTGTGTATACGTCTATTTGACTCTTTTCCCTGAGATAGGCACCAGTCTGCTCCCTGTGGTGTTATGTTTCCAAAACCCTTATCTTGCATCCAAAATTTAAAACCAATCCTTTCAATGCTTCAACCTGTTAGTTTGTAGGAGTAGGAATAGGACCCCCTGCATACTCTCATTCCTAACCAGTTAGATATGTCCAAGAACATTGCCCACCTTGTGATTTATCACGCAAACCTTAGTCCAAACATGAGAGTATTCTGCCTATATTGAAAAGCTAAATATTCCTATTTGGGCAAGTCAAATGTTAAATCTTTAGCTATAGGGTTACCCCCCTTGTTGCGGCAGAACTAGAAGTGAAGGGGAGGTAGCTCACGCAACCTCCTGTATCTGTTGGGAAAAAACACCAACACAACCAATATAGCATCCTAGACCAACTTCACAAGACTCCTGCACACATTTCCATCTTGGAACTTTTGTGTTTGTCTTCTTCTCATAGAGCTATTCTTGACCAAGCTCTTTCAGAAGCCACCATTCCAACAAACCTCACCGAAGAGCAATTTCAGACCATGGTAGGTCATATTACCACACCTCATTTCCTATCATTCTCTAAAAAGGATGATATATCAATTACCCAACCTCATAATGCGTCTCTCCACATAGAAGCATTCATCCACAAGCACAAAATAAAAAGGGTTCTAATTGATGGAGGAACTGGTTTAAATATTTGCACCTTAAAGCTAATCCTTGCATTGGGGTTTTCAGAGAATGTTATCGATCCTAAAAAGAAAATCACCATCAAAGCTTATGATGAAGAGGAAAGAACTTCAAAGGGAGTTGTTTTTTTGCCTATCAGAGTGGGACCTATAGTAAAAGATGTAGTATGTCAAGTCCTTGATATGGACCTTGCCTATAACATACTCCTTGGGAGACCTTGGATACATGCTATGAAAGTCGTACTATCAACCTACCACTAGTGTATCAAGTTCCCCCATGAAGGCTAAGAAATCACCATATAGGGTGACCCCAATCCTTTTCAATATTGCAACTCCATACAATCTAAACCTAAAGTTGTGATTCCCCATAACCAAGCCTCTACTTCATCTTCATCCCATGTTGACCCAACTTCACTCCCTTCCACATCGAAGGCACCCCAATCTAACCTCAAGGTCAAAGACAAAGGTCTTGGTGAATACACAATTGCACAATCCTTTTTCTTATCACAGCTCCCTATCTCACTCAGATCCTATGGAAAGCCCTCCATGAGAAAACCCAAGGCATTAGCAACAACTAAAGGTCCATTTGTCAAATGGGGAAGCCTTGAAGATGAGAGCGATGACAAAGACATCCTACAATGGTTATATAAAGATGAAGACAGTCTACCCAAGCAATGAGACCATCACTCCATGGTGCAAACAGAATAGTATGGTCAAGGATTCTCAATACTACAAAGAATAGGGTATGAAGGTCATGGTCCCATCAGATTGAGAAAGGAAGGTATCATTGAACCTATCCAACCTCATACATTAACAACCTAAGACACTACAAGGCTAGGTTACACTGGCAAGGCAAAGACCAAAGGAACAAATAAGAATAAAGGCAAACAACCACAAACATCTACTACTAACATAGTAGATCAAATTCACTGACTACATCGATGGAGTGAGACTGACTCCAATGAATATGAATGGGATAGCCTCTCTAAACTATCTTGTGATGAAAAAGACATAGATGTGGTCCATGAGTATGACCCTACCCGTGCAACTAATGAGGGACAAATTCCAAGGGCTAGACCTCTAGAGTTCAACCCACATAATAATGATAGTGAGATTTGTGAGGAAAGAATGATACTGCACTTGACAGATCAACTTGTGGACAGTACCATTGCAGACATTGTCAATGCTTATAATGACCACCTTAACTCCTCCATCTTGACCATCAATGTCCTCCAACCAAACCAACCCAATGACCCTCTACCACTAGTGAATCTAGAACTCATAGATTGGGACCTACAAGACACTCTCCCTGAGCTTGATACCTTAAAAAATGATGAAGCCATCATAGACTTTCTGGAGCTTAGAGACCATATACCCACAACGGATCACAGGGTTGGCCATACCATAGAACTCAATGACAGGGCTTATTTTGGAGAGAGTGCCAATCCTTTTAGTCTCAAAAATGTAAAAATGAAAGAAAGATCTAATGGTGAAAACTGCTCTACAATAGTATTAGATCGTGAAAATAGTAAAAATATTCAAGACGTATCCAATGGTGAAAACCTCTCTGAGGTACTGAAGGATGAAAGGCTTGAACCTCTCCCTAATCTAACACATCAGGAGAGATCCTCAATCTTTATAGAACCAGTAGAATAGATCAAAGTCAGTACAGGTGATAATCCATAGATGATCCATATGGCACAATCTTTAACTACACAAGAAAATCCAGAGTTCATTGAATTCTTCAAACATAAACAAATCAACTTTTCTTGGTCTTATGTGGATATGCTAGGGCTAGATCCAAATCTCATAATGTATCACTTGTCCTTAGCACTGGGAGCTAAGCCAGTTAAGCAGAAACTTAGGAAGATGCACCCACATGTCACCCTCATGGTAAAAGAAGAACTGAAAAAGCTGCTAGATGTCAGGTTCATCAGACCAATAGACTATCCTGAGTGGATTTCAAATATAGTACTAGTTGCAAAACTAGAGGGAAGAGTTCAACTGTGTAATGACTTCAAGGACCTAAATAAAGCTTGTCCAAAAGATGATTTCCCTTTGCCAAACATTGATGTTATTGTAGATATCACGGCAGGGCACACTATGCTG
Organism: Cunninghamia lanceolata; assembly: GCA_027924645.1. Classification (NCBI taxonomy): domain Eukaryota; kingdom Viridiplantae; phylum Streptophyta; class Pinopsida; order Cupressales; family Cupressaceae; genus Cunninghamia; species Cunninghamia lanceolata. Next base: position 1,093,269 of record BSBN01000808.1, read on the forward strand.
TCACTAATGGATGGTTTCTTGGGATACAACTAGATCAAAATTGTACCTAAGGACCAACACAAGACCACATTCACATGTCCATGGGGTGCCTATTGTTGGTGTGTCATGCCATCTGGATTGAAAAATGCAGGCATAACATATCAGAGAGCTATGACCACAATCTTCCACGACATGATGCACACCATAATGGAAGATTATGTAGATGACATCTTGGCAAAATCACTAACAAGAGAAGGACACCTAGTAGTATTAGACAAAATCTTCACAAGATTGGAGCAGTTCAATGTATGCCTCAACCCAAAGAAGTGTGTATTCGGAGTCACATCTAGAAAGCTTCTAGGACATATCGTGTCTGCAAATAGAATCAAAGTAGAACTAGCTAAGGTGAAGGTTATCATAGAAATGTCATCTCCCAAAAATCTCAGTCAACTAAGGTCTCTACAAGGAAAATTGCAATCTATCAGAAGGTTCATTTCTTAATTGGTAGACAAATGCCACCCTTTCATGCACCTCCTACATAAGAACATTTCTTTCAAATGGAATGATTCATGTGAATAGGCATTTCAATAATTAAAACAGTATCTCAAGAAACCACCTGTATTGATGCCACCGATCTAGGGTAAGCCTTTGCTACTTTATATCTCCGCCACACCAACAACTCTAGGAGCTCTCCTTGCACAACAAAAACATGCAGGAAAGAACAAGCAATTTATTACATCAACAGAACATTGGTTGGTTATGAGCTACAATACACACCAATTGAAAGAGCATGCCTCATTGTGGTCTTTACATCACAAAAATGGAGACATTACATGCTATGGCATTCCATCAAGCTAGTAGAAAAAATTGATCCAATAAAGTATTTTCTCAACAAAGTTGCCCTTATAGGTAGATTGTCCAAATGGGTCATGCTTCTCAGTGAGTTTGACATTGAGTATGTAGATAGGCACATGATAAAGGGTCAAGTACTTGCCAATCAGCTGGCAGATGCACCTTTAATAGATGATAACCCTTTAAGCTTTGAATTTCTAGATGAGTCCATCTTTCACATAACAACAACAACCTAGAAACTCTACTTCAATGGCTCCTATACTCAACATGGGTCCAGGGTAGGTATCTTGTTGATCACACCTAATGCTGACACCATTCCAAAATCATACATACTACTATTCCCTTGCACTAACAATGTGGTGGAGTATGAAGCCCGAAGTTGGCAGTTGAATGGAACATCAAAGAACTTTAGGTGTACAGTGACTCACAATTGGTCATCAACCAAGTGAACGATGACTACCAAACAAAGAATGAGAAGTTAATACCATACAAATGAATGGTAGATGACTTCAAAGATTACTTTGTTGAGATCTCTTTTGAGCAGAAACCAAGGATAGAGAACAAAGCAATAGATGTCATGGCAATGATTACATCTCTCCTCGACATCCCTAACAATCAATCATACTATGAGTTCTTGGTAGAGCCAGTGTCCCATCCTACATACGATACTCCTGAATCCCACACCATTTGCCACATTGTAGGATCTAATTCTCCCCTATACGAAAAAGTATTTGCCTATCTTAAAAAAAATACCCTACCACCTGATCTCTCCAATAACCAAAAATGAACCTTCATTCACCAAGCATCTCATTATGCCATTATCACCAACACCTTATATCAACATAGTCTCGATGGTTCTCTCCTTAGATGTCTCGATAGCAAGGAATATCAATTTTCCTGGAGCGAAGTGCACGATAGTATATGTGGGACCCACTCTAGTGGTTCTACCCTAGCTGAGAAACTCATATGCATGGGATACTACTAGCCAACTATGGAAAAAGATTCCTATCATTTTGTAAAGAAGTGCAAGAAGTGCCAAATCCATGGGAACCTGATACATGCGCCAGCACAAGAGCTACAGCCTTTAACAAATCCTTTGCCTTTCTATTAATGTGGACTCAACTTAGTGGGTAATATCCACCCTCCATCATCCAGCAGCCATAAATTCATAATCACCACCACCAAGTACTTTACAAAGTGGATTGAAGTCGTACCCCTCGCTAATGTCATAGGTAAATAGATTGCCTCTTTTATCCTAAACTACATCATTTGCCGCTATGGTATTCCTTTATCCATTATCACAAATAACGGGTGACCATTCAAGAATCAAGATGTCAAAGAACTGTGTGACAAATTCCACATCCAACACCACTTTTCGACCCCATATTACCCCCAAGGAAATGGCCAGGTGGAGGCATCAAATAAAACCATCTTAAAAATCTTGAAAAAGACTATCAATGATGCCGGCCATGATTGGCATATCCAATTGAATCCCGCATTGTGGGCCTACTGCACAGGTATCCACACACACAAGTACAACACCATACTCCTTGGTCTACGGATCTGAAGTCATCTTGACCATTGAAGTCAAGATCCTATCCTTGCAAGTTTCATTAAAAGGCCTCATATCTGATGAAGAATACAGAGTATCCAGACTTCAAGAGTTAGAGCTATTGGAAGAGAGAAGGCAATAGGCCTTTAACCATCTCAAAGTTTATCAACAAAGGATGTCCAGAAGTTACAACCACAGAGTCTGTCCCAGGGTATTCAATGTTGGTGATCTAGTGCTTAAGGAAAATCCTCCTAATCAGCTGGACATAGAAAAGAAAGGCAAGTTTGAACCCAACTGGCTTGGTCCTTATGTCATCATTGCTACCTATGGGTGAGGTTCTTATTAATTGGCTACATTAGAAGGTGAACTGTTTGATGATCCCATCAATAGCATGCATCTTTGAGAGTTCTACACTTAAACCCCAATGCAAGGGAGTCAAAAACAAACAAAAAAAATCAAAAAATGATCAAAAAATACAAAAAAATAATTAAAAAAATGGAAAAGCAACAAAAAAATTGTCCTCTAGTGAAAACCTAACAAACAGATGCCTTAGGTAGCTACCATGATGAAAACCTGGCAAATAGGCGTCATGTGTATTTTACCTATTGTGCAAATAAAAGAAAGTGGTGAAAACCTAGTAAACAGGTGCTACTTGTGATAAATCACCTTCTCCATCTTTTCCAACCTTGTTCCTCATTCATACCTCCTAAACAACATCCACACGATCATATCAGTATACCTACCATGGCTTGTTGTTTGCTCATCCTTATTGCCTTCTGCCATCATGTTGCCAATCAAAACTTATGTCCATCGTGTCATCCATCCTTCAACCAGTCCATTGAACCATTGTCAAACTATGTCACCTCTGAGTTATCACGTAGGCAAGGCCGTCTTGTATTGATGCACCCCCGAGGCTCGCTCCCTTCCCCGTCTATTCTATACCCCTTTTCACCCATCCACTAGCCCATCTGCATCTGCACCAGTTCCCATCACCTAGGTCCTAGGTTCACAAACGTCCATCACCCTAAACTACATTGCCTCTGCGTTCTCATGTAGGCAAGGCCATTATCAATGCACCCCTGAGGCACTAGGTTAGTCCTTTAAGGCTCAATTCTTCATGTTTGTTTGTTAGTTCATCCATAATAAGTTAATCCTTTGTCTAAACTAGGGGCAACTCTTCGAGTTGGTTGTAGAATTGGATTCTTGAATGCCAAATGTTCTAAGAGGACACCGATAAAGATTGTGATACCTTTCACTAGACAAACACGTGTAACAAAGCACGCTTCCAAAATAGAAATCTTGACACAAGACATCAACCTATCCAAAGCAAAAACAAACAAGCACCTAAACACTCAAAATGATTTTATCTAAACTATGGCAAGAAGTCACATCTAATGTAAGAATGTTTTTGTGTTTTGTGAGCAGGTTAAGTTATAAAGTCTTGATTTTTGTTATTATGTTTTTCTATGCTAATCGAGGATGTCAAAAACTAGAGAATCTATGATGGGGGCATAATCATTTTCTTTGTCTGTTGTTTGTGGATTAATCTTTAGTAATGTGACAACTTTTGTCTAATGACATGATCAGCAAAAGATCATCGAGTACTTCAGAGTTCTAAACATGAAAAGGGGTAATCTTTGTCTATTGAAACACAATAAATACTTAGGTCATCTAGATTCAATTGTGATTAGATGCTTGTATCACCTTGCTATATCAAAATCCATGTAAGTAATACTCAGGTCATCTTAGTTTAATTATACCTAGATGCTTGTATTTTCTTACAACATTTCAAAAACACAAAAAAACAAAAAAGCCCAATGATGAAATAAGCACTTCAAAATACTTACAATATCAAGAAGGGAAAACCATTCGCATCCACAAAACATCCATATCCCATGCAATAAAAATTCTCTGCAGAGTATCAATGTTTTCAAATAAAAGCTTGTGATCTTTTCATTCGCATTTCCTCTATCCATCAATCTTTTGTCTATCATTGTGTCATTCCTGCGCCGATTTAGTACACTTGGACATATATCAAAAACATGGTAATCATTTTGCATTAAGTGAAATAGTCACTAATTTGATTAGTTCATTAGCATTCATGTAGGGGCATTAAGTCATCAGTTTGTTATCATCTTGCATTAAGTGAAATAGTCATTAAGTTGATTAGATCATTTACATTCATGTAAGTCCATTAAGTCCTCCATGTGTCATTAGTTAAACATTTCATATTAGGCGAGACAATCATTAACTTGATTAGATCATTTGCATACACATAGCTACATAAAGTCAAACATAACATGACATTAACCAAATAATTCACAAAAACATAGCAATAATCATATTGTCCATCATAGCATGTGACCTCATAGATGCATACATATAGGTGCATTTAGAATCATCCATATACATCTACATCAGCATAACATAGTGCCAATAGAAAAGTCAAAAACATAGACAAATACATGTAGATCATCTCATAAACTACATAATCATATAGATAACATTCACATTTGCATAGTAGATCATCAGAAATCACCTAAGTTTGCATTAGATCATCGTAACATCAGTGACCTAAATCATACATAAGCATCATATTTCATAAACTACATCATCATATAGACATCAACAAACAAAGTGTGCATCCATATAGACAATCAAAAGTAAGGTGTATCCATTAGACATCACACAATGCATGTAGATCGTCATAAGCTGCATCATCATATATCAATATAACATAAATGCGTCTAAGTGTACAATACCAAAATCCATCATCTGTGATTTAAATCATAAGAGGTGTATACATACATCATAAAAAATAATGATACATGTCTTGGCAACTATGCAAAATGAGATAAATACATGCATATCAGGCTATCCATGAGCTATCCAAAATGTGTATACATAGGCAAAAAATGGTACAAGTATCAGCTAGCCCTGCTGGCGCGAGACACTACTCCTAGCACTACCCTCTCCACCTTCCCCTTCGCCTAACCGAGACTGGTGTGGGCCTATAACTGACACTCCTAAGCATGAGCCACTTGTCCTCTATGAAGCCATTGATTGACTCTTGTAGCTAGCTGCCCTCTAGTCTACCGACACCGCCCTGTGATACAACCCCCTATAATACTATGTCTTAGCCTACACTCTAGCAAGCTCACCCTATATCTGTGCAATCTGTGTCTACAACTGATGTACCCGGGCCTGCCCCTGAGTCACCTATGTCACCAAGAATCTTGTAGCCCCATTAGTGGCTAAGGTAGCTATGGCTGCATCCCTCTTAGTTGTCAAGGCCCGTACCCTAGCCAATGTTGTGTCTCGCTCTATAGTAAGACTAGATATCACCCTTGTATCTACCTCTCTTTGAGACTATGCAGCTCGCAATTGTGCCCTAATCTGCCTCAACTAGCCTCGTAACATAGCAACAACCCCCTCCTGTGCTTGCTTTTGTGGGTCAATCTGACCTGGAGCCTGGGGCACCTGTGGTGCAACCGTAACCTATGGAACTTGCTGCTGGACAACCTGTTGCTGAACCTGCACCTACTGCGGTGCCACCTACTGCTGTGCAACCTACTATGCCACCTACTGCTGAGATGGGCCCTCCCCCACTTTCCACCTCTGTCTCTGCCTACCTCCCCCTCCACCATCCCCCATCATCTCCTCTGCCACCATCATCTCCTCTGTCACCCCCATCTCCTTGTCCTCCTCTCCCCCTCCTTTGTCTCCTCCCCCTCCTGCCTCCACTGTCCTCCTCATCCAACTCCACCTCCTCTAGGCAAGGAGCTAACTCTCCTAATCCTAAGTATCTAGGGAACGGGTGTGCTGTAAACTAGTCCTTGTAATCATGAGTCATGTCAGCATCCACAATATCGTGCCTCATAGGCCAGGCCTAGTAAGGTATCTACAAGGAGTCCGCTCTAGCCTCCTCATATGACGCAATAGGGCCCCATCATAAGTGCTTCGCATAAGTCCTAGAAAACAAGGCTTGCCCCTGTGGCTGACCCTGTGTCCTCCCAAACTACCTCAGAACCTGGCTAACAATCTATCTCTCCAGGATGTACTAAGTCTACCTAATCAAACAATGAGTCAAAAAACAATATGGAAGCTCATCATCCTCATCATCCCATGGCTTGCAGTCTCTATAAGGTCGCCAGATAACCTTGTCCACATTATCCAGTTGATGCCTCCAGTACTCAAGCTTTCCCAGCTTATGCTGGGAAACTACACTTGCATAACCATATGAGTAAGGCTCCCCTCACTGCCTAGAAAACATGCAAATTAGCTGAGTCATGACTATGTACTCCCATTACTAGAACTGTAACAAAGAGATGCCTACAAATAAGTTGGCAACTCTGCGGTAAACCACCTGGTGCATGCCATGATATAAGTGAGCTAAAACATAGACACCCCATGCAAAATGGGTGCCCTCTGTAACCATCCTCTCTAGTGTCCTACCCCAGCCAATGGAGAACCCGTGATATCGTCTATCAGGGCATACCACACCCCTGATCAATCCTACCACAATCCCCGGGAAGTAGTCATAGTAATCATACATATCGTTCTAGGAGATCACCTGACCCCAAAGCCCAAGATCATCGAAGACCCGCCAACACTCCTCTAGTCCAGCATCACGCTGCAACTCATACTCCACAAGCTCACCCTGGATAGGTAAGTGCAAGATCCTGTAAACATGCTCCAGCGAAATAGTCATCTCGTTGGTCAGAAGATGGAATGTCCCATCCTCACTATGAAAGCGCTCCACCACAATAGTCAGCAAACCAAGGTTTGTACGAACCTTGGGCATAAAGAAAACATAATCCAAACCCATAGCACCAAGCACCACCCAATCAACCTCTATAAGCATGTAATGCTGCAACAACGGCAAGGGAAACTACTCCCACGACATCAGGACATCTGAAATATCCTCCTGCAATCAGCAAAACAATGCATCAACCATAACTGTATCAAAGAAAACCTGCTCAACTATCCAACTATCCTATCACTTACTTAACATATCAAATTGATCAAAACAAGCATATCATCTCTTGTCTAGATTCTATCAATCTAAGAGATGGCTTATCAATTGACGCATCGATCAAGATGCCAATTGAGTCAATTTTGCTAAGTAACTGAGTATCAAAATGCAACTGCATCGAACTAGGTTGCAAATGCGTAGTATCAAGGCAAATGCACCAATCCAGGCAAATGCACTAACCTTTTGAGCAGATGCGTAACTCTAGCACAAATGCACATCCTTAACTAATAGATGCACCAAAACAAACAAAAGTGCAGATACTTGTCACGCATGTGCAGCTTCCTAATAGATGCGCTGATTCACATAACAGATGCACAGAAGTAGCGTATGCACCAATTCATAACGCAAATGTGCCGAACCACAACAGATGCATGGTTTTAGGTGGCATATGTGCCGAAATGTTATTCAGCGTATTCATTCAAGCATGCTTTCCCTAGCATTTATGAGGCTAATAAATGACCCTAGGCAAGTTTTATCAAACTACATACCAGTGGTCCTACCTCAGCTAGCCACCTGAACCATCGAACATGCTCAAATCAGTGCTCCTTGTGTGGAATATCCATATGTATACTGACTACTCTAGCTCCTATGCTCTCCTAAGATCTGAAGGACCAAACAATAAAAGACAAGTGTGCAAATGACTAGGATTGTGGACCCAACTCCTATATATAGCAAGTGAACCCTAATTGGTTGTGTGGTGACCGTGACTACTTCCTAAGACCTTTTCCTCCCGTTTTTCCAAGCTGTAACATGTTTTCTTCACCCTAACCTAACTGTTCACCTTCTTCATCATGAGATTGTCCATCTCATGTCGTTCTACCTTTCCTTCCCATCCATTTCCCCGAGAGGGCATCCTAGCATTGATAATCCTGTACCAGGGGCAAATTGGGGCACATATCATTATCAAAAAATCTTATTCTTTGAAACAACATGATAAAACACATTGCATCAAAGAGGGGCAAAATGTATACACCTAAAAGTGGCACGACTTTGTCTAAATAAATATTTCTAATATTCATTTCAGTCTAATTCCTCTATCAATAAATAAATAAATCAATTTATTTATCTGATTCACATTCCTCCACAAAATTAAATAAAATCATTTATTTAATTAAATCCTTCATATTCCTCCAAAATTAAATAAATTCATTTATTTAATTAAAATCCTCCAAGTTCTTCCAAATTAAATAATATCAAATTATTTAATTAATTCTTCCAAAATTCCTCTAAATTAAATAATATCAAATTATTTAATTACCTCTTCTAAATTCTAAAGTCATTCTAAATTAAATATTGTCCAATTATTTAATTAGTTCTTCTAAACTTAACATCCTCTATATTTAAGTAAATCAAAACATTTATTTAAATTATTCTTTTTCCTCTAAAAATGGAGTAAATACCAAAATTAATCCATGCAAATCCATGTGCACACTTAATTAAATATTTTAATATTTAATTAATTGTTTCCTCACACATGTCCTATTTATCCTCCACTTTAAATCAGTTAACTAATTGATCAATTCACTTAACTGATTAGTCTATTCTGTTAACTGATCAGTCCATTCAGTTAACTCTTCAATCTATTTCTGTTAACTCCTCTAATGCATGAAGGCTTGGGCACTTGTCCTCTTCCTATTCATGCACATTCTTTCAAGTTTCCTCTACCATTGATCCTCTTGTTCATTCTACACCATTGATCTTCTCTCTCACAAGTCTATAAGTACAACCCCTTTTCCTCCAATCAACCATCCAAGCTTTTAGTAAACTTACTCTGTAGAAATCACAGCGCGCCTTTGGCAACCAAATCCATTCCATAGCTTGCGATCACCATTTTTTGTATTGAAGCTCATCTTCATTACAAGAAGTATCATAGCCATTTCTCTATTTCCATGTTGAAGAACAAAGCAAGGAAGTACACTTTCTGAGAGCTTCATTCATACAAAAGATTGATTAAGATTAGGCAAACAATGGAAGCCCTGAGGTAATAAGGTTTGCAAGGTTTGTTCTTTGTTTGAAATCTTTGTTATTGCAATTTCTATTGAGTTATTGAGTTATTTATTAATCATTGATATATTATCCACTTTTTCCCGATACATTACCATCCTTAAATCCCCTTATCCCCCATCCTTAATATCCTTGTCCATAAATCATGATCCCCCAAAATCCCTAATCATGATCAACGAATGCACACGTCACCCAAACTTGAAGCTACCTACAACCCCATGGGATTCAAAAATAATAATTTGGATGCCTCGCTACATAAAAAACAAAATCTCCAAAATCCTAAAGAGTATCATGTTGTATGACATCAATACACAACATCCAAGAATAACCTATCTAAAAGGATACATAAGCCCACTCCTCCAAAATCCAAAACACAAATGGTGTGGGTCACCAAGAAAAACAAAACAAATCCAAGTGAATCAAACATATCCCATTCCATCCCCATATTCCAAATATCCCATTCCCCATCAAAAAATCATAAAAATCTTAAGTCCATTTAGGTCCTCAAATTCTCAAATCGATAATCCCAAAATCCCCCATCCCACTCCTACAAATCCATCATGAATCCTAAATCCCCATTACTTCTCACTCCCCCTCCAAATCAAAATCTTCAAAATCCATTACGCTGTGTGCATCCATTGGTATTGATTCCCATCACAACATTCCCACATACCTTCATCCCTCCATCCTACATCCCTTATCCCACATATCTCTCCCATCACATCCCTCTGGTCCATGCTTTTGCATGATCCCCCATTTCACCATCATCCTTCCATACCATCCATAATTCACATCATATTAAATCCACTATCACTATCATCCACTATCACCATAATTCATTCATCCATTTCATCACCCTGTCATGCAACCATTTACCAACATAGATGTGTGTTATAACATTCAACATAGTCCTTACTTGGGACATCTCTCCAACATGGGATGCTATCACCTCACTATGGAAAAAGATTCTTGAGTCCCCATACCCCTCCAAATCACTTCTTCTATTCAAATCCATCCATCCTATCCAAAAATAGAAAAAAGAAAAAAAATAAAAAAATAAAAAAGGTAAAGAGAAAGAATTCATCCCATGGTGAAAACCACTTCTTGTGGCACCTTGGACAAGTACCATGATGAAAACCCCTTGTGGGTGTCATGCATAATCCCTCACCCATTTGCACCCTATACTTGGGGGAAAAGCTTGCCTAGCCTATCATTTCCCCATCCATCGCATATCCTCATTCTATCATCCCATCCATCTACTTATCCATTAATTGCTTCCACTATCCCTATCCACTTATCCTATAATTTCCTATCCATGACAACTTCCTATCCATACTATCATCCTTTCATCCTCCTTCCTTGCTTGTGATCCTTTTAAGGTCAAGGGCAATATATGTAAGACATGCCTTGGACACACCTTGACATACCTTCCTTCCAAGCATATCTTATAATGTCAATCCATTCCCCCACCATCATAACACCTACTTCTGCATGATAATCTCAAGTGGGGCATGTTATTCCTAAGTGACGTAGTCTTTAGAGATCACCTTCACACTCCCTCCATACAATCCTATCCTATATCCTCTATCCACAATCCTATCCCCCCTCCCATCTCTCATCCCTCGGTCCCTTTGGTGGGTTTATAATATCAAGTCTTCACACCACCAAAAAGTTACCCAGTTGGTCACTCTATTACATCCATCCGTCCTCTATCCATTTTCCCTCTATTTCATACATATTGTCACTTGGATTTGCACGTGGTGTTGAATCGTATTTGTTATAAAAATCTAATGAAACATGGGAGTGATCTCAAGGTGTGGGACCTTACAAATGAGATCAAACCTTCAGAGAAGGCTAGTTCCTCTTTTTGAATAGAAGATTCAAGGAAAATTAAAAGACTTAACCTAATCTAACTATTACCAATTTTTCACCTATAGCTCAAATTGGTACAACTGAGATAGTTCATTATATTTAAGGTGAAGAATATTCTAACACCTTCCTTCTATGCTTAACCATTGCATATTTCAAGTGCTTAAAAAGGTTTGAATTCAGTTTTGTTGTTTAGATTTTCTGCAACATAAAGGAAAGTACATATAGAACACAAGACATTGCTTTCATTCATTTTAGTAATGATTCATTCATTTCAAAATGTTTCGTTCATTTTTGCAAATGAGGTATACACAAAATTGCACAAGTGTTGCATTTGTATTCATTGGAAAGAAAAGGGTAATCAGTGGTCCCACACAAGCCATGGGAGTAGCTGAACCAATGCAACATAAAATATTCTATGCATCTGAAGATAAAAGAAATGAAAAGAAGCATAAAGGAAAAGGCATATCCATCATTGCCTGATAGAATCTTGGGTGGATCTTCTTTGTCTCTTGCTCCTCCTCTCCTAATCTTCGAGTGAACCTGCATCATGGTAAATAATTGGTTAGATCTCTAGATATGAATCTTCCTATGTACCCTACCAATAGAAATATAGCACATGTCATGAAGCATTGGATCAACAAAAAGCAGATGTGTACAAGAGATCCAAAAAGATCAAATCATCATATGAGTATTGGATTCATTGTTTTATCTAACTTGTTTGTGTAATGTGTAGGTATAGGTACATTCATCATTGTACATGACATTTCAACATGTGGTAAAAAATGGGCTCCCACAAGGGTTGAGCCCAGCATGGTTCCCCTTGATCTTAAAGGGAATTTAAGATAAGTAAGAAACTTTCAAATTAATAGATAAAGCATATCCTGATTGAAGATCAATTCATAAATAACATTGTCCATTCATAACATCCATACAACAATACTTGAAAAGTACAAGAAGTGAATGAAGTACAGATGAAGGCAATGGTGCCCATTACAACTTTCAGTATTGGAGGTGCTTGTTACCACAATCAACACATGAAGGGCAGTCACCACCCTAAACCAATGACTAGGATGCCACTGTGAAAAGAATCCTCTCATTGCTTAGATGTACCTCATGTTTCAAACCTTTAGTGTGTGCTTAGAATGGTGACTGCCTTCATGTGGTGAATGTAACTAATAAACACCAGAATATGATAGCCACAATGGACAACAAAATGCCAGGTATGTTATGAGTTGTTCACATATCTAATTCTTCTTTACATGTGTAAAGGATGGAGTTTGGATGTTAGATTTTTGGTAGTTTTGGTGTATATCCTCCTTTCACCCTTACATTCAAGGACTTAGAGTTGAGTTGCAATGTACTATCATACCCTAGGTCACTATTGAGATGTGGGGAAACTTGGATTTTTATGATTAGATTGACAATTTGCTTCTCTTGTGCTCAATTGTACCTTAAAACCCTAATTATGCAAATACGATTGTAAATAGATGAATTACAAAAAATACTTTTGTAGAAAGATGTAAAATATCAAATAACTGTGTACCTATTTTTAGGGTTCTGAGGTGGAAAAGTTGGGGAGTAAAGAGCGGGTGCCCAAGTCCAGTACCTTGGTTTTTGTCGAGATCTAAAAACAAGGTCTGCAACATGTATTTGTTGTATTAAAGATTTTCCCATTGTAGAACTTTGAGGACTAATGAGTGGGTGCCCTAGTCTAGGGTGCCCTTTTTCCTATTATTCTACAATTCTAACACTCCAACATGCCCTCCTACAACTTCACTTTATCTGTATCATCAATCTGTGACCTGCAACCATAAAAACTTCGGGAGGGGGTTGTGGTGTTTAGAGGCTTGCCTTAGTCAAGCCTCGGAGAGACATTCAAGCCCTCTGAACATCATTGTCAGATAGAAAGTGCATGCCTAGGGAGGTAGAGGAAAAAACCAAATGATAAATGCTCAATAATCACAATAGATGTCACCTTGTAGTGAAGATCTCATGGGAGGAAGAAGCTCGTCATTCCATGAGGAGATGGAGGCTTAATCTGTAAACACAAACACATAGACAACACAAATCTGCTCTTGCAACACAATGAAAGCCTTGAATCACCTTTAGAACATAATAGCTTGCTAGTAATCATCTAGTTTACAAATGAATGCCTAAACATGCTTATTTATGCAACTATAAATATTCCCATCAATATTTCATAAATTCAAACTTACCATGTCAGCCTAGGGACCAAATAACAGTCATAAACTGACACTAGAAATTTGGGCTTAACCCAAAATAGGGCAGGACTAGGGCACAGACGCCCAAGTCCTCTCCTATTTTGGATAGGTTAGGTTCAAGGGGTCCTCCTAGGCCCCATTTGTCATAATTCCTAGGGTTCATTCCATCAGGATGTTGAATTAAGGTGCAAGATGTCCTAAATGCACACTAGAGACCCGGGAGCTAAACCTTTTGAGGGAAAAGCCCCCAAGGGAACATTTTCTGACATTACATTTAGCCTCCACTTTAATGTATGTATAAATGCAAGGCCAATACATGCATTAAAGTATGGTCAACAAACACAGCAAACACACCAAGTGTAAAGAAGACACGCTAGACACATTGAAGACAATGGCAGGCACACAAATCATGGAGAGAATAGTTACAATCATGTAAAACATGGAGAATACAATAAATGCATAGAAGACACATTAATGCATGGAAGACAGAGATGATTTCTTTTCTTTTCTTTTTCTCATATATATGAAATGTAGATGCAAGTACAGGAAAGTAAACAAACTTCCCATAATATAGGATGCACTCATCGTGCAAGTCTTTAAACTGTATATGGGGCAACACACATGCAAGACATGCAAAACCTCCCAAAATATAGGATGCACTCATCACACAGGTCTTTAGACTACATATGGGGCATCAAACATGCCAAACAAAGCAAGCATGCCAAATACACACACTTTGAAGATATGGAGAATAAACGTCAGACAAGCGATGGCGTGTTCCTATTTCTAGGCTCAACACCATCTCAGGCACATTACAGGGACACACTGACAATCGGGCTTTGCCACAACAATCAACAAAGACATGCTTAAGGGTTGAGTTAGTCACAAAATTGGTCCCCACCTCCGCAAAGGACTTTTAAAAATGATAGGATGATGCAATCTACTCCGAGAAATACACCATCCCTACCTCCACAAAGGGCTTAAAAAAAGGATATGCTTGATATCCTGTCTCTACAAAGGGCTTACATGATTGATTGATTGTAAACAAACTTGGGGTGCAGGATGCACTCATCAAGCAAGTCTTTAAATTACACATGAGGATAAACACATTGCTAACATCTATAATAGATAACGTACCTTATATGCCCCCACCTTAAGGTGGTTGATATCATGCATCGATATCAAGCATGTTAAGGTAGGAAGAAAATACACAAGGGAACACAGACTTTTGCAAAGCATGTGCCCTCCAGAGTTGACATGTACTTTACGATCTCCAAATGTTCCCACGAACACATCCTTGAAAGAAACATGTTAGTGTTGTTGGCAAGAGACACTATGTGGCTTCATAAATGTTGTCATTGATGGAAACAAAGTCTATCCCACACATCCGTAGTACATAGTATGCCTATACCAGAAGTCAGATTGAAGATTATTTTGGTTCGGTGAACAAGAACAGAGTATGTAACAAAGTCCAACAATCAGGTTCGGATCTCTCAGATGGTGTAACTCAGTAAGTTGTGGACTTAGACAAGTCAAGAGGGGTATCACGACTACTGTATTCCAAAGATTTAGCCTCTCATGATAAAGAAAGAAAAAGATATGAGCATCTGAGTGTTGTGTTCAGTCAGGGAGAACAGACAGACGAAGAAATGACCGACAAAGTATTAGACTTCAATCTGGATGAGTAAAATGTGTTGATTAATTAATTTGTTGGATTATACATTGTTGGCTGACATGATTAATGACTTCTATGCTTAAGCTTTTGATACACATCACAAATCAAGCATGGACTCAGCCGATAGATCAATAACTTCCAAATATTTTGAGTGTTCCTGTTGCCAACTAGAAAGTTGATGGAAATCCTTGATGCGGATATATATACCAAATGGATTCCAGCATGTAAGTGTGTGTTGAAGATGTGAAGAAATAAGGTGCAAAGAAAAGTAGGGATAAGTGTGAGAATAGCAATTCAAGTCCGGTATGTGATTGAATAACAACATAGAATAGAGAAAGGATGAAGTGCGTCAGATCAGTATATTGTACCTAACTGGAACTAAACTCTTGCATTTGTAGATGCTTCTCATCAGTTCAAACACTTGATTATCTTATGTAAGTTCTTGTAGGCAGTGTGCCTCTTGTGAGTAGTGTGCTCAGGAAGTGAGCCCTAATTGGCAAGTTGTTGTTATATGGAGCCTAATCAAACTCGGAGGTTATATTTACCCCACTTTTATCGGTGCGGTTTCCCCCCAAATTCCTACGGGGTCAAGGGGCAGCGCCCCTGGTGCGTTCCCTGTCGCGATACAGGGCGGGGTCGAGGGGCAGCGCCCCCGTGGGGGCTCGGGGGCAACGCCCCTGAAACCTCACACAGTTTTTTATTATTTTATAATGCACCGGGAGTTAATTTTTTCATTGACCGACATAAGAAAACCCTATTTTGTAACCGACAAAAACTTGATAAAAAGCGGCTAAGGGTTAGGGTTTTGGTATTGTATTGTAGCATTTTGCAGCGGTATTGAGTTGCAGGGATTGCTGATTGTAATCGGTTTGATTTATTGGATAATAATATTGGACTCTCTGTTTTGTGGATGTAGCCTGAGTTTGGGTGAACCACGTTAAAAATTGTCTCTCGCTATTATTATTTCTGTGTATTTCCATTTCTCTGTTTACTCTTTATTTGCATTTAATTGATATCTTCTGCCGGCTAACCCTAACACAAGTGCCATTTTTTACTCTTTTATTCTTTTAACAAAGAATACAATCTTGGGTTAGTTACCCCGTGGGTTTTTCCCTTAATAGGGTTTCCATGTAAAAATCCTTGTGTTATGTGTGTTGATTTTATTTCTATTCTTATGATTACATATGCTTTCATGTTTTGATATAACACTGAATATTAAGATAACAAAATTAAGGAAATTTTGAGATAACTGATTCACCCCCCTCTCAGTTATCTGCCTTGCTTTCAACAATTGGTATTAGAGCCAAGGTTCCTTTGAGCAAAGTCTAACAACTTGAGGAAGATCTAGGAATCTCAATGGATGCATATGATATGAAGGAACAACTTTAGTCTGCCCTAGATGATCTTGAACAATCCCACTCTAAAGTCAATAATTTGAGAGAAAGACTCAAACAAACTGATGATTTCATAAATGAGCTACAAGAAAAACTTAGTATCTCTGTGAAAAAGAGAAAGGAACTGCTTCAAAAATTAGCCAATCAGAGTGAAGTCAATGACACTAATGAAGATCTAAATGAGAAAAATAAGCTATGTGAGAAGCTATCAAAAGAAGTCATTATGGTAAGGCATGAAATGGAATTAGGGGTTATGAGATTCACCCAAGAAATTGAAGAAAAAAGAAAGATTGAAGATAATCTAAAACAATCCCTCAAGGAGAAAACAGAGGACTACCAAAAAATGGACAGCATAATCAGGCATCTTGAATCTGATCTTGAAGAAGCTAGAGACAATGAAGAACAACATGAGAATTAGATAGATACTCTTAAACAAGATCTTCAAACTACAAATGGATACAAATAAAAATTCAAGATAAGCTTAGCCCAACTTGAAGTTCTTCTTGAAATCCAAAAGAGGGTAGATGGTAAGTGTGGCTTGGGATATGAGAAAGGTGAAAGCTCTGGATCTGGTCAGAAAAACTCTGGATCAAGAAATCAAAGAAATAGGCCTAGAAGACCTCTGGTGAGGTAACCAAATGCTCAAAGATATCCATCCTTCAATGGATACTTCTTCAATTGCAACAATTTTGGTCATAGAGGAACTCAGTACAGGAGGAAAATGAATCAAAATAATCCATTCTTCTCTGAACAATGTTTTAATTGTAAAAGGTATGGTCACAAATCTCATGAATGCAGAAATATGCAAATAAATAATTCATTCAATGGTAGATGCTTTGTATGCAATAGAATGGGACATATGGATAATCAATGCAGATGAAGAGGATATCAATCAAATAAGCAAAGAAATGTTGTATGCTACAATTGCAATAGATCCTGTCATATTGCCAAATTTTGCAGAAGCAGAAATTAGGATAGAAAAGGTCTGGTGGGACATAATCAGAAACAAAAAAAGGGCAAAGGTAAAGAGAATGCGGATGAATTTCAAAAGGAGATGAGCAAGATTTGGGTAAAAAAGAGTACAATGAATATTGGGGATGGATCCACACTGGAATCTAGTGCTGATATTCCTTCCGAAAACTAAAGAGGTGAGCTCTGGCTTAGGGGGAGTCATAGAGAAAAATATTTTCCCCCAGCTAGTCAGCTAGTGCCTAAATTTGGCACATTGAGTAAATATCTGAGGTTACGGTTTAAAGGGTTTAAGGAGATTCACTTGAAAGTCACCCAGTGAAAATTTTGCAAATCCACATGCAAATTTGAGCAAGTTATGAGGAGATCCTATATCAGCAACTATCCGGTAAAGCAAAATTTCACAAATAGATACGGTATGATCCAAAGCTGAAATACTTTAATCTGTAGACCGATGAGATGTTTGAAGAAAAGAAGATACATTGTCAATCCTCATAAATAGTGATTCTAAGTTCCGCGCAATGATTCAAGAAAATCTCTCTCAAAACAGAGCAACTAGATAACTTAAGTTGTGCATTTATCACAAAAGGAAATTAGGGTTTGTGCAAGGATAAAAGGGTTCTTTCACTCATTATTTACACACTTGCACTCACAAAGAAGAAAAGAAGAGCTCTGCAAAGAAGATTCTACAATTCACTCAAGTTCAACTGAAAATCAAATTCAACAAACGATTTGTTCCAGCTCCTACTTCAAACCCTAAAGCGTGAAAAGGTACTTCCATTCTAAAAATCTCACTCTGAATCTGTTGCAAAATGGCTACTCCAATGGTTGTGAATATTTCTGATAGGCCAAGACCTAAATTCAAGAAACACCCTTACAAATCCTTAGAAGTTGATCCCCTGGGTACGTTTTCAAGCATTCCGCACGGAGTCTTGCATGTAGAAGATGTTAGGGTTTATATCCATGCAAACATTGAAGAATTTGGAGACTCAAAATTGATGGATATTTATCACAAACAACTAATAGATGAGAAATTTGAACTCAAACCTAAATTCAAGGCCATCCGGGACAAACACTTTAGACATTGCATACATTTTCCATGTTTTGCAGAAGATGATTGGGTTCGGTATGTTCTAAGTAGGATGCATGACAATTTTATGTGGCTAATGACCCCATTCAAGATAACTGAAGCTGGTGGGTTACCCACACTAAAATTTGTGAAGAACCAAATGGTAACTGAAGCCACTAGATCAAAATTTGACAAAAGAGCAATGACTATAGAAGACATCACAGATCTAGATGTCAAGTTTGCTTCAATGATATTCGGATACAAAATCTACCATTCCAGCAAGGAAAATTCTGTGGCTGGTACAAAAATATATACTGCATATTAGATGTTGAGGGAAGATGCAAATTATGATCTGTGTGAGCTTCTTCTAAATCAGCTATTGGAGAACTTGTAGAAGATAAAAAAGGATAAGAAAAACTCCTTTAAAAATGGTAGTCTAATATTGTGTATGTTCTTCTATTATATGAATGAGCTACCTGGGTCAAATGGTTGGGTTTGGCAAAATGATAACTAGATGCTAATAGAGAGAAAATGGAGAAGATAGAGAAAGAAAGACAAGAAACAAAGAAAGAAAGTGCCCCTACACAAACCTCCTCTAGGACTAGATCCTCCAAGAGCTCTGCTCCTATCACTTCCAAAAGCTCAAAGTCTACAAAATCAAAAGTCAAGACATCCAGAAAAGGAGAAAAGAGGATGAAGACCAAAGCCTCAAGGACATATACAAGCCATAAAGATGATGAGGCAATAGAATCAGATGAAGAAATCAGGGAAATAAAGAAGAAGAGAACATCCGGGAAGTTCTTTGCTAGCAAAAATGAGGAAGAGAAGGCAGAGGAATTTGTAGAACAACCCACTCTTTCCATTGATGTCATCATTAAGGCAGTTACTATGGATGGGAACCTATAGCCAATGACTGAGTTCTATGATGCATACAGTGATGCTAATAAGAGAATTCTGGAAGAGGCTACTGTCAGGTACTTGAACATTTACAATAAAGCTTTCATTGAAATCATATCATTGATTCCTAAGAGCCTAGAAAAGGTACTTGAGCTAAGAAAAGAGAATGCAAAAGTTAAAGACTTAGAAATCTGAGAGCAAATAATGATACAGCTTTACCCTTCTATCACTTCAAAACAAATGGACATGATTTTCAAAGATTGTAAGGATGAGTTCTGGAGTAAGGCAAGAATGAATAAACTCATGCTTGGAGAAATAGACCAAGTAGCAAGTGAAACAAAAGATATCCTCCGAAATGCCTTGAAGAGATTCAATCTTCCCATTGTAGAGGAAATAGATGAAGAACCTTCTACCATGGATGCTGAAGGATTAAATGCAATCAATGAAGAAATTTCTCACAAGGATGTTGAAGGATTAAAGAAAATAAATGAAGAAATATTTGAGAACTTAGACTCCTCAGTTCCAGAAGAGAAAGTTCATGAAGCAGAAAACACAGATGACATCTCTCCTCTAGATCTGACTGCAGCTATGACAAACATTCCAGACTCTAAAGTTGAAGGAGAAGTAGAAGAGAGGAGAAGAAGATTCAAGAAGAAGAGGTTAAGGGAAAAGAAGAAGAACAAGAAGAAAAGACTAATGATGACTATTTTGATATCCCAAAAGAAAAGAAGACTCAATCACCAGCAAGAGACACTACAAAGATAGTGAAGAACTTCTTAGACAAAGAGGTGGTGGAGTTAGATGAACTGGAGTTGTTTCAAGGGCCCCTAAATCTAGACACTCTCTCTCCAGTATAGATGATCAAGATATCATCTTTTGCCCAAGCCAAGGCTAAAGAAAAACTCTTGAAATCTCACATGGAGGATAGTGAACTATTGAAGATTGCATTCGGGATGCTGGAGAAGATCATGCCATACAATCAAAAGGATCCTTCAGCCTCACCATCTAGTAACTTGAAAAACTTAGTAAATTTTGTTAACACTCATTTTGAATCTCTAGAGAAATCAGTAGAAGCAAAGGTCCAGAAGGAGTTTCTGGGAAAAAAATTTACTGAGGTGCAAGGACTTATTGCAAATGATAGTAGGACTCTAGATATTGGAATAAAGAGCCTTGAAAATGCTCTCAAAGATAGTGGGGACCTATTCAAATTTTGTCTAACTTGGCCTAAAGTGACAAAAGACAGTGAGGAGAAAGTAAAAGAACAAGAAGAAAAACTATCAAGCCTAGTTCAGAATTTTGACCCTCTTTCTTCTTCTCTAATGAATCAAGAATGCCAGGCTATTGTTATTATAAATGAAATAAAGAAGCTGGGCAAAGAAAAGAAGAACATAATGAATAGAATGGGTGAACTTAGAGGGATAATTATCCATAAGTTAGAGGCAATGCATGAGGCCTTGACAGATGCTCAGACCACAACCTAGACCAGTGATCTAGTAGATTTAAGAAGGGCAAAAGCATATACATTTTTGTTGAGTGGTCACATCTCCATTTTGGATAGGATGAAGAGGAGTTGGGCTATAGAGTTTGTATAGATGAAGACTACTTTTGCAGACATACTCAAGTATATGTAAGTTTTTCTTATAATTTGTATGTACATATGCTGCCATGTATAGAATAGTTTTTGCAAAATTTTGGTATGCGGATTCCGCCCTTTGCCATTGATGTCAAAGGGGGAGAGAAGAATAGTGAAAAATGTGGAGTCCAGCTAAGGGGGAGCTCTGGTAAAATAGTGCAAGAGATAGAGCATCAGCCAAGGGAGAGTTACTTTACACTTAGCCATTTTTGACTAAGTGTTGCCATCAATGCTAAAGGAGGAGATTGTTGGCAAGAGACACTGTGTGACTTCATAAGTGTTGTCATTGATGGTAACAAAGTCTATCCCACACATCTGCAGTACATAGTATGCCTATACCAGAAGTTAGATTGAAGATTATTTTGGTCCAGTGAACAAGAACAGAGTATGTAACAAGGTCTAACAATCAAGTTCAGATCTCTCAGATGGTGTAACTCAGTAAGTTGTGGACTTGGACAAGTCAAGAGGGGTATCATGACTATTGTATTCCAAATATTTATCCTCCAGTGATAAAGCAAGAAAAAGATATGAGCATTTGAGTGTTGGGTTCTAGTCAGGCAGAGTAGACAGGAAGAACTGACCGACAGAGTATCAGACTTCAATCCAGATGAGTAAAAGGTGTTGATCAAGTAATTTGTGGGATTCTACATTGTTGGCCAACATGATTAATGATTTCTATGCTTAAGCTTTTGATACGCATCACAAATCAAGCATGGACTCAGCCGATAGATCAATAACTTCCAAATATCTTCAGTGTTCCTGTTGCCGACTAGAAATTTGATGGAAATCCTTGATGCGGATATATATACTAGATAGATTCCAGCATGTAAATGTGTGTTGAAGATGTGAAGAAATAAGGTGCGAAGAAAAGAAGGGATAAGTGTGAGAACAACAATTCAAGTCCGATATGTGACTGAATAACAGCATAGAACAAAGAAAGGATGAAGTGCATTAGATCAGTATATTGTGCCTAACTGGAACTGAACTTTTGCATTTGTAGATGCTTCTCATCAGTTCAAACACTTGATTATTTTCTGTAATTTCTTGTAGGTAGTGTGTCTCTTGTGAGTAGTGTGCTTGGGTAGTGAGCCCTAATTGGCAAGTGCCATTTTGTACTCCTTTATTATTTTAACAAAGAATACAATCTTGGGTTAGTAACCCCATGGTTTTTCCCTTAGCAGGGTTTCCACGTAAAAATCCTTGTGTTATGTGTATTGATTTTATTTTTGTTCTTATGATTACATATGCTTTCATGTTTTGATATAACACTAAATATTAAGATAACAAAATTAAGGAAATTTTGAGATAATTGATTCACCCCCCCTCTCAGTTATCTGGCTTGCTTTCAACAAGTGTCTACATAAAAACAACAACATCAATGCATATGAAATTTGAGGTATGCAAGATTCAAGATAGACCAAGTGCACAGAGCAGTAGTGTTGTTATGATTTATAAATTAGATAGAACACCATCAAAATCACTAGGCAGAAAGCACAAGTGCTTCCACTAGAAAAGCATCAGATAAGATATACAACCCCATCGTGATATTAGGAACTAAGTCTAATTTTTGATTTCTCACGAAAGGGACGCTAGGTCCGCATTAGTATAAATGTTTTTCATCATCTATTCACTAGATAGAAACACTAGAGGAAGGGAAACAATAAATAAGAGAGGAGAAACAAGTGTCTTAGGGACAGTCATGTAGGAGGGTGCCTGCAAGTCACCAACTGCAACACTATGTTTGTAAGACACAACACACAACAATGAAATTAGAGAGAGGCAATATAGAAGAATGATGATACAATTAGAAGAAGGTCACAATAGAGGTGGTCTTCTGGTATCCCAGACCTTACAAGAGAATCAAGGGTCATCCCAGGAGGCCTAAACAACACATAACACATCACAGGGGAAGCACATCATGAGAGTGATAAAGGGTTATAGATACTTACCTGGAGGGTCCTCCGGGCTAAGTCTCATCATCAAGTAAATCATCAAGGAGGTCATTGATGCAGAGCTACCAACATTCAACAAAACTTCATACCAAATTTCAAAGCTTGTCTTCTAGATTGGTCCTCACAAGACCATACAAAGAAACTTCAATAAACTAGTTTTGATGTATTGCAATGATTGAACCGTTCCACCAGGGTATAAGAGGCATCAACAACATTAACCCCATTAACCAAATACATTCAAACCACTCAAAGAGTTTGCCCATTTCACAGATAGGCTGCTCCATTCCTAGTAGCCCTATTTCTAGGACTGTCATAGCATAACTCCTTCCACAAGATACTTCTCAAGACTATGAAGGTACATTTTAATACCCATTATCCTTGTCTTCAACATACCAAAAGATCAATATGTGTTGCTTTGGAAAAAACTACTCAAAACAGGATTGTCGCTGAGCAAATTAGGCCTATTTGGCTTTGCATGCATAGGGTCTTATTGAAAGTAGGCACTCCATGACTCCTCTCACCTTGCATGTGCATGGAACACATCATAAAAGGTCTACACATGCTCGTGGATCCATAAAAATTCCGTTCCCATCAACACTTTACCATACCCAACACTTATACCTCTTCACTGTCCTTAAAAACACTATTTTCTGGACTGTCACAGAAAAACAGTCATAAAAACTTGATTTCCTTCACCCCAATCATAGAGATTTGGTCAGGGGCCTCTAGAAATTGAAGGCACACATCACCACAGTCCATTTCACCAAGGAACTTGCAACATGCAATGAATAAATTAGAAGAAACATAGGGTTTTCATGTCACTGCTTACCCTAACAGAGGGTTTGGACTGTCAACACAAAAAATGCAATATCTTCCTTAAAACAAAACCAAAATACATGCAACCAAATGCAAATGGAAGGTGATAGATAGACCTTTCATGAAAAATTAGTTAGGAGTGTACTCCAGTCTGTACAGAGCCATATAATGCAAGAAGACAACAAATCTAGAGGAAAAACACATAAAACACTGCTTTTTACTATTTCAACTCAAATCTCCCATCACCTCCGAGGTATTTTGATGATACAAGGCCTTAATAAAGGCATTTCAACATGTTTCTCTAGTTTCCACTTCCTTCCAACAACCAAGACACAAAAAATAACCTTTCAAATTCCAAAACTGTCTTTTTAGCAACATGACTATTTTTTCCTAATTTGTATTGGCAATCTTTACATTCGTGACACAAAACATTAAATATTGTCCTCCTAATGACCTAGAAACATGAACAATTAATCAATATAAACTTGATACAATGTTGAAGCATACAATTTAATCAAAACCAAGGTGCTTCTGCACCATACTCCTCAGCATGAAGAAAACTCTTGTCCCAAGAGTTATGTAGTCTACTTCAAATGACTTTTGCCTCTTTATGTCTTCAACCCTAATTTGATGCCTCCTCTGATTCCTCTTTACTTTCCAACTATAACTCCTATTAATGGATTTTGACTGGCTACCTCCAAGGTGCATCAGAAGTCCACTCCTTCCTGCTACAACAACACTCTTGTCTCTCACCTGGGAGTCCTCTCTTGTCTCTCTCCCCAAGACTTTTGGTGACAACCAATGGACCATCTCCTCTTGCCCTCTTGACAGATTTTCCTGTCTGCCTACTGCAGTGAGTGAACTTGCACCTGCAACCATAAAACTTCACAACAAGAATTAGGTAGCAAAAACCAATGCTTACCCCAAAATCCTGGTGTAGATTGCCTCCTTCGGCACTCTATCTACACACTCAAAATCTTCTGAGCTCTGATACCAATCCGATGTAGAGCTACCAACATTCAACAAAAATTCATACCAAATTTCAAAGCTTGTCTTCTAGATTGGCCCTCACAAGACCATACAAAGAAACTTCAATAAACTAGTTTTGATGTATTGCAATGATTCAACCCTTCCACCAAGGTATAAGAGGCATCAACAAAATTAACCCGATTCACCAAATACATTCAAACCACTCCAAGAGTCAGGAGATACCAACAATGCCCATTTCACAGATAGGCTGCTCCATTCCTAGTAGCCCTATTTCTAGGACTGTCAGAGCATAACTCCTTCCACAAGATACTTCTCAAGACTGTGAAGGTACATTTGAATACCCACTATCCTTGTCTTCAACATACCAAAAGATCAATATGTGTTGCTTTGGAAAAACCTACTCAAAACAGGACTGTCGCTAAGCAAATTAGGCCTATTTGGCTTTGCATGCATAGGGTCATATTGAAAGTAGGCACTCCATGACTCCTCTCACCTTGCATGTCCATGGAACACATCATAAAAGGTCTACACATGCTTGTGGATCCATAAAAAGTCTGCTCCCATCAACACTTTACCATACCCAACACTTATACCTCTTCACTGTCCTTAAAAACACTGTTTTCTAGACTGTCATAGAAAAACAGTCATAAAAACTTGATTTCCTTCACCCCAATCTTAGAGATTTGGTCAAGGGCCTCTAGAACTTGAAGGCACACATCACCACAGTCCTTTTCACCAGGGAACTTGCAACATGCAATGAATAAATTAGAAGAAACACAGGGTTTTCATGTCACTGCTTACCCTAACAAAGGGTTTGGACTGTCAACACAAAAAATACAATATCTTTCTTAAAACAAAACCAAAATACATGCAACAAAATGTAAATGGAAGGTGATAGATAGACATTTCATGAAAAATCAGCTAGGAGTGTACTCTAGTCTGTACAGAGCCGTACAATGCAAGAAGACAACAAATCTAGAGGAAAAACACAGAAAACACTGCTTTTTACTATTTCAACTCAAATCTCCCATCACCTCTAAGGTATTTTGATGATACAAGGCCTTAATAAAGGCATTTCAACATGTCTCTCTAGTTCCCACTTCCTTCCAACAACCAAGACACAAAAAATAACCTTTCAAATTCCCAAAACTGTCTTTTTAGCGACATGACTGTTTTTTCCAAATTTGTATTGGTAATCTTTACATTCTTGACACAAAACAATAAATATTGTCCTCCTAATTACCTAGACACATGAACAATTAATCAATATAAACTTGATACAATGTTGAAGCATACAATTTAATCAAAACCAAGGTGCTCCTGCACCAGTCGTCATCTTTGTTTTGTTCAATGTTTTCTTGTTGAGAGAAAAGGTTTATGGCATAAGCTTGTCTTCTTCATCTTATTTCTCTTTCTTTTCTATTTCTCTTTGTTTTACCACTTATCTCTTGTAAGATAGGGCTTTGCTCCTTCATAGATTTTTGCAATTTAGTAGAGGAAGCACCAGGATCAAATCTTATTTGTCTAGGTGGCATATTTTGTTGTCAACTATTACCTCTTGATCCTTGTAAGGATGATGGGGGAGGAACCTCAGCATAGGGACCTTGTCCTTTCGGTCTATGGTTCTCTTCAAATGTGGGTTGTTTGTCTTTTGTCATTTCTTGTATAGAGGGGCTAGCTGTTGGATGTAATAGTTTTGCTTTGTAATTTCTGTATCCTAAGAAGTTAAAGTCTGTTCATGGTTTAGGTTTCTCTTCATTTTTGTCCCAAAAGTAATCCATTGTGTAATGTTTTTTTTCAACCAAAGGTTTATATTTGTTCTGGGACATGGTAATCACATGTCCCTCAAAAGGAAATTTTAGACAATTATGAATTGTTGAAGGGACAACTTTCATTTCCTTTAACCAAGTGTGTCCTAATTTAATGAGAAAGTAGTTAGAAATGAGGACAATATCAAACCATTGTTCTACATGTTTTTCAAATAAATTTACCAACAATGATATCTTACGCAAAGGTTTTATAAAGGTTCCCTTATGTGTTTTAATCATCATGTCTGAAGGGTCATAAGATCCTTGCATCAAATTGTGTAAATAGAGGAACTCTTTTGTGGAAACATTAGTCATGCAATTAGGATCAATAAGTGTTCCATCCACGGGGTTTCCCATTATTTTCATAGTGATGTAAAGAGGTCCGTCAGTGTCTTTGATTGTTCTATCATGAGGTGTAAACACAATTTTAGGTTCAGGACCTTTCTCATGTAAGGTCTAGGAGGGAACCTATTGTTGTTGGTGTGATTAGAGGCCATGTGTATGTTTTCAAATCAGTGTCAAATTAGTTTTTTACAAATTTTCAAAAGTATGCAAAGGACAAGTGTAATACAATGTGCGAAAGTGACCTTGAATGCTTGATTTTTTGTACTTTTTCAATGCAAATGTATGAAAGGAAAGGTGTTGTAAGGATTTTGATTAGGGGAAGAAAATTATATGTCTGATATTAGTCCAATACATCAATAAGATCCTTCACAACACACTCTTGATGCAAATCTAAGATGATGACAAGTCAAAATATAGTGAAAATATGCTAAAATATGTGATTTTTCACCAAATCTCAATGCAAAAGAGAATGACAAAGGGTTTTGTGAGGAAAATGATGATGGACAATAAATTATATCAGTAATAACATCCTCTTAATGCCAAAATATCCATCACAACATGCTTTTAGTGCCACTCAAGGTCAAACCCTAGTGAAAATGTAGCAAAATAGGCAATTTTTTGCGGTTTTTCAATTCCAAGACCTAGCCAAAGGGGTGTTGTAAATAATTTTAGGAGGTGAAAAAAATAATACTTATGATATCAGTCACCTCAATCCATAAAAAAATTTACAACACACTTGGAGTGCAAACTAGGCCAAACATTATGGCAAAAATAGCAAAAATTTGTAGTTTTTCACCAAATTTCAATACAAGAGCCCAATAAAAAGGTGTTGTGAAGCTTTTTAGGAGGGGAAGAAAATTATTACCCTGGTAAAAACCAATTTCAAAAATATCCTTCACAACATGCCTAGAGTGCAAGTTTAGAGAGTCGATAAGGCCAAATCTAGTGAAAATCAATGTTTTTGAAACCCTAGGTTTGAGATCTTGACACAAAATGCTATATGAATGTTTTGTAAGCTGAAATATGATTAAAATTATATGCTCTCAAATCTGAAAATTATTTTCATGCTCTAACATGCAAAATGCAAATGCAATCTTAATGAAAAATCAATGAAAATGCTAGTTTTTGTTGACTTTTTCTATGCAAAAATGCAAATTTTAAAAATCTAAATGCAAATTTGTTCCAAAATGCAAGACTACAAACAAATGTACATTTGAATGAGTCTCTAAAATTAGTAGAAAAATCTGAAACATGATTTTACCTACAAACCCTAGATTTTGGAATTACTAGGTTATATGCAAAATTCACAATTTTCAACAAAACCCTAGCACTTTAATGATAAAAATGTAATGCAAATTACTGATTTTTTGTAATTTTATATAATTTAAATCAGATATAATGCAAAAATTATAAATTTGATGAAATTCAAATTAATTCATGCAACATGTAAAACCCTAGCATGTAATTTTTTCCAATTTTTTCAATTTTCAATTTTTTTTTATAAATTTTCCAATGCAATAAGATGAATGACTATATGAATGAATGAAATCAATGAAAATTTGAATCACAACACTCAAAAAGGTGCCAGCAAGTCCAATAAAATGAGTTCACCAAAATGTAAAGGGTGAAATTTGGATGTTAGGTTTTTGGTAGTTTTGGTGTATATCATCCTTTCACCCTTACATTTAAGAACCTAGAGTCGAGTTGCAATCTACTATCATATACTAGGTGACTATTGAGATGTAGGGAAGCTTAGCTTTCTATGATTAGATTGACAATTTCCTTCTCTTGTGCTCAACTGTACCTTAAAACCCTAATTACACAAATACTACAGTAAACAGACAAATTACAGAAAATGCTTCTACAGAAAGATGTAAAATATCAAATAACTATGCACATGTTTTTAGTGTTCCAAGGCAGAAAAGTCAAGGACTAAAGAGCAAGTGCCCAAGTCCAGTACCCTGCTTTTTGTCAAGATCCAGAAACAAGGTCTTCAACTTGTATCTGATGTATCAGAGATTTTCCTGTTGCGAAACTTTGAGGAGTAATGACTAGGCGCCCTAGTCTAGGGTACCCTTTTTCCTGCTGTTTTACAATTTTGACACTCCAACATGCCCTCCTACAACTTCACTTTGTTTGCATCATCAACCTATAACCTACAACCATAAAAAATTTGGGAGTGGGTTGTGGTGTTTAGAGCCTTGCCTCAATCAAGCCCCGAAGAGACATTCAATTCTACCGAACACCATTGTCAGATAGAAAGTGTGTGCCTAGGGAGGTAGAGGCAAAAACCAAATGAAAAATGCTCAATAATCACAATAGATGTCACCTTGTAGTGAAGATCTCATGGGAGGAAGAAGCTTTTTATTCCATGAGGAGATGTATGCTCAAATCTACAAACACAAACACATAGACAACATAAATATGCTCTTGCAACATAATGAAAGCCTTGAATCACCTTTAGAACACAATAGCTTGCTAGTAATCATCTAGTTTACAAATGAATGCCTAAACATGCTTATATATGTAACTACAAACATTCCCACCAAGATTTCGTAAATTTAAAGTTATTGTGTCAGCCTAGGGATGAAATAATAGTCATAAACTGACACTAGAAATTTGGGCCTGACCCAAAATAGGGCAGGACTAGGGCGCGGGCATCCAAGTCTTCCCCCCTATTTTGGATAAGGTTAGGTTCAAGGGGTCCCCCTAGGCCCCATTTGTCATGATACCTAGGGTTCATTCCATTAGGATATTGAATTATGATGCAAGATGTCCTAAATGCACACTAGAGACCCAGGAGCTAAACCTTTTGAGGGAAAAGCCCCCAAGGGGACATTTTCTAACATTACAACATGTCATAATGGTAGCATCAAATAAATATAGAAGTATCAAGGATGGAAGACAAGGTGCAGTCATGACTATAGGATAGCCACAGTGAATAGGACAGTGACCATCAAAAGATAAAGAACAATCACATCAAGAGCATGACAACCAAAGATGCAACATGGAGCAGTAGTAGGAGAGCAATAGAACATATATTTATCACTTCTTGTTGTGAATGAGGTGTGAGATAACTATTGAATACAATATGACAGCTATAAAAGACAAAAAGGTCAATCACCTTATGACTATCCCAACAGAAATAGCCAAGACAACCTTCCTTGATGTTGTTTCAGGATAAACAAAATAATCACATTGTCCAAGACAGCAAAAAAGATTCAATAGTCTTAACAATGACTTCAAAGAGACTCATATCATATGTGAATTAGAGCCTACATTAGCATGTTTAAGATTGTAAAGAGTTATATAATGATCTTGTGTGATAGTAGACATGATCATGACTGTCCCAGAAATCAAAAAAACATATTATCAGCTACAAGATAGTCATACAAAGAAAAATAGCCCTATATCTATATTTAGGGATAAAGTGCAGTATATATAGTCTAGGTCAGCTGTCTAGTATGCAGATCAGAAGTAGAGTGAATAAGACTGCTATGAGAAGTAAAAGAGCAACAAACTGTTAAGGAGAGGTAGAGAAGAACTTACATTGCCATCAAACCATAGGACAGTCACCTTAAGGACATAGCATTCATTATATGATTTCCATATACCTCTGCAATATGAAGAGACAATCATAGGCTACATGTACAACCACTTCATTGAGGATCAAACATTCTAAAACAAAGAAACATTGTTCATTATACCAGGCCACTGTCATGAGAGTGTCATCACTCAGATATCATACAGAAGCTAGACATACATCATGTGATAGTCATGAATGCTATTAGACAGTCATTCTAACAAGGCATAATCATTGTTCATTACTCAGTGCTAAAGGTGCATCAAACAAAACCATAGATAAAGTCATAGCACAAAGACAGAGTTAAGTAAATGATTGGAGGCAATGTTCATACACATTTTTAGAATATAGAGTGAACTTCAACCTACAATGATGAAACCTCATAATACCTGTAGGTGTGTCTTGCTCCCAATAGCTAAATAAATCATAAGTGGACTGTGTATATGCCATAAACAAAGATTATGAGAAAATAGGTCCAGTATATAGAGGAGATAGTATGACAGTGCCAAGTGTTCAAATAGCCTATTCATCATTTCAAGACACAGATAATAGTAATATGACCACAATAAGGAAAGGAGAGAATACATATTAAAGGGACTGTCAAAATTAAAAGAGTAGGGAACCTCATCCATGAAAAGAGGAGCAACATGCAGTCAAGATATAGTCATGAATGGAGGGTTTTAAGTCACAAAACCCTAGCAAAGGTAACACATTTCATCTTTGTTGTGGGTGCGGTATTTGAAAAGTACAGTAAGATTTAAAGAATATATATAAATAAGTCACTGTCACATGAAGAGTATTGAGGACCAAAAGAAAATACAAACCCTCATAGCCATGAAAACCTTTAGTCATAAAACCTTAGAGTATATTTCATTGAAGCTTTCATGATTTTAGAGCACAAAAGCTTAGGATAAATGCACTATCTCAATTCACAAGAACAAGAAAAAGAAATAAAGTCTAAGAGTTCCCTTTTTATCTAAAAAATATAGATTATTAGCTATGTCAATACCTTCCATCACATAGTGCAGAGAGTACAGAAGATAAAGTATTGCAAAGAGTGTGTGAGAAATGGCATATCCAGTTTCAAAACCCTAGCTCAAATAGTGAAAGAAGACCATCGTAAGGAATTGTCACAACAAGGAGAAGAAATATAGTCTAAGATACAAGAAGAACAACATATGTGTGAAGAGATAGGCAAAGATTTATGATAGAACAGTTAATGGTTTTTAGTTTTGGCTCTCTTTTCACTATTTTCTTAGCATTTTCTCCTTCTTTTTCATGGCATTCAAGCAAAATGGAACACTATATATGAAAAAAAGAAGTGCTATGAGAAACTTATTGCCAAGAAACCCCAAGAGTTTACAAGAAAGTGCAGATATTTTTCTTAGAATGCCTCAAAAAGAAAGCAACAATGAAGCCATACAGATTTCCAAAGAAAGAGGACTGAAACAACTAGCTAAGAACGATTTTCTCCAAGTTTTCCATGAAAATATAGAATGAAGAGAGGAATCATCTTACCAGTGAGAGAGAATGCAAGCAAGAGTAGCATGGTGGCCTATTTCAGTTCTTCAAATGGCTCAGAAAACCCTCAAAGTAGCAAAAACCCTTGGCCACGGCAGTAGGACAGAGCAACAATGAAGAAGAAGCAAAGTGTAAAACGAAGATTTTTAGGGTTCAAGTCCTTTTTGGTCGAATGCCCTAGCCTGACTATGGGCTTTTGACTTCTTTTTTATTTAATCATTGTTATCCAAAAAGTTCCCAAGGTCAACACTTTTAAGTGTTACAAACCTAATGATGCCAAAGAGCCCGTGAAGGGTCAATTCAAAATCAAATGATGCCTTTTGCCGATGCCTTTGTTTGAAGGTCTTTTGACCTTAGAAATATGATCAAGTATCACATGTATATGCATGGAGATGCAATGATATAGCATTATGGCATGGGAGTCATAAGGGTGTAGTGATTTGTATAATGTGAGATATAAGGGATTAATCCATGTTTCTATAGACCATATCTCACATATGATGATGTGCTTTATTTTCTTTTGGTATGTGAGGAAGGTATGTTTTTATTGGCATCATCATAGGATGCATGAGGAGATTATGTAAGTCAAAGGGGATTTATAAGGAGCCTATTATTTTTGACTTTAGAACTAAGGGAGAATAAAACAAATGGAAAAATAATTAGAATCTCCTTACTTTGTCATAATTTGGAAACCATTGTATAAATGTAAACAAATAATAAAGTAATAAATTATAAATTACTCTATTATTTATCATGAAAATGTTAAAGCAAGAGTAGACAAATTCATAACAAATAGTAAAGTAAATCATGACGATTACTTTATTATTTGTTCACATTGTTTTCTTCATCTCCAAAATCATGCAAAGTCAGAAGTTAGAGTTGACTAAGACATTTGGTGTCTTTTCCTTGATTTATGGTCAAAGTATAGTGAGTTTGGAGTTCCACAGGGTCGATTTGGCTAAGAGAGACAGATTGGAGCTAGTTTAGCTCAAATTGGATCAGTTATAGCCCTTCTTTTTAGGGATTTTTATTTCTTCTTGTGAGAGAGCTTTGTGGAGATATTTATGATGTTGATGTTGATTGGAGTTCACTCATTCTGACTGATTGAAGTCATCTTTTGTAATATAGGAGAAAAAACTTAGTTTTTTCTCAGTTCTTGCCTTTTTTCTCTTGTGCATTGTAGAGAGGAGTGTTTGTAACTCATTTTTATAGATTTATACAATATAGCAGGTTACAGGTTATCTTTTTGCCATCTATGCAAATATTCCTTCATTTTTAGTAAGATCAAGTGTTTACCTTCTCGATTGTGTTATTTTATGAATGATTGGATGAAATATTATTGTGTTTTAGCATTAGAACCTTTAAATCTTTGTCTCATTCATACTCACATGCATTCAAAGTAGTGAAAAATCACATGTCTTAGTTTGTGCATTAGAATAATCATTTTTTCCATGTTGTGAGCACCCAGTTTTCCTCTAGGAGATAGTTTATTCAAGCCTTTGAATTATTTTTGTGGTCATATTGCTAAATTGATTTGTGTGAATAGATATTCTGAAAAGTAGTTGTGAATCAGGGCTACATGTTTCTATCATTTAGGTGCATCACCACCCATTTAAATCTAGTTTTAGCATATCCATTAGAAAGCCTTGTAACCCTTTTCCTACAAATTCATTAATTTATTAGAGAATCAAAATAAGAACCAACCCATAATCTGGAGGTCTACTTTCATCATAGGGTACCCACAACCTGAAAGTATTTCAATGTTACATAAGATTGCTGAGCTTCCCATCTTTGCATCACAGGTACAATCCTAGTTGATAACATTTTTTAGCACACCCAGTGGGACAGTTGAACTAATTTTTAGTTCAAAAAGTACTTATTCTTTCTATTGTTTTGGTATGAGCAGCAATTATTACAGACTTTTGGAGGTTTCAATTCAAGTACCTAGTGACTCCAAGTTTCTGGTTTGAATAGATCATATTTTTACAACATATGAGAAAGATTCAAACAAGACAAAGTGTTGATCCTAAGAAGCATATTCATCTTTCACCATTGAAAAGGAAGGCTAAGGCAGCAGATAGAATGATAAAGCCATCAAATACAGCAATACCCAACCTTCCAAATTCTCATCCTAAATTTAAATCTCATAGCAATCCGTTGTTTACAAGTTCTTCATCACAAGTACCTAATAATCCTCAACCAGCAAGTCCTGCAATACAAGTACCTATTTTTTAGATAGTACAAGTACCTATAATCTAGATGGTGGCTCAATGACCACAAAGAAATCAGCCATTGGTAACTTTTAATGGGGGCAACCCATTAAATCTGCAGCAGCATGATGCTATACCAATGGTTGCACTCAAGAGTTTACCCTTTTTCACTGGTGAAGATGGTACTACACCAATAGAGCATATAAGAGATGTACCTTCACTTTGTGGGGTTCATCATGTTACAGAAAAGAATGTGGCAATAAGACTTCTAACAACATCATTTAAAGGCAAAGCTCTTCAATGGTTCCAAGGATTGGTTGTTAACTCTATTGGAACATGGGATGAGTTAGGAAGTGCCTTGAATAGGTAGTTTCAAGATAAATCAAATCATCTATCCCTTGTTGAGAAGATGACAACCATTAAGAGAGCCCCACAAGAACATATGACAAACTTCAATTTCTGGTTTCAAAAAACCTGGAATAGGATCATAGCAATGGTAAGACCTACACCTGAACATTCATTTTTGTATTACCTTAGAACATTAAATAGTGATATAGTTATAATGATTCAGTCAATGGGTGGGGTAACATTACCAACAGTATTTGACATAGCTATTAGAGTTGAGAATAGCCTTATTCAAGCTAGCAAAATTGCACCAAGGCCTCCCATGCCTATTTTCCCCAACATTTAGATTCTAATACCAATCCAAGTGCCTCCTATTGCATCAATACTTGCTATTCCAGCCTTTGGCTATCAGGCAGCTGTTCAAAATAGTGTTGTTCCAATACAGTCAGACTTGCAAGAGCTTAAGGGTAGTTAACAAGAAATGGAAAAACTATTGCAAACTATTAGTAATGACTTAGTAAGCCTCAAGAAGCAACAAGGTCAGAATATCAGACCTTATCAAGCACCATTCCAAGTAAATAGACCTCCTTATCAAGCAGATTACCAGGGACAGAGAAGAAATTATAATGCTAGGACTAATCAACCATATAATCCAAATGCTACTAGCTCTTCAAGAGAGCTTGTACCTATGCAAAATAACATGGCACATGATTATGTATGGTACTATCCATGTAATCAGCCTCATAACCAGGCTACTTGCATGAATGGAGTGGTAAGTCAACCACTTATGGTTCAGAATAATTATGTTGTTTCTAAAAATGCAACAAAAGAAGGTAATGATCAACTAGATTCTCAAACACAACATGATAATCCTGATGTTGCTTTCATGAATTAGCAAGCTAATGATTTTTGTGGAGTGAATCAGTTACAAGGGCAGAAACAATCTTATACTTCCATTGCAGCCAATACGAGGTCAAAGAAAAGAGTTGTTGATTTACAAAAGCAGGCTGATAATAGTAAACAACAAGCTGATAAAGCACAACAACAAGATAACAAGAGTAAAAATCAAGCTTCTATAGCTTAACAAGGTCAACCTAAAGTTTCCACTTCTCAGAATGTTCATGTTCTGCCAAAAGGACAAGCTATTGCTAGTAATAAACAGCCTAAAGCTTAAAAATAGTCAGCTAAGATACATTCAGATATTGCTGTTCCTAAAGTACAGCAAAAGGTTAGTGGTCCTTATTTTAACATTGTTGATCATACGAAGAAATCCACTGTTAGCATGTCAATGTTAGATGCATTACACTTTCCTAGACAAAAAGATTTATTGCAAGATGCTTTAGCTAAGTTGTCATTGACTAATGAGCCTCATACAAGTCAACCCTAGGTTGTGCTTACTAATGATGCCCAAAACAAGAGTGAACAACCAAAGCAAGTGATTAAGCCACCTTCATTTTATGTAACTCTAATTGTTGGCAATTATTTAGTTTAGAATTGTATGATTGATTCCGGAGCTAGTAGCTTAGTAATACCCAAACAATTAGCTGATAAACTTGGTCTAGTTTATGAACCTATTTTTAGAGGAGTTGTCCAATTGGATGGTACAAAAGTTAATATAGTGGGAATGTTAAAAAACCTTGGTCTTACTTTGCATGCATGTCCCAACTTTGTGATTCATCAAGATATCCATATCATTGACTTGCCACCTCATTTTGCCATATGTCTTTCTAGAGATTTTACTGCCAAGTTGGGACGATACCTATCTTTTGATTGGACTCATTTATTTTTTAGAATAAGGTATGGCACCAAAGTTACCATAAAATTAGAACCATTGGATAATGATCATCTCGAACCTTATACTCCTTGTCCCATAAATGCCAATCTTGTCATTTATGATCAGGAAGAAATAGTTGTTGTCCAAGATCCCAATACACCTATTGAAGGTATACCTAATATTAACTTAGATGAATGGGCAGTTGAGACTGATGAGGTAGGGCTTGAGGTTTATATGATTCATGAACCTGGTGCATTTGTTCCAAATCTAATCAAAGATGAAAAATAGATTGAACAACAAACTAATCAGCTTTGGAAGCTATATTTTGATGGCTCAAGAAGTAAGATAGGTGCTGGTGGAGGAGCTATGTTAATTTCTCCTGATGAAGAAAAGTATTATTCAACACTTCATTTTGCCTTCAGCTGCTCAAACAACAGTGCTGAATACGAGGCACTTATTCGTGGCCTAGAGTGGGCTAGGAAGAAAGGTATTAAATGCTTGCAAGTTTTTGGTGACTCAAAATTAGTAGCAAATCAAGTAAGAAATCTAAATGTGAAAGAATAATTTTCTCAAGCTTTATAAACATAGAACTTGGGATTTAATTGAGGAATTTGATGCTTTTAATCTACTGTCCATTCCTAGAAATCAAAATAAAGAATCAAATAGACTGGCTGCCTTGGGTTCTCAATTTGATATTCCAACTAAAATTTAGAATGTGCAGACACAACAGTATGTCAAAGTGATTGTTAGACCTTATGTGCCTGATAATAACACAAGTTGACAGGCTTTTGAAAGTGATGAATAGATCATAAATTTTCTGATGGAAGAAGCTAAGTTTGCAGCAGGAAATCAACAGAAATGGCTACAACAATATGATGATTAGATATTACAATTGAAGTCAAATAAGCTGCCTAAAGGTTTGGTAACCTTTGAATCAATTTTTAACACTGATGATCAAGTTAGAAAAGATAAATCTAGCATGTCAGTAAAACAAGAGCATTATGAGCCCATTGAAATATTTAAGGACAAGCTTCTTAAGCTTGGAAAAATATGCACCAAAGAGGAACAACATGCTTTTATTCAGCTCTGCCAAGAATTTAGTGATATATTTACTTGGGAGTACAAAGACTTGAAGGGTTTTACCCTAAGTTAGCTCAGCACACTATTGAGCTAGAACCCAAAGCAAAACCAGTGAGACAAAAATAGAGGCCACTTAATCCCAAATTGGAAACTCTTATGAAAATAGAGCTGAATAAACTAATTGAAGGTAATATTATCTTTCCAATCAAATATACATATTGGGTGTCAAATTTGGTACCTGTTAGAAAATAGAATGGTGAGATTAGGCTATGTGTTGATTTTCATGATCTAAACAGAGCCTATCTTAAAGACCATTACCCACTACCCTCAATGGAGAAGATCTTGCAGGTTGTTTCAGGTTTAGAAAGGTTTTTATTGCTGGATGGTTATTTGGGGTATAATAAGATTTTAGTAAAAGAAGAAGACTAGTACAAGATTGCCTTCATTACCAAGTGGGGAACAATGGCTTATAGAAAAATGCCCTTTGGATTGTCCAATGTAGGGGTAACATTTGAAAGAGCCTTGGACATGGCTTTCCAAGGCCTCATTAATAAGTTTGTACTTGTTTATTTGGATGATATTACTATTTTTTCAAAGAAATTTGACAAACATTTTGATCATCTTAGGCAGATCTTTGAAAGGTTCGGGGAATATGGGGTTTCACTTAACCTAAAGCAGAGCATTTTTTATGTCCATGAAGGAAAGCTTCTTGGACACATAGTGTCAAAGGATGGAATATCCATAGACCTAGAAAGGATCACAACAATTCTAGTATTACCTCTTCCAGCTCATAAGAAAGGCTTACAAAGTTTTCTTGGAATGATCAACTTCGTGAGGAGGTTCATACCCAACATTGCAGCATTATTGTAGCCTCTTACAACCATGCTTAAAAAGAATATTCCTTTTAGCTGGAATAAAGAAGGTAAGATAATTTTTGAAGAGATCTAGGAGGCTCTTGCATTAGCCCCAATACTTATTAATCCAAATTTTGATAAAGAATTCATATTATATGCATTTGGGAGTGTTGATACAATTTCAGCTATACTCTATCAGCAGAATGAGGAAGGATTAGAACAACCTGTGGCTTTCTTTAGCCAAATTCTCCATGATTATGAGGTGAAGTATTTGTTTGTTGAAAAACATGTGTTGGCTATAATAAGAAGCCTTAAGAAATTTAAACATATGCTTTCTAACAACATAATACAATTGATGGTTGCCCATCCAACAATTAAAGAATTCTTTCTTAGCAAGGATATCAATGATAAAAGAGCAGGATGAATTACAAAAGTAATGGAGTATGACATTCAGATCAAAGTCACCAAGCTTGTCAGAGGTAAAGGCTTGTGTGACCAGCTTTTAGGAATTGAAGAAAACAACAAGGAACCTAAAGAGCAAACTATAATAGTGTTTTAAAATTAGGAACAAGTTGTTGTCCCAGTTTCATCTACCAGTTGGATTCAGAAAATGAGCCATTATCTGCATACTGGAGACTGTCCTGAAGGTTTAGACAAATCAAAAAGGAAGTATTATAGGCTTCAAGCCATCCCTTTTTCTATAATTGATGGAATTTTATATAAAAGGGATTTTCATGGTGTTTTAATTAGATGTGTTGAACTAGAACAAATTGATAAAATTCTCAAAGAATTCCATGATGGACCTTTTGGAGGCCATTTTGTAGCAAGAACTACAGCTCTAAAAATTATGAGAGTTGGTTTTTATTGGCTGGATTTGTTTAAAGATTCATATGCTTGGGTCAAGAAATGCAGTAAATGTTTAGTGTTTGCAGGAAATCAAAAGCTTGTAGCTATGCCTTTACACCCAATCCAGATAAAGCAACCTTTTGGCAAGTGGGGACTTGATTTCATTGGTCTCATTAACCCATCTTCAAGTGCAGGTCATAAATGGATACTTACAGCAACAAATTACTTTACAAAGTGGGCTGAAGCAATTGCACTAAAGGAGGCTAATGAGACTTTTGTTTTGAATTTCTACCAAGATTTGGTTTCCAGGTTTGGCACTCCTAATTCTATCATATTTGATAATGCTTTTGCATTTGTAGGTTTAAGATTTTCTAATTGGTCTGTTAAAAACAACATATTTTTGAATACCTCATCCAATTATTACCCTCAGGGTAATGGATAGGCTGAGTTGACCAATAACAATTTCATTAAAATTATCAAGAAAACAATTGATGATAGCCAGAGAACATGGCATGATAAATTGAAGTTAGCCCTTTGGGCTGATAGGATAACTCCAAAAAGAGCTACAAGCAATTCACCTTATGTTCTTACTTATGGGAAAGAAGCCAAGTTACCAATTTCTGTTGAATTGCCAACTCTGATTTATATCAAAGAGCTTGAACTACTAGAGGAACAACCTATGGAAGTTAGGCTTGACAAGTAATGGAGTTGGAGGAAATAAGAAAAGAGGCACACAGAAATCTGGACATACACCAAGCTCAAATGAAAAGAACATTTGATAGGAAAGCAGTTCCAAGAGCTTTCAAAGAAGGAGATCTAGTGTTTAAATGGGATGAACTTAAAAGCAAACTTGGTAAACACACCAAGTTTGATACCATGTGGGATGGCCCATATATTATCATAGAATGCAAACATAATGCATTTCAGCTTGTAAACTTATATGGAGAGGTGTTGCCAATCCCTATCAACGGGATTCACCTCAAATAGTACTATTAAAGAGGAAGTTTGCAGTAAATAAGGACTTTTAGCAAATTCATTTCAGTTTTGTTTTTGTTTTCAAAGAAGTGCAATTGCACATTTTGCTAACTATGTCTTAAACAAGGTCAAATTAGTTTGATTTCAGTTTTGTTTTGCTACTGTATAGTTCTTGATAGCTGAGTTGCAGAAATTTTCAAAATTCAAGGGCAAGAATTGACCTCTGTACCTAATGGATTGCTAAGGATACTGGTCTATATCCTTAGTAGGCAAGCATTTAGCAGAAATCGCCAGAAATGCTACCAATTTTTTACCTATAGCTCAAATTGGTAGAGCTGAGATAGTTCATTATATTTAAGGTGAAGAATATTCTAACACATTCTTGCTATGATTAACCATTGCATATTTCAAGTGCTAAAAAAAGGTTTGAATTCAGTTTTGTTGTTTAGAGTTTTTGCAACATAAAGGAAAGTACATATAGAACACAAGACATTGCTTTCATTCATTTCAGTAATGATTCATTCATTTCAAAATGTTTCAGTCATTTTTGCAAATGAAGTATACACAGAATTGTACAAGTGTTGCATTTGTATTCATTGGAAAGAAAAGAGTAATCAATGGTCCCACACAAGCTGTGGGAGTAGTTGAACCAATGTAACATAAAATATGCTATGCATCTGAAGATAAAAGAAATGAAAAGAAGCATAAAGGAAAAGGCATATCCATCATTGCCTGATAGAATCTTGGGTGGATCTTCTTTGTCTCTCGTTCCTCCTCTCCTAATCTTCGAGTGAACCTACATCATGGTAAAAAATTGGTTAGAGCTCTGGATATGAATCTTCCTATGTACCCTACCAATAGAAATATAGCACATGTCATGAAGCATTGGATCAACAAAAAATAAATGTGTACAACTGAGCGAGAAAGATCAAATCATCATATGAGTATTGGATTCATTGTTTTATCTAACTTGTTTGTGTAATGTGCAAGTACAGGTACATTCATCATTATACATGACATTTCAGCATGTGGTAAAAGATGGACTCCCACAAGGGTTGAGCCTAACATGGTGTCCCTTGATCTTATGGGGAATTTAAGATAAGAAAGAAATTTTTAGATCAATAGATAAAGCATATTCTGATTGAAGATCAATTCATAAGTAACATTGTCCATTCATAATAGCCATACAGTCATACCTGAAAAGTACAAGAAGTGAATGAAGTATAGATGAAGGCAATGGTGCCCATTACAAATTTTAGTATTGGATGTGCTTGCTACCACAATCAACACATGAAGGGAAGTCACCACCCTAAACCAATGACTAGGGTGCCACAGTGAAAAGAATCCTCTCATTGCTTAGATGTACCTCCTGTTTCAAACCTTCAGTGTGTGTTGAGAATGGTGACTGCCTTCATGTGGTGAATGTAACTATTAAACACTAGAATATGATAGCCACAATGGAAAATAAAATGCTAGGTATGTTATGAGTTGTTCACATATCCAATTCTTCTTTACATGTCATAATGGTAGCATCAAATAAATGTAGAAGTATCATGGATGGAAGACAAGGTGCAGTCATGACTGTAGGATAGCATCAGTGAATAGGGCAGTCACCATCAAAAGATAAATAATAGTCACATCAAGAGCATGACAGCCAAAGATGCATCATGTAGTAGTAGTAGGACAGCAACAAAATATATATTTATCACTTCTTGTTGTGAATGAGGTGTAAGATAACTTTTGAATACAATATGATAGCTATAAAAGACAAAAAGGTCAATCACCTTATGACTGTCCCAATAGAAATAGCCAAGACAACCTTCTTTGATGTTGTTTCAGCATAAACAAAATAATCACATTGTCCAAGATAGAAAAAGAGACTCAAAAGTCTTAACAATGACTTCAAAGAGCTTCATATCATATGTGAATTAGATCCTACATTAGCATGTTTAAGATTGTAAAGAGTTATATAATGATCTTGTGTGATAGCAGACATGATCATGACTATCCCAGCAATCAAAAAAGCATATTATCATCTACAGTACAATCGTACAAAGAAAAATAGCCCTATATCTATATTAAGGCATAGAGTGTAGCATATACAGTCTAGGTTAGTTGTCTAGTATGCAGATCATAAGTAGAGTGAATAAGACTGCTATGAGAAGTAAAAGAGAAGAAAACTGTTAAGGAGAGGCATAGAAGAGATTACATTGCCATCAAACCATGGGACAATCACCTTAAGGATAGAGCATTCATTATATGATCACCATATACCTCTACAATATGAAGAGACAATCATAGGCTACATGTATAGCCACTTCATTGAGGATCAACCATTCTAAAACCAAGCAACATTGTTCATTATACCAAGCCACTGTCATGACAGTGTCATCAATCAGATAGCATACAGAAGCTAGACATACATCATGGGACAATCATGAGTGATATTAGACAATCATTCTGACAAGGCATAATCATTGTTCATTACCCAATGCTAAAGGTGCATCAAACAAAACCATAGATAAAGTCATAGCACAAAGACAGAGTCAAGTAAATGATTGGAGGCAGTGTTCATACACATTTTTAGAATGTAGAGTGAACTTCAACCTATAGTGATGAAACCTCATAATACCTATAGGAATGTCTTTCTCCCAATAGCTAAATAAATCATAAGTGGACTATGTGTATATGCCACAAACAAAGGTTATGAGAAAACAGGGGTTAGTATATAGAGGAGATAGTATGACAGTTCCAAGTGTTCAAAAAAACATGTTCATCATTTCAAGACACAGATAATAGTAATATGACCACAATAAGGAAAGGAGTGTTGGGAATTAAGGTGTCTCAACCTTGGTAATTCCTTGTATTTATTATTTGTAATTTATTTATTTTATTAGCCTATGTTGTAATTAAGTTGCACGTCTTGTTTTGTCATTTAGTATGAAGTGGCATGATGAGTTGTCACTCCACTTGTAAGGTGACTAGGATGGTCAGCCCACTCCATGTGGATATAGGCATCCCATATTGTGGTAGAGGTTTTCTGCCATGTGTTGGCATCTTGAGAAGTGTGTAAGGAATTATGACACGTAATGGTCATGACAGATTCCTATGACAGATTCTATGACGTGTAAGAGTCATAACTGGAAGATCCTATTATAGGTGAGGACATGTGTCGAAGAGCATCTTTGAGGAAGGCATCTTTGGGCACCCAAGGGAGGTTATGACATGTTGTAAGAGGAATATGCTATTTTTAGTCAGTGTATGATAGATTCTTTTACAGCTGTAAGTGTTGTGAGTTATGACAGATTATATGAAAGTTGTAAGGTGCATAAGAGCATCTGTCATAGCCTATCTTGGGACTAGGTGCCCACATTGGGATGGGGTGATATGACAAGTGTAAAATCCATGTTGTAATGTTAGACAAGTGTCCTTAGGAATGGGTTTTGGGCCATAAGGCCAAGTTGGATGCCCATCTCTAGAAGGTTCCTATTTTGCCTTGTAAACTCTATTTAAATAGGTGCTTGGATGGGAGATGCGTAGTGTGATTGATTGGTACTATTATGCTACTAGAATATCTCTAGATATGACTGTCGAAGACTCCTATAAAGACTTGCATTGCAAGTGTGTTGTAGACATTCCTTGTTTTGATAATACATTGTGTAGGTTTTGGATGATGGGGTTTTTGTCCCGAAAGGGTTTTCCCCACATTATATCTTGTCTCTCTCTCTCTTCTATCTACATTCTATGTGTATGTGTATTGCTGCAATATCTTTGTTGTTGGGATAATAACACTGTAATTGTAAAGGTTAAAAAGAATTTGCATACATCTCTCCTCATCAGATTAGCGTAGGAAGCATTTTCCACACACCTTACTTCCTTTCAGTTGGTATCAAAGCTTGATCACCTTTGGTCCTAATTGTTGGGTAGGGTTTTTTTGAGTTAATCTTAGATTGAGTGGGAGTCTGTGCAGAGTATTCTATAATCTTGTTGTAGGAAGGATATGGTAGGTACATTCGAAAGAGTAGAGGTGGAGAAGTTTAACGGCACTAATTTTTAGTTATGGAAAATTAAGATGGAAGACATGCTTGTTGGCCAAGACCTATGGGAAGCAATTTCTGGTGTAAAACTAGTGGCAATGTCACAAGATGATTGGGATCTCAAGGATCAGAAAGCTAAGGGTCTTGTGTGACTCTATTTGGCTGACTTTGTCTTGTTAAATGTCCATGAGGAGAAGACCGCGAAAGACCTATGGAAGAAAATGGGAGATGTTTATCAAGCCAAATCCCTGGTGAACAAGTTATTCCTAAAGAAGAACCTATATTCTCTGAGGATGGAAGATGGAGGATCCATTGCAGACCATCTAAATTCTTTTAACATGCTAGTTGCACAGTTGACATCCATTGGTGTGAAAATGGAGGAGGATCAATGTATGACCTTGCTTTGTTCTTTGTCGGATTCATGGGATCATCTTGTTATGGCCATTGGGAGTACCATATCCACCTTCAAAATGGATGAAGTGGTATTTTTGCTGTTATCTGAAGAGATGCAGAGAAAGACATCTGAGTCGGCCAAAGAGGTTCTTGCAGTTCATGGAAGACCCAAGGAGAAAGGAAAAAAGAAGGATAAGAAAGTTGAAAAGGGTAGATCCAAATCCCATGGGAGATCCAAATCTCCTGGAAAGTCCAAGGCTCTCTGTTGGAACTATAGAAAAATTGGGCCGAAAGGAATGCAAAGAGGAGAAGAAAA
Organism: Cunninghamia lanceolata; assembly: GCA_027924645.1. Taxonomy (NCBI): domain Eukaryota; kingdom Viridiplantae; phylum Streptophyta; class Pinopsida; order Cupressales; family Cupressaceae; genus Cunninghamia; species Cunninghamia lanceolata. The sequence continues at coordinate 1,138,267 of BSBN01000808.1, forward strand.
AGAAAAAGAAAAAGAATGTCCCAGATTTAGATTCTGAGAAGTCACAAGATGATGGTGATGCTTTCATCACAACCTTGGCCACCCATGCATTTGATGATGTGTGGTTGATGGATTCTACTGCATCTTTCCACATGACCTCACATTGCGATTGGTTTACAAGGTATGAAGAGTTAGATGGTGGTAGAGTGTACCTGGGTGATGATTCTCATCTAAAGATCATTGGTCGTCGAAGAGTCTCAATCTGATTCCCTGATGGATGAGTGAAGGTGGTCTCTGGGGTCATGCACATCAAAGGATTGGCACGGAACCTAATTTCTGTAAGTAAATTAAATGATGCAGGTGTGCAGGTTGTCTTTTCGAAAGAAGGATGCAAGATGATAGTTAGAGGATCTATGGTGCTTATAAGGAGTACTTAGAGAGGTACACTATTTTAGATAGAGGCATGCACTTCACAATGCAATATTTCTTCTGATTCGAAGAAAAGAGCTACAGTCACTTCATCCCCACCATTAGAATCAACAGTGAAAAGATCTGTTGTATCAAATTCTGATGGTAGTGCATTTTGGGTACCTAAGAGTGGTCATGCTTTGGAAGTCAAGCTTCCTACTAAAAAGACAATGTTATGGCATAAGAGACTTGGCCACATTGGTGAGAAGGGTCTTAGAACCCTAAAAAATAAAAACCTCATTGAGGGGTTAGATGATTGTAATCTTGATTTCGACTTTTCTAAACATTGTATATAGGGAAAGCAAAATTGTGTTCAATTTTACTTGAGTTCTTATAAGTTTTTTGGCATGTTGGATCTTATTCATTCTAATGTGTTTGGTCCAGTTAATGTTCCTTTGATCTCTAAATATGTATATTTTGTATCATTCATAGATGACTATAGTACAAGGATGTGGGTTTATTTCATCATGAGCAAATATGAAGTCTTTAGTCGGTTCAAAGAGTTTAAAGCTTTTGTTGAGAATTAGAGTAGTGAAAAGATTAAGTGTTTGAGAACTGATAATGGTGGTGAGTTTTGTTCTACAGAGTTCAATATGTTCTACAAAGAACATGGGATTGAAAGACATAAGACAACTCCATACACCCTGCAACAAAATGGAGTTGCAGAGAGGATGAACAAGACACTAATGGAGAAGGCTAGGAGTATGTTTAGTGGAGCAAGCCTTGAACAAAATTTTTGGCCTGAAGCTATAGTCACTGCTTGCTACTTGGTAAATAGGTCTCCTACATCAGCTCTTGTTCGTAAGACACCCATGGAGGTGTGGTATGGTAAGAAGCCTTCAATAAGACATCTTCATTTTTTTGGTTGTGAGGCATATGCTCATGTGCCTAGGGAGAAGATGTCAAAATTGGAGAACAAATTTGTTAAGTGTATCTTCATTGGCTATGGTGTCGATGTGAAAGGATACAAACTTTAGGATCCTGTGGCCGAAAAAGTGTTGTATAGAAGAAGTGTTATTTTCAGAGAGCTAACACCTTCTCTTGTTGTTCTACAACTAGAAGAGAAAGAAAACAAAGAGGATGTGGTTCAGTTTCCCACTACCCCTAAGAAGACTAAACCGACAGACCTTGTGAGACCCGATGATGAGGAGAGCTCTAGCAGCTCTGAAAGTTTAGAAGAAGAAGCAAAACCTCAACCTCAGCCTTTGACGAGGTCTACATGAATAAAGAAGCAAACTGATAGGTTTAGTTATTCATTGCTAGATTCTAGTTGTGCTTTTGCCTTGCTTACTAACACTGATGAGCCTAGAACTGTGACAGAGGCTATGGGCATGAATGATGTAGGTTCCTAGAAGGAGGCCATGGAAGATGAGATTGCTTCTTTGGAGAAGAATAAAACTTGGGACTTGGTGCCTTTGCCTGAAGGATGGAAACCCATTGGCTATAAATGGGTTTTCAAGAAGAAATTTGGTGCAGATGGTAGTGTTGAAAAGCACAAGGCCAGATTAGTTGCAAAGGGGTACTCACAAGTGGAGGGGATTGATTATGCTGAAATTTTCTCTCCCATTGCAAAGATGACATCTATTTGTTTCATATTATCTCTTGCAGCAGCTTATGACTTAGAGGTGGAGTAGATGGACGTGAAGACAACATTCCTTCATGGTGATTTGGAGGAAGAGATTTACATGTCATAGCCAGAGCATTACATAGAAAAAGGTAAAGAAAATTTGGTTTGCAAGCCGAAGAAGCCTTTATATGGTTTGCAGCAATCTCCTAGGATGTGGTATATGAAATTTGATGCCTTTGTTTTGTCGATTGGATTTTTGAGATCAAAGTTAGATCATTGTGTGTATTATAAATTTGACAATGATCATATTCTCATTATTGCATTGTATGTTGATGATATGTTGTTAATTGAGAATGGTAATAATATGATTCTGATTTGAAGTCTCAGTTGTCAGCATAGTTTGAAATAAAAAATTTAGGGGTAGCCAGGTACATTTTGGGAATGGAAATAAGAAGAAATAGAGCTAACACAAAAAATTTCGTTAAGCCAGAGTAAGTCTGTGAAGACCATTTTGGATAGGTTCAACATGGCAAATTGTAGACCATTTTGTGCTCCTGTTTCTTTGGGGACAAAGTTATCTGTTAATGATTGTCCAAAATCTCCTTCTGAGCTGGATGACATGAGCAGAGTACCTTATGCTAGTGATGTTGGCAGATTGATGTATGCTATGGTTTGCATAAGACTAGACATTGCCCAAGTAGTGGGAGTCCTTAGTCAATTTATGGCTAATCTTGGATGGGTACATTGGGACGCAGTAAAGCAAGTGTTCAGATAATTGTGGGGTACTTCGGAGTATTCCCTATGGTTATCATGGTCATCTTAAAAGACCTTTGCATTCTATATGTATTCATGGATTTGTGGATTCTGATTGGGCAGGTGACATTGATAGCAGGAGATCCACCTATGCTTATGTGTTTACTATCTTCGGTGCTGCAATTAGTTGGATGAGTAAGTAGCAACCTGTTGTTGCTTTATCCATGATAGAAGTAGAGTATATGGTAGCTACTCATGATTGCAAGGAAGCCATTTGGCTTAAGAGATTGTGTTCCGATATTGGTGTTGATGCAGGACAGATTACTATCTATTGTGATGATTAGAGTGCGATTTGCCTAGCAAAGAATCCAACTTTCCATGCCAAAAAAAATCATATTGATGTACAGTTTCATTTTGTGATAGACATGGTAGAGGATGGGAAGGTGACATTGGAGAAGGTAGACACTTTGAATAATATTGTAGACACATTGAGGACACCGATTAGGCACATACTTGCAATAGGTACACACTGGACAATATAAAGTGGTTTCTTTATATTTCCACCATTTCGCCATACTTCACCAAAGGGTCTTTCTGAGGATCATGGAAAGGTGAAAGTTTGACATGTGGCTATTGTGTATACAAGAAAAGATCCAGCTAGAAAGGGGCATGTTCTAATGTTATGGTTTTCGTTCCTCCACCATTTCACTCGATTATTAATCAATGTGCCTTGCCGGATTGCAAAATGACAGAATCTTGATGCATGGATTTCTGAGGGATGAGACTAGTGAATTAAATAACAAGGACCTGACATGTCATAATCCTATCAGACATGACCACTTGTTGGAGAATTGTCCTCTTCATATGCAATTGATCTAACAGTCATCTGCCATTCCACCAAGATCATATCTCTGGCCATATCCTTGGAGTGCAGAATTGCGGATGTTGTCTTAACTATAGTACAAAGAGGATATTTTCTTAGGATCACAATTGGGAGAGCTATCTAGGTGGCAGGTCATCATTGGGAAAAGCAAACAATACCCTCCTACTTAGTAAAAGGTGAAATCAACACCATTGGGTCAAGCCAGCTAGGATCGTGATCAATGGACAAAATTCAAAGTATGATAGAGAGATGAGTTGGTGATGGATCTGTCGATGCTTCATTACAAGCATTAACTACTTAGGCATGTGTAGAGTCTCCATCACCGCCACTACAAAGGAATTTGCTAATAGAAAGTTTTGGCTTATGCAGGCTCGACCTTTGGAAGTCCATGCTCCTACTAGGAATGACATTTCATCTGCTGTGTGAAAATTTGACATGATGATAGTGCTAAATTGAGGAAATCAAGACACCTGACCTAGCATTTTCAATGCAAGAAGTGATGTTCTTAGTTATGCAAAATTATGAGATCCAATCTTTCTGTTCATTTATGATAATCTCCAAAAGATTTCCATTTATGACAGGAATGCTTTGAAATGATTGGAATTTATTAGACCAAAGATGTGTGGATGTATGCTTACATCCTAGAAATTCTATAAATAGGCCATTGCTGGTGTTACCCCTTATACTGTTTAAAACATGCTGACAGTATGGCTCTCCCCTACTCCGATGTGTTCTGTTTCCTCCCTTGTTCTATCAGATTCTCTTCCTTGTTCTCATGGCTATCAACTTGTCCTTACAAAAATAAGAGACTTGGAGTTTTTCCCTTTGGAATAGGTGGTGCAGGGAAAATTTGGGGATAGTAGCAATATTTTACAAATCTCTATGAGCTTTTCTTCTTCCTATTGTTTCATCCGGATTTGGACTGTGGGTTTTAATTTCCAAATTCTAGTCATTCCTTATGTCTGTGATTTGGCAGATTAGAATCAAGTGCAGAGGGAAATCATTTCTTTCTTTGCCTTTATCCCTCTTCTACTTTTCCTAACAAAGCATCAACTCCAGTAGTAGGGATTTTTCCTCTCCGGATGTATCATATGAAGACAGAGTGCTCCCATTTTTTTGTTGTTGCTGCCCCCCTTGTTGGATGGATGTATCATTTGGTTTTTGTCCGGTTGAGTTGGTTGGTGACCACTCAATTATGAAAGAGGAATCACATCCTTGGAAATGACAACAGGCATAAAGTGAAGAACTCTAGTTAATGGAGTTTTCTTCTAATATTGTCACTTGTAATCATTCCCAATTGAGGTGGATAAGCAAGGCAGTGAATGCTCCTATAAGAAAATTAGGTGGCATATGATGGGTATGTGAGCTCTAACAACATCTAACAAATAGTCCCCCATCAACAACACATGTTTTCCCAACCTAAATTGAGAGGACATGCAGCTTGAATATGGGTACCTCAGCATATACCATGGAAACTAGGCATACAGTTGAGAAGCAATTACACCGGCCTCCTCTCGTGGCTTCATCTTTTGGTTACTCAAATTTGTAACTTCTTTTGTCTTGAAGACTGAAGCTTGTCTCCTCCCTTATCTCTATAAAAGGGAATTTAGGGCTTGTAAAATTTGATTGGTTCAAGGTCATGTCTCTAGACTTAGTCTAAAATATAGGATCAATCTGGTTAAGGAGTTGTAAATAGTTTGTTTTCTGCAAATATAATCAATCGTCTGTTTTCAAGTTTTCATTCTAAGTTTTAAGATGTCTTGATAGAGCTACAAAGGCTATGTTATAATTTACTAAATAGTTTACTTTACAAATCCTGTTGAGTCTTGAAGTGTATTGTATCCTACTTCGTGTATACAGTTCTACATTTATGAATATATATTTGATTAAGGATCATTTTTATTCATTAGCACAGTCTTTCCTGTGTTTGTGTATTTTTCTTGTGGCATTTACTCAAGTAGTATAATAAATGGCTACAACATAATATTGAATGTAGTATTGGTTTACGGGGATAACTAAGCATGGTTAACTCCAAGACTAGCAAAGTATTTTAATGTAAGGCATTATTATATCTTTATAGTAAACTAAGTTTTATTACATCATAGTTCTTTAAAGTTTATGTAAGTTTCTTGACTCTATGGCCTTTGGATAGGCACTGATTTGTTCATGAATTCTATACTAAGCTTACACCCCTTTAATCATCCTAATCATTTTTAATGAAATCAACATATTTTCCCTTCCAGCAATAAGTTTTAGAAGTTAAGTTCATTTTATGTGTTCCTCTGCAAAGAATAGGATTAAAGCTTAAGAATTTATCCCATCTCTTTACTTATCAGACATTCTTTAAGCAATTTAGAAGGAACACATTTATTATAGGACCAATGTTATTGAGCAAGTATGTTTGGGACCCCCATCCATTTGAATAGAACATTGTTTTCCCCAAAAGGGAAAGATCCAAAAATAGGAACACCCTCCTTGGTTTCAGAGAACCTAAAGTGTAGAGGAAAGAAGGATTGCAAATCCCAATTTCCTATTCATTGGCCAATCCCTCGAGGCAGATCAGTTACTGGAAATGGCTATTCTATAGATCTGTTTTCCTTGAGATCAGGTTGGGAATTTAAAACAACCAATAGATTGGTGACTTTACTGGGGAAATAAAATGAGAGATATGTCTTATCCTAAACGTATATATTCCCTTGCAATTGCCAACATTCTTATAGCTAAGGATCAAGAAGCTTCTATCTAGTTGAGCCACCCACATATTTGTGACTCTATCAAAACATGAAGGTAAGACTATGTTTTATCCTAGGGTCTTAGCTAAAGTAATCCCCATTTATGTTGAAGAGTCAGAGGTCAGATTGTTATGTTCCTTACAAGAAAAGGATGGTGACCCTACCATTTTTCATTCACAATTGAGATAGATACAAATCTAATGCATAAGTTTCATGTGCCAGAATGTTCTACATAACTCTACTATAAAATAGGATTCAGAAGCTGATTTTTGAAGGAAGCGATAGACTTTTAGGATTTATTCCTCTATAAGTAGAGGTGGCGACTCTATGAGAGAAGAGGTATGGTGATGTAGTCTAGTGTTCTTGATTTTTCATAAAATCAAAACAAAGTTTATACCAGTAGAAAAAGTTCTTTCAGGTATTTTAAAAAGATTCAAGAAACCTTTCTAGAAATTTAAGATGTATACTTAGCAATCACACTTCTTTTATCAAGATGGATTTGTCATGGAAAGGTATAAGGCTATTGACTTCAATAATATTTGTAGGTTTCCAAACCATGTGCCTAATGAAGTTAGGGGTCAGATAACAAAGTTCAATAATGACAGATCCAAAATAGCTAGTAGCCATTTACAAGAATTTTGTGACTTAATGGGAGATTGTGAAATAGATCATGAGGATGTTGTCATAAAGTTGTTTGTTCAAATTTTTAAAGGAGAAGTTAGAGATTGGTTTGCATGTTTACCCAATTAGTTTATTTCTTCATGGAAAGATTTAAAATTTGCTTTTATGGAACCATTTGGGGAGAGAATAGATGTTAGTATATTGATTAAAGAGCTCATGCAGATTGAGAAAGAAGACAAGGAATCAATCCCAACTTTCAATTTAAGATTTTCCAAAATAGTTAGGGATATTCCTAAAAATATTAGACCTAATGAGGCTATGTGTTTGATCATATATCCAGGTGCATTCAATGAAAAGGATAGTTATTGACTATGAGATAGGAACCCTACTACTATGATGCAAGCATATTCTTTGGCCATTAGTATAGAAAATAATTTAAAACATACAAGGATAAAAGATTGTGAGTTTATGGGAAATAGTTATCAGAAGAAGAATGGATCCATCTATTCCCCCATTTGCCAAGGGGGAGGTAAACTGGACAGTTCAAATAAACCTATGTTAGATCAATCAATACATAAAATTCAGTACACTGAAAGGGGTAGGGATTGTAATCAAAATAGAAGAATTCAAAATTAATATAATCTTGTTGCTCATTCTTCCCCTTATTATTATAATAAAAGGAAATCACCAGAACCTTATAGGGCAACTTATGAGATGACTGATACCCAAGGGCATAAAGAAATATTAATTAAGGAAGTTCCTTTGTCTTATGAATATGTGGCAAGTTGTGAGGATATTTCCCCTATTTATGAAGATGTGTATCTTATATCAAATGACAAGATTTCATCTCCTAGAGAGATAGCTTGTTTTGAGTCTAAACATCAGGAGGGATTGGTTCTTACCAATAATACAGAAAGTGGTAAGTAGTTATCACAATACTCACACTAGAGTTGTGGAAGCTCTGAGTCAGATAATGATGCAGGCTATCAAGACAGTGATATTTGAGAGTGTGCAAACACAATACATATAAGAGATAACCCACTCTTTGATGAGCCTATGGACTTATCAACAATAAAAGGTATGGAACCTTATGGATACATAGATAATCCACTCTTTGAAGAGAATCCTAAGGAGGCTAATGAACTAATATTAGTTCAACATATAGAAGTATTTAGGGGAACAAATACTTCATTAATGGATCAAGACTTGGCTAATTCCCCATCCCATATTCACCATCAAATGGAATGGCCAGTTCAAATACTAGAAAATAAAATCAGAGTGTCAAATTTTAAAGAAGAAACTAAGTATGATTGTTTTAGGTTTAACACTGACTCAATAAAATCTAAAAGTTCCCTCACTACCAACTATGAAATGGATTATGATTGCTTTTATTTTCCAGATGTATGCAAAAATTAAAAGTCTAAGAATAATAGTTATTTCAAATGGTTGGATATAATTGAACCAGGTGTTGACTCTCTTTTTAACAATATTTTTCAAATATTTGTGGTTCAGAACAATTGGGGAGGATCTCAAGAAAATAGTTGTCCAAAAGGTTATCCAAGTATCTATGACAGAAACAGGTTGAATTTTAGTGAATTTTTTAAAAATGGGCTAATGAAGTCACTAGAGAACATAATGTTTGATAGAGGTAGGATCAGCTTTTTCTTTGCATAATGGCCTAGGGCTATTATGTGTTCGGTCTACTCCTCCAGAGTTTTTCTAAGATCTCACCCTATTCAGGTTGAATAGCTATCTCCAACTAGAGCCACTGATGGAACCATATAAATTTTTTCATAGTTCTGGTATTTTTGTCCTCGGGCTTATGTCATTAGGTTGGAAGATTTCTGGACTTAGGGTTCTTTGCATAACAAAAGAAATGTTAAACCCTAAACCCCCATGCCAAAGTAAAATGTAAAGGTCACATTAGTTATATTACTTTAGTGGCCACTTGTCTCCTATTACCAAGATTTTAAGTTGCTTCCTTATGTCCCCATGTTTACTATTTGACCGGCCTCTCGCCATGTAGTTACCATTTCTAGCCCACACCCAAAAAAGCTTTATTTTAAAATAAATCGACCTATTGACCCATTTTTTTGTAGAAGGTAAAATATATTATTAAAGCATATATGCCAAGGTCTAGTCCTACTAATTCTTTTTCTGATAGGTGGTGATAGTGGATTTGTTTCCACCATTCCACCAACAATAAGATATTGATGGAGTTGGCACCTGCGGAATTGTGGAAAGGTTGACAACTAGTCGGTGACTATCAAGGAAGGATGGCGGTGTTGAAATGCGTCAGACAATTGAGAGGGGGGGTGAATCAGTTGTCCCAAAAATTCAAACACTTTTGCACTTAAACATTAATCACTTATCCACACTTATTATGATTAAACAAAGAATGCATGAAATTAGAAATTTTAAACACAGATGCAACATTAAACATAAGAGACACCAGATTTTTATGTGGAAAACCCCAAGGTGGGGAAAATCCACAGAGAGGATTAGCTCTCAAAATATATTGCAATCTTTGAAAAATGATGTTCAGGCTTGGTCACTCCACGAGCCTAGTGTTGATAACTGAGAGGGGGGGTGAATCAGTTATCTTAATATCTTCAACTTTTTGATCTTCCTTAATAATTAATGCAACATCAAATCATATAAGCAATCATAACCATGAAATAGAAACAACATTAATACACATGACATAATGATTTTGACGTGGAAAACCCTATTAAGGGAAAAACCACGTGGTGACTAACCCAAGATTGTATTCTCTGTTAAAAGAATAAGATTGTACAAAATGGCACTTGCCACTGCCCGAGCACACTGCTCACAAGAGGCTCACTGCCTACAAGAGACTCACTATCTACAAGGTATAAAGTAACAAGATACTTGAACTAATGAGAAGCATCCACACACGCTAAGGTTCAGTTCTGGTTAGGCTCAATACACTGATCTGCTGCACTTCATTCTTCCTTTTCTTTGGTGCTACTGTCCAATCACATTTCAGACCTATATTACTGCTTCCAAATAGTTCTCTGCTTTTCTTTGCACACTCCCATACACCACACACACCTTCATACCAAAATCAATCTGATATATATATCCGCACCAAGGATTTTATCCACTTTCTAGTCGGCATCCAGAATACTTAATATTTTCCCAAACTTTGGTCTGTCGGCTGAATCCTTGCTTACTAAGTGATGCGTATCAAAAAGACAGTTATAGAAGTCATCATTCATGTCGATCAATCATGAATGATCTCTTAAGAAACTTTCTTACCATCAATACCTTATCCAGATTGAGGTATGATGCTCTACCAATTAGGTCTTCCTCAGTCTACTCTACCAAATAGGAACTCAATACTCAGATGCTCATATCTCTTCACTCTTTCATCACCGGAGGCTCAATCTCTAGAATATATTATTAATGGTATTCATCTTGACTTTCCCAAGTCTATACTTTACTAGGATACTTCCTCTGAGAGTTCCAGACCTGATTGTCAGACCTTGCTACATGCTCTATTCTTACTCACCAGACCAAACTATTCTTCAATCTAACTTCCGGTATAGACATACCATATCCTGCGGATGTGTGGGATGGACTTTGTTGCCATCAATGCCAACATTCATGAAGCCACATAGTGTCTCTTGCCAACAATCTCCCCCTTTGGCATTGATGGCAACACTTAGTGAAAAATGACTAAGTGTCACACTATACTCCCCCTTGGCTGATGCTCTGTTCTTATGTACATTTTTCGAAGCTCCCCCTTTACTAGATTCCACATTTTTCACTACTCCTCACTCCCACTTTGACATCAATGGCAAAGGATGGGGTTCACACACCAAAATTTTGCAAAAAAGAATCTATACTTAGCTATACTTAAGTATATCTGCAAGTGTTTTTCAATTGTACAACTTCTGTCGCCAAACTCAACTTCATCCTATCCAAAATTGAGATGTGACCACTCAACAGGAATGCAAAAGCTTCTGCTCTCTTCAGATCTATTGGATCACTGGTCTGAACTGTGGTTTGAGCATCATTTAGGGCCTCATGCATGGCCTCTAACTTAGGGATAATTATCCCTCTAAGTTCACTTAGCCTGTTGACTCTATTTTTCTTTTCCTTCTCAAGCTTCTTTATTTCATTTATGACTACAATGGTTTGACACTCTTGATTTACTATGGAGGAAGTGAGAGGATCAAAATTTTGAGATAAACTTGACAGTTTATCCTCTTGCTCTTTTAATTTCTTATCTATATCCTTTGTCACTTTAGACCAAGATAGGCAACGTTTATATATGTCTTCACTATCTTTGAGAGCATTTTCTAAGTTCTTTATCCCAATGTCCATATTTCTCCTATCATTGGTTATTAGTCCTTGTACTTTAGAGAATCTCTTTTCCAAAAACTCCTTTTAGACCTTATCTTCTGCTGACTTCTCTAAAGAATCAAAATGTGTGCTAACACTATTAACTAGAGATTTGAGATTACCAGATGAAGAGGCTAAGGGATCCTTCTGAAAGGATGGCATGATCTTCTCCAATACACCAGATGCAATTTCTATCAGCTCACAGTCTTCCATGTGAGACTTTAGAAGTTTTTCTTTTTCCTTTGCTTGGGCAAAGGATGCTATCTTCATTGTTTGAACCGGGGAGAGAGAATCAAAATCAAATGGTCCTTGTAGTAGTTCCAGTTCATCAATTTCTATCATCTCTTTGGTTAAAAAATCTTTGACAGTTTCTGTAGTGTCTCTTGCCTGAGACAAAGTCTTTTTTCCTTCTGCAGTCTGAGAACTGTCTGGGGTCTTCTCTGTTTGATCTTTTTCTTTTTCCTTTACTTCTTCTTCTTGACTGGTTTTCTCCTTTAGATCCGGAGTCTGCAGGGGAAACCAGAGGAGAGATGTTTTCTTGTTCATGAACTTCCTCATTCGGAGCAGAGGAATCTAAGTCCTTAGTTTTCTCTTCACTTGTCTCCTTTGACTCTTCTCCATTTTTCACAATAGATTCTTCTTCCTTATCCACGACAGAGGGTTCATCACCTAGATCCTCCATAATAGGAAGATTGAATCTTTTATAGGCATTCTAGAGGATCTCTTCTATTTCTTTTGCCACTTTATCAATCTCTCCAAGCATAAGTTGATTCATTCTAGCTTTACTCCAGAACTCATTCTTGCAATCTTTGAAGATCATATTCATTTGTTTCTGAGTGATTGAAGGATAGAGCTGAATAGCTATTTGTTCTTGGATTTCAAGATCTTTTGCTTGGGCATTGTTCTTCCTTATTTCAAGTTCTTTCTCTAAGCTTTTGGGAATCAGAGATATAATTTCAATGAATGCTTTGTTGTAGATGTTTAGATACCTGACTATGGCATCTTGCAATATCTTTTGATTAGTTTCATTATATTCGTCATAAAATTCAACCATTGGTTGTAACTTCCCATCCATAGTAACTGATTTGATGATATCATTAATGTGGAGAGTAGGTTTTTCAACAAATTCCTCTGCCTTCTCTTCTTTGTTTTGACCAGTAGAGGGTTCACTAATTGTTTTCTTCTTCTTCTTCATTTTCTTTACTTCCTCATTTGTCTCTGTCTCTTCATCATCCTTGAGGCTTGTGTATGATCTTGTAGCCTTTGTCTTTGTTCTCTTCTCTCCTTTACCAGATGATTTTGCTTCTAGTTTTGATGCCTTTGAGCTCTTAGCAGTGGCAGGTGCAGAGCTCTTACTACTCCGAGAGGGGGCTTCTACCGAAGCACTTTCTTTTTCTGCTTCTTGCCTTTCTTTCTCTGCCCTTTCCATCTTTTTTCTATTTGCATCAAGTGCCTCTTTTAAAATTCCATGCCTCCTGGCAAATTCTTCTACTTCCCTCCTCACTTTTCTTTTTATTTCTGGTTGTCTTAGCTCCACATGAATCTTCACACTCAAGTCTTCAAAGGTTCCAAACCTTTCTGCCTTAGGATCCTTGGGTAGACTTAGCATGTGTTGAATATGTAGCTCTACAATTTTCTCATCTACTTCATACCCCATTGGCATGATCCAGACAATCCTTGGCTCCACTGCCTCCATTAGGCACTGATCAATTTCTACCATAAAGCATACTATATCCTTATACTTTTCAACTAGAGATTGGGGGATTCTCTCTCTAGTTTGCATCATATTCTAAAAGTTCTTGAAGAAGCTCCAAAGTACTGTGTTTTGTGCCTTGGCATCACCAAGTCCATGCAAATAATCCTTGATTTGTATGGCAACAGGTCTATCATTTTGCCACATCCAACCACTAGATCCGGGTAGCTCATTCATGTAATAGAAGAATAGACAGAGTATCAAGCCACCGTATTTGAAGGAGTTCTTCTTATCCTTCTTTATCTTCCATAGATTCTCCAAAAGTTGGTTTAGGAGAAGCTCACAAAGATCATAGTCAGCATTTTCTTTTAGCATCTGATAAGTTGTGTAGATTGTAGTTCCAGGTACTAAATTTTTCTTGTTGGAGTGATATATCTTGTAACCAATTATCATGGATGCAAATTTGATATCTGGATCAATGATATCTTCAATTTTCATTGCCCTCTTGTCAAATTTTGATCTAGTAGTTTCACTCACAATTTGGTTTTTGACAAATTTGAGAATAGGTAACCTTTCAGATGAGTGTAAACCAATTACCACCCTAATATCATCTTTTGTGATATTGAATGGTCGATTCAACCACATGAAGTTATCATGCACTCTGCTTAAAACATACTGACAAGGGTCATTGCAATCCTCATCATTTAATTTTAATAATATCAATCCAAGGCAGTGTCCATGGCTGTATGCAAAAGGGAGAAGGAATAACTTGCATGGCAGTCTTTTCTACAGAAGGAATTTGACAATTGCATGAAACAAACTGGGTTTAAAATCTACTGAAAAAGACAACCTAATTTAAGGAAAGCAATAACTTGAACTACTGATCTAATTCTGGAATAAAGGAACAGCTAAAGAAATTTTGAATAATCAAATTGCATAACAGCAAAACAACTAAACAAACTAAGAAATGTAGTCTCTGCTCTTCGGTTGGAGTGGGCCCTTGCTCCTTCCTCTGGAGAGACTAATCAATTCCAACAATCAATAAATTCGTAGAACAACTTTCTTTATTGAAAACCCTTCAAGATCCAAATTACATGCTGCTGTAAAATAACAGAGTTCTTCTTTCCTTCAAAAATAATTCTTTTACAACTTTCTTTTTTTCTATTCTACGCCATAGTTCTTTATATATAACTATGGTTATTAAATTCTAATTGAGAGTCTCTCTAGAGTAGAGAATTTATTCATGTAGCTAATTAAACTTATTTATCTAGTTAACTAAACTTATTCATTTAGTTAACTGATTATACAATTGCTGATTACAAGGCAAAACATGCAGTCTTTTAGAAAGACATGCAATGACACTAAGTGTGTATTCTTTGCATGGAATAATTACTCATAATTAGATCCACTAATTTAGGAGTAATTATAGTCAATCTATCCTTCAAAAAATCTCAGAGTGTGTGTTGGTCGATTGGAAGAATTCGTAGCAATTTCATACAGTATTTCTAGAACATTTTCAGAGCTTATGGAACAGTCAACTTCTGTCATAAACTGCTCATTTAATTTACAAGATCTCCTCAAATGATTTCTGGGTTTTGTTTCCCTAACTTTCATCTTTCCAGATCATTTTGAATTTCTAAATTCTGTTAAGAAATGAGAGAGATATCATAGTTTTACTAAAACTAGTTTTCTTGACTTTTCTGTTCTACGTCTTCACATTCTGTAACAGTCAACTTATATCATTAACTATTTATTCATTTTAATTAATCTCTTCAAAACACCTTCATAGATTTGTTCCTCTCTCTTTAAGCTTTCTAGATCATTTTGAAATTCTAATTTTCATTAAGAAATGAGTGAGCTATTACAGTTTTACTAAAACTGCATTTTTGACTTCTGCATCTCCGGCGCTCTATCCATCTCTGGTGCTCTATGCATCTCCAGAGCTCTGTGCATCTCCAAAGCTCTTCCATCTTTGGTGCTCTGTGCATCTCTGGAGCTCTGTCCATCTCCGGCACTCTGTCCATCTCCGGCGCTCTGTGCATCTCCGGCGCTCTATGCATCTCTGGAGCTCTGTGCATCTCCAGCGCTCTGTCCATCTCCGGTGCTCTGTGCATCTCCGGAGCTCTGTCCATCTTCGGAGCTCTGTAATTCTGAAACTCTGCAACTTAACATAAAATAGACTTTCTCTTCACTTTATTGATAAAATAAATGCTGATCTCAAAGTGAACATGTAATATCAAGATAAACTCATGCATGGCATTGATCATTGCATTTAGACAAGTTTATTTGATATTTAGCTACAAATCTTCAAACCCATACTCAAGTGCACTTCAAAAATTGATTTAATGAAGAGAAAATATATGCTTTTATTTGACTAAAGATGAGACACTTTATGGTCTCATCATCTCCCCCACACTTAAGAGGTTGCAGGTCCTCCTGCACTTCATAATCATCTTTTTGAGGTAACCTCTTTGCTTTTATTTCAGTTGTTCTGGAGATGCTTTATAGTTGCTGATTTGGTGTTCTTTGGAGCATTTGTTCTAATAATCTTTGGAGTTGCCATTCTGATGATCTTTGGAGCTGATACCCTGTTGTCCATCTCTGGAAGCTACTGTTCTATTGATCTCCGGAGCTGCAGTTCTAAGAGCTCTTAGAGATGTTGTTCTAAGAAGAGTGCTGGAGATGCTCCGGAGTTGTTGTTCTGATGATCTCCAGAGCTAGTGCTCTGCTGAACTTTGGAGCTATTGTTCTGCTGATCTCTAGAGCTGATACCTTGTTGTCCATCTCTGGAACTGCTGTTCTGAGTGATCTGGAGATGCTATTTTGGGAGTTCCAAAGTTGCTGTTTTGATAGCTCCAGAGTTGCTGTTTAGATTTCTAGAGTTGTTTTTAGCTAAGTCCATCCTAGTCTTCCATGTGACCATCATGCACCAGTTTGTTCTCCATCCTTTTTATCCCATGTTTTGCATGATGCATGCAAAGAGGTCTTCAACTTTTGAAAGCCAAAATATCTGCAAGAGTTCTTGGAAGCAGCAAATTGTATAGAAAAAGAATGTGCAAAGCACTTATTTGCAGAAAAGAAACCTACCCTAACCTACTCTACTTAGTGATGTAGAGATAGGTTACACAAAACCATTAACTGGTTGGGGAAAATAAATTCCTTTTCTCAAATTATGGATCCATGCATTTAACTTTCTAAAAGAAAAGGAAAACCATGAGAAGAAGATGACTAAAAATTTGAACTTTGATGCTTCACCTTCCTCTGAAATAACAGTCTCCTCCATAATTTTTGACTCTAGTACATGCATGGGCTGATTAGAGAGATCTTGCAACCCTTTCTTACATTCTGATGCATGCATGATTAGAGACAGCTCCTTGCTATTCATGGGCTGATTGGAGAGATCTTGAAACCCTTCCTCATATTCTGGTACATGCATGATTAGAGGCAGCTCCCTGTTGTTCTTCAAATATCTGATTGAGCAGCCCTCCTTGGACTTTGAAGGCATCTAAATAATACTCTGCCATACAAGCTCCTCTAGTGGAGACAAGATTTCTTCATTATACTCATTACCTATTGCAAGCAATAGGGCATCAATGTCTCCTTCTAAAATGCATTTTTCCTTGCTGGACATTGGAGTCATGGTCATCCAGTTGAAGAGGCTGCACAAGAGCTGAAATTACAGAACAACAAGATTTTTCACCTTCTTTGCATGCAAGAACCTTATGATTTGGATCTATTGTTTGGGGAGGTTTTTGGCATACAGATCTCTTTTGAGGAACTTCTTTTATCTACCTAGACTTCAAAACAATAAATCTGAAAAGACTACCAAACCAATTTTCCCCTCTTTTTGACCTACTGTCACTAGATCAACAACAACTCCCTAATGACACCTATCCCCAGTAACGGCGCCAAAAATGATGAGGGTCGTTGTAGTCTTCATCATTTAATTTTAATAATATCAATCCAAGGTGGTGTCCATGGCTATATGCAAAAGGGAGAAGGAATAACTTGCATGGCAGTCTTTTCTACAGAAGGGATTTGACAATTGCATGAAACAAACTGGGTTTAAAATCTACTGAAAAAGACAACCTAATTTAAGGAAAGCAATAACTTGAACTGCTGATCTAATTCTGGAATAAAGGAACAGCTAAAGAAATTTTGAATAAACAAATTGCATAACAGCAAAACAACTAAACAAACTAAGAAATGTAGTCTCTGCCCTTCGGTTGGAGTGGGCCCTTGCTCCTTCCTCCGGAGAGACTAATCAATTCCAGCAATCAATAAATTCGTAGAACAACTTTCTTTATTGAAAACCCTTCAAGATCCAAATTACATGCTGCTGTAAAATAACAAAGTTCTTCTTTCCTTCAAAAATAATTCTTTTACAACTTTCTTTTTTTCTATTCTATGCCATAGTTCTTTATATATAACTATGGTTATTAAATTCTAATTGAGAGTCTCTCTAGAATAGAGAACTTATTCATGTAGCTAACTAAACTTATTTATCTAGTTAACTAAACTTATTCATTTAGTTAACTGATTATACAATTGCTGATTACAAGGCAAAACATGCAGTCTTTTAGAAAGACATGCAATGACACTAAGTGTGTATTCTTTGCATGGAATAATTACTTATAATTAGATCCACTAATTTAGGAGTAATTATAGTCAATCTATCCTTCAGAAAATCTTGGAGTGTGTGTTGGTAGATTGGAAGAAATCGCAGCAATTTCATACAGTATTTCTGGAACATCTTCGAAGCTTGTGGAACAGTCAACTTCCATCATAAACTGCTCATTTAGTTTACGAGATCTCCTCAAATTATTTCTGAGTTTTGTTCCCCTAACTTTCATCTTTCCAGATCATTTTGAATTTCTAAATTCTGTTAAGAAATGAGAGAGATATCGCAGTTTTAGTGAAACTGGTTTTTTTGACTTTTTTGTTCTGTGTCTTTGCGTTCTATAACAATCAACTTATATCATTAACCGTTTATTCATTTTAATTAATCTCTTCAAAATGCCTTCATATATTTGTTTCTCTCTCTTTAAGCTTTCTGGATCATTTTGAAATTCTAATTTTCGTTAAGAAATGAGTGAGATATTATAGTTTTACTAAAACTGCATTTTTGACTTCTGCATCTCCGGTGCTCTGTGCATCTCCCACGTTCTATCCATCTCCAGCGCTCTGTGCATCTCTAGAGCTCTATGCATCTCCAGAGCTCTTCCATCTCTGGTTCTCTGTGCATCTCTGGAGCTCTATCCATCTCCGGCGCTCTGTCCATCTCTGGCACTCTGTGCATCTCCAGAGCTCTGTGCATCTCCAGCGCTCTGTGCATCTCTGGAGCTCTGTGCATCTCTGGCGCTCTGTCCATCTCTGGTGCTCTGTGCATCTCTGGAGCTCTATCCATCTTCAGAGCTCTGTAATTCTGAAACTCTGCAACTTAACATAAAATAGACTTTCTCTTCACTTTATTGATAAAATAAATGCTGATGTCAAAGTGAAGATGTAATATCAAGATAAACTCATGCATGGCATTGATCATTGCATTTAGACAAGTTTATTTGATATTTAGCTACAAATCTTCAAAGTGCACTTCAAAAATTGATTTAATGAAGAGAAAACATATGCTTTTATTTGACTAAAGATGAGACACTTTATGGTCTCATCACATACCAGACCCATTCATCTACTGCAAAATAGGGGAAATGAATGCATTGCGCAAAATGTTTATCCCAGATGGCTTTATATTGAGGTTTGAGTTTAAATGAGTCATCTATCAAATGCTTGTGATAGATATCAACCAGCTTAGACTCCCCAAATTCTTCAATATTCACATGAATATATGCCCTAACATCTTCTACATGTAAAACCCCATGTGGAATGCTAGAAAATGCTCCTAAGGGATCCACTTTTAGAGATTTGTAGGGATGTTTCTTAAATTTAGGGCACGGCCTATTAGAAATATTAACAACATTCAGAGCAGCCATCTTGAAGATTCAGAGAGAGATTTCAAGAATGGAAAATACCTTTTACGCTTTTAGGGTTCATGAAATGAGCTGAAAAGATCGCCGGTTGACTTGAATTCTGCAGTTGATCCTTGAGAGAGATGAAGCAAACTTGTTAGCAAAGCTCTTCTTATCCTTTTTACTATTGCAAATGTGTAAATGATGAGCAGATGAATCTTTTTATCTCTGAGCAAACCCTAATTCTGCATTGCAATAAATGTGCAACTTAAGTCATTTCGGTTGCCTTGCTCTCCTTATTCTAAGAATGATCTTTTTTGGATCACTGAGATATACTTAGAGTTATCCTTGGTGATTAATAACAAACTATCTTCCTTTCCCCAAACATTTGATCTATCCGTAGATCAAGATACCTCAAGTTTGAATCATACCAGATCTAACTGTGAAAATCCTATTTTTATCGGATGACTGTTAAATTGGATCAATCTTGGAAGTTTTGACTCTTCAAATCTTCTTGTAGATCTTCCATATCTTTACCAAGCTTTCTTTAGATGTTTCTCTAAGAACCCTTTAATCTGCAACTTTTCTTTTGCCAATTTCAGGCACCAATTATTTGGCTGGGGAGATTTGTTTTCTTTTTGACTCCCCCTAAGCTAGAGCTCATCTTATTTAGTTTTCGGAAGGAATATTAGCACCAGATTCTGGTGTGAATCCATCCCCAACATTTTTTGTACTTCTCTTTACCCAAATCTTGTTCATCTCCCTTTGAATTTCTTCCATATTCACTTTTCCTTTTCCTTTGTCTTGAATTTGATTATGATGCACCGGAGCCTTTTTGTCCTGATTCTTACTTCTGCAGAATTTGGTAATATGACCAGATCTATTGCATTTGTAGCAAACAATATTTCTTTGCATATTTGACTGATATCCTCTTGATCTACATTGATTAGCCATATGTCCCATTCTATTGCATGTAAGCATCTACCATTGAATGAATTGTTCATTTGTAAATTTCTTTCTTGAGATTTGTGACCACACCTTTTGCAGTTAAAACACTGTCTAGAGAAAGATGAGTTATCCTGATTCATTCTTTTTCTACACTGATTTGCTTTATGACTAAAGTTATTGCAAATGTGGCAGTATCCATTGAAGGATGGATATCTTTGAGCATTTGGTTGCCTTACTGGAGGTCTTCTAGGCCTGTTCCTTGGATTTCCTGATCCAAAGTTCTTCTGACCGTATCGGGAGCTTTCACCTTTCTCATACCCCAAGCCTTGCTTGTGATCTACCCTCTTTTGGCTTTGAAGAAGAACTTCAAGTTGAGTAGAGTTTATCTTGAATTTCTCTTTGTATTCATTTGTTGTTTGAAGATCACTTTTAAGAGTGTCAATCTAATTCTCAAGTTGTTCTTCATTATCTCTTGCTTATTCAAGATCAGTTTCTAGATGCCTGATTATTCTATCTATTTTGTGGTAGTCTTCTGACTTCTCCTTGAGAGATTATCTTAGATCATCTTCAATTTTTCTTTTCTCTTCAATTTCTTGGGTGAATTTCATAACCCCTGATTCCATTTCATGTCTTACCATAATGACCTCTTTCGATAGCTTCTCACATAACTTGTTCTTCTCTTTCAAATCTTCATCAGTATTATTTGCTTCACTTTGATTTTCCAACTATTGAAGTAGTTCCTTTCTCTTTTTCATAGAGATACTCAGTTTCTCTCTTAGTTCATTTATGAAATCATCTGCTTGTTTGAGTCTTTCCTTCAACTCATTGACTTCAGAGTGGGATTGCTCAAGATCATCTAGGGAAGATTGAAGTTGTTCCCTCATACCATATATATCCATTGGAATTTCCAGATCTTCCTCAAGCTGTTAGGCTCTATTTGGAGGAACCTTGCTCTGATACCAATTGTTGATAACTGAGAGGGGGGGTTAATCAGTTATCTTAATAACTTCAACTTTCTGATCTTCCTTAATAATTAATGTAGCATCAAATCATATAAGAAAACATAACCATGAAACAGAAACAACATTAATACACATGACACAATAATTTTGACATGGAAAACCCTGTTAAGGGAAAAACCATGGGGTGACTAACCCAAGATTGTATTCTCTATTAAAAGAATAAGATTGTATGAAATGGCACTTGCCAATTAGGGCTCACTACCTGAGCACACTGCTCACAAGAGGCTCACTACCTATAGGAGACTCACTATCTACATGGTATAAAGTAACAAGATACTTGAACTAATGAAAAGCATCCACACATGCTGAGGTTCAATTCCAATTAGGTCAATACACTGATCTACTGCACTTCATTCTTCCTTTTCTTTGGTGCTACTATCTAGTCACATTTTAGACTTGTATTACTGCTTCCAAATAGTTCTCTGCTTTTCTTCACACACTCCCATACACCACACACACCTTCATACTGAAATCAATCTAATATATATATCCACACCAAGGATTTTATCCACTTTCTAGTTGGCATCTAGAATACTTAATATTTTCCCAAACTTTGGTCTGTCGACTGAATCCTTACTTACTAAATGATGTGTATCAAAAAGACAGTTATAGAAGTCATCATTCATGTCAGTCAATCATGAGTGATCTCTTAAGAAACTTGATTACCATCAATACCTTATCCGGATTGAGGCCTGATGCTCTACCGGTTAGGTCTTCCTCAGTCTACTCTGCCAAACAGGAACTCAATACTTAGATGCTCATATCTCTTCACTCTTTCATCATTGGAGGCTTAATCTCTAGAATATATTAGTAATGGTATTCCTCTTGACTTTCCCAAGTCCACACTTTACTAGGATACTTCCTCTAAAAGTTTTGGACCTGATTGTTAGACCTTGCTGCATGCTCTGTTCTTACTCACCGGACCAAACTGTTCTTCAATCTGACTTCCAGTATAGACATACCATATCCTGGGGATGTGTGGGATGGACTTTGTTGCCATCAATGACAACATTCATGAAGCCACATAGTGTCTCTTTCCAACACCTAGAACATATAGGCTCACTGCCATGATGTACAACTAGGTCTAGCAGGCTCACTACCTCAACCCTAAACCTAAAAAGATTACAATAAGGGTTGTTAAACCCTATTGGCAGCTCATTTCTAGGCTCACTACCAAAATTACCATCTTCTTCATGTATGCGATTAATACATTGAAGTACAATAGTTCCTTTGGTTTGCTCTGCCCTACTCTGCCTTATCCGCTCATCCTTTTCCCTATCTTCCCATTTTCACACAAGGACCTCTTTTCCATGGCTCAATTACAAGTATTTAAACACTTCATCAACCTTAGAATGATCATCAAGGTCGGCGTTACAATCATCAACCATTGGAACAATCTGCAAGGTTGGTATTACAAATATTTACAAAATAGGTCTTGACCTAATACAAATTATTCTATGGAATTATAGTATAAATGTATGTGGACCACGCCATGCCTTAGCTGGGACTCAAACATGATCTTCCATGCCACAACATGCTTCCATAATCTTCAAGGGATCTCTGCAATTACTAGAATTAACCAAGTCAGCTAAGTCTAGTTACACGCTACATTATCTGGGAATAATCTTCAAACACGATCTCATTTCCTTAACATGGACCAATGTAAAGGTAGGAACATGATCAAGGGGAAACCACAAGCATGTTGAAATCATCAGGAGCAACTACACAAAATCAAACCACTTTATTCATGAGATTCTTCACACTAGAGCATATGAATTAAACTATCTTCAATTGTCATAAAAGAAAGATAGCTTGCGAACCACCAAAACACAAACCATTGCAATTGTAGGCACTTATCATCATCCCATACTTCCCTTTAGAACCGTAGAGAAAAACACTTTAATGCCGAGGAATGTGGAGCAGTGTAAAATCCATGTTGTAATGTTGGACAAGTGTCCTTAGGCATGGGTTTTGGGCCATGAGGCCAAGTTGGATGCCCATCTCTAGAAGGTTCCTATTTTGCCTTGTAAACTCTATTTAAATGGGTGCTTGGATGGGAGATGCATAGTGTGATTGACAGGTACTATTATGTTGCTAGAATATCTCTAGATATGAGTGTCAAAGACTACTGTAAAGACTTGCATTGCAAGTGTGTTGTAGACATTCCTTGTTTTGATAATACATTCTACAGGTTTTGGAGTGTGGGGTTTTTCTCCCAAAAGGCTTTTCCCCACGTTATATATTCTCTCTCTCTCTCTCTCTCTCTCTCCTGTCTGCATTTTGTGTGTATGTCTATTACTACAATATCTCTATTGTTTGGATAATAACACTATAATTGTAAAGGTTAAGAAGAATTTACATACATATCTCCTCATCAGATTAGTGTAGGAAGTGTTTTCCACACACCTTGCTTCTTTTCAAGGAGAGCATACATATTGAAGGGACTGTCAAAATGAAAAGAGCAAGGAACCTCAGCCATGAAAAAAGGAGTAGCATGTAGTCAAGATACAGTCATGAATGAAGGGTTTAAGTCACAAAACCCTAGAAAAGGTAACAAGTTTCATCTTTGTTGTGGGTGCAGTAATTGAAAAGTACAATGAGCTTTATAGAATATATATAAATAAGTCATTGTCACATGAAGAGTATTGAGGACCGAAAGAGAATACAAACCCTCACAACCATGAAAACCTTTGGTCACAAAACCTTAGAGTATATTTCATTAAATCTTTCATGATTTTATGAACACAAAAGCTCATGATAAATGCACTATCTCAGTTCACAAGAACATCAAAAATAAATAAAGTCTAAAAATTCCATTTTTATCTAAAAAATATAGAGTATCAGCTTTGTCAATACCTTTCATCACATAGTGCAGCGAGTACAGAAGATAAAGTATTGCAAAGAGTGTGTGAGAAATGGCATATCCAATTTCAAAACCCTAGCTCAAATAGTGAAAGAAGACCATGGTAAGGAACTGTCACAGCAAGGAGCAGAAAGATAGTTTGGGATACAAGAAGAACAACATATATGTGAAGAGATAGGCAAAGATTTATGATAGAACAGTTAAGTGTTTTCAGTTTTGGCTCTCTTTTCACCATGTTCTTAGCATTTTCTCCTTTTTCATGGCATCAAGAAAATTGGAACAATATATATGCCGAAAAGAAGTGCTATGAGTAACCTTTTGCTAAGAAACCCTAAGAGTTTACAAGAAAATGTAGATATTTTTCTTATAAATGCCTTAGAAAGAAAGCAATAATGAAGCCATACAGAGTTCCAAAGAAAGAGGACTGAAAGAACTAGTTAAGAAAAATTTTTCTCCAAGTTTTCAACGAAAATATAAAATGAAGAGAGGAATAATCATACCAATGAGAGAGAATACAAGAAAGAGCAACATGGTAGCCTATTTTAGTTGTTCAAATGGCTCAAAAAACCCTCAAAGTAGCAGAAACCCTTGGCCATGGCGGGAAGACAGAGCAACAATGAAGAAGAAGCAAAGTGCAAAATGAAGATTTTTAGGGTTCAACTCCTTTTTGGTCTAATGCCCTAGCTTGACTGTGGCCTTTTGACTTCTTTTTTATTTAATCATTGTTATCCAAAAAGTGCCTGAGGCCAACACTTTTAAGTGTTACAAACCTAATGATGCTAAAGAGCCCGTGAAGGGTTAATTCAAAATCAAATGATGCATTTTGCTGATGCCTTTGTTTGAAGGTCTTTTTGATGGTCAGCCTCAGTTGGTAAAACTTACTCCGTCGGCCACCTTGTGAAATATCATTTTGATATCATAACTCCTTCTGATGGTTGATCTATGTTTCTTGCCTATTGGCAAGACAATTACTATCGGCAGCTTTAGATTCTACTACGCTGATAGACCAATCATTCAGTTGTCATCTTTGACTTTCACTTGTCGGTGAGACACTTGCTATTGGTCAGGTCTTCCTTCCTTCTACCAATATCCCGATGGTGATTAAATTCCCTCTCGCCTCAACCGTGATGGCTCTAACGCCGGTTAACATGACCGCGTTAGTATGACCCTTCTCGTCAGCGTAACCTTTATCTAGGCTCCTGATGTCACAATTCCTACCAATGGCATTTATCATTGGTATCACTTGGCTCTGGTCACCCCAATACTCTCGATCGATAGGACCAGCACCGTCGGTACAATGCCAAGTCATCCACCCAATGCACCTTGTAACCCTGATATAAACCTTAGTCCACAACTGCCTTTCAATGGTTCAAACCTCTCTTCGGCCAAACTATCCTTATTGCTCTGAGTGAGGAATGTTTTGTTGATGGCCTCTATCTCACTGATAACAACTCCAACTCCTTTGATCAAACCCTAGCACATGGAGATGCTAGGCTGCCTACTATGCACACTCCTCGATCTAGAACATCTACACCACTGAACTATGAAATAAAACTAGAAACAAATGAATATGGTACAATGAAGCCATTCCACTGATTTCGACAGAAATCTCACCAGTGGAATGCTTCACATCGACATTTTGCAACAATGGAAGTACAGAAAGGAAAAGAACAACTATGCAATTTGTAATTATAGAGAACAGAAAATAGATTGACGACACAGAATAGTTCAATTTCTCCTTCACAATGCTTGATTACATTCACACTATTGCATTCAATTACAATATCATATATCTAATTTTGTTCATTTCACTGGTTTTTTAAACTCGCCAGAGGAATGCCAACCCTATTCCAAGTAGCTGGGAGAAAACTAACTGATTCCAAGTGGCTGGGAGACCAACCGTCTTACCACTAACAATGCAACCTAAGTACTTGGGACTTACAAAGTTTGTTCTAAGTCTAGAAGAACCTAAATACAAACATAAATGACATGCATTGGTCAAATAGACCTTATTACAACCCAAAACATGGTTTTCTAAACAAACATGAATTTAAATGCCTCATGGAGGCCACCTTGTGTTAGGTGCTCCTACACCATACATCCCACCTAGAAAAGAACTCATGTCCCATGAGTTGAGTCTGTGTCTTGCACCACCATTCTTCCTTGCTGCCTCATGCCTTTCCCATGATCTCTGGACTACAACTTGCTTCCATGGAATCAAAAACTCATGCCTAGCATTGTAGGCTCTACACACACCTTGCCATGAGTGAGTGCTTGCAACCAAACCTAGACTGTGCTCGCCATTCTTCCTTACTGTCATCTCTACCTAAACACCTGCATTCAAAACCTTGGTTGATGTTTCTTGTACTGCTGCTATGGTAGAATATGTTTTCCTGTCAACTCTTGTTGGCTCTAGAGGACAAACAATGGTCCCTATGAGGATAGCATCCTCTTCTTTCCAATCAACTTGTGGCTACTTGCAAACCTACACTTGGACCTTCTTCTGATCGATCACCATCTGATCTCCATCATTTAGAACTGAAATCACCTTCAAACTTGGACCTTTGGCAACCCCACTCCTTGAGGTATCCTCAACTGTCCTTGCCTCTTCTTCATTGATCTTCACAAACTCTTTCTTACCCACCAAAATAATCTTGGCTGCCTTCTTTGCTTCAGCATCCTCTTGCAATGGTGTTAGCACAAAAGTCTTTCCATCCTTCTTGATGGTGTATGCGTTAGCATATCCATCATATAATGCTTGCCTATCAAATTGCCATGGCCTACCTAAAAGTAGGTGACAACACTCCATGGGCAAAATGTCACATAAAATTCTCTCCTTATATTCTCCAATCTAAAAATCAAAATAGGCCTCCTCATCTACCAAAAGTGATTGGCTATCACTTACCCAAGATGCTCTATAAGGAGTTTGATGAGGAATCCTTTCCATGTTCAATTTATCCACCATTTCCCTAGACACCATTTTATCTGTTGAACCAGAATCTATGACTACCTTGCATATTTTTCCTTTGCTGTTGCAATTGATCCTGAAAAATGCTTTCCTTTGTGATGGTTCAGTCTGCACTAGTTCTTTGAGTAGTGCCCTCTTGATCATCAGATTTTCTCCCACCTCTGATAATAAATTCACTTCAGGAGATGTCATACTCCCTACATCCTCTTGAGTCAATGTGGTTCTTCTCTCATTACCATGAGAAGTTGAGGCCTTCTCTGGACACTTATAGGCCGGTGCCCTATCTGATTACAGTTATAACATCTCATGTTGGAGAACTTGGATTCTCTACCTGATCCATTTGTCCCACCTCTTTCATTTGGCCTTCTTCCATGGTAGCTTCCTCTGCTACTTGAGTCTCCAACTTGCTCTTCTTGGCTAGACTCACCACTAGGCCTCTGGTTAGGACTTCTTCCTCCAAAACTACCTCTAAATTTTTTTTCACCTCTTCCTCTATTCTGTTGCTCACCTTTCCTCTTCAGCTTCTCTTTAGCTCTTAATGCTACTTGAAAGCATTTTTCCATAGTTTCAGGTGTAAATAAACTTTCTTCATCTTCAATATTGATCCTCAAACCATTTAGATACCTTGCTACCTTGGATTTTTCATCCTCCATGTACCCACAATGAAGAGTGTATTTGTGAAACTCCTCGGTGTAAGTAGCCACATCCATATGTTTTTGCTTAAGGTTCTGCATCTTCCTATAAATATGCACCTTGTAGTCAGATGGAAGGAACTGGGACTTGATCTTCTCCAGCATTCTGCTCCACGAAGAGATCATACTTTTCCCATTCTTTACCCTTTCTCCTTGGGTGTAATTCCACCATGTAAGGGCAGCACCTTTGAGTTTAGTTTTTGCACACTTAACTCTCTTACTTTCAAGAATTTCCTTGTATTTGAAGTAGTTGTTTAGAGCCTCAATCCACTCCATAACTTCATCAGCATTCATCTTTCCACTGAACATGGGAATATCTATCTGAGCCTCTGAAGAGTCCTTTCCAATAGCCTTAATGGCTTCCAGGAATTGCTTTTGTTCAACCAGTATCTCTACTTCTTCTTGTTCTTTTATTTTTTCCTCTTTCTCTTCTTCATCTGAATCTTCCTCTATCCTTTTTCCTATCTTCATTGCCTTCAATTCTGCTTGGAGTGCTTCCTTGACTCTAGTTTTGATCATCTCTTCCATCTTTGTAAATTTCTTGACCACTTCAGTGGTCAACCCCTTTGGAGGCATATCGCTAGCCTCTCCTTTGCTTTCTCTGTCTGACATAAACATTCACAGACAACACCAAATGCCAACACTCCTACAAATCCTCAATTTGACTGCAACACAATGCTCAATCAGATGTCCATCCTACACGCTTCTTCACAGACCCATTCCTCTCGTCTAACAACAGATCTTGGAGATGCACTACCACTCTCTCTCGCAGTGGCCTCAATCTACACCTCTTCCAGCCATACCTCTATTGGTGAATGGTCTTGATAGACCTCATCATCATCTACCCACACACTATAGGAATCCTATTCCTTCTCGTAACTAGATGGCATGAGCATCTTCTCAGTGATAGAAATCAAATACACAACACCTCCGCCCAGAGCTTTCACTGGCTCTGATACCAATATGATGGGGAGCCTCGGTCAGCAAAACTTATTCCGTCGGCCACCTTGTGAAATATTATTCCAATATCATAACTCCTTCTGATGGGCAATCTATGTTTCTTTCCTATCGGCAAGACATTTACTATTGGCAACTTTAGATTCTACTACACCGATAGACTGATCATTCAGTCGTCATCTTTGACTTTCACTTGTCAGTGATACACTTGCTATTGGCCAGGTCTTCCTTCCTTCTGCCAATATCCCGATGGTGATTAAATTCCTTCTCACCTCAACTACGACAGCTTCAATGCCAGTTAACGTGACCGCATTGGTATGACCCTTCTCGTTGGCGTAACCTTTATCTAGGCTCCCAATGTCACAATTCCTACCGATGGTATTTATCGTCAGTATCACTTGGCTCTAGTCACCTTGATACTCTCGATCAATAGGACCAGCACTGTCCATACAATGCCAAGTCATCCACCCAATGCACCTTGTCACCCCGATATAAACCTTAGTCCATGACCGCCTTTCAATGGCTCGAACCTCTCTTCGGCTGGACTATCCTTATTGCTCTAAGTGAGGAATGTTTTGTCGATGGCCTTTGTCTCACCGATAATAGCTCCAACTCCTCCAATCAAACCCTAGCACATGGAGATGCTAGGACACCTACTGTGCACACTCCTTGATCTAGAACATCTGCACCGCTGAACCACAAAAAAAAATTGGAAACAATTGAATATGGTACAATGAAGCCATTCCACTGATTTCGACAGAAATCTCACTAGTGGAATGCTTCACATCGATATTTTGCAACAACAGAAGTACAGAAAGGAAAATAAATCTATAGCTATGCAATTTGTAATTACAGAGAACAGAAAATAGATTGACGACACAGAATAGTTCGATCTCTCCTTCACAATGCTCGATTACATTTGCACTATTGCATTCAATTACAATATCATATATATGATTTTGTTCATTTCCTTGGTTCTATAAACCCACCAGAGGAATGCCAACCCTATTCCAAGTGGCTGGGAGAATGATTCCAAGCAGCTGGGAGAAAACTAACTGATTCCAAGTGGCTAGGAGACCAACCGTCTTACCACTAACAATGCAACCTAAGTACTTGGGACTTACAAAGTTTGTTCTAAGTCTAGAAGAACCTAAATACAAATAGAAATGACATGCATTGGTCAAATAGACCTTATTACAACCCAAAACATGGTTTTCTAAACAAACATGAATTTAAATGCCTCATGGAGGCCACCTTGTGTTAGGTGCTCCTACACCACTTTTGACCTTAGAAATATGATCAAGTATCACATGTATATGCATGGAGATGCAATGGTATAGCATTATGGCATGGGAGTCATTAGGGTGCAGTGATTTGTATAATGGGAAATATAAGGGATTAATCCATGTTGCTATAGACCATATCTCGCATATGATGATGTGCTTTATTTTTTTTTGGCATGTGAGGAAGGTATGTTTTTATTGGCATCATCATAGGATGCATGAGGAGATTATGTAAGTCAAAGGGGAGTTATAAGGAGGATATTATTTTTGACTTTAGAACTAAGGGAGAATAAAAGAAATGGAAAAATAATTAGAATCTCCTTAGTTTGTCATAATTTGGAAACCATTGTATAAATGTAAACAAATAATAAAGTAATAAATTATAAATTACTTTATTATTTGTCATGAAAATGTAAAAGTAAGAGTAGAAAAATTCATAACAAATAGTAAAGTAAATCATGATGATTACATTATTATTTGTTCAGATTGTTTTCTTCATCTCCAAAATCATGCAAAGTTAGGAGTTAGAGTTGACTAAGACATTTTGTGTCTTTTCCTTGATTTATGGTCAAAGTACAGTGAGTTTGGATTTCTACATGGTTGAACTGGCTAAGAGAGATAGATTGGAGCTATTTTAGCTCAAATTGGATCAGCTATAGCCCTTCTTTTTAGGGATTTTCATTTTTGCTTGTGAGAGAATTTTGTGGAGATATTTTTTATGTTGAAGTTGATTGGAGTTCACTCATTCTGACTTATTGAAGTCATCTTTTGTATTATAGGAGAAAAAACTTAGCTTTTTCTCAATTGTTTCATTTTTGCTCTCTTGTGCATTGTAGAGAGGAGTGTTTGTAACTCATTTTTACAAATTTATATAGTATAGCAAGTTACATGTTATCATTTTGCCATCTATGCAGATATTCTTTCATTTTCAGGAAGATCAAGTGTTTACCTTCTTGATTGTGCTGTTTTATGAATGATTGGATGAAATATTATTGTGTTTTAGCATTAGAACCTTTAAATCTTTGTCTCATTCATACTTGCATGCAATCAAAGTAGTGAAAAATCATAGATCTTAGGTTGTGAATCAGAATAATCATTTTTTCCATGTTGTGAGAACCCAATTTCCTCCAGGAGAGTTTATTCAAGCCTTCCTTTGAATTATTTTTGTGGTCATATTACTAAATTGATTTGTCTGAATAGATATTCTGAAAGTAGTTCTGAATCAGAGTTGCATGTTTCTATCATTTAGGTGCATCACCACCCATTTAAATCTAGTTTTAGTACATCCATTAGAAAGCCTTCTAATCCTTTTTTCCTATAAAGTCATTAATTTATTAGAGAATCAGAAGGGAACTAGCCCATAATCTGGTGGTCTACTTTCATCATAGGGTACCCACAACCTGAAAGCATTCGAATGTTACACAAGATTGTAGAGATTCCAAGCTTTGCATCATGGGTGCAATCCTAGTTGATAAGACTAACAACATTGGGAAAAGGGGAGGAGGAGAAAACTTTAAAAGGAAAGGTGATACGCTAGGTTTAATATAAAGAACACCCACAAAACTAAGATGCAGAAAGGATTTCAAAAAAATGATTAAGACACACAAATTCTAAAAACCTTAACAGAGGTAAATGATAAAACTAAATTGTAAGAAACTAAACATTCACTATACAAAATTAATTTCAGAATCAAACAATGCTGAAGATATCATGAAGAGGTAAAATAATCAATACTATATAAGTCAAAAGGAAAGATTATAGCATGGTAGGGTTCTGTTTGGAGCACCCAAAAAAACCTCTCTACATCCCAAACCTTCATCACATTGACTTTTTATCTATACATAACATTCTATTACATTAAACCAGGTCATCCATTGCAATAAATTCACCCATGGGCATGTCAAAAGATATTTCTACAAGGGGAATGCCCACCTACATCTATTTTACAAAACATAAATGTAGAAAACATCCTTGATTTTGAAAAGAAGCAAGGTATGCAGAAACACTTCCTACACTGATCTACTGAGGAAAGACTTATGCAAATTTTTACTTTTACATTTGTAGATTAAGATGAACATTAACAGAACTATAATAATAATTTCCAAATGCAAACACAAAACTCACAACACAAGATATACGTGGAGAAAACCCTTTCAAGTAAAAAACCTCACACTCCAAAGCCACCCAATATATTATTTAGAAATCATGAAGATTACAATATACTTTAAGAGAATGCTTTTATAGGAGTATATCCAACCAGAGATCCAGGAGGTAATTCGACATCTATAAGATTCTTACACACAACTTCAATCTCTAGCTCCTAATATATAGGAGATGCAATACAGTAAACCGTTACCAGTAATTACAAAACCATGAGCCAAAACCACCCATAAAGTGGTGCCCAAATTATTTCCCATTAAAGATGCCTTGTGATGTGCCACACCACACACCAACGTGTGTAACTCTCCCCTTTATAGCTCTTTTATGTGTCCAACACATTTTTACATTTCCCAAAAATAGAAGGTCCAACTTCTAGAGGCCATAACTTTTGATCTGGGTGTCCGATTGATGAACCGTTTGATGTGTCAGAAAGCTTGTGAAGAGATCTATCATCCTATAACTTGTTATGTTGGTTATGAAAATTTTTGAGATGTTTAGAGAAGTTTCAATTCTAGTAATTGAGTTCAAAACATTTTTTTGGTAGTTTCAAAAAATAGAAACTTTAATATCTCGTAATCCAGATATGATCTTGAGATGAAACTCATCTGAGATGTTCACTTAGTTGTTTTGCACCTTCTGGGAAAAATTTAGGTCAATCTGAGCTCAATCAAAGGAATTATTAAAAATAGTAAGTCTCACTATTTTTATCTCTTTTGGAAACTTTGAAAGTTCCAGACCATTCTCCAAGATAAAGGGTATTCAAAAAGACCAAAACTAGGAAGAATAGTAACCTTTCAAGGTTGCAAGGTTGAGACACTTTTCCTAACATTCTCCCACTTGTCGAACATCTTGCAAGAGCAAAGGGAGTATCAACACCATGATTTAATTGCTAGGGGTTGTGAGGTCCATAGACTCTGAACACCATCTGAACTTCTCTGTGCTCACAGGTTTTGTTAAGGAATCTGCAACAATCATCAAAGTTTCAGCTTTTTCCAAGTTTACCTTCCTATCCTCTACCATGTCATGAACAAAATGGTACTAGACATCAATATGCTTAGTCCTTGCATGGAAAGTAGGATTCATTGCCAAACATATGGCACTCTGCCTATCACAACAAATAGTAATCTTCCCTACATCAAACCCAACATCAGAACATAATCTCTTAAGCCAAATGGCTTCTTTACAAGCATGAGTTGCTGCCATTTACTCATTTTCAATAGTGGACAAAGTGACCACAGGTTGCTGCTTACTCATCCAACTAATAGCACCACCAAACATAGTGAACACATAAGCACTGGTGGATCTCCTGCTGTCAATGTCACCTGCCCAATTTGAATCCACAAATCCATGAATACAAAATAAATTTTGAGGTTCTGTAGGATAACCATGATAACATAAGGAATACTCAAAAGTACCCCGCAAATATCTAAACACTCTCTTCACTGTATCCCAATGTACCTGTCCAAGATTAGCCATAAATTGACTAAGGACTCCCACTACTTGGGCAATGTCTGGTCTCGTGCAGACCATCGCATACATCAAACTGCCAACCGCACTAGCATAATGAACTCTACTCATATCCTCTATCTTAGAAGGAGACTTTGGACAATCTTCAACAAATATCTTTGTCCCCATTGTAACAGGAATAGTCAAAGGTCTACAATCCATCATGCTGAATCTTTCCAACACAGTGTTAACATACTTAATCTGGCCTAACCAAAGTTTTCTATTTTCTCTATCTCTTATGATTTCCATTCCCAGAATGTACCGAGCTGCCCCTAGATTTTTCATCTCAAACTATGTTGACAACTGAGACTTCAAATAAAAAATCAAACTTTTACTATTTCCAATGAGTAACATATCATCGACATACAATGCAATAATGAGAATGCGATCATTATCAAACTTGTAGTAAACACAATGATCTGATTTTGATCTCTGAAATCCAATACTCAATATAAAAGCATCAAACCTCTAGTACCACATCTTAGGAGACTGTTTCAAACCATACAAAGACTTTTTTAACTTGCAAACCAGATTTTCTTTACCTTTCACCACGTAGTGTTCTAGCTGTGACATATAGATTTCCTCCTCCAAGTCACCATGAAGGAATGTTGTCTTCACATCCATCTATTCCACTTCTAGATCATACGTTGCTGCAAGAGATAATAGGAACCACATAGATGTCAACTTTGTAACGGGAGAGAAAATCTCACCATAGTCAATTCCCTCCACCTGAGAATACCCCTTTGCAACCAATCTAGCCTTATATTTCTCAACACTACCATCTACACTAAATTTCTTTTTGAACACCCATTTGCATCCAACAAGTTATCGTCGTTCAGGAAAAGACACCAAGTCCCAAGTCTTATTCTTTTCCAAAGAAGTCATCTCCTCTTCCATGGCCTCCTTCCAGGAACCTGCATCTTTCATACCCATAGCCTCTTTCATAGTTCTAGGCTCATTAGTGTTAGAAATCAGAGAAAAAATACAACTGGAATCATACAATGAATAAGCAAACCTATTAGGTTGCTGCCTTATCCATGTGGACCTCCTCAAAGGTTGAGGTTGAGGTTCTTCATCTTCTTCTGAACTCTCAGAGCTACTAGAGCTCTCCTCATTATCAAGTCCAATAGATGTTTTTGGTTCAACTTTCTCAAGGGTGGAAGGAAGGTGAACCACATCATCTTTCTTCTCTTCTTTCTCTAGCTACAAGACAATAGAAGGAGGATTGAGCTCTCTGCAGATCACACTTCTACTATACAAAACTCTCTCAGCTACTGGATCCCAAATCTTGTAATCTTTCACACCGATGTGATAACAGATGAAGATACACTTTACAGCCTTGTTCTCCAACTTAGACCTCTTCTCCTTAGGAACATGTGCATATGTCTCACAACCATATACTTGAATGTGTCTTAATGAAGGATTTTTACCAGACCATACCTCCATAGGTGTCTTATCAATGAGTGTTGATGTAGGAGACTTCTTAACTAGGTAACAAGTGGTAGCAACAGCTTTAGCCCAAAACTTTTGTTCAAGACCATATCCACTTAGCATACTCCTTGCCCTCTCCATCAATGTTCTATTCATCCTCTCTGCAAATCCATTCTGCTGAGGGATATACGGAGTTGTCTTGTGCCTCTCAATCTACTATTCTTTATAGAACTTGTCAAAATCTGCTGAATAGAACTCACCACCATTGTCAATCCTCAAGCACTTAATCTTTCTATCCTTTTGATTCTCTACAAGAGCTTTGAACTCTTTGAATCTATTAAAGACTTCAAATTTACTTCTAAGGAAATACACCCATGTCCTACTCTAATCGTCAATGAATGAAACAAAGTAAATAGATTTTGAAATAGAAGGAACATTAATAGGACCAAACACATCAGAATGAATCAATTCCAACACCTTAGAGGATTTGTGAGAATTGGAATAAAATTAAACATGGTTTTGTTTTCCATAAATGCAATGTTCACAAAAATTAATCTCAAGGTTACAATCATTCATACCCTCAACAAGATTTTTATTCTTCAGGATCCTCAAACCCTTTTCACCAATGTGACCAAGCCTTTGGTGCCATAACATTCTTTTCTTAGTTGGAAGTTTCATCTCCATAGAATGAGCACCCTTAGGTACCTAGAAAGCACAACCATCGAAAGTAGATGTAACGGTCTTCTTCGCTGCTGGTTCCAATTGTGAGGATGAAGACTCTGAAGCTCTCTTCTTCAAAACATAGGCACTATTGCACTAAATTGTGCATGCATCAAGCTGAAATAGAGTGCCAATCTGAACACCCTTAGCCAACACCATAGATCCTCTAGTCATCTTCTATCCTCCATTCAAGAAAATAACCTGCACACCCACATCATTCAATTTACTTACAGAAAGAAGGTTCTGTGTCAAACCAAGGATATTCATAACACCGTTGATTCCCTTTACTCATCCATCAGTGAATCGAATCAAGCCTCTTCCACGGCCAACAATATTCAGCTGAGAATTATCACCCAAGTACACCTTTACACCATCGTATTTTTCATACTTCGAAAACTAGCCCTGATGCGAGGTCATGTGAAAAGATGTACCAGAGTCAATAAGCCACACATCCTCAGACGCATGCATTGCCAAGGTAGAAACAAATGCTTATCATTCATCTTGAGAAGACTTG
Organism: Cunninghamia lanceolata; assembly: GCA_027924645.1. Classification (NCBI taxonomy): domain Eukaryota; kingdom Viridiplantae; phylum Streptophyta; class Pinopsida; order Cupressales; family Cupressaceae; genus Cunninghamia; species Cunninghamia lanceolata. Next base: position 1,174,361 of record BSBN01000808.1, read on the forward strand.
TTAGAATCTAAATCATGATTCTTCTTCTTTTTCTTTTTCTCCTCCTTGTACTCCTTGCGGAAGTGACCAAGTTTGCCGTAGTTCCAACATAGGGCCTTGGACTTTCTGAGAGACTGAGATCTCCCATGGGATTTGGATCTTCCTTTTTCTTTACCTTCTCTTTAGATCTATCATGAACTGTAAGAGCCTCCTTAGCCGATTCAGAAGACTTTTTCTGCATCTCTTCAGACAACAACGAGGAAACCACTTCATACATCTTGAAGGTGGTAGTGGTACTCCCAATGGCCATAACAAGGTCGTCCCATGAATTTGGTAAGGAACATAGTAATGTCATACATCGATCCTCCTCTATATTCACACCAAATGAAGTCAACTGGGCAACAAGCATATTGAATGTATTCAAGTGATCAGTGATAGATCCTTCATCTTCCATCCTTAGAGAATACAATTTCTTTGGCAGGAATAACTTGTTCACTAGGGATTTAACCTAATAAACATCTCCAAGCTTCTTGCAAAGTTCCTTTGCAGTCTTCTCTTCATGGATATTCAGGAGCACTGAATCAGCCAAATAGATTCTTATCAAACCCTTGAATTTTTGATCTTTGAGATCCTAGTCTTCTTGAGACATTGCCATTGGTTTTGTACTAGATACGGCTTCCCATAAATCCTAATCTACAAGCATGTCCTCCATTTTGAGTTTCCACAAATTAAAATTACTGTCATTAAACTTCTCTATCTCAAACCTCCTAGATGTGCTCGCCATCTCTTACCTGCAACAAGGATTTCAAAATCCTCTACACAAGCTCCCACTCAAATGAATATCAGCTCAAAAAACCCTCTACCCAATAACTAGAACCAAAGGTGATCAAGCTCTGATACCAACTAAAAGGAAGCAAGGTATGTAGAAATGCTTCCTACACTGATCTACTGAGGAAAGACTTATGTAAATTTTTACTTTTACAGTTACGGATTAAGATGAACATTAACAGAAAGATAATAAAAACTTCCAAATGCAAACACAAAACTCACAACACAAGATATAATGGGGAAAACCCTTTCAGATAAAAAACCCCACACTCCAAAGCCACCCAATATATTATTTAGGAAACACAAAGATTACAATATACTTGCAGAGAAAGCTTTTACAGGAGTATATCCAACCAGAGATCTTTAGTCAGTGATTTTGCTGATCAACGAACCTAAAGTGTTGGGAATTAAGGTGTCTCAACCTCTGCAAGTTCCTACTATTGTATTTATTTATTCAGTACTATGTTGTATGATCCCATAGTCAGCACCTTGTAAATATTGCTGACTTAGTCAGCTGTGGTTTCTCCCCAAAGTAAATAATAGGGGAGTGTAGGGGGGAAGAGCCCTATATTTAATAAAGGTGTCAGTGGTTATTTTGTTATTGGCTAACACTGATAAACCAACATTGGATAACTAATAAAGAGGATTGATAAATAAGCAGTTGGATAATGTAAAAGGTCACAGGATGTGAATGAGAATCAACAGTGTATACTCTTGGAAGAACTTGCATTGCAAGTGTGTTGTAATCATCTTTTGATTTGATAATACATTGTGCAAGTTTTGGAGTGTGGGGTTTTTTTACCTGAAATGGTTTTCCCCACATATATCTTGTGTTGTGAGTTTTGTCTTTTCATTTGATGTTGTTATTACCTTTCCACTAATGTGCATCTAATAACCTGTAATTGTAAAAGTTAAAATTTGCATAAATCTTTCCTCAGTAGATCAGTGTAGAAGAATTTTTGCATACGTTGCTTCCTTTCAGTTGGTATCAAAGCCTGACCACCTTTGGTTCTAGTTGTTGGGTAGATGGTTTTTTGATCTGATTTTCATTTGAGTGGGAGCTTGTGTAGATGATTTTGAAATCTTTGTTGCAGGAAAGAGATAGCGAGCACATCTAGGAGGTTTTAGATAGAGAATTTCAATGGTAGTAATTTCAAGTTGTGGAAACTCTTGAAATGGAGGACATGCTTGTAGATCAAGGTTTATGGGATTCCATATCTGGTTCAAAACCTACAACAATGTCTCAAGTAGACTGGGATCTCAAAGATCGAAAAGCTAAGGGTTTGATAAGACTGTTTGGTTGATTCAGTGCTCCTAAATATTCATGAAAAGAACACTGGAAAGGATCTTTGGAAGAAGCTTGGAGATGTTTATCAAGCTAAATCCTTGGTGATAAAGTTATTACTACGAAAGAAATGGTATTCTCTGAGGATGGAAGATGGAGGATCTGTCTAATCACTTGAATACATTCAATATGCTTGTTGCCTAGTTGACCTCTGTTGGTGTGAAGATGGAGGAGGAGGATCAATGTATGACATTACTATTTTCCTTAACATATTTGTGGGATCACCTTGTTATGGCCATTAGGAATACAACTATCACCTTCAAGATGGATGAGGTGGTTTCTTCGTTGTTGTCTAAAGAGATGTGGAGAAAGTTTTCTGAATCAGTTAAGGAGGCTCTTGCAGTTCATGGTAGATCTAAAGAGAAGGGAAATAAAAAGGATAAGAACAAAGAAGAAAAAGGAAGATCCAAATATGTTTGGAGATCCAAGGCTCCTATAAAGTCCAAGGACCTGTGTTGGAAATGCGGCAAACCTGGTCATTTCCACAAGGAGTGCAAGGAGAAGAAGAAAAAAAGAAGAACTATGATTTAGATTCTAACAAGTCCTCTCAGGATGAAGGAGAAGCGTTTGTCGCTACCTTGGCAACACATGCATCCAAAGATGTATGGCTTATTGACTCAAGTGCATCTTTTCACATGACCTCTCATCGGGGCTGGTTTTCAAAGTATGAATAATATGATGGTGGGAAGGTGTACTTGGGGGATGACTCTCACCTAAAGATTGTTGGCCATGGAAGAGTTTTGATTCAATTCTCTAATGGATGAGTGAAGGGGATCAATGGTGTTATGCATGTCCCTGGTTTGGCATAGAACCTTCTTTCTATAAGTAAGTTGAATGATGTGGGTGTGCAGGTTGTTTTATCAAATGGAGGATGCAAGATTATTACAGGATCTATGGTATTAGCTAAGGGTGTTCAGATTGGCACTCTGTTTCAGCTTGATGCATGCGTAGTTTAGTGCAATAGTGCCTCTATTTTAAAGAAGAAAACTTTAGAGTCTTCATACTCACCATTGGAACCAGTAGCAAAGAGGATTGTTGCATCTACTTTTGATGGTCGTACTTTCTTGGTACCTAAGGGTGCTCATTCTATGGAGATGAAACTTCCAGCTGAGAAAACAATATTATGGCACCAAAGGCTTGATCACATTGATGAAAAGGGTTTGAGGACCATGGAAAATAAAAACCTCATTTAGGGTATGAATGATTGTAATCTTGAGTTTGATTTTTGCAAACATTGCATTTATGGAAAACAAAACTGTGTTTATTTTTATTCCAGTTCTCACAAATCTTTTGAGGTGTTGGACTTGATTCATTCTAATGTGTTTGGTCCATTTAATGTTCCTTCAATTTCAAAACCTATTTACTTTGTTTCATTCATTGATGATTATAGTAGGACATGGGTGTATTTCCTTAGAAGTAAATTTGAAGTCTTTAATAGATTCAAAGAGTTCAAAGCTCTTGTAGAGAATTAGAAGGATAGAAAGATTAAGTGTTTGAGGACTCATAATGGTGGTGAGTATTGTTCAATAGATTTTAATAAGTTTTGTAAAGAACATGGGATTGAGAGGCACAAGAAAACTCTGTATACCCCTCAGCATAATGGAGTTGTAGAAAGGATGAATAGAACATTGATGGAGAGGGTAAGGGGTATGCTAAGTGGAACTGGCCTTGAACAAAAGTTCTAGGATGAAGCTATTTCCACCGCTTGTTACCTCGTTAACATGTCTCCTACATTAGCGCTTGTTGATACGACACCTATGAAGGTGTGAAAGACTTCATTGAGACATATTCAAGTATTTAGGTTGTGAGGCATATGCACATGTACCTAAGGAGAAGAGGTCTAAGTCAGAGAACAAGGCTATGAAGTGTATCTTCATCGGTAATGGCATTGATGTGAAAGAGTACAAGATTTGGGATCCAGTGGCTGAGAGAGTTTTGTATAGCAGAAGTGTGATCTTCAGAGAGCTCAATCCTTCTTCTATTGTTTTATAGCTAGAGGAAGAAAAAGAGAAAGAGAACGTGGTTCAGCTTCCTTCCACCCCTGAGAAAGTTGAACCAAAAACATCTATTGGACCTGATAATGAGGAGAGCTCTAGTAGCTCTGAAAGTTTGGAAGAAGATGAAGAACCTCAATCTCAATCTTTTAGGAGGTCTATGTGGATAAAGCATCAACCTAATAGGTTTGGTTATTCATTGCATGATTCCAGTTGTATTTTTACTTTGATTTCTAACACTCATAAGCCTAGAACTATGAAAGAGGCTATAGGTATGGAAGATTTAGGTTCCTGGAAGGAGACCATGGAAGAGGAGATGGATTCTTTGGAAAAGAATAATACTTGGGACTTGGTGTCTTTGTCTAAAGGATGAAAAACTATTGGATGCAAATGGGTGTTCAAAAATAAGTTTGGTGTAGATGGTAGTGTTGAGAAATATAAGGTTAGATTGGTTGTGAAGGGGTGTTCTTAGGTGGAGGGAATTGACTATGGTGAGATTTTCTCTCCCATTGCAAAGATGACATCTATTTGGTTATTGTTATCTCTTGCAACAACATATGATCTAGAAGTGGAATAGATGGATTTGAAGACATTGTTCCTTCATGGTGACTTGGAGGAGGAAATCTATATGTCACAGCCAGAGCACTACGTGGTGAAAGGTAAAGAAAATATGGTTTGCAAGATGAAAAAGTCTTTGTATGGATTGAAATAGTCTCCTAGGATGTGGTACCATAAGTTTGATGCCTTGTGTTGAGTATTAGATTTTTGAGATTGAAATTAGATCATTGTGTTTATTACAAGTTTGACAATGATCACATTCTCATTATTGCATTATATGTTGATGATATGTTACTCATTGGGAATGGTAAAACTTTAATTTTTGATTTGAAGTCTCAGTTGTCATCATAGTTTGAGATGGAAAATCTAGGGGTAGCCAGGTACATTCTGGGAATGGAAATCAAAAGAGACAGAGCTAACATAAAACTTTGGTTAGGCCATAGTAAGTATGTGAATGCTATGTTGGAGAGATTCAGCATGGTATATTGTAGACCATTCACTATCCCTGTTATGATGGGGAAAAATTTATTTGTTGCAGATTGTCCAATGTCTCCTTTAGACATAGAGGATATGAATAGAGTTCCTTATGCTAATGCAGTTGGTAGTTTGATGTATGCTATGCTTTGTACAAGACCAGACATTGCCCAAGCAGTGGGAGTCCTTAGTCAATTTATGGTTAATCCTGGATGGGTATATTGGGATGTAGTGAAGAGAGTGTTCAGATATTTGTAGGGTACTTTTGAGTATTCCTTATGTTATCATGGTTATCCTACAAGGGATTTACATTCACTTTGTATTTAAGGCTTTGTGGATTTAGATTGGGCAGGTGATATTGACAGCAGGAGATCCACCAATGCTTATGTGTTCACTATGTTCGGTGGTGCTATTAGTTGGATGAGTAAGTGGCAACCTATGGTGACTTTGTCCACTATTGAAGTAGAGTACATGGTAGAAACTCATGCTTGTAAAGAAGCCATTTGTCTTAAGAGATTGTGTTCTAATGTTGGGTTTGATATAGGGAAGATTACCATTGGTTTTGATAGTCAGAGTGCCATATGTTTAGAAAAGAATCATACTTTCCATGGGAGGACTAAGCACATTGATGTCCCGTACCATTTTGTTCATGACATGGTAGAGGATGGGAAGGTGAATTTAGAGAAAGTTGACACTTTGATGAATGTTGCAGATTCCTTGACAAAACCTATGAGCATGGAGAAGTTCATATGGTGTTTAGAGTCTATGGGCCTCTCAGTGCCTAGCTGTTAAATCATGTCATTCTATTGACTCTTGAAAGGTGTTTGGCAAGTGGGATAATGTTGGGAATTAAGGTGTCTCAAATTTTGCAAGTTCCTAATATTGTATTTATTTATTTAGTAGTATGTTGTATGATCCCATAGTTGGCACCTTGTAAATTTTGGTGACTTTGTCAATCGTGGTTTCCCCACAGAGTAATTATCTATCATATAGCATGTGTCAAATATGCCAAATGCATATGTGAAAGAATTTGGTGCAACATGATTTATCTATTATCTTTATAGCATGTGTCAAACGTATATACTGATCTAAATCATGATATGATAGAGAAATAAAATGTCAAATAGTAATTATTACTAAGTTTCACTGACAAGCTTTGGCCAAAGCATCTTTTCTAGTTGTGTTCAGCTAGGTAGGTTCAAGAAAGAATCTACCCTTCTCTGTTACTCCATATTCGACACTCGTCCTTGCTCTTTCATTATACAAAAATGTAAGAATAGAATGTACATTCAAAAGAAAATTATATACTCATCATATAAACATGCAACTTCCTACAATGCATCATTAAAAGACATACATATCTTGTCAGCATTTCACCATTGATACATTCTAGGGTTGCCCAAAAATAAAAAGGATGCAAATAATATTGTCAAGGAATAGTCTTCAACAAATGTTTCCTCAATCTATCAATAATCCAACGATAAAATGGCATCTTCCAATCAAGTATAGATTCTCAACTCTTGCTTAATAAAAGAAAGTTTATACTATCTTATCAATCTCATTTAACCAAACTAGGAGATATGGCTCCTACTGAACTATGATTTTACACATACCTAATGTAACAATGATCAAGAATTTATACTATCATAGGTATTGTTTTTCTTATGCAACTAAATGAGGACTACATAAAAATAATGTAAGCACATAGCCATTTTGCACTAATTTCCTTGCAAAATTAGTTAATGAATGGTAAGGTAAATCATCTAATCATTGTCTACTGAAATTCGTTAATGAGAAAAGTAGCTAAGTAGTGGTACTAATTACAACCATGCAATGTTCTTCATAGATCCTAACACCAAAACACTCAACTCTATCTATTTATTTAGGCCATCATAAGAAGGTGGGTGTGACCTCATAATTTTAAATTAAAATAAATAGTGAGAGAGTTAATCACTACATGCATATGTGATGTATATCTAAGTTGACCATTGTATATATATATATATATATATGAGTTGGACACTAATTGATTTTGTGATCATTCTAGTTGACATTGCAATGATATCTATACAGAATACACTTATTGTAATATTGTTTAGATGTTTAGATAAGAAGGTACCAACTTATTTAATAGTTATAATCTAATCTAAATATCCCTAAAATTTTCTATTCTTTTAATATAGAAAAATGCTTTAAACTCTATTCGAATAGACCTTACCATTTATCATACTAATTAGCCAAAATATACACTTAACTATAATCATAAATGCAATTGTTATAAATAAAAATTTGAATTTCAATCTCCCTATAACCTCTTCTATGGAGTTAGCTTAATATATGCAAAAGATACACAACATAACAATAACTTAGGTAACCAATATCCTAATATTTCTCACGCTATAATTATTTCTATTTTAAGTGCTCAATAACAGGTAAAGAAAACACACGTGGTATTGTGTGCAATTAAATTAAATAATGTGTTTGGTGTGGAGCATGATCAGTCCCCAAGTGGGAAATTCTTGGTAGGTGGCGACTGATCATGCAAGTACTGTACACTAGTTATGTATCCTCACCGGGGTTTGGGGCTAGGCTGGGCCTCAAGTAGGGGTTCGAGGGTGTAGCCCCCGAGAAAATTTTTCCATGAGCCAACATAAAAAAAACCCTATTTTTGTAACCGACATAAGGCTTGATAAAAGAGGCTAAGGGTTAGGGTTTTGGTGGATATTATATTATAGCATTTACAATGATATTGAGTTGCAAGGATTGTTGATTGTAATCAGTTTGATTTACTGGATAATAATATTGGACTCTCTGTTGGTGGATGTAGCCCGAGTTTGGGTGAACCACGTTAAAACTTGTCTCTCGCTGTTATTATTTCTATGTATTTTCATTCCTCTGTTTAATCTTTATTTGTATTTAATTGATATCTTCTGCCGACTAACCCTAACAAGTGGTATCAGAGCAGGTTGTGTTGGATTATCATCTGAAGGAAGGTCTCACGATTGAGTGGGAGTCTCACGGTTGAGTGGGAGCAATGGCAGATGAGGGTAAATTGAAGGTAGACAAATTCAATGGGTAGAACTATCAGTTATGGAAGCTACAGATGGAGGATTATCTTTATCAGAAGGATTTATGGATGTTGTTGGAAGGAGTAGCCAAGAAACTGGCAACAATAACTGATGAGGATTGTAATCTTCTTGATAGAAAGGCACTAGGAACCATTCAGTTGTGCCTGGCACCATCGGTGGCATTCAATATAATGGAAGCGAAGATGATAGATGGTCTAATGAAAGCTTTGGCTAAATTGTATGAAAAACCCTCAGCCTCAAATAAGGTATTTCTCATGAAGCATTTGTTTAATCTAAAAATGATTGAAGGTGGATCTGTGACAGATCATTTAAATGAATTTAATATGATTACTAGTCAATTGACTTCTGTAAATGTAAAATTTGATGAAGAAGTTAGAGCTCTCTTGATATTATGTTTTTTGCCTGAAAGTTGGAATAGTTTGGTAATGGGAGTTAGTAACTCTATTTCTGGTTCAAATACCCTGAAATTTGATGATGTTGTTGGTGTTATTCTGAGTGAGGAAATTCATAGGAAAAGCTCAGGCATCAGGTAGTGTTTTGAATGTAGAAAGTAGGGGCAGCTCAAAGGAGAGAGGAAAAGGTTCTGGAGGTTATGGGAAGTCACGAGAAAAATCAAAGGATAAGAGATCCCAATCTAGAGGATAGAAGGATTATTGGTACAATGGGAAACCAGGTCATCTAAAGAAAGATTGCTGGTCTCAAAAGAATAAAGGAGACAAACAAGAAGGCAATAAAGAGGCAAATGTGGTAAGTAATAAATTTGAAGATGATGCTTTGATTCTTTCCCTAGATAATGTTGATGATTCATGGGTTTTAAATTTAGGGGCCTCATTTCATGCTACGCCGCATAGAAGTTATTTTCTTGATTATGTCCAAGGGGATTTTGGGCTGGTCTATTTGGGAGATAATGAACCCTGTTAGATTGTTGGAAAGTGAAGAATCAAGATTAAGTTGCAAAATGGGAATCATTAGCTACTACAAGAGGTAAGGCACGTTCCAAGACTCAGTAGGAATTTAATTTCAGTAGGGTAGCTAGCTGAAAAAGGTTGCATTGTTACATTTACTAATAAAAATTGGAAGGTTTCAAGAGGTGCCTTAGTAGTAGTAAAAGGTGTGAAAGTAGGCACCTTATATCTTTGTACAGGTCATACTATTCCTTCTACTTTAGCTGTTGCAGAGAAAAAATAAATAGGTTCAAGAACAGTTGCTGCAGGTTTGCAGGAAGAAACTGAAATAGTTGCTGCAGGTTCTGAGACAACACTGTGGCATAACAGACTTGGGCATATGAGTGAAAAAGGTATGAAGGTACTTCATTCTAAGAAAGTTTTATAGGTCTGAAATGTATTAATATGGATTTTTGTGAAAGTTGTGTGTATGGAAAACAGAAGAGAGTTAGTTTTCAAAAGGATGGGCAGCAAAAGAAAGATGAAAAGTTGGTGCTTGTGCATACAAATGTATGGGGACCGGCTCAGATATCTTCTCTTGGTGGCTCTTGGTATTATGTTACATTCATAGATGATGCAACTAGGAAGGTTTGGATTTATTTCCTCAGAAAGAAATCTGATGTATTTGAAACATTTAAGAAATGAAGAAGCTTGGTTGAGAATGAGACATGTAAAAGATTAAAATGTCTCAGATCTGATAATGGTGGTGAGTATTGCAGCAAATAATTTGAGGATTATTATTCTTTTAATGGAATTCATAGGCAAAAAATGGTTCCAGGGACTTCATAGGAGAATGGAGTGGCTGAACGCATGAATAGGACAATAATGGAGCATGTAAGGACCATGAGATTGCATGCTAGGCTACCTTTAAATATGTGGGCAGACGCTATCAACACCATTGTATATTTAATTAACAGAGATCCTTCAGTTCCTTTGGGCTATGGTATTCCAGAGGAAGCATGGATAGATGAGAAGGTGGGTTATTCTTTTCTCAAAACCTTTAGATGTGAATCATTTGCACATGTAGATTCTAAAAATAGAACCAAGCTGGATGTAAAATCAAAAAAGTGTACCTTCGTTGGATATGGCATTGATGAATTTGGTTATAAGCTTTGGGATTTTGAAAATTAGAAAATTGTAAGAAGCAAGGATGTTGTATTTAATGAGAAGGTGTTGTACAAAGATCAGTTGTAGCATCATGAGAAGAAAGAAAAAGATTATGTGGTGCTAGATGAAACTCCAAATAGTGATGTTCCAATGGTTCCTCATGCTCCACAATAGCAACCAGAAATACCACAAACTCCAGTGAATGTTAGATGGTCAACAAGGCTAAGTAGACCTCCTGAAATATTTTCTCCCTCTTTGTATTCTATTATGTTAACAGATGCTGGTGAACCAGAAGGGTATGATGAAGCTATGCAGGTGGATACACAAGTTCAATGGGAGCTTGCAATGAAAGAAGAAATGGACTCTTTGCTGAAAAATTAGACTTGGGAATTATGTAAGTTACCTATAGGTAAAAAGGCTTTACCAAACAAATGGGTTTATCGGCTGAAAGAGGAAGATGGAGGTAAGAAAAGATTTAAAGCTAGGTTAGTTGTAAAAGGATTTGCACATAAACATGGCATTGATTTTGATGAGATATTTTCTCTGGTTGTCAAGATGACTTCTATTCATACTATTTTAAGTATTGTGGCTGCTGAAGATTTTCATTTGGAATAGCTAGATGTGAAAACTGCCTTTCTCCATGGTGATTTGGAGGAGGAGATATACATGGAACAACCCCAAGGATTTGAGGTCACAAGTAAGGAGAAACTGGTGTGCAGATTGAAAAAGAGTTTGTACAGCCTAAAACAAGCACCTCAGTAATGGTACTTGAAATTTGATAGTTTTATGGTTGAGCAAGGCTATAACTGGTGTAATTTTGACCATTGTATCTATTTTAAGAGGTTGGATAATAACAACTACATTATTTTATGTTTATATGTTGATGACATGCTTGTAGCGGGGTCTAACATGGATCACATAAGAGAGTTAAAGCAACAGTTAGCACAGTCATTTTCTATGAAGGATTTGGGGGTAGCAAAACAAATCCTTGGTATGAAAATTTGTAGAGATAGGAAGAACAGAAAATTGACTCTATCTCAGGCTGAATATGTTGAAAAGGTGTTGTAGAGATTCCATATGGAGAATGCAAAGATGTCAGTACACCTTTGCCTAGTCATTTGAAATTGATTAAGGAGATGTGTCCTAAGACACCAGAGGAGGAAGAAAAAATGTCCAAGGTACTATATGCTTTAGCTGTAGGAAGTTTAATGTATGCCATGGTATGCACGAGACCAGATATTGCACATGTTGTAGGAGTTGTAAGCAAGTATATGAGTCATCCCAGATTGGAGCATTGGAATGCGATAAAATAGATTCTCAGATATTTGAGAGGTACATCCAATACACATTTATGTTTTGGGGGCTCTAAAATTGATTTAGAAGGCTATGTAGACTCAGATTTAGCAAGGGATATTGATACCAGGTGGAGTACTACAGGTTATGTCTTTACTATAGGTGGGACAACAGTGAGTTGGATCTCATGGTTGCAAAAGGTGGTTGCTTTATCCACAACATAGGCAGAGTATGTAGCTACAACAGAGGCAAGCAAGGAGATGATATGGCTGCAATCTTTCATGGAAGAATTGGGCAAACAACAGGCGAACAATTCTTTGTATGCAAACAATCAGAGTGCCATACATCTTGCAAAGAATTCTGCCTTGCATTTGAAGACCAAACACATACAGTTGAGGTATCACTTTATTTGGTCGGTGTTGGATGATGGACAGTTAAGGCTGGAAAAGATACATACAGATAAAAATCTAGTGGATATGTTTACAAAGGAAGTGACAAGGGAGAAGCTGAGCTCCTCTCCAGCTTTGGTTGGTCTTCAAGACTGAAACAATAAAATCAAAACAATAGAGTCCAAGGTGCCTATTTCTAGTGGGAGATGCATGTGCAGTAGTGTCATTCAGGATTAGTCTCCAAGTGTGAGATTGTTTGGTGTGGAGCCCAATCCGTCCCCAAGTGGGAGATTGTTGGTATGTGGCAACTGATCATGCAAGTACTGTACACTAGTTATGTATCCTCACAGGGTTTGGGGGTGCAGCCCCTGAGAAAAATTTTCCATGAGTCGACATAAAAAAACCTTATTTTTGTAACTGACATAAGGCTTAAAAAAAATAGCTAAGGGTTAGGGTTTTGGTGGATATTGTATTGTAGCATTTGCAGTGGTATTGAGTTGCAAGGATTGCTAGTTGTAATTGGTTTGATTTACTGGATAATAATATTGGACTCTTTGTTGGTGGATGTAGCCCAAGTTTGGGTGAACCATGTTAAAACTTGTCTCTCGCTGTTATTATTTCTATGTATTTTCATTCCTCTATTTAATCTTTATTTGCATTTAATTGATATCTTCTACCGGCTAACCCTAACATAATAAATGTGGCATCCACATTCATTAGACATAACAACTATATAAAGGGTCTCCTTCCTATCATAGGTCTATGCATAGTTTAAAAGTTACTAAGCAACTCAATATTTCTATTGAGCATTTTAATCATACAAGAGTAATAATTTCTCTAATAGATATAATGAAAGGGGTTTCCAAAAAAAGTAAAACCATACCAAGTCATTATTTAGTCATTTCGGTGGGTGAAGAAATGGTGATACCATAGAGCTAAAAAATAACGTAGGAGTTTAATAATCCAAGGCTACATGTCATGTTCAAAATATGGATTCTAATATGGGAAAACATTCTTTCAGAATCTCTTCTACTCATGATCCATATCTACAGAGATTTATAATAGATACGGTGTCTTTGTGTGGTGCATGTTTTACCTTATGTTCTTCTTTTGGTTAAACTGATTTGATGTGTAAGCTGTAATGGAATTGATTTAAAGTTTAAGAATAGAATGATTGACCCCACCCTCTCAGTCTCTGGATGTGTTCAATAATGGCCAAGTTTATCATGCCCTTAATACTTGAAAGAATAGAGCTCTCTAAGGCCTTGAGGCTAACATATATCTTGCTATACTTATTACTGAGCCTAAACATAATTTTATAGTCTTGAACACACAAAACTCTAATAATTATAGTTCAACAAGTCGAGAGGAACTCTTATACATTCACACTAGAGATGCACCACAATAATAGTGACTCTAAAGTTCATCCAAGAATGGAGTAGATTGTGGAAATACAAACACCACATTTGAAACCTTAGAGTAGATACGTTTAGTGTTGATAGAATGCCTCTTACTGGCTCAAGTCTATATAGTGGGAACATATTAATTGGAAATATGGGTTGATCACCATTTGATGCAAATTTCATCCTCCATCTAGAGCATACAAAAGAGGGAAAGTTGATCAGGTTTAGGAACACCTCTTAACATCGAGAAATTCCCTAAACCCCTCCCCTATGGACATGGAGGGGCATCCTTTGCCCAAGAACTTCCTACATACCCACTTCCAATCATGATCAAATTCTAATGTAGTTCTCCTCACTTAATCTCTCAAGTGTTATATGCATATGTTCCTACCCTTAAGGCTTCATTATCTTCCCAATTTCATACAAATACTTACTAATATTCCAATAATCAAATCCATACACAAAATATGTATAATAGCATAATCAATATAAAATAAATCCAGTCATAATAGAGCACATGGCATCAACAAACATAATATATTCATAGTGCAACAAATATACAATCCCAATATAGCTCTGGGTGATGTCCTACTATAATATGATTCAATGATATCAAGTATCATAGTCATATTATACTATGACATCCTTCTTAACTGGAACACATCGTGCATCTGTGAGCCCACTTAAAACTATCTAAAACTTTGAAGGCTTACAACAATACTTATAAACTTGCTTTAATCATGATCAATACTTGTGTCATACTCAAGATAGTTTGCCACCCTATATTCATTAGCTCATCATCTAATGGTATAAACTCAATAATATGCCTAACATTTTGATTTCATTTACTTTACTATGCAAACCATTATTCTTATAATAGTCCAATTCATTAACTAGATAAGATTCACACTTTCTACTTATAACTAAATACAATCATAATGTCGAGCAATAATTATTCCCTTACAACAACAATATAATCTAGTATAATACATTGGTTGTTATCTCACAATAATTATTCAAAGATTCCATAACTAGTGATTGTTCATTCTTCCTCAGTTCAACATACTAAGTGTTTTTCTAGAAGTATTTTATAAAAAATAGGATACTTCATTCCCTACAATAACATGTAATGATATCATGTACAGTTCATCAACATAAGAGAGAACATCAAACCCTAGCATCATACTAAATTTTTTTTAATCACCATAAGAATATTTCTTTGATTTAATTATATGAGTTATTTAAGGATATTATCCATACTTGAGTTTAATCACTTGGAAAAACTTCAAGGTTATATTTCTAGAGTGATCTTGCCCTACAACAATGTTTTGGATCAAGGGTCACCACCATACAAAATAGAATAAAATTTAAAATCAAACACTTCCAATGGAAAAAGCTGACCAAATATACATAATGCAAAAATGAGAAAGCATGCACAAAGCACATAAATAGTCTGACAAAAGCTCTCAAGGAAAATAAAGGAAGGCACGTGGCACATGAACTATTTGACAAAAGCCTCAAAGAAATGTATTTGTGGATTACATCCTAAAGGAGAGGCATGGAAAATAATACCCTTTAACATTTTCTATGTAGTGAATTAATTTTCATAACCCAAATAAGGTCATTCAACTCGCAGAATACCAAATAATGGGAAGACCTTATATAAAGGTTGAAACATATTATCATAAATATAGAATATTAAGTAATCATCACTTAAAGGCACTGATGCTTTAACCCTATTCTCACATGCCGCTAAACCAACTTAGCAATTTTTCCTCATAAGAATACTACTTATAACCATCTTGACAAAAGATACATATCCAAAGATTTAAACTAGTGGTAGATCACCACTTTTTCACTACTAAAGTGTATTAGTCTTTAACTAGTACCCTATGAACTTTGGTGTAATAATAAATACACCTAGATGCATTTAGAATTCATATATATAGTATACATCTACAATAATAAATGTTATCACCAACCCATCTAGGCACAAAGGCTAACCTTGAGCAACATGTTAGGATGATAGAATTGTTCCATACTATTATCTCTTTCAACCAAACAATACAATATTCTAGTTCCTAAATTTTATCAAAACGAGGGTTAGGTTAGGTTTAGAGTTAAGATTACGGTTCCTATCAGAATAAGGGTTAAAATTAAGGTGGGTTACTATCAGCATTAGGGTAAGAATTAGAGTCAGGGTAAGCATTAGACGGTTAAGGTTAGGGTGATCTATGTAGCAGTCCCAACCCTAATTCTAATTATAAGCTTTATTAGGATTAGGGTTAGGGTTAGAATTAGGGTGATCTATCTGTTATAATTAGAATTAGGGTTAGGGTAAGAATTAGAGTCAGGGTAAGCATTAGACGGTTAAGGTTAGGGTGATCTTAACTCTAATTCTAACATTAACCCTAATTATAGTTGTAACCCTAACCCTAATTCTAACCCTAACCCTAATTCTAATTATAACACTAACCCTAACCCTATTTCTAACTCTAATTTTAGCCTTAACCCTAATTTTCAGGCTAACCCTAACCTTAATTAAAATAGTACATTTCATACTCTACTTTGCTCTATTTTAAAAAAAAGAAATACTAATTAATATATTGTATCAACCCAAAATAAATTTAGATACTCATTTCATTTGCACTCAATGGTGACTTACCCCATTAAATAAAATAATAATTACCTTTTTAAAATTATTTGCATACATTAATTTAAATATAATACACTCCTAAATTAATTTAAATAAACCAATAATCTCATTTGATTCCACTTATATTTATTCTACAACTAAATTAATTACTTTATTTAATTTTAATTTAAATAATTTAATTACAATTAAATAACTTTCTCACTTAAATGTAATTTAAAAAAAAAAACTTATTAAAAAGAAATAATAAAAATAGCACTAAAAATAATAAATTAAAATTTAAAGGCAACCTTTCTAAAAAACACTACTAAATAAATAAATTGGTAACCTAAATTCATGGAATAAGTATATGAAGCTAAATTTAAGGAAAAGAAATAGAATTAGTTAAGAAGCATATAAAACATATCTCCTACTCAATTCCTTTTCATTTTTCTCAATTTCTTTTATGTTTCATTTATCTATGCATGCACAATGGAGGAGAAGCTTCTGGAACAATGTTGAAATGCCCTCTTCTCACCTCCTTACCCCATTCTCGGAGTTATATTTTTTTGTCACTCCTTGTTTATGTGTTTATTAATTTACATTATTTTTTGTTTTGAAACCCTACCTTTGAATTATCTTGTTTTGTGTTAAGATCACAGATATGAAGCTTTCAAGTGTTGCATGATGCAAAACTGGTCTACAAAGATAAATTCACATGTTTTTTTATATATACAGCTATGTGCATGGTGATACACCAGAGGAAGAAGAAGAAGATTTAAATATGTATGTCTTCAAATAACAATATTATGAAATCTCTCTTGTTTCTTTTGTAAGGAATGGATCAATACAAAATCAAAATTTAACATTAATATTTATTTCTTGTTTTAAAAACAAAATGGTTTACTACATATTTGATTTGATTTGATTTTTTTAAACTGTGCCTCAAAGGAAACAATTTTTTTTGTTTTAAACTATTATCACATGCAATTTACAATATCTTAAATATAATTAATATTTTATATAAAATTAAACAATAAATAAGAAAATAAAAAAAATTCTTAACTTTAAAATAAAATTTTAAAATAAAAAGTTAAATAAGTTAAAATGAAAATTAAGTCTTAGTAATTTCAAATCCTAATTTTTAGCACACAATATGATTACATTCCTTTAAAAAAAATCAATTTTAAACAAGAGTTACTATAATTAAGTCAAGTTGGCTGCATTATAGGAATCCATATTGATGTTTCCCTTTGTATTTTTTTTAACCATTATTGTTTCCCTTTTTATTTTAAAGTTTTCCTTGATATATATATATATATATATATATATATATATATATATATATATATATATATATATATATATATATATTCTTTTTTAATTTTTTTTATTTATAAAAAATTATCAATTTTTATTTGTTGTTTTTTATATTTAATAATTTTTTATTTCCTTTTGTTAGGATTATGATGTGGTTTTGGCATGCTTTCTTTTATTTTTAGCCATAATGAGAATTACGGTCAAAAGTACAATTAGGGTTATAATAAGGGTTAGGGTTAGGGTGAGAATTAGGGTTAGGGTTATAACTAAGGGTAGAGTTAGGGTTTGAATTAAAATTAGGGTTAGGGTTTGAATTATGGTTAGGGTTAGCGTTAGAGTTAGGGTTAGGATTAGGGTTATGACTATAATTAGGATTATTTTTAGAATTAGAGTTAAGGTTAATGTTACAATTAGGGTTAAGGTTAGTAGTAAGGTTAGGTTTAGGATTTGAATTATGGTCATTGTTAGGGTTAGAGTTAGGGTTAGGGTTAGGGTTAAAATTAGAGCCATGTTTAGGGTTACAGTTAAAAATAGGGTGACAATTACAATGAGAATTAGGGTCCAAAGTAGGGTTAGGGTTATAATAAGGATTAGGGTTAGGGTGAGAATTAGGGTTAGGGTTAGAAATAAGGTTAAGGTTAGGGTTAAGGTTAGGGTTTGGGTTTCAATTACGATCAGGATTAGGGTTAGAGTTAGGGTTAGGGTTAACATCAGAGGTATTTTTAGGATTACAATTAAAAATAGCATGAGAATTAGAATAAGAATTAGGGTCAAAAGTAGGGTTAGGGTGATAGTTAGTGTTAGGGTTAGAACTAACGTTAGGGTAAGTGTTAGGGTTCAAATCAGTGTTAAAGTTAAATTTATGGTTAGAATCAATTTCATGGTTGGGCTTAGAATTATGATTAGCTTTAGGTTTAGCTTTAGGTTTAGGTTTAGGTTTAGGGATACAATTATGGTTAGAATTATAGATAGGGTTAAAACTAGGGTTGCATATAGGCTTATGATTAGGGTTAGAATTAGGGTCAAGATTCATGTTGGGATTATAATTATAATTACAGTAAGAATTAAAATTAGGGTTACTAATAGGGTTAGGGTTATTATTATAATAAGGGTTAGGGTTAGGGTTATTATTATAATAAGGGTTAGACTTAGGGTGAGAATTAGGGCTAGGGTTCAAATCAATGTTAGAATTAAATTTATGGTTAGAATCAAGTTTATGGTGAGGGTTAGAATTAGGATTAGTGTTAGGGTTAGAGCTAGAGTTAGAATTAGGGTTAGGGTTATAATAAGGGTTAAAATTAGAATTAATGTTAGGGTTAGGCTTAGAGATAAAATTAGAATTAGAAATAAGGTTAGGATTAGTGTTAGAATTAGGGTTAGGGTTAGAGTTACAGTTAGAATTAAGGTTACTATTAGAATTAGGGTAAGAATTAGACTTATAATTAGGGTTAGGGATAGAATTCAAGTTAGTGATAGACTTAGGGATAGGAATAGAATTAGAGTAATGGTTAGGGTTAAATTTAGGCTTAGGCTTAGGGTTACAATTAGAATTAGGGTTAGGGTTATGGTTAGAGTTAGAATTAGGGTTATTATTAGAATTAGGGTAAGAACTAGACTTATAATTAGGGTTAGGGATAGAATTCAGGTTAGTGATAGACTTTGGGATAAGAATAGAATTAGAGTAATGGTTAGGGTTAAATTTAGGCTTAGGGTTAGAGTAAGAATTAGGGTTATGACTATAATTAGAATTAATGTTAGAATTAGGGTTAAGGTTAGAATTAGGGTTATGACTATAATTAGGATTAATGTTAGAATTAGAGTTAGGGTTAATGTTACAATCAAGGTTAAGGTTACTATTAGAATTAGGGTAAGAATTAGACTTATAATTAGGGTTAGGGATAGAATTCAAGTTAGTGATAGACTTAAGGATAAGAATAGAATTAGAGTAATGGTTAGGGTTAAATTTAGGCTTAGGGTTAGAGTAAGAATTAGGGTTATGACTATAATTAGAATTAATGTTAGAATTAGGGTTAGGGTTAGGGTTAGAATTAGGGTTACGACTATAATTAGGATTAATATTAGAATTAGAGTCATGTTTAATGTTACAATCAAAGTTAAGGTTAGTATTAAGGTTAGGGTTTAGGTTTCCATTATGGTCAGGGTTAGGGTTAGAGTTAGGGTTAGAGTTAAAATTACAGCTATTTTTAGGGTTATAATTAAAAAGATCATGAGAATTAGAATAAGAATTAGGGTCAAAAGTAGGGTTAGGGTGATAATTAGTGTTAGGGTTAGAATTAAGGTTAGGATTAGGGTTAGGGTTCAAATCAGTGTTAGAATTAAAATTATGGTTAGAAACAATTTCATGGTTGGGGTTAGAATTAGGATTAGTGTTAGGGTTAGGGTTAGGTTTAGAATTAGCGATACAGTTATGGTTAGAATTATAGATAGAGTTAGAACTAGGGTTGCATATAGGATTATGATTACGGTTAGAATTAGGGTCAAGATTCATGTTAGGATTATAATAGGGTTAGGGTTATTATTATAATTATTAATCTAACCCTAATTCTTACCATAACTTTACGATTACACTCAGCATTATTTTATAAGACTCAAAACCCTCAATTTAATTGTATTTCTAAATCTATCCCTATTTAACATAATTCTAACCA
The DNA here is from genome assembly GCA_027924645.1 of Cunninghamia lanceolata. NCBI lineage: Eukaryota > Viridiplantae > Streptophyta > Pinopsida > Cupressales > Cupressaceae > Cunninghamia > Cunninghamia lanceolata. Next base: position 1,194,385 of record BSBN01000808.1, read on the forward strand.
TAAGTTTGGTCATAATTCTAATACTAACACTAACCCTAACCCTAATTTTAACCCATAACTCTAATCCTAAATATAATATATAATATAATAAAAAAATTAATTATTAATATAATAATAATAATTTTCATAAATATTATATATAATTATTATATAATATATTATAATAATAATCTAATCTATATTATAATTAATTATAATAATTCTTATAATTATATAATATAGTTAGAATTAGGCTTGCCACTAGGGATGCTACTAGCATACCTATATATAAAAAATATATCTAAAGTACGCTGAGAGATATCCTTCTTGAGGTGCCTATTTTTTTAATCAATTTACCACACATAGGTGGAAATAGGTGCCTCGAGAAGGATATCTCTCGGCGTACTTTAGATATATTTTTTATATATAGGTATTCTAGTATATGTATACATGTACCATATATATATGTTATATGTATACATATACTAGCATACCTATATATAAAAAATATATCTAAAGTACGCCGAGAGATATTCTTCTCGAGGCACCTATTTCCACCTATGTGTGGTAAATTTATATGTATACATATATTACATATAAATATATACATGTATGTATGTATACCTATATATGCCCATAGAGACATGAGATCTGGTCAAGTGGCCCCTCTGATAGCCAGTGATGTTTACAATATCATTATTGAGGTGCTGTTTATAATTTCCTTGCATTTGTAGTTGTAAAGTGGAAATTCCTGAAGTTATTAATCAGCATATTTTTGCAATGTTATGTTTCTTTTCACAGATTTTTAAAAGAATAAACATGAGACTTCCAGTCTGTTTAAAACTTAAATGCTATTCTGGTGAAAACTGTGTGCAAAAGATTTTTTGGATCATACTCTATAATCCATTATTAGGATAAAAGAGATAGGGGAATATGTACTCTAATCTGGAACATTAATGAAATTCCAGAAGCCTGTTAAACTGAAGCTAATAATGTTTGAGCCTCCATAAGTTTTTATAGATCTCACCGTGTTTTTAATCTTCTGTTTTTTTTTTTTTTTTTGCTGCATTCTCATTTCTGACTCAAATAAATTCTGTGCCTCCAGAATGCTGTTCGTTTAGACATGGAAACAATATATGACAGAGATTTTGACTATGACTACTTTGGCTCCAAGATTTTGGAGAGTCCTTTTAAAATTGAATGGAAAGGCCTCAACAAATGCTGATGAGAGTTTCTGTGGGAATTCACAGAGATGACATTGAATCTGCTATCAGGACTTCCCATTTGATGTCACAGAGGTGTTTTACACATGCTTCTCCAACTCTCTTTTAAGCCTGGATAACTAATTTTGGGAAACATTCTAGACTTTCAAAGTTGAAGTTCAAGCATTATGGCTTGATTTATGCTGTTAAAAGGGGTGAGTCCCTTTGCTTTTTTGCCCTTCTGATATGTTCATATTTTGGCTCTCCGCAATTGGGTAGCTGCTTCCTTCTCTGTATGAAGGAAGATAGCATTGAGGGTACCTATGATACCCCTAACGAATGTGCTGTAATTGGAGTTTTTGTTCATAGCTACATCAGGGGAACAAATGGCACATCAAATGGTAGTTAAAGAGGAGGCAATGCTTGTAATTCTTTTTGACTTTGGTGCTAATTTATCAATGCACTCATTCTTCTTGGAGATGGCTAATATGAAAGACATCCTATTATGTTTTTGTTTAAAGATAAAAGAGCTAGATATTTGTTCTATGCGCTCTGGTCTCACGTGATTCATTTGGGTCATCTTACAGGAAGATAACAGAGCTAGATATTTGTTCCATATCTCCTGATTTATGAGGATTGTTCTAATGAATCTCCTGGACTAGCAGATTAGTTTGAGAAACTGTACTTGAAATATGAGGAGCGGGTAAGCCTTTGTTTTCCTCTTCAATTTATTTGTTTGGTTTAATACGTTCTTAGCATGCATTGTGGCTGAAAGATTACACAATTGAATCATGTAAAGGCTAAGAAGTTTGTGCAAGCCCACAAGCTCTGGTTTTCAATTCTGGAAGCTCAGATAGAAACTGGAAACCCTTACCTTTTGTTCAAGGTAACTAAATAGTTTCTTGTGGAATTTAACTATTTCTTAATTTGTATTTTCCTTGTTTTTCGGAAGCATTAATCCTATATTGGGCTTCAGGATCGCTGCAATAGAAAGAGTAATCCACAAAATCTTGAAACAATTAAGCCTTCAAACCTTTGCAATGGGATTATCAAGTACACTAGGGCAACAGAGACTGCAGTGTGTGATTTGGCATCTCTTACTCTCCCAAGTTTTGTAAAAGAAAAATTGAGTTGAATGATAATAAATTCTTCTCGCTGTATCAAATGTTTCACAATGGGACTTGTAACTGATTTGGGAGCTATTTCTTGCAGGGAGTTCCAGCTGAATCTCATCCATCTAAGCTTGTTGGCAGCAGGGGTTCTTATAACCGTTACTTTGATTTTGATATGCTAGGAGAGGTCAGTTTCTGATTTCCATTTTGTAAAATATTAGTTTTTCTTTTCTGGATGATTGTGTTGAACTTGTCTCTGCAGTTCTGGTTAATCTTTGCAACATTGTAAAAGGTCACAGCCGTAGTTACTGCAAATCTAAACAAAATCATCAATGCGAATCACTACATTAGAGGTCAGGGTCTTCTGATACATTTATCTTGCTTGGCACACCATTTGATTCTCAAGAAGTGGGTGGTCTAAGAACAATAAATTGGTTGTTTCATGATTCTGGCTTCTCTTCATTGATATGCTAATTCATAACATGTCACAATTTGGATCTTGTAGGCCCAAAAGTTGAACTCAGAGATCTTCGAGACAATCTATTGTCATGCACTGAAGGCATCTACCGAGCTTGCTGCTAAGGAGGGTCCCCATGAAACTTATACTGGAAGTCCCCTGAGCAAGGTATGCTTGAATAAAACTAGTTTTATTTTTTTGTCCTGTCTGAGATTCGGGTGTTTTATCTTGGTTATTGGATTCTAAGAGAATATTACTTTATTTATTATATGGGGTGTTATAGGGTATACTTAAATGAGATGTATTGTGTTATAATTATCTTATGGAATGTATACAAGGTTTTTGAATGAGATGTATTACATTATATCTGTCCCATGCCATACTACAGGGTATGCTTCAACCAGATATGTGGGAAGTTAAACCTTCAGATAGATGGGAGTGAAATGATTGCAAGGAATGGAGTGAGAAATTCTCTTCCACTCGCTCCTATGCCAACAACCTCAACCAGTCAAATTCTTGGGAATCATGAATCACTTGAGCCTTTCACATCTAATATCTATGCTAGGAGAGTATAAAGGTGAGTCCCTTTTACTTTGACTATAGTACTTGTGTTGTATTTGCAAAGGATTTATTTAAGTCTAAGCTCTTTATTGAACTGGCAGTGGCGAGTTTTTAGTGGTGAATAAGTATCTTCTCCATGACTTTACTGATACTGGGATCTGGAATCCTGATTTAAAGAATAAGATCATTTGTCACAATGGCTCTGTTCAAAATGTTGGCGAGATCTCTAATGATCTCAAAGCTATTTACAAGTGAATCTCTAACCTATTTGCAAGATCTTTTCACTATGACATCCTTTTGGGTTGTCTCTGAGGTGCTATATGTTGGGTTTTAATTAAACAGGACAGGCTGGGAAATCAAGTAGCGTACAATTGTTGATATGGCAGCTGACCGGGACTGCTACATAGATCAGAGCTAAAGCCTGAATATTCACATGAACCAACCCAATTTTGGGAAGCTAACTTCACTGCATTTTTACACTTAGTCGAAGGTATAATACTGTCAAATTTGTGGTATCTAAGTTAATCAAATCATAATCAGGAGCATATATAAAATGGTTATTACTCTGGTTTTTCTTAAAAGCAATTATATCAATTTTCAATTATTTGTCAGACAGGTAGATTAAAGCCTTTGTGAGTATTCTTATTAAATCTGTGAAGGGAGGGCAACCATAGAGTTATGTCAAAACCAAGATATGGATGCCAATCTTTGTGATATGCTAATCCATCTGTAACTTTCTTATAAGCTTCCCTGTTTATTTGCCCCATGTTTGTTTCTTTTTGCCAAATTGTATAGATTAGGAGGGCGATTTAGGGCTCTTCTTACTGGTTTCTAGAAATCTTTCACTTTATTTTAAAATGCAACATCTAGGGTAAGAATCATTATATGGTAATAGCTCAATTGACAAGCTGGTTCTGCTGTTGATCAGGGCCTAAATACTGGAATATACTATTTACCGTCTAGGGCTGCAGTAGATGCAATCAAGTCTACAGTGGACACTACCACTATAAAGGTGCTCATCATGTTGAAAGATCCTATTAGTTATTGTGGGTATTAGGTTTTTCTGTAGTACTAAAATTGCAATTGTAATGGTGTTCTTCTGTACAGGAAAAGCCCAAGTCAGCAGAAGAAGATTTAGATACAAAACTTGCACAAATGGTATGCTTATTAGAGAACAAGGATGAATGTCTGGCTTGTGGGAGCTAAAACACTAATGGGTCCTAGCTATATTCAGAAGTGTTCAAGTACACGTCTTTGTTGAAGCAATAGGATGATATGGTGTGTAAATCCTATTGCAAAGGATGATCTGAATCTTTTGATATATTACCATGCTAATCAGATTCTGTAAACTTGGTCCTTTGATGATATGGTGTGTAAATCCATGATAATATTGCCATCTGATCAGATTCTGTACACTTGGTCCTTTGATATTTTCACAGCTTATATTTGATTTGCATTAATATTCGAGACAATAATGATTTGCATTAATATTTGAGTATATATTATTGTCTTGAAAATGAGTGAAGTTAAAATATGTGATTTTGTTTCTTGATAATCTCCCTTGGTTGGAGTTGAGCATGTTTATATATTTTTCTCACAAGATGATTGTTAACGGGGTATAAATTTTATGTTTGAGGGATTATTTGTCACTAGACTAAGAACACTACAAAATATATAGAAAACTATTAAATAGCTTAGATTTTTGCAAATTGACCATAAAATCTCCTCTTAAAAAACATTAATTAGTTTAGACTTTTGAGATTGACCAAAAATCTCTTCTATAAGTTTTTCAATTCAAGAGGCATGTCATGTCATTATTATTAACCATTATATCATTAGTCATAATGGGCAATACTAAGTGTACATTTGTTTTATTGCATTGTTTATTTCTACTGGTTATATAATTATGATTTTATTGCTCTTTGAATGGTATGTGTTTCTCCTTCTATGTTAATTTTCACTAAGTTTATAGTTTATAGGTTAAACAAGTGTATTCATGTCTATACACTCAAGAATGTAATTTGTGAATGGAGTTTTTAATATAAAACTAACATTACAATGTAACTTTGTAATGGAAAAGTTTGCACATCTATGTCAATTTCTATTTGGTTTTCTAATTATATGTTAATGGTGTTTTTGTGTAAAGTTAGGTCCATTTTTTTATTCTTATCTCATTTTTATTTACACATAGTTTTATATATTTACCTTATTATATTTTCAGTTATTATAAATGTTATCCTGTCAATGTATTCATTCCCATACATTCATTTTTTGCCTTAAGATTCACACCTACTTGTCTTGGGTT